>JAWDJD010000002.1:252922640-253582640 GCA_035047305.1 Bradypodion pumilum | reverse complement strand
GAGGCCGACAACCGCAAGCTGGAGGTCCAGATCCGGGAACACCTGGAGAAGAAAGGGCCCGTGGCCCGCGACTGGAGCCACTACTTCGCCCTGGTCGAGGACCTCCGCAACCAGGTGAGGCACAGGCACACACACACACACACACACACACGTGGCCCTGCTACTCCACTGCAGGGAGCGCCTGCCACGAACACAACGTGTGTAGATCTAGATATCAGGAACACCGGCCCTGCTTCCCCCCTGGTATGCCTAGGCACAGAAAGGCACATACAGGTGAAACTCGGGGAAACTGGAATATTGTGCAAATGTTCATTCATTTCACTTTAAAGGTGAGACAAATATATGAGATAGACTCACTCCAGGCAAAGCGAGAGATGCCATGCCTTAATTCATTATAAGTGTGGTGATCATGGCGTACAGCATACATGAGATGATGTGATGATTATGGGGTACATGGGATGGGGTGGGTGGGGTTTCCCTAAACTGTAAGCCATAAGCATCAATATCATAACAAAGTAAGGCTTGAACTATCTCGCTTTGCATGCAATGAGTCTATCTCATATATTTGTTTCACCTTTTCCGTTGCATTACTGGACTGAACGAACATTTGCATGATATTCTAATTTTCCGAGTTTCACCTGTATATACTGTGTGTGTATGTACGTATGTATGTATAGATAGATATAGACAGATACACACACACACACACACACACACACACACACACACACACACACACACACACACACACACACACACACACACACACACACACACACACACAGAGTATATATCAGAAACATCTGCCCTGTTTCCTCCAAAGTATGCCTAGGCACAGAAAGGCACATAGATAAGCCTACCAAGGGTGTGGGACTTAAGATTTTCCTGACCCTCAAGGCTATCCCATTCCCCATCAGCCCCTGCCAAGAGAGAGGATGGGAAGTGGTCCTAATAAGAGAGTCAGGTCCCCCCCCCATCCCCTTAGGAAGGGGATGGGGCACCTCGCTTGGTCTCAGTCAAAAATTCCAGGCAGGCAGAGAAATGTTAAAAACTTTAGCAGTTCATTACCAACTAAGAATGAAACAGGATTTCAAAATATCAGAGCATAAACCAGGGATTCTCAACCTGTGGCCCATGAGCCTGATGTGGCCCATGGTGCCATTTCATGTGCCCCTCTCCCCTCCGCCACACCAGGAAGTGCCATGTGGTGGAGGAAGGGCAAAATGGCCGTCTGGCCCCTGAAGCTGTCTGAGGGAGCATTACCCACCTCCCGGCTTAAAAAGATTGAGAACTGGCATAAGCGGCATACAAATCCAATTAATAAGAATAAACCAAACTAAAACAGCGACATTGAAGCACTTTGAAGACTTAACTGTTCTTCAAAGTGCTATAACACATTTGGTTTTGTTTGGTTTGCTCTCTGATATGCTTGAAACACAGGCTAGTAAGTAGTTTTGTGCCAGAAATTATTCTGGGCTGAAAGGATTTTTGCGGAAGAAACTCCACACAGGAAACTCGTGTCCCCAAGAGCTGGGACAGACAGGCGTTCAATTCATCATGCAGTACCCGAGCTGCCAACTTGCCAGCCTTCCCGCTAACAAGGCGAGCTTCTTAACCACTGAGCCACGGCAGCCCTTAACACAGCTACTATTCAAAAAAAAAAAAGGCTTGAAATAGGCTTTTTGATGGTGAAAGAAACTGCCCAAAGGCCTGTTTGAAAAATAACCAGGACAGACGGAGAGTAGAGAGGGGAAAGTAACTTAAGGGGTGGGCTGAGGACCCCATTTTGCTCTGGGTTGGCTACCATCATGTGGGACAAAAGGATAGTTCAGACCCTCCTGTTTACATATGGGAAGCCCACTTAATTGATGCATCTTCCTTGACTTGGGGAGCAGCAGGCTCTTTGTGCCTGGATCCTACAGTCCCACTTTCATGTTCATGTACCAGGTGCGCTTGATACAGAAAGAGGCTGTTTTGAAAAAAGAGGTTGTAACAAGGAAAACATTGTACTGTATAAGCCTTATTATGACTCCAATGCCTCAGAAATGCTTGGAAACTGATTGCCATAAAATGGAAGAAAAGGAAATGGATGTATTCTAACCAGACAGTGAACTTAACTAGTTCCTATGAATATTTCCTTAGCATTTACTGTAACTTCCAAGGGCACAATACCTTGGAGGCTTGCATCCCACTATTTTTAGGAAAGGAATTCACTTCTTCAATGTAATCTTACAAAGAAGCACGACCCTATTTCACCTTTCGATTCATCACCTTTGCTACATTTTAAAAATCCGGGCTCCTGTTTTACCTGCCACCTGATAAACTGTGGCTCAACAGGTGAAAACTTTCCCTATAGTGAACAAAGAAAGCTTCACCCTGTGAATTTCTAGCCAGGATCTCTGCCAGGGTGGGAGAAAGGTAACAGGTAACCAGTCTTCTGTGTCTAGGCCAGATGTGAAACTGCCAAAATGAAGGCACCCTTTGGTGAGTTCATTCTGCAGCTCCTTTCACCGGACCTAGTGTGAGAAAGATCAGCCGGCAACACAAGGTTGCTGTTACCAGGGCATGTCCAATTGTGGCTCAAAAATGCCAGTCTTCAAGGAGGCTCTTTCTGTGTACCCCAGGTAACCAGATAGAAAGAGGTAAATGTCCCTTGTTTAAATCATTCCCTATATCCCATATAAGCCTTCCAAACTGGCTTTCTTTGCAATCCAGATTTGGTGGTTGGGCACATAAAGTTAATGATTCGACTGACCTTTGTCACAATGTAGAGTACACAAAATGGCAGTTGTGAGACACTCCCATGCCTCGAATGAAACGTGTCAAGAGCTCACATTTCCAGCAGAATTCATGCTTGAAACTCCCATTTTATAACTCAGTTTATGGGGAATTGCCATTCCCACCCCTTTAATTGAGCTTTCTCAGAAATTTGGCAGCAAAACATTTTTCTGACCATGGTAAGCAATACTTTGAAGAGTAGAGCCAGACAAAATGGGATCTCCAAATTGCAGAGATTTAGCCTGCTGTGCAGCTGTTAAAGGCACAGTTGCCTTACCAATTGGGAAAAACAGGCAAGCAAAGGTTTGAGTTGTTGCTTGCTACATTTGTATCCCACTTTTGCTCCAATTATGTTTAGGTTCCCATGTTATCCTCACAACAACCCATACCTGTCAAGTATCCCGGATTGGCCGGGATTTCCCATATTTTTGCACCGATTTTTGCCATTTCCCGCCTGGAGCTGCCGCTACCCCGTAATTTGGCAACGGGGGGAAAGGAGTTACTGCGCATCCCTTCTGCGCAGGTCCTTTCTACGCATGCGTAGAACCCTTCTATGCATGCGTAGAAGGCTTCTGTGCAGAAGGGGATGCGTAGAAGCCTTCTACGCATGTGTAGAAGTGAGCTGTGCAGAACAGTTCTGCGTAAAAGCCTTCTATGCATGCGTAGAACGGACCTGCGCAGAAATGTTCTGCGCAGGTCCTGTAATCTCCGGAGCTGCGCATGACAGGTATGCAACAACCCTGTAGGGTAGGCCAGGCTGATTGAAAGAGCGATGGGCTGGGACGTGCGCCCTAGACAATTGACAGTACCTTATGACAAAGAATCTCTGAATAGAATACCAGGGGCAGGAGGCCGCAGGAGAAGCCCTCTATTCCAGGGTTGGTCCGTCATGTCTCAAAATGTGGAGGGGGACAGTTTTCTCATCCCACCTTAGCTACAGCTCTGCTGTAGCCCCAGGTATTTTTTAGGGAAAAGTTTGTTCCAAATTAGGACTTAGTCTCAGCAGAGGAATGGCTGTATTAGCAATTAGCAAAAACATTTATATACCATCCCATAGCACTTGGTACACTCTCTGCTGCCAGGGGAGACACAATATATGGAGTTATTGTCATGGGACCCACATGTTAATAAGCCTCACAAGTTAATTAGCATTTTGCCCCCAACATGCTGGGTCCTCATTTTACCGACCTTGGAGGGATGGAAGGCAGAGTCCCCTTGGAACCCTGTCAGAATTGAAGTCGCAAAGTTTTGGCTGCAGTAAAAGGTTGCCCTAGCTCGAAAGCCCGTCGTATCTGACTCTACGGTAAGGTGTTCATCTCGGTTTACAGCCAAAGAGCCAGCACAGTCTGTGTCTGCAGACATTCCCTTGGTCATGTAGCGGGCACAACTAGACTACTACCAATTTCTTGCTTCCGAACTGCTAGGTTGGCAGGAGCTGAGGCAGAGGTGGGAGCTCACTCCATTGCACAGCACTCGGCTCTCAAGCTGCTGGCCTTCCAGTCATCAAGTTCAGTGTCTTAACCATTAAGCCACTGCAGTCCCAGCTTGGCTGCAGTACAGCAGTTTAATCCCTATGCCACCAGGGCTCCTATAATTCTCTTCATAATAGGGCTCTGTTGTCTTAGGTGGTGCTTTGCCTCTGGCAGAAATTTCACTTTGGCATTAGCTTGCTAATGGAGGCACAACTGTGGGGTTAGACAGCGTTGCCGACAATGGTTAGGGGAAATTGTGCATCTCTGCAAGGGGAAGCCCTGCCCTCAGACGATCCTTAATTGGTGGCTTAGTAATACAGTTCAAAAGAGAATCTTTGCCAGGAAAGCTAGGAGAGAGGGAAGAAGTGGGTAGATTATGGGATGTTTGCAACCATGACTCATAACTAATTCGGAAACAAAAGTTGCACATACACAGAGAGAGAGAGAGAGAGAGAGAATGGCTGCGCATAGGACAGGTGTATAGGACAAAAGCCAAAGAAGCTCATTTAGAGGGTGCGCCCACACCTGCAAAAGCTGGAAAGGAGCTTGGTGAAAATGTCCTGGCTTTCTATGTACGTGTGCGTGTCCATATTTGTGGACATGAAAAGCAATTTCACAAACAGCAGGAAATAATTGTTTTGAGAAAACAATTGCTCAGGGTTATTTTAGCTAGGGAGGGCCACCCTCACCATTTCTGGGTCCCATGACAATAATTCTATATATTGTGTCTCCCCTGGCAGCAGGCCTCACAGGTCCACCACAAGGTGTGGTTGCCTAGAGCATAACTAACACATCAAATAATCCAGGGGACTTCTCACCGCAGCTTCCTGCTGTCTGTTCTTGTTGGAAACAAAAGCCTTATTTAAAGAATGGGAAAGCCCTATGCATCTGTTCATTATTATTTTAATCCTTTTGACAGAAGCCTCCCTCTCTACCTTAAACTATGAAGGTGGGGTGGGCAGAAATTAGATCTGGAGCAGCTGATTGTAGATGAGAATGGCTCACTAACCATTGATTAGAAGGATGCCCCTTTCTCTAGATTGCACCCGCTTAAGTGAAGAAAGATTAGGGCCCTGGTGGCGAACTTTGGCACTCCAGGTGTTCTTGGACTTCAATTCCTAGAAGCCCAAGTCCCTGTGAATCCACATGAATGGGTTTACTTGCACTCCAGGTGTTCTTGGACTTCAATTTCCAGAAGCCCAAGTCTCTGTGAATCCACACAAATGGGTTTACTGTGAGTAAACCCATTTGTGTGTATTCACAGAGACTTGGGCTTCTGGGAATTGAAGTCCAAGAACACCTGGAGTGCCAAGGTCTGCCATCACTGGACTAGGGTAGAGATGTTTTGGCCTACAAATCTCTTTATTCCTAGTTAAGCCCAGCAAGTGATAAATAGCCCTGGGGATTACTAGGCTAAATGGTCAAATGCTCCTTAAATACAGGTGAGGGTAAACACTAAAAGGTCAGCAGGTTCCATTCAGTTCCTATATTCTAAATCTATTCCTGTGCTCTGATTTTTTTTAACAATTCTATGTATATGTATTTTTGTACCAACCAGGGTCTAACTGATTGAACGCAGAGTTCCAATTTAAAAAAGCACACATACACAACCCAAGGTGGATCTTCCAAGCATGAAAATTGCCTGTCCCAGCTTTAAATGTTGCATCGAGGGACAGACGCATGATTGGGACAGACACAGGATTTCTCCATCGTTGCAGTTGTCTGTAGGGTGGGGGCTGGACATGCTATATACAGGGAGGAACTATATACATCGGCTTAAGGACAACAGCCTGTGCTTCCTCTTTCTTGCAGAAAAGAAAGTCCTACTCAAATTCCCAGATGTAAAATGTATCCTTCCTCCCTGTTGCACCTCAGCAAAGTCAGCAGATAAATAAGAGATTAAAATTACTGCCAAGGCAGGCCTGAGGAACCATGGGGCCTCCAATGTTGGACGACAACTCTCTTGATTCTTCAGTAGTAATTGGGATGGCTAGGGAGGAAGAGACTTGGCAGTCACGTAATATTCACTTGGGATTTTCAAGATCTTAAAAACATTCTAGTCCAGTGATGGCGAACCTTGGCACCCCAGGTCTTCTTGAACTTCAATTCCCAGAAGCCCAAGTCAGCACTCCTGCCGATTAGGGCTTCTGAGAATTGAAGTTCAAGAACATCTGGAGTGCCATGGTTCATCATCACTGTCCTAGAATAATGGCCCCCTGAAGGCTGAGTTGCATGTGGTTAGCAAAGGGAGGAGAGACTACAATACCTGGGAATTGAGACATTAGAATTAGGTGTGCCAAACTGCACTTTATAAAAAAAAAATCCTTATAGCAATGACATTTATCTACACCCCATAGCGCTTAGTGTTCTCTCTGGGCGGTTCACATCGTAATTAGCATTATGCATCCCTGTTAGGAGGCATAGGCACCTTGCCCTGTTTTCCACCTGGTTACTATTTTCACCCAAGTGGTAGCAACGGACCTGCTTTGGTGAAGCAAGTGGTGCCCCCTTTAAGAGCCTTGGACTCCCAGGCCTCCTGTTGCCTTGGAGAGGAGAATTGCACCTGGGAGGACTTAAAGCAAACAATGGGAGCTGTGTAGGCTGGCAGGAAACCGGGAGATTCAGGTTGTGCAGGCCCTCTTCAAATAAGCCAGGAGGAAGTCAGGCTGTTGTGTTGGGCTGCAGAAGCCTGGGAAAGCAGTTTCAGGTGCCTGTTGTTGGCGCTTGCAGGGGTAATCTAGTTCAGTCCAAGATCAACAAGTCTAAAGGTGGATGTTGCCAAATTCCATATCAGTCCCTGAAATGTTGCCTTTTATAAAATAAAAAACTAGCATCCAGACTGGCAGATGTTAGTAGGTTGCATTTATCCCTAAGGCTAGAGAAAATTTACCTACAGATCACGCTGCATTGAAAGAAACATTGAAAGGTAGTGGCACTTTCCCCCACTAATCAGTTGGCAAGTTGGCTTGTTGTATTTCTCCCACATTGTGTTCATGGACATGCTGTGTGTTTCCTTCTGTGTCTTTAGATCTTTGATCAGACAGTGGACAACTCTCGCGTTGTTCTGCAGATTGATAATGCTCGGCTGGCAGCTGATGATTTCCGTGTCAAGTGAGTGGTTGTCTCTTTTCAGTTGTCTTAGCTGGCACTGTGACCTGCTTGGAAACTTCTCTAAAATGTTCCTGGTTACCCCCACCCCATTATTTATCTCTTTTGCCATGGTTCCCAATGTGGGGGCCATGCCCCACAGGAGGAATTCTAATTCCCAGAAGCCTAAGTCAGTACATTGGCTGATCAATGCTTGGGAGAATTGACTGAAGCTTCTAGGAATTCAAGTCCAAAAACCAATGGTTCGGAAACACTGCTTTAGTGCCATGTTGGTGAACCTTGGCACTCCAGATGTTCTTGAACTTCAGTTCCCAGAAGCCCTAGCACTCTGTGAATCCACACAAATGGGTTTACTGCGATTCATCTGGCCCGCGCTGCCCGTGTTGCTCCCGGAAGCGGAAGTAAAATGCGCCTGTATGGTTAAGGCTGTTCTGGGTTAACCCTTCCTCCATAGGGCGCATTTTACTTCCGCTTCCAGGAGCGATGAGGGCAGTGCGGGCTGAATGAATTGCAGTAAACCCATTCACGTGGATTCACAGAGTGATTGGGCTTCTGGGAACTGAAGTCCAAGAACATCTGGAGTGCCAAGGTTCACCATCACAGCTCTAGTGGTTAGAAGAATAACATAAAATAGAAATCCAAATTTTGTGCCATGAAAACACTGAAGCTTGCAATTAGTGAAAATCAAGTTTGTTTGTGCTGAATTTCTCTTCCTTCACTCTTTGTTCCCTTTTACTACTATGCATTAATAGATAGATCAGGAGTTCTCAATCTTTTTAAGCCGGGGGCCGAGTCATGCTCCCTCAGACAGCTTCAGGGGCCGGTCAGCCATTTTGCCCTTCCTCCACCACATGACACTTCCAGGTGTGGTGGAGGGGGTGCCCCCCCCCGCAGGTTTAAGATTCCCTGAGATAGATGCTGGTTTTTGTAATAACTGGGTGAAAGATAAGGAAAAACTGTTTTCCCTATCACATAACACTAGAACTAGGGGCACTCCATGAAACTTTTGGGTACTATTTCTCAAACAAATAAGAGAAAGTACTTTTTCACCCAGAGGATCACTGGTCTATGGAACTCCCTGCCAGAAGAAGTGGTGACAGCTGTCAGTCTTGACAGCTTTAAGAAAGGATTAGAAGTTCATGGAGGACAAGGGTATCGATGGCTATAATTATGGATACCTAAGGACAACCTCGGGGTTGGAGAGATAGGCAGGATATCTCTCAATGCCATTTCCAGGGAATCCTAAGCAGGTGAAGGCATCTGCTTGGGAATAATACCCTGAAGCAAATGGTGAGCCACTGTGTGAGACTGGATGGGCTGTGGCCTGTTCCAGCAAGGCTGTTCTTATGTTCTTAGAGGGACTAAAAGGGGGGGGGCATTGGGTGGCTAGGAATCTTAATTAGCCATCCCTCTGGCTTCTAGGTTTTCAAGAGACATGTGCACAATGACAAATACCTCTGTGCAGCCATGAGGGCTAGAAATTTGTTTCACCTTTTTCACAAAAGTTAGTTTGGGAAACACAATGTTTTATCCAGTTGCACTCTGCACTGGCATAAGATCACTACATAAACATAGTCCTGCTTCTCTCTCATCAGAGTCCATCACAAACATAACACACTAATAAAATAAGGGAATGCAATCTGCATTATAAACTGCTTGCTTTAAAGTTTCATGGTCTTTTAGATCTGAGGCTGAACTTTTCTGGTCTTTTAGATTTGAGGCTGAACTGGCCATTCGCCAATCAGTGGAGAATGACATCAATGGCCTCCGCAAAGTCATTGACGACACTAACATGACTCGCCTGCAGTTGGAGAGTGAGATTGAGGCCCTCAAGGAAGAGCTGCTGTTTATGAAGAAGAACCATGAAGACGTGAGTTTTGCTAGTGCTGAGCACAAATGCAGTTGAGAACCGTAGTGTGATGCGACAAAGGGCTGGGGGAGGCCTGTCATAAATTATGCTTTCTTTGCCCTTCAGGGACCTTCTTGTCATCTATGTAATCAGTACTGGCTCATGTTGCATCTCTGTTAATCCCCTTTTTCCTTTAGGAGGTCAATAGCTTGCAGGCCCAGATTGCCAACTGTGGACTGACAGTTGAAATAGATGCTCCCAAGACACAGGATCTGTCCAAGATCATGGCTGACATCCGTGCCCAGTATGACACTTTGGCTCAGAAGAATCTTGAAGATCTGGACAAGTACTGGAGTCAGCAGGTGAGCAGAAGACGTTTTGTGTCTTACATCTTGCTTCTTTTAGCACCCCCCTGTGCTCCATAATTTATATTTAATAGTTAAATGTTTAATTCTCCCAATTGCTTTCCTCTTCTTCATTTTATATGGCAATAGGAGCATTAATTGAGCTGAAAGAAAACATGGCCCAGGGTTACCCAATGAGCTTAATGGTTAATTTGGCAGGGCTCAATCCTGGTTCTTCCAAATCCTAGTCTTAACTTTCTAACCTACACAAATGCTTTTCATCTGTGAACATTAAGGACTCATGTTCCGAAGACGTAGCTCTAATATGCTTTTTTCCCCCATCCCCACCCCCTTAGATCACTGAAAGCACTGTCATAATCACCCAGAATACGAAGGAGATTGAGACAGCCCGTGGCACCGTCACTGACCTTCGACGCACTGCCCAAACACTGGAAATTGATCTGGAGTCTCTGCGCAACCTGGTATGATCCAAATGGGAGAGTGAAGAAGAGTAATCTCTGTTTAAATGAAAGTAAATTTGGAAATCATTATATGTATTATAAGTAGCAGACCATTCCTAGTGGCCATGATAGTGTTCCAACATACTCCTACATGCTTTCACTCTATAGTAAGCCTAACTGATTTTGGTAGGATTTACTCCTAGGCAAAGGTGTCCAGGATTGCAACCTAATGACAAGTACTCTATGAGACAAAGGAAAAAGTGGAGCTCTTTAAAGAGATAGGGAACCTATGGCCCTTCAAATGATGTTGGACTCCCATCTCCCATTGGCCAAATCACCATGGCTGGTGACTAAGAATGATGGGAGTTGTAATCTTGCAATATTTGGGAGGATTGCATATTCCCTGTTCCTGCCCAAAAGCATTCCTTTAAGAAAAGGGGGAGGGGGGATCCTAGTACTGAAAACAGTAATAAATCTTTCAGAAGGTGCTAAGTGAAAGCTGATCAGCATGGGAACCTTAATGAATATTCAAAGATAGATAGAGGTTTATTTATGCCCCACCCTTCTGGTGCAAACACCACTCAGGGCGGCTTACAACATGGGGAAAAAATTAACAATACAATATAAGAGATTAACAATACAGTGTACAATAAATATAAAAATACAATATGCAGTAAGCAAAAAATCAATCTACAATATACAGTAAGCAAAAATCAGTCTACAAAACAGCACATAATCACTTCCATATGGTCCTGACGGAGCCAATGCTCGACATCCTCAGCGGACCAAGGGAAGGAACTCCACGTGTCGTTGGCAGCTGCAACAGTTAGGAAAAGTTAGTGTGAATGAAGATGGGAAACTATCTTTTCATTTGATGTTTGCATCTTAATTTTTAAAAGAAAGTCTTCATTATATTAGGATACAGGATCTCTGGTGTTTCAGAGAAGATAAAGGGACCAGAAGAGCATTGGTTGTGCAGGAAGGTTGGAGAGTCAATCTCTGCTTTTTCCCCAGATAAGAGGATCAAAATAAGGGCTCTCTCGATGAGAACCTGCAGTGCCATTTTCCCCAAGCTGGCACCTTCCAAAGAAGATGGGCTACTGTCCATAGCCATATACTGTGCTGTTAAGGATGATGGAATTTGTAGTCCTGGTCATCTGGAGAGTCCTGGAAGGCTAGATTGGAGAAGAGTTGGCACCGGGTGCCCCGGTGTATGACTGTTTTCTATATACTTAAGAGATGGCACAGAAGGTAATACTGTTAAGGTGTGTATGGAGCATCAGTAGGATGAATTCTGGTTTCCAGAGGAGAAAGGACTTTTTGAAATAGTAGGAAGGCATCAGGATAACAGTCAGAAAACATTTGACAGATGGCGCCCAAACAGGGCAATGCTGAACCCAAGATGTACAGCAGGGGCACCTTGTGTTCCCAAAATGAGAACAGAGTGTAGCAGACAACGTAGTGGGAAATTGCCACCTGAGCGATAGCAGGCATTCCAGCCAGAGGTGAGTCTGACTCTTCCTCCCCATCCCATCCTTTTCTTCCCACAGAAAGCTAGCCTGGAGGGCAACCTGCATGAAGTGGAGACCCGCTATTCCCTGCAGATGGAGCACCTCAACAGCCTCTTGCTGCGGACCGAATCGGAGCTGATGCAAGTGCGGAATGATGTCCATCGCCAGGCAGATGAATACCAGGCTCTGTTGAACATCAAAGACAAGCTGGAGGCAGAGATTGCAACCTATAGGCAACTGTTGGAAGGTGGAGAAGAGTTAAGGTAAACCAAGCTCTCCTTTCATTAAAGGGTGTGTGTGCAGCTGGTGCTCAGTAAGGCAAGGACCAGTGTGGGACAATAGAGTTAGAGTGAAAACTCAGGTGAAACTTGGAAAATTAGAATATCTTCCAAATGTTCATTCTTTCCAGTAATGCAACTTAAAAGGTGAAACAAATATATGAGATAGACTCATTACACGCAAAGCAAGATAGTTCAAGCTTTACTTTGTTATAATATTGATGCTTATGTCTTACAGTTTATGAAAACCCCAAACCCCCATCTCATGTACCCCATAACCCCATAATCATTGCATAATCTCATGTACACTGTACACCATGATCATCACAATTATAACGAATTAAGGCATGACATATCTCACTTTGCATGTAATGAGTCTATCTCATTTATTTGTTTCACCTTTTAAGTGAAATGAATGAACATTTGCACAATATTCTAATTTTCCGAGTTTCACCTGTACATATTATTCAAAAAGTTAACTCCTATTCATATGCAGCAAGAGTTCTCAACCTTTGTAAGCTGGGGCCGGGTCATGCTCGCTCAGCTTTGGGTGCTGGATGGCCATTTTGCCCTTCCTCCACCACATGGCACATCCTGGTGTAGTGAGAGGTGGTGGTGGGCCACATGAAATGGCACTATGGGCCGCATCTGGCCCACAGGCTGCAGGTTGAGAATCCCTGATATTGAGAGAGCCTTAAAGGCCATTAACTTACTCTAAACATGCTTCCAATTTCCCCCCTTAAAAATCAAATTGCCCCCTGTGGGGCGTGTGCCCCGCACATTGAGGACCACTGATCTAAGAGGAAAAGGATGGCCTGAAATGTCCAGGGAGATGTGCAGCACATTCTGTGCGCTCTGACTTATTTAATGAACTAATCTCAGCTGAGAGTCTCTGGGCTTCAGCATCCTAGCTCTTGAATCAGCTGAATAACAGAAGGGAAGCCACAGGGCAAGTCTTAGGCAAACTGAAACCAAATACACACATGATTTTATTCTGGTGCATTCATCATATGCCTGAGTGCAGAATTTCATTTAATGGCCTATCCAGATAGTTTTGAGGATCTTGCTTGTCTTACCTATAAAATGGGGCCACTGAGTTCAAGGCGGCCACAGACTTTGTGTTAGGATGGCAGCAATTGTTTCAGAGTTAGTGCAATGCAAATACTAAAAAATTTGTTTCTTGTAAATCTCATTCCTTCCACTCAGCCTGAAAGATGCTTTGCTGGAAAGCACGACAACCCAGAAGATACACTCCACCAAGATCGTGGATGGGAAAGTGGTTTCAGAGACCAGCGAAAGCAGAGTCCTGAAGCGTTGAGTCTCCATGGTCCTGCTCTCACTCGCCCCTATGTAACAGAAAATGTGCCCCCCACTGTAACTGCAATGATGCACCTTTTGTGCCAGAGCTGGAGGGGGAAGGGGCTTGGGGGAAATCACAATGCAATTCAATAAAGTTATGTCACTAAAAGCAAACGTGTGTCGGATTCCATACTCATCTCATTGTTCTAATGCAGGGAATCCTCTTTCTCTGTGGCTACAGGGAACACCTTTCATGGAATTATGTGTTGTGGAAACATTCCTGGATTATTTCAGGGCACCCTGGGCCATGTTCTGAGTTCTGCTGACTAAGTTTGTTTGGCCTAATTTATTTAATTGCAGTGCTTAAAATGCTGCTCCATAGGATATCTCTAAGCAGTTTTCATTAAATTGTACGTGTAATGCAACCTAAGGATAGGTTGGTTCGAACTGCTAGGTTAACAGGAACTGGGACAGATGATAGGTGCTCACAGGGCTGCTATCAGGGAGGGACCATCAGGACTTCCATCCTGGCCCTGGAGATGACGGTGCCCCCCCGCCACCGGGAAACCACTGATGTACACATGTGCAAACAAACCACGCATGTGCAGGAAACCAAAGGAATGTGGCCAAAATGTGTGTGTGGGGGGGGGTGCCCACGTACTGGGCCCAGAAATTTCTGATGCCAGCACTGGGTGCTCACTCCGTCACGCAGCGCTCTGTTCTCGAACTGCTGACATTCCAGTCATCAAGCTCAGTAAGCCACCACAGCCTGTCCCAGCTCCTGCCAAACTGTGAGTAGATGAATAGATACCGCTTTGGCAGGAAAGGAGTAATAACATCCCCACTGCACCCTAGAGTCGGATATGACTCGCTTTCAAGCAAGGGAGACCTTTACTCTTTTTTTTAATGCAACCTAAAGCACTGTAAAAATTCTTTGTAAAATAATAAACCAAAAAACACTGCCCACAGCCAATGGGGAGCCTGAGCCGTCTTAATCATTATAAGCTAGGGAAGGCTTATATAAGCTACTGTACTTGACATGGGTTGAAACAATGGGGGATAGCAAGATCTAGATCCGTGATGGTGAACCTTGGCACTCCAGATGTTCTTGGACTTCAATTCCCAGAAGCCCAAGCCCCCCCCCGAATCCGCATGAATGGGTTTACTGAAATTAATCCAGCCCTCATCGCTCCTAGAAGCGGAAGTAAAACGTGCCCATACCGGTGCATTTTACTTCCGCTTCCAGGAGCAATGAGGGCCAGATGAATCGCAGTAAACCCATTCATGCAGATACATGGGGGCTTGGGCTTCTGGGAAATGAAGTCCAAGAACATCCGGAGTGCCAAGGTTCACCATCATTTATTCTGGTGCATTTAGGGACTCATTCATCATATACCTGAGAGTGCAGAATAGAGGGTGGGCAGCAGTTGGAACCAGACCATAACATTCCATATTCCACTGTCACATTAGCTGGACAAATTCTAAGATTTGTCAAAGAATGTTCCCCAAGCTGTGCTTAGAAGGCTCACCATTGTGATGTTATCCTGTAGCGCTGTTGGCTGCTGAGAGAATGCACCTTATATGTGCCAAATGCTCTTCCGTGGTTGCGTGTCCAGCAGATTAGTCATGATGGTAGCTGCTTCCAGCAGAAGATTTTTATTTCAGGAAAGCTTAGCTGCCATTCCTTTGCCCATGGAAGCTACTGGACACCAAATGCCAGCAGGGTGAACGAGTTACCATTTCAGAGCTTGATAGTGTTACCTGCCTTGGACCACCACTCCAAATTTGCCACAAGTGACCCCTCTGGATTATTCTGTTCTATTGCCTCAGGGCTGTTCTTGGCTCCTTAGTGGTGGCTAGATCTAGAAGGGAACAGGAAATGACCTAAGGCACTGCTAAAAATCTGTAATGGTAAAAATGTTATTGAATTCCCATCTTTTTCTGATAGTTTGGCCAATGATGTGTTGCCGTAGTTGTCATTTAGAGAGCTGAATTCTCCCTGCCCTTGGCCACTCTAGTCCAGCATCCTCTTCTCCATGCCTTTCCCTCTTCATGTTGCTTAGTGTTGTTGATCCCTCAAGTCTCTTAAGATCCATAAGCTCTAGCTGAGCCCAGTGATATGGAGGTGAGAAAGGGCTACAACTCTCATCATCTTTCCCCATTAGCTACGTTGGCTGGGGCAGATGGGAATCCCTATCCATCAACACATGGTGGGCCAACCATTCTTCCTTGTCATAACCAGTGGTGGGATTCAAATTTTTTTTACTACCTACTCTGTGGGCATGGTATGGTGGGTGTAGCCAGGGGGAAAGCCCTGCATTGCACCCGAATTAGGACTACTTTATTTCAAAACTTGGATGGGCGGGGCCAGCCAGGATTTTTGTTATTGGTTCTGGTGAACTGGGGCGACCCTGCTGAATCCCACCACTGGTCATAACTATTCCATTACCTCCTTGCCTGCCCACCTCTCTCCTTCCACTGTCCAAGAAAAATTGCAGAAGAAGTCGAGCAGATGAAGGCTGAGCAAAGAAATAGAATTGTAGAACTAAAGAGATGAAAGGGAACTCCTTCCACATCAAGTGACTTGAGTCCAAATGTCTGCTAAAGGAGGAGGCCAGACAGCTAAATAATCCCTTTCAGGTATCCATCTAACCTCTGTTTCACAACCTCCAATGCAGCAAAGTCCACCACCTCCAAAGGCAGTTCATAAGTCCCCTGAGCGGAGTTTCTCCAGCAAAAATCCTTTCAACCTAGAGTAATTTCTGACACTGAATTTATTTTTACTGCAGTTGGAACAGCTCTTGCAGTCAGTAAGTTCTTTCCCAATGTTTAGATCCGTGGTTCCCAATGTGCGTCACATGCCCCACCGGGGGGGGGGGGGAGAGTTTAATTTTTTTGGGGGGGAGGGGGGCAATCCCAGAATGAGTTAGACCAAATTAATGACCTTTTAGGTTTCACGTGAAAAGGAGTTCACACGCCCCAGGGGGGCATCAAGAGTTTAGAGATGCTTAGGTGGGGCATGGCCAAACAAAGGGTGGGAACCACTGGTTTAGATGAAATCTCTATTGTAGTTTGCATCCATTATTTAGTGTCTCACCAGTGGTGGGCTCAAAACAAAATTTACTACCACACTGTGGTTGTGGTACGGTGGGCATGACCAGGGCGGAAGCCCTGCGTTGCACCTGAATTAGGACTACTAATCCCATGGGCAAGCAAACAAATGCACACATACACATAATCCAAAAATTTAATGAAAGTGGGAAGTGCTCAGTCAGGACTTTAAAAGGGAGAAAAATTTGCCCAAGGAATGTGACCAGAGGAGGAATGGACCTTTGAGCAGATATTATCTCAGCTTTATCTCAAAGTTCTATCAACAAGGATTCCAGTCTTCTGTGTCACTCGCTGGCCATAAATAAAGCCGACCGCCAAGGCTGTCTGTGGAGGATGGAAACAGAGAAGTCATGGGACAGTTCCAGAAAAATGTATGGCCAGAGGTGGAGAAGTGGGTGCAAAAGTGGGTGAAGGGCCATATGGAGTTCTTTGAGCAACGCTGAAAGAGTCGTTGGTAGAAACCAGTGTCTCCAGAAAGGCAGAATGTGGCTGTTTATTTTCCAAAGAATACTGCCAATTGACTAAAGAGTAGGAGATTGGGACTCCTGGAGGAACAGGTGGCAGCCGATGGGCCACATTTGGCCAGTCCCACTACAAGAGATACTCACAGCTTGCAGCCTTACAACCAGGCGGATCAAGCTAGAGAGCACATTAGTGCCTCAACCGCCATAGTTTACCCTGTAAGGGGGAGAAATGTTTAGAATTATGTAGAATTGTTGCTTTGCATACGTCTTACATGCATTGTGGGTTCTTCAGATGAAATAAGGAAGCTGTTAGGTGGTGAGATAACCTTCTGTTCCTAGGAAAGCAGATTAGGCATTGGATAAATGGAATGCCAGTTTAATTGCTGGAAACAAGACACACACAGCCATACAAATATTTGTCTGCAGGGAGTGGGCCTGGGGAATTCATGTCAGTTCCTCTCCAAAATAGGGATACTGCTATAAAATATTGGTTAACGTCTTTGCCAACCCTCTCCCATGAATTGTTCTGTGAGGTTGTTGACACACACCCAAACAAGTAGTAGATTTATTGACCCACAGCCCTCCTCTGGGCAGTCCACTGGCACCATTTATACAGAACGAGACTCGAGAGCACAGAAACAATCTAAATTGAGTTAACATGTTTGTTGGATCACTCATTTTTTCAATGAAAAAGGTGAGTTTCCAGGTTGCTGAGAACTCATCTTCAGGCTTAGTAGATACAAAATTGTGTGTGTGTGTGTGTGTGTGTGTGTGTGTGTGTGTGTGTGTGTGTGTTGTAGGAGGGGGATTAGAGAAGTAGTAAGCATTTATAGATGGCACAAGAGAGACATTTCATAGACATTGTTTAGTATTTTAAATCAAAACATGCAGGAAGGGGTCAAGTCTAGAACTATGCTTTCACCAATCCCTTTATCAAAGCAGCTGAGTCCCACCAAGTCAGAAAAGTCAATGTAACACCTTCAAAGTAAAAATTCATAGCAATTCACCACTAAAAGTTATGCCTTTTGTGTAACTTTGCAAGAGGAATTTGGCCATTGATTTTCAAAATGCAGTGCCATTATTGACAATACATTTCACTTCTCTGATTAGAACACACCAAAAAAAATCACATTTTCTCTCTCTAAAAAGCCAGTACATCACTTAGATAAGGACACCCAGCATGATAAAATGGATAGAGTGATTGACTAGGGCTCAAGAGGCCTGGGTTCAAATCTCCATTTAGCCATGGAAATTCTTGGAGGAAGTGGAACTGTTAAAACCACTCTTTAACTATCTCACGTATCTTGAAAGCCCTGTTAGGGCTGCCATAAGTCAATTTTGACTTGATGACATGTAACACACCTCCTAGCCTAGACTAATTCTGAATCCCCACAGAATTAGGACCCAACATAGTACTGTTAAGAACACTGGTCCAAAATACTAGCTGTAAATGGCATCCTCTCCAATAGATGGCTCAATAAAGTTCTCCTTGAGCAAGACATTCAAACACTTGCCCTTCTTAACCACCCTGGATGAGTCTTCCAGCAAGTAAGTGTTCATGTCCTTCAGACCTGCTGAGTAGGAGAACTGCTGGATCCTTGGGAGCCCAGGAACCTGAACATCCTCAAGAAGGGACCACTGCACCTGAGGAGGAAGGCCAAATAATTCCCCTGCTACAAGAATGCATGCCACAGGATAGAAGCATGTGCCTCACTTAGAAGCCGCCAGGTAAAAGATTAGGCGACGGGGAAAGACTTCTTGGAAGAACCTCCCATTGAGTAGGCACAGTGATGGTGAACCTTGGCACTCCAGCTGTTCCTGGTGTGCAGAGAGTCTCTTTCTCCTTCAAATGTTGTCTGCCTTCATCCTGATCTTTGCTGTGGACGTCTTGCTGTGTATGTTTTTGGAGTGGCTTTATTAGGCTTTGTGGAGTCTCCCTATCTGCTTCTGATACAACGGAACTGGCTTGACTGGCTTGTTCTTTGTTCTCCCTTTTAGATCCTACTCCCTGGTCCAATTCCCCACCCCTGCCCTGCTTACCTGACTTCCAGATAAAACTCTGTTACTTAGGTCTCTGCCTTTTGCTACAAGCATCTAACCCTGCACAGACTTTGTCCCTGGAACAAGCAGTAGGCTACGGTAGGAATTTAAGTGCTGTATGGGTCAGCTTTGTCTCACAAAGAGACAGCAGTAATTTTGTGCAGAGATATTTTGCACAAACTGCCGAAATATTAAAGTTAAAAAAAGAGAGGGATACAGTACTCCTGTCTCTTTCTTCCACTGGTAGTCAGAGGTCTTGTGGTGATTGAGTATTAAAATAAGGAGGCATTTTGTGAGATTTCCTCACATCCGCCAAGAAGCGGATGGTTTTCTGTAAAACTAATGGATCTTTAAGTATTAATTGCCCCACCAGGACTAAGCCATTCCCAAAATACTATGCCTTACAATGGTGGAGGCTTATGCCAATATAGTAGATGTAAAAATATGGCTCAAGTGGGACTGCGGGGGCTCAAGTGGTTAAGATGCTGAACTCGCTGACTGAGGGGTCAGAGATCGATTCTCGGTACTGCATAACAGAGTGAGCTCCCGTGGTCTGTCCCAGCTCCTGCCAACCTAGCAGTTTGAAAGCAAGAAATTGCAAGTAGATAAATAGGGACCGCTTCGGTGGGACGGTAAACAGCGTTCCGTGTGCTCTGGTGTGTAGTCATGCCTGCCACATGTCCACGGAAATGTCTGCAGATGCAGACAGCGTTGGCTCTTTGGCTATAAACAGAGATGAGCAATGAACTCTAGAGTGAGATACAACTGGCTTTTGAGCAAGGGCAACCTTTATTTTTACCTAAAAATATGTTGCAAGCCATGACAATAAGGTAAATTCAGAAGGGACCCGTAAGCCTCAGGGTGCAGCTAAGGTCACTAACCATGGTAACCAGTAAGTTCCTACACTGTGACTCTGCTAGTCATTGATTCTCGATTTAAAGTTAATTGCTGGTACCACCTGCAGAACAGCATTGTCCCAACAACAAAGGCTGAATAGTTTCTTGGGAAGAGATAGTTCCATTGTGAGTAACTGGCTCCCCCGACATACACTACCTGTGCGTCACCGTCTCAAGAACAAGCTTCCCTTTCGTGAGTTGGGTCTGTGGAATCTGGAGGTTGTTTGGCCATTTCCCAACACAGGTTAGTCTTGCCCTTGGCAGGACTCAGCCCGCAGGCATGTTTGTTAATGGGGGCAGGTCTAGAAAAATGTGCACGTCATGGCAAACTGCGCATTACAGCACATTGTACAAAGCTCAGGGATATTTCTTGACAAATTGGGGAACGGTTGTTCTCAAAGTCCAAGGTAGAGAAAGGAACCTGGAGACAGTTGTGTGTGTGTGGGGAAGGGGGGGCATATTGCCCTGCCAGGGAAATAACCTTGAGCAGAGATGAGTAACTTCATTTCCATGGAAAAGGCATATTATATATAAACAAAAGCCCCTTGTTGCTAGCTTATCTTCAAATGCAAGCCTGGGATGGTTTGTTGAAAGGTCACCTAACGCAATGAGAGATAAGGGGAAATTTGAGCAGAGAGATGGGATCAGCACAAATTAGGATGCTCTTTTTGTAGAGAGCCCTAATAGAGTCTCTTTCAACAAAGCAAACAAAGAGTCTTGTGGCTAAAAAGTTCTTCTTTGGTGTCTAGGCCAGACATGTAAGTGCCAAAAATGAAGCCACCTTTGGATGAGTTCATTCTGCAGTTCCTTTCGCCTGACCTAGAGTGAGAAAGATTAGCCAGCACAAGGAGGCTGTTGCCCAGGCATAGCTGTCAAGTATCCCTTATTGGCCAGGAAAACCCCTTATTTTACCCTCTTTCCCGCCGTCATCCCTTATTAATTAGACTGCAATGCCCTATTGCTGCCATTGGAGGGCAGCACAGGATAAGCATAGCTGTCAAGTATCCCTTATTTGCCGGGAAATTTCCCTTATTTCCAAATCCAAAACTTGACAGGTATGTGCCCAGGATATCCCCAATTGTGGTTCAAAAATACCACAATCTTTAGGAGGATCTTTCTGTGTAAGGTAAAGGTCACCCTCACTCGAAAGCTTGTCATATCTGATGCTAAGGTTCAGTGCTCATCTCTGTTTATAGCCAAAGAGCCAGTGCTGTCTGCATCTGCATTTGTTTCCGTGGTCATGTGGCAGGCATGCCTCAACACTAGAGTGTATGGAACACTGTTTACCTTCCCACCGAAGTGGTCCCTATTTATCTACTTGTAATTTCTTGCTTTCGAACTGCTAGGTTGGCAGGAGCTTGGACAGAGATGAGAGAACTCACTCCATCCTGCAGTACCCAGGAATCAAACTCCGACCTTCCAGTCAGCGAGTTCAGCGTTTTAACCACTTGAGCCACCGCAGTCCCATTCTTTCTGTGTATCCCGTTGTTAACAAGTGTTACTTGGCGAAAACTTTATGGCAACAACAAGCCCAGTTTGCTAGGCAGGAGCAGGTTGAGGGTGAGAGGGAAATGAAATGAAAGAACTATAAAACAGTGACCATCATTACCTTTCCTAGTTTCTGTTCAATTCTTCTCACAGCAAACACCATAAAGTTTCCTGCAGTTCCTTGAAAACAAACTAATTTATGAAAGTATTTGTAGATTAGAGTTTGGTTTGTCAAAGGCATGGAGTGTTAACCAGCATTTCAGGGATCAGCTTAGCACATGTGGCCGGGAATGTGACTAGTGTAGACAATGAAGTTATAGGGAAACTAAATGCAGAATTGTTCTGAAGTTACAGTTGCTTTAAATAAGAAAACTTGTGGTGCATTACATTAGTTAGGTAAAGGCAGGTACAATGTGACCTTCCAGCTGAAGTTGGGCTGTAGCTTCCCTCAGTCCTAGCCAGCACAGCTAGTGAGGGAGATTTTGTTGAGACTTACAGTAGAACCTGAAAACCTATACCCATCGTTCTCTCAATCCTGGAAAGTGGCATGAGACTCTTTTTTGACAGATCACAAGAAGCTTTGGGCAAATCTTCCTCATATCATGACTGCCAAAGCAGATTTGAAAATGAAGGTAATTGTGTTTTTAATATGATTGAAAAATCAAGGCACTTCTTTTTCTGTTTCCCAATTTTTTTGGTGTCACCTGAATTCCACCTGTTGGTTCTCCACCTACTGCTTTTATTGCCATAGAGCCGTGATGGCAAACCACCAAGGATTTTAGGAAGTCTATTTAATTTGATGTTGCAAGTACATGTAGTTATCCTATACCAGTGATGGTTAACCTTGGCACTCCAGGTGTTATGTTATGCTTATGTTTTTTATGTTTTTTTTATTTGTATGCCACCCTACTCAGCATACTCCGACTCAGGGCAGCTCACAACCCATCAAAACAAAGATACAGTATAGCAAAATACAAAATACACTAGCAAATACAATATAGCAAAGAACAAAATACAAGATACAATAGAGTTCTATAACATCTCAATAGAGTACAATAACATCACAGACTCTCCGCCCCACAGGAAAGACTGGAGGCAGCAGCGAAAGTCCAGCCGCCTCTATGGCCTTTTAAGTCCTGGCCAGCAACCGCTTCCATCCCCACGCTGATGGCGAGGGCGACAGGGAGAAGAGGCAGGAGTCCTCCGTGTCTGCGGGCGTCCTTCTTTATCCTCTGGCTGGGTGGGGAAAGGGGGAAAGGGATGGCATCCACAGCATACCTGTCAAGTTTTGGATTTGGAAATAAGGGAAATTTCCTGGCAAATAAGGGATACTTGACAGCTATGCTTATCCTGTGCGGCCCTCCAATGGCGGCAATAGGACATTGCAGTCTAATTAATAAGGGATGATGGCGGGAAAGAGGGTAAAATAAGGGGTTTTCCCGGCCAATAAGGGATACTTGACAGCTATGATCCACAGGTGCGACCACTTCCATCCCCGCGCCGATGGCAAGGGTGATGGGGAGAAGCGGCGGGAGTCCTCCGTGGCTGCGGGCATCCTTCTTTATCCTGCTGATCAGGGCTTTTGGGAAATGATCAGCACTCCTGCTGATCAGGGCTTTTGGGAATTGAAGTTCAAGAACACCTTAGAGAGCCAAGGTTCACCATCACTGCCATAGAGTCTTTTACACCCTATCTTGGAAGTCATAAGCCCTAATCGTACCACCAGATCCAGAGAAGACAACTCTCCATAGGACAAACCCTACCTGTAGACTCAATACCAACTGGTAGAGCAGTACTGTGGACTAGAACAGGCAGAATGATAAGAGCCAGAATAGTGTGGTAGTTCAAATATTGGGCCGAGGTTTAGAAGACCCAGGTCCACACTGAGCCATGAAACTCATTAAAGAATCTGGGGACGATTTCTTGCTCTTGCCTTGACCTACTACACAGGGTTTAAACAGAGATAAAGTGGGAAACAGAACACAACCATCTACTACCTTGATTTCCCTGGGAGAAAAGCAAGATTTGAATGTATGTAGTGGATAGAATCACAAGCTACGGCTCAGGAGACCTGGGTTTGAATCCCCACTCAGCCATGAAGACTCCCTGAGAGAATGCTAATGGTAAAACGACCATTTAAAAATCTAATTTACCTCGAAAGCCATATTAGAACCATTGTAAATCTGTTCCAACTTGCAAAACGTAACACACCGCTTTTCTAGCTATCACACACCGGCTGTTATTCACCTTCTTTTAATGGTAACCCACCCAAACCCTTGATGCAAGACTGGAAAGCTAAGCAATTTGCTCCTAAAGAAGAGGGAAATGCCAAAATGGAAAGCTAAACATTGACAAGAAGAATGTGTATACTCTTTGTTCTGCAACACAGTTTAGAAGATAGTTTTGCTACAGTATTGTTTTCCCCAAACCAGAAACCAAACAAATCAACAACCTAAAGGTCATCTCTTACGTGCCAGCTTCTCCTGTCTTCTCCTATCTTCTCCTTTTTCATTCTCTGGTTGCTAGCCTAGGCCCTTCTTGCTGAGTTATCTTGGGACTGAAGTCTCCCAGAACACATATTTTCAGGTACAAAACAAACCCTTCTGAAATATGAATGATGGGTAGATGGGATACAGCGCAATTGAACTGGCATGGAGGACAATTTACTGCAAGCCTGGCTCTACTTTGTTGAAGGCTGGGCTGTTGGTTCTGTTGTAGAGCTGGCCCAGAAACTAGCATTGCTACCAAAGGCATCTAGATAGCACCCCAAAAGTAATCAGGGAGCATGTAGCCACAGTTATGGACTGAAACCAACTGCCTAGCTCTCCTTTGTCTTGAGGCCATATCATACGCCTCAACCCCAAACACTCCAAAATTCAGCAGCAAACTAATTTTTGGCAGCTGGCTGCTAGAAATACATTCTTCTTTCACATCCAGATCAAACTTTGGATTGCCAAAATGAAGCCACTTTCTTGGCTTTGTCATTGGCCAAACTTAAGTCTTTGTTGCTGCATGTTTATGGTAGTAGTCGGCAGACCAATAAGGACACCGGGCGCTCCCTTTCCCTCCCGGCCAGACCGGCGGGAGATGAACAGGCACAGCTGGAGGGAGTTTCGGCAGGCAGCCTCAAAAGTGGGGCCGACGCTGCCAATGCCAAGGACACCGGGCGCTCCCTTTCCCTCCCGGCCAGACCGGCGGGAGATGAATAGGCACAGCTGGAGGGAGTTTCGGCAGGCAGCCTCAAAAGTGGGGCTGACGCTGCCAACGCCAAGGACACCGGGCGCTCCCTTTCCCTCCCGGCCAGACCGGCGGGAGATGAACAGGCACAGCTGGAGGGAGTTTCGGCAGGCAGCCTCAAAAGTGGGGCCGACGCTGCCAACACCAAGGACACCGGGCGCTCCCTTTCCCTCCCGGCCAGACCGGCGGGAGATGAACAGGCACAGCTGGAGGGAGTTTCGGCAGGCAGCCTCAAAAGTGGGGCCGACGCTGCCAACGCCAAGGACACCGGGCGCTCTCTTTCCCTCCCGGCCAGACCGGCGGGAGATGAACAGGCACAGCTGGAGGGAGTTTCGGCAGGCAGCCTCAAAAGTGGGGCCGACGCTGCCAACGCCAAGGACACCGGGCGCTCCCTTTCCCTCCCGGCCAGACCGGCGGGAGATGAACAGGCACAGCTGGAGGGAGTTTCGGCAGGCAGCCTCAAAAGTGGGGCCGACGCTGCCAACGCCAAGGACACCGGGCGCTCCCTTTCCCTCCCGGCCAGACCGGCGGGAGATGAACAGGCACAGCTGGAGGGAGTTTCGGCAGGCAGCCTCAAAAGTGGGGCCGACGCTGCCAACGCCAAGGACACCGGGCGCTCCCTTTCCCTCCCGGCCAGACCGGCGGGAGATGAACAGGCACAGCTGGAGGGAGTTTCGGCAGGCAGCCTCAAAAGTGGGGCCGACGCTGCCAACGCCAAGGACACCGGGCGCTCCCTTTCCCTCCCGGCCAGACCGGCGGGAGATGAACAGGCACAGCTGGAGGGAGTTTCGGCAGGCAGCCTCAAAAGTGGGGCCGACGCTGCCAACGCCAAGGACACCGGGCGCTCTCTTTCCCTCCCGGCCAGACCGGCGGGAGATGAACAGGTACAGCTGGAGGGAGTTTCGGCAGGCAGCCTCAAATGCGGGGCCAACGCCAAGGACCGCCGCTGTGTTCGGCCCCGGCGGGGGCGAAGAGGCTCGCTGGCCTCACCATCGGCCGGCGTTTTGGGCCCCGCCCCCCGCCCCTCGCCAGGACTCAAAAGGCGAGGGGGCCTGCCGGACGAAACATCACCGCCGCTGTGTTCGGCCCCGGCGGGGGCGAAGAGGCTCGCTGGCCTCGCCATCGGCCGGCGTTTCGGGCCCTGCCCGGCAGTTGAGGGTTCAACACAGTTGTGGAAGAATGCCCCACCACTTCCATCACCACCGGAGCCGTGCGGAGGGTGGTGGGGGGAGTGAATGGGGCGGTTTTATATTGGGGTGGAAGGGAGGGAGGGAGAGATTGCCAGGCCAGCCAGGAAGGAGAGGCAGCATTCTGTCCAGGGCAAGCAGGGAGGCTCCGGAGACCAATATAGAGGTTGTGATAGGCATGGGGCGATATAGCGGGTACCGAGGGGCGGGCCGCACCCGGGGAACGCGGGGCAGATGCTTAGTAGCTGTCCCTCGTTCCAGCCCCACGGTTACACCTCTAGGTCCTGAGCAGCTGACCCAGGGTGACCCTGTCCTTAGGCTGCTGCTGATGAATGCCAGGTCGGTATGTAATAAGGCCCCCCTGATACAAGACTCTATTATGGGGGAGCGGGCCGACTTGGCATGTATTACTGAGACCTGGCTGAGACCAGAGGATGGGGTTCCTCTGTCAGAATTGTGTCCAGCTGGGTTCAGTATTTGGCACCAGCCTAGGGATAAGGGTAAGGGCGGTGGCGTCGCCATCATAGCCAGGGAGTCACTGGGAGTCACCAGGGCTACTGCTCCACAAATTCTGGGTTGTGAGGCCCTGCTTCTGCGTCTGGGCTCTAAGGGTCAGTTGGGAGTCTTACTCCTGTACCTGCCCCCTTGCAGGGTAAGGGACTCCCTGCCTGAGCTCCTCGAGGCCATCTCAGCGTTGGCGTTGGAGTTCCCTAGGCTGATGGTTCTGGGGGACTTCAATTTACCCTCGCTGGGGACTGGCTCCGAGGTGGCTCAGGAGTTCATGGCTTCCATGGCAGCTATGGACCTGATTCAGGTAATTCAGGGCCCGACCAGGGGCAGTGGCCACACACCAGATTTAATCTTTTTGTCGGAGCGGTGGCAGAGTGATCTGAGATTACGGAAATTAGACATAACACCTGTGCCATGGTCAGATCACTATTTGGTGGCTCTAGACTTCCTGGGTACGTCGCTTTACCGTAGGGAGGCAGGGCCTATTAGAATGGCCCGCCCCAGGCAACTGATGGATCCTGATGGATTCCAGAGGGAACTGGGGGATTTTCCTCTGGATCGGCAACACGATTCGCCCGAGGCACTGGTCGACCTGTGGAACAGGATGACAACAGCGGCCTTGGATGAAATCGCACCACTACGGCCTCTCAGAGCTCATCGAGCTAGGTCATCTCCATGGTTCACAGATGAAATGCGGGAGCTCAAACGGGCAAAGAGACGCCAAGAGCGCCGCTGGGTGAAGACCCAGAGAGACTCCGATTGGACACTAGCTAGGGCCGCTATTAGGGCCTATCTAGTGGCGATGGAGGTGGTGAGGCGACAATACTTCACCACCCTTATCGCCTCCGCTGATAATCGCCCAGCCACCCTGTTCCGGGTTACCGGGTCTCTCCTTGGTAGGGGGACCCCGGTGCCCGGTTGGCAAGGGTCGGCTGAGGACTTTGCTGACCATCTAGTGGAGAAAATCGATCGGATTCGCTCTGGGTTTAATCCTGGCGTGGATGGGGAGAGTCCGGAGGGAGCCGGAGCACAGTCTTGCCATGCCATCTGGGACCGGTTTGATCCAGTTGCCCCTGATGAAGTGGACAGGCTCCTTGCAGCTGTGCGCGCCACTACCTGCCCTTTGGACCCCTGTCCCACCTGGTTGGTGAAAACCTCCAAGGCAGTGACAGGTGGCTGGGTTGGGGCTGTGATCAATGCATCATTGCGAGAGGGGGTGTTTCCTGCACCTTTAAAACATGCTTTGGTGCGCCCCCTCCTGAAGAAATCTTCCCTTGACCCAGCTGTCCTAACTAACTATAGGCCTGTCTCAAACCTCCCCTTTTTAGGGAAGGTGTTGGAGAAGGCAGTGGCGTGTCGGCTGCAGGGGGTACTGGATGAAGCGGATTATCTGGACCCTTTTCAGTCAGGATTCAGGCCTGGATATGGTACTGAGACGGCATTGGTCGCACTGATGGATGATCTCTGGCAGGAGCGGGACGGTGGTCACCCATCCGTCCTCGCTCTTCTTGACCTCTCAGCGGCTTTCGATACCGTTGACCATGGTATCCTTCTGGAACGGCTCCGAGGTTTGGGAATCCAGGGTACTGTGTGGTCCTGGTTTTCCTCATTTCTGAAGGGTCGGTTCCAGTCGGTGTGGTTGGAGAGTGAGAGGTCCAGTCCTAGGCCCCTCAAATGGGGGGTTCCTCAGGGCTCGGTGCTCTCTCCTCTCCTATTTAACATCTACATGAAACCGCTGGGTGAGATCATTCGTTCCCATGGGGTGCGGTACCATCAGTACGCGGATGACACTCAGTTGTACATCTCGGCCCATGGGGACCCCAGTGATGCTGTCAAAGTCCTTTCCAGATGCCTGGAAGCTGTGGGGGTCTGGATGGGGGCTAACGGGCTACAATTGAATCCCAGCAAGACTGAGTGGCTATGGATAGGGGGTCCTGCGTTAATCCGGGAGCTTCCATCGTTGGTTCTGGATGGGGCTATTTTGCCCCAGACAGACCCGGTGCGCAACTTGGGGGTCCTCCTGGATTCACGGCTACTGCTAGAAGAACAGGTGGCGGCTGTGACCAGGAGGGCTTTCGCCCAACTTCGGGTGATTCGCCAGTTGCGCCCACTCCTGGACCGGGACTCCTTGCTCATGGTCACCCATGCTCTGGTTACCTCCAGACTAGACTATTGCAATGCGCTCTACATGGGGCTGCCCTTGACGACCATTCGGAGGCTACAGCTGGTCCAAAATGCGGCTGCCCGGGTGGTGATGGGGTGTGGCCGTTATGCTCATGCTTCGCCACTGCTCCGGGAGCTGCACTGGTTGCCAGTATGTCTCCGGGTGCAATTCAAGGTGCTGGTTTTGACCTTTAAAGCCCTATATGGTAGTGGGCCAGGTTACCTAAGAGACCGCATCGCCCTGAGGACGTCTGTCCGTCCAACCAGAGCGGACCGGAGGGGCTCTCTAATTGTTCCATCAGCCAGAGGGGCTCGCCTCTCTGGCACAAGGAGGAGAGCCTTCTCCGTGTCTGCACCGGCCCTCTGGAACCTCCTGCCAACAGAATTACGTCTTCGGACGGAGTTGCTGCCTTTCAGAAGGGATCTTAAAACCTGGCTGGCAGGTCAAGTGTGGGGTGCGGGTGGAAGGGTAACCACCATGGGGTGGTTGGTGTAGAGGAACTCTTCCCCATGGTGCCTTTTCGATCCTGCAGCCCTTGCTTTTTAGGGGGTGGGTAGTCTTAACTTTTTTTTTACTGTTTTAACTGTTTTTAGGATTATTGTTGTATTTGTGAATATTGTCTGTAAACTCCTTGGGTTGCCCTGGGGTTACTTTTTATGTTGTTAGCCGCCCAGAGTCGGCCTTGTGTTGAGTGGGCGGGATATAAATTGAATAAATAAATAAATAAATAAAATAAATAAACCGGATTCTGGCTCTCTCCACATTCACACAGTGTGCTATTGTCTGCCAGCAGCCGCCACTTGAGCATGCTGGCTGGTCTTACATTTAGGGACTCTGACCCTCAGCGTATTCAGGATCCTCCAAGTGACATAGGGGAGGTCGAGTTCTTCAGCCCAAACCTCCTTTAATGTTATTCCTTGTTCAGCAAGCTCCTTTCTCCATTTTCTAATTTGGAGTTGCTCTTGGGTATGCTCAAGAAGTATGTTAAACAGGCAGAAATGCTTGTTAAAAAATATTTATACTCCACCTTTCTTCCCAAGATGACCCAGTGTAAGGTAAAGATCTCCTTTGCTCAAAAGCCAGTCATATCCGACTCTAGGGTTCAGTGCTCATCTCTGTTTCAAAGCCGAAGAGCCAGCGCTGTGCACTTCTGCAGACATTTCCGTGGTCATGTGGCAGGTATGACTAGACACCGGAGTGCACGGAGCGCTGTTTACCTTCCCACCCAAGTGGTCCCTATTTATCTACTTGCAATTTCTTGCTTTCGAACTGCTAGGTTGGCAGGAGCTGTGACAAAGACGGGAGCTCATTCCGTCCTGCAGTACTCGGGAATCAAACTGCTGACCTCCCACCTTCAGGTTTTAGCCACTTGAGCCACTGCAGGCCCTTTTATGACCCAGTGTGGTTTACATTAAAAACAAACAATCTAAAAACTGGATGGGGAGTGGGGGGATGCCAAATGACAAAGCAGCAGCCCAACTCTTAGAGAACCATTACTGGGGAAAGGCTGGGTGAAGAGAAATGTCTTTACTTGCCTGCATTCTTCCGTGTCTAGGCCAGATATGAAACTGTCAAAATGAAGGCCCCTTTTTGGTGAGTTAATTCTGCAGTTCCTTTCGCCTGACCTAGTGTGAGAAAGATTAGCTGGCAACACAAGGTTGCCCTTACCAGGGGATATGCCCGGTTGTGGTTCAAAAATACAGTACCACAATTTTTGTGTAGGTACTTTCCTGCAGAAGAGCAGGAAAAAGCCGATAAAGGAGGACCTCCAGTGGAAGACATTCACAATGCAGGAGCAGCTGTTTCAAAGGAGGGTTTTTTCAGTCTGCTTTTAACATCTAGAGAAAAATGGGGTAACATCTTTAAAACAAATATTCTCTACCTTTTTAAGGGCTTTTTGCAGTTTATTGACCAAACCTAGCCACACCAAATCTGCAAATGAATTTTAGCAGCATATCAGCACGGGTGCTTGCAACTCATAGTAGGTAAAGATAGTCTTTGCTTGAAACCCAGGGGTTCATGCACATCTCCATTTAAAGCCAAAGTACTGTTCACATCTGCAGACATTTCCATGGTCATGTGACAGGTATGACTAGACACCAGAGCACATGGAACACTGTTACCTTTCCCACTGCTAGGTTCCCAATCAAACATGGAAATAACATCTTGAGAGTAACATATTAAGTCTATATTAATTATTTTCCACACCAGGTACAGGAGGAAACATTGCTTTATCTATCACTTCAAAAGTATTGATTATGCCTTTTCTAAGTTAAAACGGTGACTTCTGCTATGTGTCCAGTGTTGAGCTGCTCCAGGTGCCCACAGGTGCCCAGGCATCAGTAGCAGAAATTCCCCCAGGCCATGCCCACTTGGCCGGCCACACCCACCTCCCTACCCCAGGCCATGGCATAGGGAGGCCAAGTGGGCATAGCCCACAGAGTTAGTTACGCCCACAGAGTTAGCCATGCCCATGGTGGAGGAGTAAATTTTTTTGCAGCGCATCACTGTATGTGTCTATATCCCACCAGAAAGCATCTGTACCCCTTTCCCAGGAGATACAATGCTGTACAGCTGATTGTCAACCTTGCCATTTCAGATGTTTCTGGACCACTCCTAGAAGCCCTACGCTAGCCGGCAGGCCAGTGGCAGAGTTTCTGGATGATATGGTCCGACAAGAATAGCAGCAGGTGTCACATACTTGAGAACAAGAATGGGTAACAATGACCTCTACGGCCTATGAGAATGTAAACCTGGGTGGAACTTGCAGTCTTTTGTTTTAAGACTATACAGTAATACCTCATACAAAGTCCGCTTCATACAACATCGCCTAATTCCTTGATAAAAGTTGCCTCGTACGTGTGACGTTGTATGAGGCATTGGGTTTTTCCCAGGTTGCATTGTGCCTGGGCAGTATAAAAGGCAGGACACATGCGTGCATTGCTCTTGTGGGTTTTGCATGAGGCAAAGAGTGTTTTGGGGTGGTTTTGAGGACCATTTTGGATTTTTTTGAATTTTTTCATCAGAATTTTTAGAAGCATTCCTGGGATTTTTCCCAGCATTCTTCAGGTTCTTGGACAATCAGGGTTGTTTGACATGTTTTTGTAATGTATTTAGCCTTTAGACAATGATTTCTTAAAGTTATGTCAGTAAGGAAGTCCACGGTAAGGAAGCCCAGCGGCGGGGTGTGTGTGGGCTTCCCTTACCGGGGTCTGGCTTGCGGCCCGCGGTAAGGAAGCCCAGCAGCGGGGTGTGTGTGGGCTTTACTTACCAGGGGCTGGCTTCCCTGGGACGCGCCGGCTTTCTCAGAGTTCTGCGCACTCACGGCGCGCAGGACACTGGGGATTGTATTTTTTCATTTGTGCTTTCCCTTTGTGCTCCTTTTTTTTCATGCGGCTCATTTTTGATTGGCCGCGCCGCATTTCCCCACGTTCTTTGTGCTCCCGCCTCTCAGCCTGATTGGCTGTGGTGCAGCGCGGCGCAAAGAACGTTGGGAAATGAAGTTGTTTCCCTTTTTTGCATTTGTGGGGCTGTTGCCCCACTGCCGCTTTACTCAATCCTTCGTTGACCTGCGGACCCAGTCCGCCCGTGTTCCCGAAGGGTGAGTGCAGGCAAGTAGGGTCAGCCGTAAGAACCTATAGCAAGTTCCAACAGTTAACCCTTGGTTTTATAGGTTAAGATAAGTCTGCTTCTCTGCAGGAGGAGAGATGTGATCTTGTGTTAGATTACCTACATCTTTCCTCTAGTTTTCACACGGGAACCACTAACCTTAGTTAACAATTGTATTATGTTTGAACTGGTAGCTGTGTTAGTCTGTGCAAGCCATCTTCGTCATCGACTGCAACTCGTATCCGAGAATGCATTTTTTCCTGAAGCAGGAAAAATGCTATTGCCATTAATTTGTTTAAGGTGGATCCCAGCTTGCCATGAAGTGACCCACACACTATGATCACAGAGCCATCTCACATATGAAATGAGACATGTAGGATTTAACACTGGGACTGCAATGGACTGCTGCAGCCTTGAGGATATGGACAAGGTGCACCTTCACACCCAGTCTATCTGGCATGGCCTCTTCCACCTCCATGACCATTGGGAATCAGAGTTCCTCCTCTGCTCATTTTGCCTTTGGGTCCAAAATGATAATTTCCAGTGGCATTTCCTCCACTTACAGGCCCATCACCCCACCTAAAGGGGTTTATCCGCCTATAGCTGTTGGCCCCTTTTGGGAGTCAGGTTATTTACCGTCACCCAACTCTCGGTGTTGAGTCGCTGGCTATACGAAATACTCCATTACCGTAGCAGGGTGACAGCAAAAAAAAAGACAAAAAAATGTTGTGGCACCTTAAAGACTAACTCCTATATTTAAATGTGAGCTTTCGTGGACCAAGTCCACTTCATCAGACATAACAGTAAGGCCTCATGGCATCAATTTATACACACATCAGGTCCACAGGCACACAATAATTGGCCAGCCTAACAGAATATGTATTATGGGATTTGAAGTCCATTTGGAATAAAGCACCAGACTGACCCGTGTATTTCTAAAATAACAAAAATGCAATTTCCAAAGGAGTTGGTAACAAATGGAGCAAGAGAGGTCAAAAGCAAAGGAATCTTGTAATCAGCACTGTTGGTTTCAGAACTAGCAGCGCAAGCAACCTGTTAATACCTCTTGCTGAGCAAATTAAATGGTTTCATCCTTTAACATTAAGAGCAACAAATTAATTTTCTACTTACTAACATTTAACATTGACAGATTCTTTTCTTTTTAATTCTAATGCTCCAAGCTCTGTGAACCAGAAATGCCCAGATCCAACTAAGTAGTAAAGTGCCCTTGCAAGATCTTTAGGCAGGCAACACTAACACTAGAAATCAGCATTTTCTCAAAAATTCAAAAACAAGAGAAAGAAGTCAGATGAGCAGCCAGAGGCCTGCCAAGCACAATACACTCTATAGTGATCATCCAGGAGGCCCACATGAGCTTATCTCTTGGCAGCAGGCAGCCACATCCTGAATAAATGTATGTATGTATGTATGTATGTATGTATGTATGCATGTATGCATGCATGTATTTATTTATCTATCTATCTGTTTGTTTGTTTGTTTATAAAGGCCAGGAGGGCCTTTGCTCAATTTCGAGTAATCCGCCAGTTGCACCCACTCCTAGACCGCGACTCCTTACTCATGGTCACTCACGCTCTGGTCACCTCCAAGATAGATTACTGTAATGCACTCTACATGGGGCTGCCCTTGACAACCATTCGGAGGCTACAGCTGGTCCAGAATGCGGCTGCCCTGGTGGTGGTGGGGTGTGGACATTATGCTCACACCTCGCCGCTACTTTGGGAGCTGCACTGGTTACCAGTTTGCCTCCGGGTGCAATTCAAGGTGCTGTTTTGACTTTTAAAGCCCTACATGGTAGTGGGCCAGGATACCTAAGAGACCGCATCGCCCCAAGAGTGTCTGCCCACCCAACCCGAGTGGACCTGAGGGGATCTCTAGTTGTACCATCAGCTAGTGGGGCCCATCTCTCTAGCACACGAAGGAGGGCCTTCTTCGTGTCCACACCAGCCCTCTGGAACCTCCTGCCAATAGAGCTGAGATTACAGACAGAATTGCTGCCCTTTAGAAAAGGCTTGAAAACCTGGCTGGCAGGGCAGGTGTGGGGGCCTAATGGAAATATGGCCCCCGCCTGTTGGCTCACACCAAGATAGTAATCAGGACCCCCTTTCTCTTTTTATGTATAAGGTGGGGTGGGTGGGATGATTGGGTTTTTTAAAATCAGTTTTACATGTTTTTAGTATTGATGTAAGCTGCCCTGAGTCTGGTTCACCTTGAGTGGGCGGCCTAGAAGTTTGAAAATTAAATTAAATTAAATTAAATTATTTATTTTGTTCGACTTTTATCGCCACCCCCTCACCGAGGCGTCTCTGGGCGGTTTACAGACTAACCGATAAAAACACTAAAGTATAAAAGCATCCCCACAACAATAATTAAAATCATAACCACATTCACAAGTTAAAAAGTGAAACCCAGATGGCCATCCATATGAACCAGTGTGGTGGTGGGGGGTACTCCACAGGCAGCACCCCACACCCACTGGGCCAGCCAAATTTTGAGGCCTTTTCTAAAGGCTAATAATGAAGGGAGAGGTGGGGCAAGCCCAAGTCTACCAGCCATTTAAATTACCCACAATGACCTGTAGTCATGCTAGATTAGGAAACCAGTACAGTGGCTTAGTGGTTAAGACACAGAGCTTAATGACTGGAAGGTCAGCAGTTTTGAGACCCAAGTGCTGCGCAATGGAGTGAGCTCCTGTCATCTGCCCCAGCTCCTGCCAACCTAACAAGAAATTGTATCTAGTCATGCCTGCCACATGACAATGGAAAGGTCTGCAGACACAGACAGCACTGGCTCTTTGGCTGCAAATGGAGATGAGAACTTCCCCCTAGAGTTGGAGACGACTGGCTTTTGCCTTTACAGTGACGGCTAGGAATGGAAGGGACATGTTTTTTCTGAATTTCAAATACAGAACCATAATTCAACTAACTCAAACAAGAGATGCAGCATGGTGCTGCCCTCTAGCATCAGATGAAACTCAATCATCGCCACAAAGGCTTGTTACAGTCTGCCCAGCACCCAAATGTGGGACCATGTTCTTCAAAATATAGGGACATGGCTCATTAAAATGAAATGAAATACAATAGAGTCTATTTTAAATTAGACCCAAGGACTCAGTTTGACAATCATGGATTCTTAAGTCACATTTAGAAAAGTGAGAGTCCATGGGGTGTGATGGCCTGCGCAAAATAGAATCGTTGGAGTTGGTGGGAAAGGGAAATTGTCACTCTGCTGGATGTTTCTTCGGCATAGGACATTTCCTGTGATAGTGTGTGTGTGTAGAGTTTGTGTTTTGCTGGTGCTGCAGCATCGTTTCAGCAAGACCCTGAGAACTCTGGTGGAACAAACCCAGTGATTAGAAAACTTCTAATTGCACCAATGGTTAATTTAATCTAGTAGCTGTTGATAACAAGGAAATCTGCAGGAACTTTTTTGGAGTTGGAAAAACTAATGCATAGGTGTGTTAATGTATCCCCCATGGCCTTGGTGGTGAACTTATGGCACACATGCCAGAAGTGGTATGCAGAGACCTTTCTTTTGGCATGCGTGCCATTGAGGGGAAGCCTTTCCCGCTCAACCTGGCTGGTGCAACTTTCCCACCACCCCTCTCCCACTGCCAAAGGGGAGGCTGTGTCTTGATGGGATAAGGTGGGGAGCATGTGGGGGGCCCACAGGAGGTGGGGGTAGAGTGCACCCATGGGGGGGGGGGAGACCCTGCAGTGGGTGGGAAGGCCCCACGGGGGTGTGTGCAACAATGTGGTTGGGGCACACCCATGGGGGCAGGGAGCACCCGTTTAGTGTTTGGGAATCAAGACAATGGAAACTGCTGTAAGCTAGCCTAGCACATCTTTATTGCATGGAGTACAGTACGAACATGTGGTAATGGCGGACAAACAGCTCCTTTTATGCGGTGGCTATACAATTGAATATGGCTCTTCGACAGGCATTGGCTACTGTCCAAGTGACGTCATCCTTGGTCACGCCTTTCTTGTCCAGGTGAGGTGAGCACGGGAATCTTTCCCGCGCAGCTGAAGGCATTTGAGGAATGTGTACCATGTGAGCTGGGCGCTCGCTACTGCCCCCAGTGGCCACTAGTTCGCGTCCTCATACAGAAGGTTACAGTGTTACAATTAGAGATTGTTACATCCACTCATTCGTGTGGTTACAATTACATTCAATACACAACATCCCTCCCCCTAAGATGAGACAAAGTCCCTCAACCAAACTGGTTTTCCGCATGTGCGTTTTGGGCGTGCGGCCGTTATGCTTGACTCGGCCGTGCCCCCTTGTCTGTGTCATCCTGGCTCTTGTCCTGCAATTGGAGAGGATGACTCGTTAGTGACTCGCTGCGGACTTGCAGCTTTGGTATGGGTAGGAGAAGGGGGAGGATGGGTTTCTGATGCGGATGTGGGGAAACCGGGGGCACTAGGGGCTAAAGAAAAAACCCCGCTCTTCGCTTGGACGCGTGGGGGAACACTCCGAAACACCCCCCCCCCGGTTTGGTAACTCAAAATCTAATTCAGGGGCAACAGGGGCAAACTCATTCCTCTCTTTCAAAGGGCTGGGTAGAACTGGTGTATCTAAAGGGTACGGATGTGCTCCCCCCCCCTTGTTTGGGACTGTTGCCCTTTGTTTTCTCCCCCTTGGGATAAGCGGGTGGGGGAGAACCCTAACGTTGAGTTTTGCTCTGTCCGGCCCCCCAATCACTCGATGCCTTAGTTGGTCAGCGTGTCTTCTCCAGAGGAGACCCGTGTTGGTCTCGACACAGTATGACACTGGTCCCGTTTGATTAATGACTACACCCGGCACCCAGGCTGGCCCTGTAGTAGCGTAGTTTCTGCAATGTACAGGTTCACCTATCTGGAAGTTTTTTGTGGGGCTGTGCTCAATGTTTCTTCCCCTATCCTCCACCCTGGTGGGATCCAACCTGGTTAACAATGAGTGCAATTTCCTTTTCATGAGGAGTTCAGCGGGGGAGAATCCCGACGCCAATGGCGTCACCCGGTATGCCAACAGAAACTGGCAGAGCTGCCGGTCCAGATCCCCTGGTCCCATACGCCACAGCCCCTCTTTCATTGTGCACACCAGGCGTTCCGCCTGGCCATTTGTTGCAGGGTGAAAAGGGGCTGAGGTAATGTGCCGAATGGCGTTGGACTCCAAGAATGCCTGGAACTCGGCCAACATGAAGGTACTCGCATTGTCACTCACAATGATGTCAGGTATCCCGAAGGTACTTATCAGCCTGTGCAGGTGTTTTATGGTTGCAGCTGATGAGGTGCTGTGCATTGGAATCACCTCTAACCACTTGGAGTATGCATCCACTACCAGCAGGAAAAGGGAACCCCTGAATGGACCTGCAAAGTCTATGTGGAGGCGGGACCACGGCCCCCTAGCTGTGTCCCATTCTCTGTGTGGAAGGCGGGACTCCTCAGGGCGAGAGCTCTGGCAACTTTCGCAGGTGTGCACCATGTGTTCAATGTCTGCATCTAGCTGTGGCCACCAGAAATAGCTTCGGGCCAGCACCTTAGAGCGCACGATCCCTGGGTGGCTGACATGTAAAAGCCGTAACACCCTTGCTCTTAATGCTTCTGGGACCACCACCCTCTCCCCCCACAGGAGGCACCCGTGAGTGGGAGCATCTGCAAGGGGCAGGCGCACATGTGGTGTTACCAGTATGCCTCAAGCAGCGCTAATGCACACCCACCCATGTGACATTGCCGGAAGTGTGTCGTCGACATCACATGGGTGTGTGGGCACTCGTGGTGCCTACCTGCGTGCCTCCTCCTCCTCCTTGGGCATTTGGTCTCTAAAAGGTTCATCATCACTGCCCAATGGGTTACTTAGTTCAGCCCAATGGGTAGGAATATTCTAGGAAGGGACTGCGATTCAGGATTTGAGTTTTAAAAAGTGGAGGAGTAGACAGCTGCTCTTCTCACCAAGGAGGAAAACGCCTTTGCCACCTTGGTTTAGGTTTAAGCAATATAATTTCTATAATGTTTGTGCAGGAAGGACACTGGAAGGATGAATCCACACACAGTGAGCTTACGTATTTGCAATTTAAGGTTTTAGAGACTGTATACATGGAGCCAATTCCTTTATGTTGTGGATCTATCTCGGTCAATAAATTTATCTAGGACTTTATTCTCAACTGGCTACAAGTTTTTAAGGTCTATTAAAGGTACCATCGAATCTTGCCACATGATTGATAGGCTTTATCATCCATGATCTCATGTAGTACTGGAGTGGGCAGTTGTGGCTCTCCAGAAGTTGGAACACAATTCTTGTCAATCCAAGCTAGCTACAAATACAGTACTGTACTGTATTTTATTTTCCAAAACCCAGGTACTGTATGTTTAAGTTACTTTACAACTACAGTGTAACAAAAAAGGCCTTTGTTTCTTTTTCAGTGTGCATGTACCTGTTTTAGTCGGTTGTTACAGTTACAGTGCTATATGATCTTATTGCTTAAGGTTAAGCTTATGTAGAATTAGGGCAATTGGCTTGTATTATTCGGATGTTTCAAGTAGGAACAAAGTAACTAATTAGTTTTCTCTAACAAAGCAATTAAAAGCTACTCTTTAAAACTTTGATGTTATATCAATAAATTTATCTGGATCTTGAAAGTGACACTAACAACGTTTGTACAGTATTTCATAAGTAAATAAGAACAGCCTTGCTGGAACAGGCCACATCCCATCCAGTCCAGCATCCTGTCACACACAGTGGCTCACCATTTGCTTCAGGGTATTATTCCCAAGGAGATACCTTTACCTGCTTAGGATTCCCTGGAAATGGCATTGAGAGTTATCCTGCCTATCTCTCCAACCCGGAGGTTGTCCTTAAGTATCCATAATTATAGCCATTGATACCCTTGTCCTCCATGAACTTGTCTAATCCTTTCTTAAAGCTGTCAAGACTGACAGCTGTCACCACTTCTTCTGGCAGGGAATTCCAAAGACCAATGATCCTCTGGGTGAAAAAGTACTTACTCTTATTTGTTTGAGAACTAGTACCCAAAAGTTTCATCGAGTGTCCCCTAGTTCTAGTGTTATGCGATAGGGAAAACAGTTTTTCCTTATCTACTTTGTCCACACTGTGCATTATTTTATAAACTTCAATCAGGTCACCTCTTAGACGCCGTCGCTCAAGAGTGAAAAGGCCCCACCGTTGCAGCCTCAGATGGTAAGGAAGGTGTTCCAGTCCCCTAATCATTCTGGTTGCCCTCCTCTGCACTTTCTCCAACTCCATAATATCCTTCTGGAGGTATAGAGACCAGAACTGTACACAGTATTCCAGATGGGTCCTCACCATAGATTTATAAAGAGGCAATTTCCCCCAAGTTCTTTTTATAAAAGAGTAATTGCAAACACCATAAAAAAGAAGTCCAAATTTTTAACACACGGAACAACTTTACTATGTGGAAACAATGAAACATAATCTCAATCTCTGACTGTTTCCAAAGACTTGGGTCAAGACCTGTTTTCACCATCCTGATGAAAAACATACAGTGAAGGTGCCAGGAATTGAGTTTCTGCAAAAGGGAAAGGGTATTTTACAACCTGGGAGCCAACACAGAGAAGGGTTGTTGTTGTTTTTTACATATTGCTACCTCATTTTAAAAAGGGGGACTGTGGTTGCTTACTGGTTAAGACGTTGAACTTGATGATTGGAAGGTTGGCAGGTCAGCAGTTCAAGACCTGAGTACTGCACGATGGAGAGCTCCCATCTCTGTCCCAACTCCTAGCAGTTCTAAAGCAAGAAATTGCAAGTAGATTAATAGGTACCACTTTGGTGGGAAGGTAAACAGCATTCTGTGCATTTCAGTGTTAAGGCATGCCTGCCACATGTCCACGGAAACATCTGCAAATGCAGACAGTTCTGGCTCTTCGGCTATAAACAGAGATGAGCACTGAACCCTAGAGTCGGATACGGCTGGATTTCGAGCAAGGGCAACCTTTACCTTTCCTCCTAAAATTTCAAAGTTGGTGGTCCCTTCACTGATTACTTTCAACACCTCAGTTCTGCACTATAGTACAGCACTTAGTTCTGTTCTTATTACCAAGTAATAATAGGATGCACATGTAAAATAGTAAACAGCTGTCAGAATCTGGTTGGAAAACTGCAGAGATCTTCCTAACATCACGTAGGGGAGATTCCCATACACAGTCTTAATCACAGTAATTGTGTTCAACCATATAAATTCTGACTTATGGCAACTCTTTCTGGGTATTTAGCTATAGAATTAGATGTGGTCTAACAAATTCTGAATCGAGGGGAACTAGGACCTCATGGGTTTTGGAAACTGAAGGTCTTTTAATGCAGCCTAAAACTGGTTTGACATGGTTAATAAACTATATAAAATCTTGGGTGGAGATTTCCAAGTGCACCAAAATCATAAGGGGGTCTGATGGTAAAAGGATTTGGGACAAAAAAAATAGGTACAGAGGACTGAAAGACAATAAGGAATAAGAGAATTGGTAAAATGATGTCTATAAGAATAGAAGAAAATTATTTTAGGGTAACATGGAGGTGGTATTTAACCCCTGTAAGATTAAACAAAATGAAGCCAGAGATTACATCTTAATGTTGGAGATGTAATCAAGTACTTATTTCCATATGTGGTTGGAATATAAAACTATTGACAAAACATGGAGGGAGGTTTTTAAAGAGATTAGTGAAATTATGAATCAGAAATTGAACAAAAACCCCAAGATTGCTTTGTTAAGTAGCTTTGGAGTTGACCAAGTCAGTGTGTGTGTGTATTAATTGTCTGGATAATATTAGCAAGACTAATAATAGCAAACAATTGAAAGGTTAATTTTAAGTTGCAAATGGCAGATTGCCACAAGGAAATAGGGGTAGAGCACAATGATAAATTGACCAGTGATGCACTGAAGCAGGTTCTGTCCTGTTCGGGAGAACTGGTAGCGGAAATTCCCTCAGGCCATGCCCACCTCCATACCCCTTTGCGTTGGCCATGCCCACAGATTTGGCTCTGCCCACAGATTTGGCCCTGCCCACAGAGGTGGTAGTAAAAAAATTGGAGTGCATCACTGAAATTGACCAGTGAGATGAAAATAAAGAAGGGGACATTGAGATCAGATTTCTTTAAAGACATATGGGATATCTGCATATCGTTGCTGATGAGACTCCTAATATTGGCAAATTGACACTGCAGATTGTACATTAAAAATTTTGTTTCTCTTGTGCAATCCTTAGCAGTTTAAAATCCATGTTTTTTTGAAAAGGGAAATACCTAAAACACAATTGATTGATTGATTATTGATTGATTGTTTGTTTACTGAGGCAAAAGGGACATGGGAAGATGAGAAAATTAGAAGTTTAAATATGAAGCAAGAAATGTTGTTCTGAAGCAATATCCCAAAGTGGGTAGGCAGGCACAAATGTTGTTACTGATGTTATAAATTTATGTTTGAGTTGTTTTACTTTGTCTTTTTTAAAAAAATAATTTTTATTAATTTTTTCAAAAATATATAAACATACAATAACAATACATCATAAAAATACATATTTTTAACAAAAAAAATAACTAACATATTTGATAGTTGGTCCCATACATTTTTATACTCATCTTTATAATAAAACATCCCATATTGAAAACTGGTTTAGTAGTTAACATCTATCCTACTTCCAGAATTGTTCTCAAATATCTTTATCTATTGCTACCACTAAATCTATATACCATTCAATAATAGTTTAGTATAAGTACAACCATCAAAATCCAAATTACACATAAAATACACCGTGTGATTTATTTACATTACCCTGGAAAGCTCAGAGTATCTCATTATTCACCTCCAAAAGCTACTTTGTTCTGGTACAGGTCTGTTTCTTTCTGGGCCTGCAATGGAGTGATCCACGAAAGGTTTCCAAATATTCCAAAATCTGTTCTCTTTCAGCTTATCTCTTTTTTCTTTTTTTTCCCATGTCAGTTTATCGTTCAAAGCTAAATTCCACCTTTCTTTATACCATTCCTCCGTTTGTATAGTTACCTCATTTTTCCAATGTCTGGCAATACATTGTCTACCCGTTGTTAACATTATTTCTAATAACTCTTTTTCTTCCTTGTTTAAATTCATCCCATCCACATCTGTAAGCATAATGGTACCAGACACCAGTTTGATCTTTTTGCCCAATATTTCATTAATCTCTTTTTCTATTCTGCCCCAAAAATCCTTTATCAATTTACATCCCCACTACATATGTTCATACGTTCCTATAGTATCTTTACATCTCCAACATAAATTGTCCTTTTTGTTATCAATCTGGTGTAACCTCACTGGTGTCAGATACCATCTCCACAGCATTTTATAGTTGTGTTCTTTAATTCTGACATAGCTCTCATTATCCTCGTTTTCCATTTATTTCTCCATACATCTTTTTCTATCTTTATATTCAAATCCTGCTCCCACTTCAATTTCAAATCCTCCTGTGGATCACCCTCCCTATTTATTAAAATATAGAGTTTACTTACTAAGCACTTAATGCTTCTATCGCCTTTCCTAATTTTTAATACTAGTTCTTCAAACTCCGTCTTTTCTCTATCTATATCTATTTCTCTTGCATATTTGACATTTCAATTATTAACCTTCATTATCTGAAACCAATTCAATTTCAACTGTTTGAACAACTTTTTCTTCCTACTTTCAACACTGCAAATCCGTAACCAGTCTTTTATCAGGAAAACATCATTTTCTTCCAATATTTCCTTTATTTCGTCGCTTATTTTTAATGGGAAACAGGCCATATCTGCCAGTTCCAAAATTGGGGAGAAATTTGGTGCCAGATCATTCTTCAACCTTTTCCACACACCCATAACTCCCTTCATCATTATATTATTAATGGTTATCTTTCCTACTTCTGCTCCCAAAAAAATCCTTTTGCCTATCTTCTTAAAATCTTTCATCTCCAATTCCTCCCATATCGTTTTTTCTCTTGCCAAGATCTTCACTACATTCTTAATTTGAAAAGCACGATAATATGCCAGTAGATTCAGCATTCCTAAACCCCCTTCTTTCTGAGGTAGGTACCATAATTTTTTTGGTAGTCTAGACTTTTTACCTCCATTACAAAAGTTATTGAACAACTTTTGAAACTCATTGATTTCTTTGTCTTTCAATTGAATTGCCAATGCATCAAATAAAAAATTAATTCTAGGTAGCAACATCATTTTAGTAAGTGCAATTCTACCAAACCATGACAATTTTAGCTTTTGGAAACTTTGTATTCTAATCTTAATCTCCATTTTTAAACTATCATAATTCAATCTTTTAAGCTCTTCCATACTATTTGATATAAATATCCCCAAATATTTCAACTTATCTTTAATTTGAATATTACTTAGTCCCTTTATTTTCTTAATTTCCCTTTCACCCATATTACACAACATCATTTCCGATTTATCCCAATTTATCTTCAAACCCGTGATATCCTCGAACTCCTTAAGTTGCATTCTGATCCTATCCATAACCTTCTCTGGATGTTTAACAATTATCAATGTGTCGTCGGCATACATGCTTATTTTATTACCCGTTATCCCTTCTATTTTTACATCCTCTCTTATCATTTTTGCCAATATTTCCATTGCCATGAAAAACAATATAGGAGACAATGGACAGCCCTGTCTGGTGCCTGCCTCTAACTTTACCCCATCTGTGACCTCATCATTTACTCTAATACTGGCTGTCCCTTTCTGATATAATAAGTCAATTACTCTTCTAAATTTATCACCAAATCCGTAGCTTTTAATTATTTCCTTGATCGAGGTCCATTGTAGGGAATCAAATGCTTTAAAGATATCTAAAGATATTAAACCCACTTTTTCTCTTGTTTGATTCACATTATCTATTAAATCTAATACTCTTCTAGTCAAATCTGCCATATGCCTCCCTTTTAAGAAGCCCACTTGGTCTTCATTTATATATTCCCCCATGAACTTGTTTAAACGATTTGCCAATATTGCTGTGAAGATCTTAGCATCTTGGTTTATAAGAGAGATTGGTCTGTACGATTCCACCTTCTCCAAATTCTTTCCCGGTTTTGGCAACACAACGATTGTGGTTCTATACCATGAAGTCGGAATTTGCCCACCGTCTAATATATAATTATACAATTTTGCTAATTTTGGTGCCACCACATCTTTAAATTCCTTGTAGAAATGGGCCGGTAGACCATCCTCGCCTGGAGCTTTGCCTAACTTCAGCCCTGCTATTACTTCTTTTACCTCCTTTTCCAATACTTGCTCTTCCATACTATCCCGATATTCCTGTTTTATTCCACTTGTTGTTTGCCTCTCTAACAACTTTTTAAGCTTCTCCTCATCTATCTCTTTTTTTGCATACAAAGTTTGATAAAATTTCTTCACAATTTCACACTTGTCCGTAATCTTGTTACATCTTACCCCTTGATCATTAACCAAAACTCCCATTCCTCTTTTTTGTCTTTTAGCTTTTGCCGCTTTTGCCAATAATCTTGAATTTTTATTATTGAATTCAAAATACTCCCTGTTTAAATAAATCAAATCTCTTTTGACCTTTTCTATTTCTTTATCAGCAAATTCTGCTTTCAGTCTTTGCAGTTTTGTAAAAAATTTCCTATCTTTGTTTTTTTAATGTTCTTCCTATAACTGTTTTATTTCTTTTTCACTTTTATCTTGTGCCAACCTGTATTTTTTATATCTGTTACTTGCCAACTTTATACATTCCCCTCTAAAAACTGACTTCATGGCATCCCAAACCATGTTAAAATTTACCTCATCGTTGTCATTCCATTGCCAGCTTTCCATCCAGCTTTTTGTAATTTGTTCTTTACGCTTTTGATCTTTAAATAAACTGGGATCGTACTTCCAAGTCCTCCTCCTTCTACCATCATTCTGCCACCCAAATCCAAAACCACTTTAGCACGATCTGATTCCTTAAAAATTCCAATTTCATTCTCCTCAATATTTTGACCATATTTTCAGATACAAATATATAATCTATTCTGGAATAGGAGTTATGAACTTGTGAAAAATACGAATACCCCCTTTCGGACCCCCTAATCTCTCTCCAAGTATCTTTCAATCCTAATGCAGCCATCCAATTATCCAAAGTTTTGCCTTTAATGTCTGCCCCACACCTTGTTACATTAGTACAATCCAGGTTTGATCTCACTACATTAAAATCACCTGCCACTATAATCTTTGCTGATTTTTCTATTTCTACAATCTTACGAATTTTTTCTAAAAAATTACCTTGACATTCATTTGGTGCATAAACATTCACTAAAGTTATTTCCTCATCATCTATTTTCCCTTTTACTATCAAATATCTGCCTTCAGGATCTGAGATACTTTTCGTTATCTCGAATCCTAATCTAGTAGAGATCAAAACTGCAACCCCTCTTGCTTTTGATGTGCCAAATGCCTTTTCGTAATGTTGCATCCACCCTAAAAAGATTCTATTTGCATCCTGTGATTTCTGATGAGTTTCCTGAAGAAAGACTATGTCCGGTCTATCCTTCCTCACGGCCGTTTCTAGCCTCCTCCTCTTGAGAACAGATCCTGTACCTTTTACATTCCACGTTAATACTTTAATGCTTCTCATATTTTAGTTCAACATACTCTCCTCTCTCTTCCAAGCTCTCCACTGGGCGTGCTACCTTTAACCCAAAATAATTTTTTAAAAAAACATATAACATAAAACATACAAAATCATCCTCTCCACTTTCTTTAAAAACAAAGCCACCTTCATTCTCCAAAGTGGGGAGGGGGGGAACATGCAAGATGAACTTGGGGGTTAATGCTCTAGCGCACCCTTCCCATTATAACACCAATTTAAAAATAAAAAAAACCTTGTATCATATAAGAATTCACAACCCTTTTACCTTCTAACCCTTACCTATCTCCTCCTCCACCACAATCAATGATAGCTCCTCCTCTTCTTGTCCCTGTTGCCCTCCGCCTGTGGCGCCACCCGCTTCTGCACCCTCATAGTCTCTTCTTATGTCAACTGATTCCAACAAATCTTTTCTAAGAGTTACCCAATCCTCTGAGCCCATCTTAACCAAATCAAGCAAACTCAGGTACTCCAATGGATTAGTCCCTGCATCAATGACCTGCATTTTTTTTCATAGAAAAATCTAAGCTGCTGTGGAAATCTCCAATTATATCTTATGCCTTTTTTCGTCAGCAATTTGGTTACCGGTTTCATCTTATATCTCCAAGCTCGCCCCTTAACAGAAATGTCATTATAAACTTCAACATCAGAGCCATTGATTTTCAGAGCACCAGACCCAGCTTGTTTTAAAAATGCCATTACTCTGAGCTTGTCACCCCAATTTGCAAATTTAACCAAAACATTTCTTTGAACAACTTTTCCCCTTCTTGGGCCCACTCTATATGCACTTACAATATTTTCCTGGACAAAGTTCTTTCCCATTTTCAAATTATTTAGCCATTGAACAATTCTATCTCTTAACTGGTCTGGCGTCCTTTCAATCAAATGACATATCACAATGTTCTGCTTTCTCATCAATTCTTCCATAGCATCTATCCTTTTTTCATGCTCATCCATTTTCATCTTATTCTCCCTCACACCTTCTTGAGTCTCTTTTATTTCACCTTTCATGCTTTTCACTTCATTTTGCATCAGCTTAACATTTCCCTCTATTTTTTGCAAACTTAATTCCACTTTTTTGGAGAAGTCCACAACGGTCGAAACCACCTTATCCTGTTTTTTCAACATTTCATTCTTATCCTTCACTCTTGCCTCCTCCATCTTCTCCATTTTCTGAAACAATTTGCCAAATTCAACCATGATTTGGGTCTGATCATAGGGTTCAGGTGATGATGATGCCGATGAGGGCACCTCCTCCACTGGTGCTTTATCCTTTCTGTTAGATTTAACCACAGGCTCCTCCTCCTTTGCATCATTTGCCTTTCCTCTTGTGACCTTATCCATGGTAACGTCGAATAAAAGTTTCAATGCTGCAATACTCTTGACTCTCGGTGAAACCTCCCCTTGAGCCTGTTTCAGTGTTGCAAATATTGTAATCAGTGATAATAATTAATCCTCTGGCTTGGTTATAAATTTAGCAAAAATTTGATGGTTCTATTCCACAATCATCAAAAATCCAAAAAACAAATGATATCCAATAATAAAGGGTTTCAAAAATATATAATCCACTTGTTAAGAACCACACCTTATGATTGATGATGCTTGATAATACCAAAATAACCAATATTAATTTTAATCCCTAATTCTTGATTAGAAATTCAATAAAAAATTGTTATAATCCACTTCCAGCAAAGACCCCCCCAAAAAAAAACAAAAAAAACTTTAAAAGTTATAATCCACTCATTACGGAACAAAAAAGTTTTAAAGGAGGAAAGAAAAAAGAAAAAAGGGGGAAAAAAGTACTTTCCACATCCAATCTTGCTTGTATAGATATCCTCAATAATACAGAGAAAAACAAAAACACACCACCAGGGACTGATTAATTTGTATCACAGCTATGAGACTGTTACCATGCCTTGAGATAGAGAGGGATACACTGTAGCAATATAGAGGAGAATAACTATATGTTTCAAAAGAAAAAGATTCTGAGTAAGAAGATATCAAAGTTTAAAAGTTTAAAAACCTAGTCAAGCAGACAAAACCGGTGAAGCAATGCTCAAATTCCACCTCCATAAAGATTTCCTTATAATCCCAGCAGTGGCAGCGTAGTCACGAGGCGGCCCCCGCCTTCCTCTCCTCCATCAACGGTTCGAAAGTCGGGCTCGTCTTTAATTCTTTTTAAAGCATTTGGAGTCTAAACCACGGCAATCCGCATGTTGTTCCCCCTCTCCTTCCTTTTCGTCCAAACAGCACTAAAAGACCAGCTCTATCCTTCTACACAAGCCCGGTTTCGGCAGTGCTTAAGTTTCGTTTTTAGGGAACCACCGCCATTACTCAGTCCTCCTCCTTCTTCTTCCCATTCAATTTCCTCAGCACTTACTGCGACCTTGGGACCACAAGACTCCGCAGAACTCCGCTTTGAGCCGCTCTTTCATCCTCCGCCGCCCTCGCAGCCACGCTCTTTTTATTCCATGCCTCCGAGCCTCCAAACCTCCAAGTCAGTCTCCGAGCTCCCGTCCAACCTCAGGCGCCTCGATCGGCGCGGCTTGCACCGCGTCTCTCTCGCTGCCCGATCTTCGGATTCCGAGCACTTATGACTCCCTCTTGATACCAGCAGCAGCAGGAGAATCAGGGCTTACTTTAAAGTCTTTTTTAGGACTTTTTTTTACCGCCGGTTTGTCATCAGTTTAAAAGTTAAGCTACTTTTGCAGCGCGAGCAAAACAAAGTTCTTGTTATTCCACGGCCATCTTGGCCACGCCCCCATTTTACTTTGTCTTATTGCTTTCAGATTTTTCTTCTATTTTGTTTTGCCTAATAATAAAGATAAAAACTATTGTTCATGTAATATGTCAGGCATAAAAGAAATATTTTATTTGGTTTGCTGGGATTCTTGACCAGTGAGGCAAGGAAAAGATTTTTATTTCAATTTATAACTTATATATTGTATAAGCAATAATTTTAAAGAAAATATTTTTCTATTCATTTCTCCTTAAGGTAAAGGTAAAGGTTTCCCTTGCTCGAATGCCAGTCATATCTGACTCTAGGGTGCAGTGCTCATCTCTGTTTCAAAGCCGAAGAGCCAGCGCTGTCTGCTTCTGCAGACGTTTCTGTGGTCATGTGGCAGGCATGACTAGACACTGGAGCGCACAGAACACTGCGCTCCTATACTCTGCCAAACAGACATTTGCAAATATCCAGAAGTAGCTCACTTATTAGACTCATAATATTGGAAAATCGACACTGCTGATTGCACATTAAGAAAATGGAAGTCTCCAAAATCAATTGGCAAGCTTCAAAAACAAGAAATTGCAAATAGATAAATAGGTACTGCTTTGATGGGAAAGGTAAGTGTTCCATGCACGCTGTTGTCTAGTCATGCCTGCCACATGACCACAGAAACTTTTGCAGATGCAGGCAGTGCTTGGCTCTTTGCCTGTAAATAGAGATGAGCACCACACCCTAGAGTTGGATACAACTGGCTTTCGAGCAAAGGAGACCTTTACCTAATACTGTTGTGTCCCTCTATGGCAGGGTGGCTAAACCTTTTGGGCCGCAGGCCGGTCACATGGTTCAGCAGGCTAGTCATATGGGTCCTCCCACCGGAAGCGGAAGTAAAATACACCCACACATGTGTAAAATGCTGCGGTAAATGCACCCGCAGCTGTCGTAAAGTATTTACGACAGCCGCAGGTAAATTTATGGTAGCGTTTTGTACATGTGCGGGCACATTTTACTTCTGCTTCTGGGAGCGGTAAGGGCATCACGGGCTATAGTTTGGCCATCCCTGCTCTATGGGTACTGGAGAGGAAGGGGGAATTAGGAAGGTGCTTTATGGTTGAGGCTGCAAACCATTTAAGGCTTTGTATATTATAACCTGGGAACTGTGGTAGCTTAGTGGTTAAGATGAAAGCAAGAAGTTGCAAGTATATAAATAGGTACCAACATGACTGCAGTGATTAAGACGCTGAACTTGACGACTGAGAGGGTGGCAGGTCAGCAGTTTGAGACCCAAGTGTCCCAGCTCATGCCAACCTAGCAGTTTGAAAGCAAAAAATTTCAAGTAGATAAATAAGGGCCGCTTCAGTGGGAAAGGGAGCAGTGTTCCGTGCACTCTGGCGTCTAGTCATGCCTGCCACATAACCACAGAGGCGCTGGCTCTTTGGCTGTAAATAGAGATGAGCATCACACCCTAGGCCTGTGATGGCGAACCTTGGCACTCCAGGTGTTCTTGGGCTTCAATTCCCAGAGGCCCAAGCCCCCTGTGAATCCACACGAATGGGTTTACTGTGATTCATCCGGCCCACGCTGCCCTCGTCACTCCCGGAAGCGGAAGTAAAACGCGCCCGTACGGTTAAGGCTTTTCCGGGCTAACCCTTCCTCTGTACTGGCGTGTTTTACTTCCGCTTCCGGGAGCGACGAGGGCAGAGCGGGCCGGATTAATTGCAGTAAACCCATTCGTGTGGATTCACAGGGTGCTTGGGCCTCTGGGAATTGTAGTCCAAGAACACCTGGAGTGCCAAGGCTCGCCATCGCAAGGCTGTCTTTCAAGCAAGGGAGAGCTTTCGTGGACCAAGTCCACTTCGTCAGGCATACGAGTGAGTGAGACTTCATGGCATTAATTTAATTATTAATATTTTGGGGAAATGGCATCAATCAAATTAATAAAATATCTGGGCCCGTGTGGAGCTCCTTTTGGGGCCGCCACAGAAGCCGCTCGGTACGGAAAGGCGCCCTTGCTTTCCCAACCTGACTTCTCCTGACGAGGCCCGCCCGCCCGCTTGTATAATCTACTGCTTAGGTCCGTAAACCACAAAGCCAACCCTCCCAATCAACGTGCCTCCCGCCCCCTCCCTTTTTTTGTGGTGGGTCTTTTTTTTTTTTTGGTCTCCGCCCCCTCCAGAGGAGGAGGCGCTTCTTTCGCTATAATCACGTGACGGCTGCATCCGGGCCTTTTTGCCTTCTCTCTCCCTCTTCCCAACATGGCGGCCTCAGGTAAGCGGTGCTGAGTGGGGCCAGGCAGGGGCCTTCTTCGCCTACAGGCAGGACAGCGGCGTGTCCGCTTTGGCCGTCGGCGGGAGGGAGGGAGACGAGGCTGCCTCTGAGGGGAGGAAAGGGGGGGGGGGGTCCGCCGCGCGCGACGGCGGTTGCTCCGCTTCGAAGGCGCTCCCTTAAATCTCGAGCCTCTTTCCGTCTCTCTCTCTCTCTCTCCTGAAGCGCCGGAGCAGACACGCCACACGCCAGCCGTGGTTGCTGGCTTAGAACGCGGCAAGGGGGACTCCTGGAGAGGGGTGGGGGAGGGGGGGGCTTCGAGCTGAACGGCGCGCGCACGCGCGCCTCTCGCGGGCGGGCAGGAGTGACCGTTCTGAAGTGGGGGGGAGGGGAAGGGGGAGGAGGTTGGGTAACGGGTGGGGGGGGGGCAGGGCGGAGGGCTGACGCGGAACCTTCGACTGGTTCCAGTGCGCAAGCGCGCGCGCGGCGCGCGCGTGTGTGCGTGTGCGCAAGCGCGCAGAGGGGAAAAAGAACCTGGGCGGCGCCCACGTGGGCTTCTTGGCAGCACTTGCTGACTCTCCGCTTGCCTAGGCGGGAGCGGTGGGGGGTTGATGGGGGGGAGTTGTGGTGGTGGTGGTGGTTGTGAGGGGGTGGGGGTCGTGAGGGGGGTGGGGGTCGTTGTGATGGGGGGTGGGGGTTGTGAGGGGGTGGGGGTTGTGAGGGGGTTGTGGGGGTGGAGGTTGCGAGGGGGTAATGGTGGGAGTTGTGGGGGTGGGGGGTGGGGGAGAGAGAGAGAGAGTTGCACGACCCGCCTGGGCTCTGCAAAGTGTATGGCGGTTTGAGTGGGATCTTTTTCCCTCCCTCCACTCATCCATTTCTTTTTCCGCAGCCGCTGTGATCCTGCTTCCCATAAAGGGGGGGGGGGTCAATAGAGTCGAGTAGGCCTTGCATCATCATCATCTCTCACCTTCCAGATTTCGCTTAAGTGGATGTTGGGCAGGATATACATGTTTCTCCCTTAACCCCTACCCCAACCCCCCACAGGTGCACCCCTTTCCACCTTCTGATTCTTGTAATGTGGGATGAAGAAAAAGTGATGCACTTCTGAAACGGAGTTTGGTCTTATTTTTGTGTCCATGTCAAAATGAAGCCTTTTTTCCCGCCTTTGTCGTTGGCCAAGATCAAATCTTCATCGGTACATGCTTCCAGTCGTAACCAGCAAATGAAGCCGGATTCTGTATCTCTCCACATTCACATTCACATTGTCTGCCAGCAGCCCCCACTTGACAGTGTTGTTTTTAGGCACTCCAACTCTCAGCCTATTCAGGGTCCTCCTAGTAACGTAAGGGAGGTTGAGTTCCTCAGCCATATCCTCTTTAATGTTCCTTGTCCAGTGAGATTCTTCCTCCATCTTCTAATTTGGTTTTGGTCCCCCCCTCCCCCCCCAAAGCTCTTCCTGGATCTGAAGAGTTTTGATAACAATTCTTTGAGGGAACTTACATGAGGCCCTGTGAACACTCAATTACATAAATGTTATTCTGTCTCAGTGAAATTGAAAGAGGTGGTAGCCAGTCTCTTAATCATTGCCCTGGGCTTGTCCTGCAATTAGTGATAGGACCTGTGATAGTTTCTATTTGCATAGTTGGGTTCTCCTGCCTTATCTCCTCTATGCCATCTCTGAATAATAGGTGGTTCCTGCTTCTCACTGTGATGGCATTTAATTTAAGCTACTGTATTTTTGAACCTGAGGTGTCTTTGTATTTTGACAATTACCTGCTACCTTTGGAACATTATGAGATGGAGCACTTCTATGTGTACAGGATAATTTGCTCAGTCTGTTCACTTATTTATTTGTCACATTCTTGAAAAATACCTGTATGGCCTTCATGGGTGTAGCAGAAGATGATTGCACCATGTCAAAGTTCAAGAAGGGGAGTATTTTCTGATATCCTTTTATTTTAAAAAAACTGCAAGTATATTCAGAAGTGCCTTTCTTACTTGACATAATCCAGTGTTTCTCAACCTTTGGTTTTTGGACTTCAATTCCCAGAAGCCTAAGTCAATTTCCCAAACCACTGATCAGCCGATTGACTGACTTAGGATCTGGGAATTGAAGTCCAAAAGCCAAAGGTTGAGAAACTGATATAATCTATTTGCTGTTTATCATATCAAACTTGTGCACCAAATGTGGGAAGTATTGACAGTAACTGGCAAGGTTTTTCCTATTTGTATATTTTTGTTCTTCACTGAAGGGGTGTTAAACTATAAAGAACAGTAGGATGCTTCTTTCCATGCTATCTTGGTAGCATTTTTGCTTCAGCATAAAACTACGCTACTTTTTTGTCTATGTTATTTCCCTGTTTCAGTTGGCATGTAACATTACTGAGCAGAAGCTGCTTCTGTTGGGTTGTAGTATGCCTTTTCCTTTGATAGGAGAGTCAATTTATTTCTATTTGGATATTCTGCCAAACTCCAGTCACTTCACAGCAGCATCTCACCTTAGCATCTTGGATAATGGAAACTATTTCTGTCCAAGAGATACTTCTGGACAAAAATTGTGAGTTCTGTGCAAATTATCATCTGACTTTGTAAGGCAGGGGTGGCCAACCTACGGCCCGTGGGCCTGACATGGACCACGGCACCATTTCATGGAGCCTGCCACTGCCCTCGCTGCTAGTAGAAGCAGAAGCATTTGCGACAGCTGTAAAACAGGCCCGTGGCTGCCGTAAATGCACCCGCGGCTGTTGTAAACATGTTTACGACAATGGACGTATATTATGGCAGCGTTTACAGCGGGAAGGACCACGTGACCAGCCTGCTCAGCTGCCCCGGGGAGGCATGGTCAGGTCCGTGGCACGAAAAGTTTGGGAACCCGTCTTGTAAGGCATATATTTGTATGCTCCATCATTTGGTAACATAATTTCTACTTGAGTACTGAAGGACATGCAAACCTCCATTAAGGGTACAAGTTTTATTCTCTGCTAGCTCAATATCAGAGTTGTTCAAACCAGATTCTAGGAAATTCCAGGTTATCAAATCTGTAAATGACTTCTCAGTAAGAAGATCTAATATATACTAATTGGAAGGTCAGTTTACCAAACTGCTAATGTATCGTATGTCTATAAATGATAAGAGAAGTGTTGATATATTTTAGGGTGCATTCTAAGAATCCTGATTAGTTGTACATATCACAGAAAAGGGATAACAAAGTACTGTATTAGTCTGCACTGAATCAAGCTTCCAAGGCATTTTTATCCATCCTTCTAGTAGTTCATCAAGATTTAAATTAGGATGTAATTTTTTTGTTACCTTGGAGTTATTCAGCCAGGAGTCTGTGCATTGGTAGACAGCTCCGCGATGACATTCCGCACATGCAAATAGACCGGGGAAATCAAGTCCATTTGTGGTTTTTTAGCCATTTGGATATGTCATCACCTGCTGGCTAGGTGGACCATGACCTGTGCCCTCTGTTTTCATCTGACCCAAGGGATCTGATGGATGCTTTGGTGAGTTTTAGCCCCAGCCTAACATCATTGATAAGTGATGGGCAACACTGCCTTGTTAGACCGCCCAAGCCCTCGCACCTCGACAAGGCTGTTGTTTTCCCCAACAAGATTGTTTTGGTGGTGGTGGGAATTGCAGTTTTACCTATAAGAAAATGGTGGAATGTTTCCAGTAGAGTGATCTTTTGGAATATAGTGTTTATGTAAATACTTTATTTCTGTCACATACACTTTTTGAATAGATGAAAGGGCCACTCCTTATCTATTTCTTTAAGGAAGCCATTCTTTCTGTACCTTATTTATGATAATCTTATTTAGCCTGCAAATTGGGGTATATTATGTGATGAATTCAGCTAATCAGCCCAGGTTTCTCATCCTTAAATCCTACAACGGATATTCCCAAGGACAAGCACATGTTTGGTCCTCTGGGTGATAAAACAATTTCAGAAAACAATTTTATGCTAGGTCAAAAGGTTTTTTTATCGTGTAACAGCAATTGGTGTGCTGCTAACCTTGCTTACTTGGGTTACAGGAATAGTAGGTGTCTTGTTGATGCAGTAGTTTTTAGGTCTGATTTCTGCCCTATTTCTTAATAAATGTAAAGAAAACAGCATTGCAGGCCTAATTGATACAAGCATGACAGACCTGTTTGTAAAGTCTCGATCTGATCTGTGAATGGGGCTCATTAGCTTACGTACATTCTGTACCAGCAAGGAAAGTTCTTTTTATCCATGTGGATTAGTCAGTATTTCTTGAATGCTAATAGAGTTGGTAAATAAAATAAGCACTGTGTACCTTTGCAATAAGCTTCAGATGTTTTGCTCTCAGCCTGTGGGTTGTCAGCCATTTGATGCAAACCAAGCCGGCAGGTTTATTTTTTGATTGCTGTATTGTTCCATTAGCGCAAACTTTACTCTGGGCAGTTTCCAAGTTAGAACTTAAAACCCCCACAAAAGCACACATAACAATACTTGTGACAATATGGTGACGTTTAGATGATACTGCACTTTCAATTACAGAAAAAAATCTTAGAAGACATTTAATTTTAGGATACATTTTTGAAATAGCCATGTTAGTCTCTGTTTCAGGCATATCAGAGAGAAAACAAGAAAAAGAATAAATGTGGCACCTTAAAGACTAACTGCCATATTTTAATGTTAGCTTTTGTGGATCAAGTCCACTTTGTCAGACGTAAGAGTGAGGCCTCATGGCATCAATTTATACACATCAGGTACAGAGTGATTAGCATAAATGATAAGTACTGTATACAGATCAATGTGGGTTTTCTTACAACAGGTAACACCTGTTATTTGGATTAGTTGTGGAGCTTCGCCCTTTTGAATTGCAAATGGTTAGTAAATGGATGCAAGACAGACATTATGATACTACACATTTGCTAATGAGTTTACTCTTTAGGCTAGCATCTGTTGTGTGAGTGGCCCAGGTCAGACACCAAGTTCTTCCTTTGTTTTGAGAGGTAGCCTGAGGCTGTGGATGAGAATTCTACTGAAGTAGTTTCTGTAAAGGTGGTACAGTATAATATAACGATATACATCATATATGCTAAGTAAGAGATACCACAGACTTTCTAAGAAAACGTCAACACAAACATGACCTCCCAAAATAAAACCATCCTAGCCACAATGGATGTGGAAGCTCTGTACACCAACATCCCACACAAAGACAGACTACAAGCCATCAGGAAAATGAAAATTAAGATGAAGCCCACACAATCGCCACCCTTACACACACAACTACTTCACCTTCGACGATAAAGCCTACCTCCAGGTTAAGGGAACTGCCATGGGTACTCTCATGGCTCCACAGTGTGCTAATATATTCATGGCTGATTTAGGTTAACGTTTACATAACTGCTGTACCCCCAACCCACTTAATCTTTTTGTGGTACATCAATGATATCTTTTTAATCTGGACTCATGGTAAAGAAACTGTAGAGGAATTCCACCAGGATTTCAATAATTTTCATCCAAATATTAAACTCAGCTTGGACCAGTCTACACAACAAGTACATTTCCTAGACACTACTGTGAAACTACAAAACGGACCATCTCAGTACAACACTATTATTGCAAAACAATGGATTGATACACCTACCTGCATGCCTCCAGCTTCCATCCAGAAAAAATATGACAAAATCCATTGTCTTCAGCCAAGCTCTCAGGTACAACCGCATTTGCTCAGAGATGCCAAGCTCAAGGATCTACAAAATGCATTTCTCAAACTGCAATACCCAACCAATATGATTAAAGAACAAATCAACTGGGCAAGGCAAATACCCAGAAGCAACCTACTGCAAGACCGGCCCAGAAGAGAAAGCAATCGAACACCGCTGGTTGTCACTTTCAGCCCTCAACTAAAACCTATCACACGCATAATGAAAGATCTCCAAGTATTCTTGGACAACAATACTTCATTCTCCAAAGTCCATGGTGACCGATCTTTTATTAAAGACAACCCTACAATCTCAAGCAACTATTGACTCACAACAGACTACACAATAGTGAAACAGAAGAGAACTAAACCCTGCTGCAAACCCAAGTGTCAGCTGTGCCCTCACATTTACTCTGGTAACAGTATTACTGGACCTAACAATATCACACGCAACATTAAAGGCAGTTTTACTTGTTCCTCTGCCAATGTGATTTATGCCATCTTTTGCCAAAAATGCCCTTCTGCACTCTACATAGGACAAACAGGACCATCTCTGTGCAAAATAGTTAAGGGACATAAATCAGACACCAGGAAGGGCAATACAGTAGAACCTCGGAAAAAGTCCAAACTACGTTCCACAAGTTTGGGCTTTATCTGATTTTGGACGTTATCCGAATCAAATGGGCGATGCGTTGGGTAACGTCCAAAAATGGAATTTATCCAAGGTTCGTATACCAAATGCCTCCGATAACATCCATTTTTTAGTGGTTTTGGACTATGCGATGCATCACGTGTGCATGAAAACCGCGACTTTATCCAAATCAGACTTTATCCAAAGTACCACTGTACACGGAAGCCTGTTTCTAACTATTTCCGTCTACCTGGACATAGTGCACAGGACTTGAAAGTTGTCATCTTGGAATAGAAAAATTATAAGACAAGGATCCAGAGAGAGACAGCAGATATAAAGTACATACATATGCTGAACACCCATCTCAGGTTTTAATATTAGTCAAGAGTTTCTAGGACATTATCAAATTTGATACATTACAACCAACAGCTTGTTATATGCTGCTATATACTGTATGTTATATGTTACCGTATTTGTTGGTGTATAAGGCACACTCCTCTCCTTTGAAATACACCCTGAAAATGGACTGTGTCTTGTGTGCAGGAAATATGGTATTCACTGTATATAGTGGACTCTAGTGGGTCATTTCAGTAATAGGTAGTTCTGGGGGCTCTTGAAGGGAAAGGCATTTCGGGTTGCGCCTTTAAGAGGCTTTCTAGCCTCAAAGCAGGAATTTGGGAGCAATTTGGGTGAGCTCTTCAATGGGATGGGATGGATTATGAAGACCAAGTTTAACTGGCACTGTAATGACGTCACTGTTCACTGAGGTGGGGAAAGTGGGTCTTTTAAACCAGAATACATTGGAACCTCTGTTAACAAACGACTCGGTTAATATAAAAATCGCGAAAACAAAAGAAAACCCATAGAAAATAGTGGCTCGGTTTACAGATCCCCCCCCCCATGGCTTAATTAGTTTTCAATGCATTCTTATGGGAAATTGCATTCCTATGGGTAATCCGGCTACACTAAAGTAATTTTTGCTGTAAGAAACGTCCCAGAGAACGCATTAATTACATTGACCAAGGTTCCACTATGCTGTAAATAATTTCCAAATTCATGAAACAATGTAGAAAATTATATTTTCCCTTTAAAATGTGTATAAAAACTGGGTGTGTCTTACTTCCAATGCAACTTACACGCCAAGAAATACGGTATATTATATCACCTTTACAGAACTAGGTAAAGGTAAAGGTTTCCCTTGCTCGAAAGCCAGTCGTATCCGACTCTAGGGTGCAGTGCTCATCTCTGTTTCTAAGCCGAAGAGCCAGCACTGTTTGCTGCAGATGTTTCCGTGGTCATGTGGCAGGCATGACGACACCGGAGCGCACGGAGCGCTGTTACCTTCCCACTGAAGTAGTCGCTATTTATCTACTTGCAGTTTCTTGCTTTCGAACGGCTAGGTTGGCAGGAGCTGGGATGAAGACAGGAGCTCATTTCCGTCCTGCAGTACTCGGGAATCGAACTGCTTCAGTACAGAAACTACTTCAGTAGGATTTTCATCCACAGCCTCAGGTTACCTCTCAGAACAAAGGAAGAACTTGGCATTTGACCTGGGCCGCTCACACAGTAGATGCTAGCTTAACAGTAAACTCATTAGCAAATGTGTAATGCCTCAATGTCTGTCTTCAATCCATTTACTAACCATTTGCAATTCAAAAGGGCGAAGCTCCACAACTAATCCAAATAACAGATGTTACCAGTTGTAAAAAGCCAGATTGATTTGCATACCTATCTGTTATGCTAATCCTTCTGTACTCCTATACCTGGTGTGTATAAATTGATGCCTGGAAGCCTCACTCTTCTGTCTAAAGCTAACATTAAAACATAGCAGTTAGTCTTTATAAAGTGCCACAACGTATTTTGTCTTTTTGTTTTGTTTTCTCTTTGGTATGCTTAATTTTAATGGCTCAAGGACAAAAAGATGAAAATGACTATATATATAGTCTTTAATGGCATGGCTTACATTAGAAACAACAAGATTCATTTTACAGTACGGTACTACAATTGCACTTAGTACTGGTATTACTGACTAGTTTCTCCCCCCCCCCCAACTTGACATCTTAATGCCAGTACTTGTATGCCTTTGGCACTGTGAATAATAGCAATAGCAATGACATATACAACCCTATAGCACTTAGTGCATTCTCTGCCATGAGCCTTTACAGAACCCTGAACCGAATAGTTGAATCATTGTTGTACTATACTTGGAAGCTTAAGCAGTTTATGGAAGTGTTGTAAGGTGTAGATTTTTCAGTTACCTGCAGTTTCTCAAGGAGTACATATCCATTGAGAGTGTGTTTCTGGGCATCTATTAAACATTCCCAACTTCTAACTTCAAAAACATCCTTGGTGCAGATTCGGGAAGGTAAAGGCTACGGCAGAGTCAACAACATCTGACTTGTAAGGAAGGATCTAGTGCAGTGGTGGGCAGTCTTGGCCCTCCAGCTGTTCTTGAACTTCAATTCCCAGAAACCCTGATCAGCTGGTGTGTTGACTTGGGCTTCTGGGAATTGAAGTCCAAGAACAGCTGGAGGGCCAAGACTGCCCATCACTGAACTAGTGGCTGGAATCGTAAAGGATATTACTGGCTTTTCAGAGTCCCCAGCTTAAGGTACCCTGAGAAAGCACTTCCCATCATGAGAGGGGAGTGCTGTTGCTTGTCAACCCCTGTCTCAAAGAATGACATAAAATACAGGCTAGTTGGCATTCCTGGCATCCTGTAAATTATGAAACAGAAAGTTCACTTTAAACTAGAAAAAGGACATTTTGTTGTTAGACGAATTGTAGACAGAGTATTGAGTAAAACCAAGCTGCTGTTTGGAGTGCAATGGTTAGTGTGTCTGGTTATTTTTGTATGTCAATTAAAATAAGCTATTGATGATACAATAATAATGATGTTTTGTCAAGTCAGTTCTGACTTATGGCGACCCTTTTCAGTGTTTTCTAGGTAGAGAATACTTGTAAGTGGTTTACCATGCCCTTTTGATACTCATGGTAATAATAATCCCATCCAAGGCAAATTCTTATTAATGGGAGAATCCCATTTGGACTTTATCCATTAATAAGCATCCAATTATTTGAATACTGTAAAGCAGGGATTCTCAACATTGGGCTTCCCCAGGTGTCCTTGGGCCTCCGTTGCGAGAAGCCCAAGCCAGTACACCTGTTGATTGAGGCTCCTGGGAATTGAAGTCCAAGAACATCTGGGGCCCCAAGGTTGAGAAGCCCTGCTGTAGAGCAAAACGTCAGAAGTCATTAAAGATGAACCTGTGATGTGCCCTATGCTATACGTCATATGTTCTGGTTTTGATATATTACAGTATTAAGATGTACCGGGATGGATAACAAGGCACAGCTGAAGGACTTTTCTCCATTTTCCTGAAACAAACCTTGTCTATGCACCTCATGTGTGCATAATAGACAAGCTTGACTGAAAGATACCATTTAGGGCGTATGCAAGTAGAGAGCAGAAAATATTTTGTCTGTTGTTGAAGCAGATTTGGTTGCATAGTTACCAGGGCGCTAGGAGAGTTGTGGGAGCAGGCCAAGACCAGGGTCCTGTTAGTGCAAATCATTTGCACAGCTCTGAAACCATAATGTGAGCAGCTTTTGGCACTTAAACAATGCCTAGTAGCATCCTGCTCAGATAGAAGCCCAATTTGTTCAGACAAATTATCTCTGCTTGTACAGCAGAGCGCTAGGAGATCAAATAGCATTACCCCAGCATGCCGATCTGCTGGTGTTCAGTGGGATTTCAGCTTTTGTGGCTAAAATTAAATAGTGGCTTTGAGAGAACAAAGTGCTAGAGAAATATTTGCTGCTAACACATAGTGTAGATACAGTTCTCTCTTAACCCATCTATAAAGGCATCGGGTGCATACTTAATTGAAACAGCAGACCAGAGGACTCTCGCTATATTTGGAAGCTCTTTATCCTAACCATGGTGTAGAGTTGCCATGTGTGAGAGACCTTTGGCAGGATTCTAGAAAGTCTGTTTAATTTGATGTTGCAAGTAGTTATCCTATACCAGTGATGGTTAACCTTGGCACTCCAGGTGTTCTTGGACTTCAGTTACCAGAATCCCAAGTCAGCACTCCTGCTGATCAGGGCTCCTGGGAATTGAAGTCCAAGAACACCTGGAGTGCCAAGGTTAGCCATCACTGTCCTGTACAATTGTTACAGAAAATAACAAGTACTTTACCCTAGCTTCTTTCTATAATGGGTTGTATTTACAATATGGCTTTCATTTTGCTGGTGTGTCCGTCTTCTCAGAAAAACCTCAAGAACAATTGGATGACAAATTATTTCTTGTACGTTAGAAGGAAAATGATGAAAATTAGAGTTCTCCCTTGTAAGTGATCAATGCTGCCAAAGTTTGAAAGTAACTTGTGTATCTTCTGACAGCCTTGCCATGAAGTCATAATGTGATGACATAATGGAAATTATCACAATGTAGAGGTAAATAAAAAATGACCTTGTAGCTTTCCTGTAGGGTTTACACTCTTTAATAAGAGACGGGAGGGAGCTAAACAGTTTAAAACCATGACGTTTATCCCTGAGCGGGGATTGGCCAGTTACTATGCAGGTTGCAGAAGAAAGTAAGTAATTAAAATGAAGAGCGGCAGTTCAAAATCACACTGTTGTATAGCATTACTAGTTGACTGCTCATGCCCTTCACTCAGGGGTGGAACTCTGTGGTTACCAATGTTGTAAGGAATAAGACACCACCCTCACTGAAAATGTAGATAATGTAATACACCACTGATAACCAGTAACTCATTAGCAGATGTGTCATGCGACACTGTTAACCGTTTACAAGTGTTGTGTAACGAAGAATTTTGCTAGGGAATTAAATATTTTAACCTTTCCCATAATGATCTGTTGCTTGTTAGGCTCAGTGGAACTAACTCTCCATCATGTACCTGGGTTACAGTGGGCAGCATGTGCCCATAATGCCTATGTGAGTGACTCAAAGAAGGCAATTGTAATGCTGCCTTTCCTGGTACTTTGGAATGTCTCCCAAGGTAAACCTTTCCTGAGAGGAGGTTCATAAATGTAATGTATGCACACTGATTTCTTCTGAATCAAAAGATCTGGGGAGCTGTTAATTACTGATAATCTGCTACAATGAAACCCAAAATGTCACTTGACATGTATGTGAATGTGGATAGAAAGCATAATCCATAATTTTTATGCTGCATCATATACCACTGAGTCATTATACTACTTTTGTTGTTTCGCTTGTTTTTACGGCTGCCTCTCAAATTTGTAACAGCTTTTTAAATATCCCATTTATTTTAGTGGAACTTGTCCAGGTAAGTGGTTTTGGGACTGAAGCATTTAAGTGAAGGTGTATCCCAGTTCTCAATATAGATCTACTGGGGAAGGATGTGGACACATGGTTAAATTTAAAAAGACATAATGGTAGATGAATTATTGTCATTGGAGAGATGTTTTGGTAAGTCCAGGACCTACATAATAAAAAATGTATTTCATTCTTTCAGACCCAGGTTCCATAAATTCCTCATCTAATTTGCAAGGTATCTATACACATATTTCTACATATCTCTTGTTTGAATGTTACAGCTAGGTGTTTAAAACTGTGTTGCAAAGTTTATTTGGCAGTGACCAGAATTTACTGCAGATGTCTGTTGAGTATGTATTTTATGGCCAGTCTGATTTTGTTGCTTATGTGATCAGTAAACTGCTGGCATTTTGCAGATTGCTTGCCTCACTGCCTCGTAGGTTGTGGGAATTAGTGGGAATTGTAAAAGATTTTCTGTACGTTGAGCATTCCTACGGAAAAGAAAAATGTGAGTTCAGTAGCGATACATTGTCAACTCTTCTAGCTATAGGGAACTGCTAGCACATCTACATTGGCATTTTGTGTCCTAAAAGAATGGCAGTCTAAGTCAAAAGAAGGTGACATTAACTGGAGGGACTTTTTTGTTAGGCTCCTGGATGGAATTTTCTCGTTTGATATACAGTAATACCTTGCATAACGAATGCTTCGTATAATGAATAAAATTACACAAAGCGTTCGTTAGGCAATGGCGATACCCCGCATAACAAAAAAACACATTCGTTATGCGGGGTTTTGGTAACCGGGGTATACCCGGTCAATGGGAACACCAGATAATGAACATTTTTTGTTTGTTATCCGTGGCATCTCCCATTAGCTTCGCATAACGATAAAAACCGCATAGCGAAGAGCTCCGTGCAACAGAGTTTTTCCGTTGTGCAGGGTTCCTATTAACGGGACTAAGCAAAGGATACAGCTCTCTTAAAGAAATCACTCACCAGTGAACTCTGGTGGCTTTTTGAAAATCTCACCCCCGCTTTCTTGCTGCTCAGAAGCAAGGGTGGATTTTCAAGTTCAGAGAATAATAGCTGTCCTTCCACAGTGTCTAGACAGGGGCTGGAACTTGTATCTCACTTCATGTTGACAGGAGAGAGGGCCAGAAGATTAATTCAAACAGACACCCAACGTACATTGAAGCTAGGAAGTTAGGTAAGAAGTGTAATCCAGCAGCTGCACTGGATTTCACATGTATTTGGAGCCTAACCACCCTTCCTACTCTAGCAACTGGGTGAGATCTATAATAAGCACAAACGTTTAACTCTGGGATGGCCAACCTTTTTGCGCCATGAGCCTGACCGTGTCCCTGGAACAGCTGAGCGAGCCGGACCATGCCCCTGGAAGTGGAAGCAGGCTCGTTTGCGGCTGACGTAAGTGCGCCGACTTGTGCATTTACATCAGGCGTGTTTGTGTGGGCGTGTTTTATGGATGACGTAAACGCACCCACTTCTACTTCCAGGTGCATGGGGAGACGGCGATGAGCCAGTTGGAATGGCGCCGGGCGCCGGGTCTGACCCGTGGGCTAATGTAGGTTGAGAACCCCTGATTTAAATGGACCAAAGCTTGTTAGGCATTAAGCTGGCCTTGTTCCCCTCCCCTTTTTAGTTTCTCGCCGAGTTTTGTGCTTCAGGCCCAGTTAAAGAGAGCATAACCCTCAGGCAGCCCAGTTTGTTTCCTGTCACAAAGAAACATTTGTGCTATCCAGAAACAGAAAGCCCATTGGTGTTCTCTTTTTTAAAAAGCTAATGTGGTTGGCTTTAAGCATTGAGTGCCTCTTCTGCATTGGAAAGACTGTCCCCGTAGAGATCCTTCTGTGGTCTCAGTCGTATGCACTTAGCTCAGAATACCTCCCTCTCTCTCTTTCATGGAGAAAACCCTCTTTGGCTTAAAAAACATGTTTTCTTCTAGAGGCACTGGAGGGGGAAATTTATACAGTACTTTGTATATCTCTTCCCCTCTACCTGAAACACTGATATTTAGAGCTGTAGCAATTTTCCTTCATCTGGTATTCCCAGTGCGTTAGAAAATGTAGCCCAGCACATCAGCAAGATTTCTGGTTGGTAGGTCAGCAGTTCGATTCCCGAGTACTGCAGGACGGAATGAGCTCCCGCCTTTGTCCCAGCTCCTGCCAACCTAGCAGTTCGAAAGCAAGAGATTGCAAGTAGATAAATAGGGACCACTTCGGTGGGAAGGTAAGCAGCGTTCTGTGTGTTCTAGTGTCTAGTCATGCCTGCCATAAGACCACGGAAGTGTCTGCAGAAGCAGACAGCGTTGGCTCCTCGGCTATGAAACAGATTAGTACTGAACCCTAGCGTCGGATACGGCTGGCTTTCGAGCAAGAGTGACCTTTACCTTTAATGCTGGCTAAGGGAAACTGTTTGTTTGCTTTAAATTCTTGACAGTTCATAATTCCATACTGGATACACTCCCAGTACTGTTTATTCAGTGCTTCAGATGAACAGGCAGGTTTCCTTGATAAAGGGCAAGCGCCTTACAATTTGACAATTGAAGAGGAGGTTGCTTGCATTCTGTGTTTTGTGGAAGACCTTTTAGATCAATGGTTCTCAACCTTTTCAAGTTAAGGGCCAGGTCACACCCCCTCATACAGTTTCGATTTGATTTATTATTTATATACCACCTTCCTTGCCCTAAGGAAACTCTAGGCAGTTTACAAATCACAAAATAAGTATACAATAATACAGAAGATATAAATAATACAATAAAGTCAATATAATCCCAAGCCCAAAAATGCAATATAAGCACAAAAATACAATACAGTATGGTCCACAATAATACAATATACAAAATTCAGAGCAGCAAAAACATCAAAGGCAATATATATGATTTTACAAAAAAAAATACTCATAACCCTGCCCCCCTGCAACTGGTGGGCAAGATTGGTGCTCCAGCCGCCGCCGGTGGCGGATTCGGCTGCATAAATGAGTCCACAGCTGTAGTAAATGCGTTTACGACAGCCATAAATGAGTCTACGGCCGCCAGGATTATTTGGTGCTGCAGGTCGGATGAGGCCTGTGGGCCGTAGGTTGAGAACCCCTTGTTTTAGATGGTGCTAGTCTTCTGCAAGGGCTTGAAAGTTTCTTCTGAGAAAAACTTGGACGTAGTAAAACAAAATAAAAATTATTTTCCATAATGTTAATGTTTCTATTGGATCTTCAGGGGCATGTTAAAGCTGAAGTTTCCCATTGTGGGGCACATTTCAGGAACAAAATGCTAACGTAAGAATGATGGGTAGGAATTGCTTCTTGATTACTTTTCTGCTTTAAAAAAACAGTGTGGCAATCAAGAATTCTTAAACCTGAAGGAAAACAATGCAATAGAGAATTTCCTGCTTTAACAGGAACAGTTTAATTAATGCTGCATCGAAGCATGATTTTAGTTACTTAACTTGGAAAACTCAGTTCTTAAGCCTTTTCATTAATGACCAAACTCTCAATGCATGTAATGCCTGGAATATTAATTGCTGCATGTTTTTGTGTACAAATAGAAGATTTTTACCTGGTTACCTTATAAATAAAAGGGTTAAAACTCAAGCTGTAATTGTTCTTGCATTATTCAAAATGCAGTGAATATGAAGTATGCAATCAAAATGCTGCTTTTTTATTTCAATATTTATTTACTGTCAGTTGACCTTAATGTTGTCAGAACTGGTTTAGCTAGCCATTACCGTATTTATTCGTGTATAACGCGCAAAATTTTATACCAAAAAAAGAAATCAAAGTTGGGGTGCGCGTTATACACGAGGACTGGGTGCGCGTTATACACGAGCCTCATTTAAACGGGCCTCAAGAGCACGCCGCGGCCCTCCTCCCAGGCGGCGGCAGGCGCCCAGGTCCCGCTGCCGCCGCCGCTCACCTCCATGCACCCGCCGGGTCGAGAAGGGAACCCTCCGGGGGAGTGCCGCGGCGTGCTCCGCGCTACCCGGGCCACGCGACTCAAGAAGCCGGCGCCGGGTAGGCACGGAGCACGCCGCGGCCCTCCTCCCAGGCGCCCAGGTCCCGCTGCCGCCGCCGCTCACCTCCACGCACTTTTAAACGGGCCTCAAGAGCACGCCGCGGCCCTCCTCCCAGGCGGCGGCAGGCGCCCAGGTCCCGCTGCCGCCGCCGCTCACCTCCATGCACCCGCCGGGTCGAGAAGGGAACCCTCCGGGGGAGTGCCGCGGCGTGCTCCGCGCTACCCGGCGCCGGCTTCTTGAGTCGCGTGGCCCGGGTAGCGCGGAGCACGCCGCGGCACTCCCCCGGAGGGTTCCCTTCTCGACCCGGCGGGTGCATGGAGGTGAGCGGCGGCGGCAGCGGGACCTGGGCGCCTGCCGCCGCCTGGGAGGAGGGCCGCGGCGTGCTCTTGAGGCCCGTTTAAAAGTGCGTGGAGGTGAGCGGCGGCGGCAGCGGGACCTGGGCGCCTGGGAGGAGGGCCGCGGCGTGCTCCGTGCCTACCCGGCGCCGGCTTTTTGAGTCGCGCGGCCCGGGTAGTGCGTGGAGGTGAGCGGCGGCGGCAGCGGGACCTGGGCGCCTGGGAGGAGGGCCGCGGCGTGCTCCGTGCTACCCGGGCCGCGCGACTCAAAAAGCCGGCGCCGGGTAGGCACGGAGCACGCCGCGGCCCTCCTCCCAGGCGCCCAGGTCCCGCTGCCGCCGCCGCTCACCTCCACGCACTACCCGGGCCGCGCGGCTCAAAAAGCCGGCGCCGGGTAGGCACGGAGCACGCCGCGGCCCTCCTCCCAGGCGCCCAGGTCCCGCTGCCGCCGCCGCTCACCTCCACGCACTTTTAAACGGGCCTCAAGAGCACGCCGCGGCCCTCCTCCCAGGCGCCCAGGTCCCGCTGCCGCCGCCGCTCACCTCCACGCACTTTTAAACGGGCCTCAAGAGCACGCCGCGGCCCTCCTCCCAGGCGCCCAGGTCCCGCTGCCGCCGCCGCTCACCTCCACGCACTTTTAAACGGGCCTCAAGAGCACGCCGCGGCCCTCCTCCCAGGCGCCCAGGTCCCGCTGCCGCCGCCGCTTACCTCCATGCACTACCCGGGCCGCGCGACTCAAGAAGCCGGCGCTGGGTACAGTAGGCACTGATGAGATGCGCCGTCTGCCCCACCCACGGGCCCAGGGGCGCGCTTCCCATTTTTAATGCTTTTTGGCATTGTGCTTACACCAGTTTACGTTGTTAATAAATGTTTTTTTCATGGTCGCACGTGTTCAGCAACGTTTTTTATGTCAATTTCAATGCGTGGTGTGAAAAAAATTTTGTACCGAGATTTCATGGAAAATTAGGGGTGCGCGTTATACACGAGTGCGCGTTATACTCGAATAAATACGGTATTTCTGCTTGTCATCAGCCTTTCAGCCAAAGCCTTGGTTGATGCTACAGGAATGAAGGGAAAGTGTCTTACATATCCTGTGGTTTGGGGAAGGCAGCTGCCGTCATTTTGAGCTTCTGCCAACGCCTAACCTCAGTGGTAGAATAATCTGCCTCACCATGCTTGATTTACAGAAAATAGCATCTGGAGATGAAATGTACATTGTGCTGGACATTATTTCTGGGCAGTAGTTCTCTTCCCTGTCTCCAGTTGTGGTATCTTGTCCATAGAACCACTGTGTTAGTTCAAGTTGAGAGCAACTGGATTTAAGCTAGCGTGAGCTTGCCTCAACTTTTATTTGAGCCTAGGAATCTCCCAGTCTTAATCTCATTTATGAATAACGCTGTGTCTTCTGTGCCTTGTGAAATGTGCACTGCTCCAGGAAGCCTCAAGAAGTCTGAGTGGGCAGTATCATGTCTATAAAGGTGTTTCCTAATGGACAAGTACTTCTCCAGGAAAAGCCTTCCTTTTCCCAACAAGTTTGGCAATACCATTGTTTTCTTTGCTTGCTCTGAATCATGTGAGCATGATATGTTGCTAGGAAAGGCCAGTGCTGTTATTTCCACTTATTTCCTTCGCTTCCTTCCCAGCACCACCACTGACCTGTTCCCATTTTTAAACTTTGGGAGTCGAGTTGGTGTTCATTCCTTTCCATTGATTGAATGCTTAACTAACTGGGAAGGCACTTGCCTGCTGGCATGTATTCCAAAGCAATCTGCAAGACCGCCAGCATACGCCATTGTCATTTCAAGGAGTTTCCCCAGAACCACGGTGACAGAGAGATGAGTCACTGCTGCCTTTTACAATGCAGAGCCAGGGACAGCTCAAGAACAGCGAAATTATTGGCTTTCCAAGTGCTCTGATTGGCAAGATACCCTTGAAAAGTGGCATCAGATTGGCTGAGTTCTTGGTCACTTTCACTCTGAAAGAACACTTCAAATTCAGATGACACATGTCTTCTGTGTTGCTTAGTAGAGCATGTTGGAGTTCCACCACAGCTGCTCTGGATTTCTAAAGAAAGATGGTGAAAACACCAATGGTTGTATTCTAATTAGAAGAATTCAACCAGTCAGCACTATGGCATCCCATGAAACATGCAATCGGCAACATCTCTAAATTCTCTGATTCACAGCAAACATCCTTTGGAGGAGAGAAAGAGTCTCCAGGATATTGTAAAAATGGGTTTGTCACACATTAATTGGGCTTAAGCATTGAACTTGTTTTTACATCCTGAGACTTGGTCTGTCCTTCACACATGGGTCCAGAAGATGTTTCCAGTTCCTTTTGGGCTTTAGTATGTTTTTAAGGACTGTCAGATGATAAAGACATGATTTGCAGTTGCCAATCCCAAGTAGAAATCTGAACCCAGGTCTCCTGAGTTCTTGACTGTCATTTTCTCCAATGCACCATGCTGGCTTGCATAACAAGCGATAGGCAGTTTATTTTCCAGCCCCTCAAGTGTAGTGTTAAATTTACTAAGCAATAAAGTTACTTTTCTCTTCTTTCCTACAGCTAAAAAGAAGAGCAAGAAGGGGAAGACCCTGACTCTGACGGACTTTCTGGCAGAGGATGGTGGTAGTGCTCCCACTTACATTCCGAAACCAGTCAGCTGGGCAGATGAGACAGATGACTTGGAAGGAGATGGTAAGGTGGAAATGTCATTTCCTCAGTGCTACAGTAATGGCTTGTTGCTGCTGAAAAGTTTGTGTGATGACAAGAAAAGTCCCATTAGTATTTGAAGCTTTCAGCTGCAGACTCTTGGCTTCTCTTCTGGTTCTATGCTTCATTGGCATAGAGGAAAGAGCTCACTCTGTTAGTTGATGTTGTCTTCTGTCAATCACAGCATCTTGTATTTTAAGTAGTATTTTAAGTAGTACCCATAGTTGACAAATGTGTGGAGACAAATGAGCAGGCTAGTGGAAGAGAAATAAAGCATCCCCTCTTTTATTCACAACTACTAATCTAAACAAGTTGGTAGCCTGGGCGGGAGCTAGCTTCTCCATCTGCAGCGTACGAATACAGCAGTTTACTGGAGGAGGGAAGGGACTCTTAGTGTCTCCTCTGAAAGCCTCCAGCAAACTAAAAGGAGTTTGCATGGTAGTAAAGTTTATGTGCATACTTACAAGGTAGGCATGGGTACATGCAGGACTAAGTTACAAAGATATACTTTGAAGGTGGCATTTTCAAAGGGGGACTCTATACGTTTTGTCTTGTCAGATTACAACGATTGAAAAAGTTCTACTGTAGGCTCAGGCACTGGTTCATTTATAATGACCCACTTGGCACCGCTTTAAAAGGTGTTTGAAAGTAGCCAATACCCGTCAGCTATAGAGCATGAAACATACCTTCATCAGTAGCCATTGCAAGATAGGGGGCTGTCTTGATGCAGTTCACCTGAGACCTTTTTTTGTACTCTCCCCCAATAGATAATTCTAAACCTTTAAATGTTTGCTTAATTGGGGGAGATGTGGGAAGAAAAATTGCTTGTAATGGGATGTGACGGTTGCATGTAAAAAGAATTTCAGATTAGACTACATGAATAGGAGCTGCTCTTTGTTAATGATCCACCAGCCCCTTTAAATTTCTGTAATTTCTACACTGTCCCATCAAGTAGGACTGGTTGCGAACTCTTTGTGGTTTCCTAATATGTAACACTTCCTTCCTAGTTTCCACCACCTGGCATAGCAATGATGATGATGTATATCGAGCCCCTCCTATTGACCGTTCTATCCTGCCCACCGCACCTCGGGCAGCTCGGGAGCCCAATATTGACAGAAGCCGTCTCCCCAAATCACCCCCCTACACTGCGTTTCTAGGAAACCTACCCTATGATGTATCAGAAGAATCTATTAAGGACTTCTTCAGAGGACTTAATGTGAGTATGTAATAGAGGCTAAATTTTCCTTTAGATGATAATGTTTCTATTTTGTTAATCTCATTGCAATGAGGTGGAAAGCATTCATTGGGGTCCTGAGAGTCTTTAGTTTTCTTGGAGAGGTGGGATGGAGCCACATGTCTGTTGAGTCGCACCCTTGTTTTACACTGGTTGAAAATGTGATGCCAGGGGAAATTGCATACATGTGATGTGAAGCTGATGCTTCTAGTGCAAAAACTAGTCTTAGAATGTCCAGCTCCGTTCTATTAAGAACGTATTTTCAATGTCACAGTTTTCCAGTTGGTTGTAATTCGATATCTAGCTGCTAAGCATCTTTTATGAATTTCCACTAAAATAAAGAGATGATACTCAAAAATAGTGGCATACATATAGACCAGTGTTTCCCAACCTTTGGTTCTTGGACTTCAATTCCCAGAATCCTAAGTCAATTCCCAAAAGCACCAATCAGCCAATGTACTAACTTAAGCTTCTGGAAATTGAAGTCCAAGAACCAAAGGTTGGGAAACACTGGTATAGACTGATCTGCTGATGCTGTCTAAAATATTTCCCAAAACAGTGAAAATGTTGGACAAAACCACCAAAGAAGTATATATGAATCAATTTGGCTTCACCTCCTCCAGCATAGAATTCAGTGTAATAGGAGTTAAATACCACCAGTTAATTAGTTTTATAGGATGTCATAATATGCTTTTGGCTGACATGAGAACAAACTAATACAGTATTAGTATTTTAATGAATTGATGTGGAGGTATCGTATGTATTTATATTGTTTTCAACTGTATTGTAACCTGCCTTATGTCCCAGTTCTGGCTGACTGAAAGTGGCCACATAAATAAAATAATCAAATAAATAAATAAAAATACACAACTGTTGAACTGATGTATGCAAACGTAAAAATTATTCAGTTTTTAAGAAGCTCAGCCTCTGTTCAAGTCAGCAATGATGGCAGGAAATTATGGTCTATTTGCATCATTGCTGGTTCAGAACGCGGCTGCCTGGGTGGTGACGGGGTGCGTGCGTTATGCCCGTGCCTCGCCGCTGCTACGGGATCTGCATTGGTTGCCAGTGTGCTTCCGAGTGCAATTCAAGGTGTTGGTTTTGACCTTTAAAGCCCTTCATGGTAGTGGGCCAGGATACTTAAGAGACCGCGTCACCACAAAGGTTTTGACCCATCCTACGAGAGCAGACCGTAGGGGATCCCTAGTGGTCCCATCAGCCATGGAGGCACATCTCACTGGGACCAGCAGGAGAGCCTTCTCGGTGTCTGCTCCAGCCCTATGGAACCTCCTGCCACTTGAACTGCGCCTCCAGGTAGAGTTGCTCCACTTCAGGAAGGCCTTTAAAAAGTGGCTATGCCAGCAGGTATGGGGTACAACTGGTACCACAACCCAGCCCTACTGGCTTATTTTGCCCTGCCCTGGGGTTTTTATTTTTATTTACTCCTGCCCGGTGTCCTCCTTTTAAGGAGATGAGGGAGGTTTTAAGGATGTTTTAGAGAGTTTTATAGTGTTTGGTTTTAACTGATATCAGGTGTGGGTTTTGATTGATATTGTGAGCCGCCTTGGGTCGCTTGGGCGAGGAAGGCAGTTGTATACATCCGACAAATAAATAAATTCTCGTTCTGGGAATAGTTGTCACCCATAGCAGATGTAAATTATAAGGATGCAGGTCCTGGGTTTTGAATGGTAAATAGATGCATCCGTAAAGAGGCATCCTTCTCTGTGGACAGAGAATCTTGCCTTATAGGGACTGTTATTATCCGCAGGATGTTAGCACTTCTCTTGTGGTACATCGTTTAAGAATTGCCACTCTCATCACTCACCACTGGAAATCTGAGCACAATTCCCAGCAGACAAATCTCTTGTTTTCAAATGCTGCCCATGGCTCTGAAAAGACAAGAAATATAATGCATGTGGGTGCCTCTGGCCTGTAGAAGAAACGTCTATATCGTGATGCTTCTCTCTTGTCATGCATTGAATCAGGAACCTTGCCTGCTGGGGTCCTGCTGTCTAATAAGCTAAAATATATATTTGATACCATGAGAAGTTTGCCACTGTAGTAGTGTGAGTGCAGAAGAATGCAGGCTGTCTTCAAACTGGAATTCTGCTTCTCAGATAATAAGCCCCATCGAACATGGTGGGTACCTACCTTCTCAGTGAGCTTGTAAAGAATTGTGCTGTAAACCAGGAGTTCTCAACCTTTTAAAGCTGGGGGCCGGGTCACGCTCCCTCAGACAGCTTCATGGGCCGGATGGTGATTTTGCCTTTCCTGGTGTGGAGGAGGCGGTGCGGGGCCACATGAAATGGTGCCACGGGTCTCAGGTTAAGAATCCCTGCTGTAAACGTTGCTTTCCTTGATATCTTAATGCCTGTTAATAAGTGAAGCAGACGCACCACTTATTGTGAGTGATAGTAAATATGGAATCAAAAAGAGGTGATTAATGTTCCTTATTCCTATGGAATTACTGCCTCTGTATGTGACCTGATATAAGAAGCCTTGCTGTTGCTTTTCTGTTACCACGTGGCTGTTCCACTTCTTACCACTAACCAGGTCAGTTGTTTGTCTTTTACTTTGAATTTTGCTGTGAGCTTCTTTGAGTACCATTAGACCAGTGGGCAGTATGTCAGATAAGAGTTGGTTTGCAGATTTGTGTTCCTGTTTGTAACTCACAACAATGAGTGTACCTTAATCTCTATGGGATTTTCAGGTGAGGGGAGATGCAAACCTCTTACAAATAAATGATTTGTGGATGTTTTTGTCTTCTGTCATGGCAGACGTTCTGGCTGGAGACTGCTACTATTGCCTCAGTTAGGAAAGTGGTTAACAGAAGATTTTTCCCCCCCTTCTCATATGTAGATAAGTGCTGTTCGTTTGCCACGGGAACCTAGTAATCCAGAAAGGTTGAAAGGATTTGGATATGCTGAATTTGAAGACCTGGACTCTTTGTTTAGTGCTTTGAGCCTCAATGAAGAAGTAAGTTGAAACTTGGCAAGAAATGTTGGGCAGTCTCCTACCCATGTGTTATGTTTTGACTCCTCCACTATCTCGGAGGTGTAAAGACTATTCAGAGAAACAAAACTGAAAACTTAATTCACAATGTAGTTAGTGTTACATAGAAATTGTTTCATTTTACAAGTATGTCTATACTGTATATCTAGCTTAGGGTGGGGAATCACTTGTTCAAAGAAGAGTGCTGTAACACTTGATGTCAAGTGTCACTGCAGAAAAGACAAAAAAAGTTTTTTTAACAGTAACTGGAAGACGATGGTAACTCATGCTTGACTGTTCAGCTGTGATCTAACTCCATGAATAGTATTCATCCTGATTTCTTTGTGTTACTGGGTCACTTTGATTTGATGTAATTAACTTCTTCTGAAGCTGTATGTTTCAGGTAAGGTTCTGATTTTTCCATGTGTTACAGTAAAACTCCTACTTATGAAAAAAGTTCGTTCCGTAGGCTTTTGCTTGAATTGGTTTTTTATGTAACTCGAAGCAAACCCATAGGGAAAATAATCTTTATGTAACTCGAAGCAAAACCAGAGGGAATCATGTAAATCAGGATATGGCGTTAGCACAAAAACATTATGTATGTCAAATTTTATGTACCTCGAGGCATATGTAAGTTGGGGTTTTACTGTACTCTGCAGTAATATGTAACACTTCACCTGGAAATCAGTCTTGGGTGTATGGCGGGGAGGCTGTAGTAAAGGGAAATCGGTTAGTTTCCATAATGAGTTGTTTCATTTAGTTAGCTACTAAAAGTACAGATGTTGTCAGGAGTGGGGTGGGCAAATTGTGAGTACAGTGGCACCTCGGTTAACAAATGGCTCAGTTAACATAAAAATCGCATAACAAAAGGAAATCCATTGAATATAGTGGCTCAGTTTATGGGATTTCCCCCCGGAAAGGATTAATTGGTTTTCAATGCATTCCTATGGGTAACTGCATTTTGGTTAATGTATTTTGGTTTTCAGTGCATTCCTGTGGGAAATTGCATTCAATGCATTCGGTTAAAGTAATTTTCACTGTAAGAAATGTCCCAGAGAACACATCGATTACATTAACCGAGGTTCCATTGTATTAGTAAACCAAGCACAGCAAAAAGTGATTTTATGCTCCTTGGTAATCTCTTCTTGTTTAGATTTAAACAAGCTAACGTTCCAATGTTCTGTTTAGTCTCTAGGGAACAGGCGGATACGAGTGGATGTTGCTGATCAAGCTCAAGAAAAAGGTAAGAAAGTGGCTCAATTAGTAGGTATCTTATAGTCATTAAATTAATGTACAGAGGCTTAAGAATAAAGCTGTGAAGCTGATAGGTTTCCCATCTTCTGCCAGGAAGTTCATTCCTCCGTTGCAAGTGTAAAATTGACAAATATGGGACTTCAGTTAGTTTGAATTTCCTAGGTTCATCAATGTTCGCTGTGAAAGGACAGACATTGCAGTGGATTTTTGTGACATGGAAAATAGACATGTTGGTGCACAGGGAAAGGGAAAATGCCTTTGTGGGTGGAGACAAATGTGCATGTTAGAAAAACTGTGGATTAGATTTTTTTTTTGAGATACTATGTGGCTGCCTTAACACCATTGGTTAAAATTGAGAAAAATCTATAGAAAAAGAAGGATGTATAGCAATTGCGTTTGCACTTATACGCCACGCCATAGCACTTAGTGCACTCTCTGGGCGGTTCAGAAGGTAATTAGCATTTTGTTTCCAACTGGCTGGGTACTCAAAAGGTAGGAAGACTGAGTCAACCTTGTGCTCATCGGGATTGAAGTCAGAGATTGTGAGCAAAGTTGGAAAGGGACTGCCATTCTCTAAACATCCTCTTCAGCTTCATTGGCTGAGTGGAGAATGTGTGGACTGCACAGCTGCCAAAGAGCATCCTGAGCCATAAATTTGGCCCTTTCCCCCATGTGTTGTAGTAGTAGTAGTAGTAGTAGTAGTAGTAGTAGTAGTAGTAGTTAACCTTTATTGGCATACAATTCTCCATACTGTATGTACATTCTCTAATCTTGCCATAGAAATGCCTTATTGGCTGGCAAGTCGGCAGTTCGAGACCCGGGTACTGCATGACAGATTGAGCGCCCGTGTCTGTCCCAGCTCTTGGGGACATGAAAGGAGCCTCATTTGGGCATTCCCTGAGTGGAGTTTCTTCCACAAAAATCCTTTCAACCCAGAATAATTTCTGACATGAAATTATTATTATTATTATTATTATTATTATTATTATTATTATTATTATTATTATTATTATTATTATTATTATTATTATTATTATTATTATTATTATTATTATTATTATTATAGAAATGCCGTAAAGGGTTGATATTTGTTGCTTTCCTAATTGTTAATTCCTGCTTCCCATTGTTCCTTCTTCTGACACATCTGTATATCCAGTAGTTCTTTAAAGTATCCACATTCCTCCATTAACTCCACAGCATGGGTTTTGATCAAGATTTATAAATTATTCTGTAGGAACATATGCATCCAAGAACTTAATGTGTTATTATAACCCTTTGAACTGGTTTTATTTCCTTCTGCAGATAGGGATGATCGCTCATTCGGTAGAGATCGTGATCGTAACCGGGATTCAGAGAGATTTGAGTCTGACTGGAGGGCTCGCCCTACAACAGATAGCTTTGATGATGGTCCTCCTCGCAGAAGCGAGGATAGCTTTGGAGACAGTGAGTTCATGCTTAAATTTTTTAAAAAGGCAATCGCTGTACGATGCAATCGTTATACGAGGTTTTACTGTACTGTTATTTCCCTTAAAGTGTGTTTTGTTGATTATGATAGCACCTATACATAACATTGAGAAAGTACAAGCAAGCTGGAAAACATTCCCTGTTGCTCAGTAACCCTGGAATTTTCTTTTCTTATTTGGGGTGGGGGAGATCTATCAAATACAATTGTTCCTCCTTCAAGTCCTGCCCTCCCCATATTACCTGCTGTGAACCTTCAGGCTATAGTAGAGAATGCAATGTTAAATGTTTGCTTAGAGCAGGGGTAGGCAACCTATGGCCTGCAGGCCGGATCTGGTCCATGGCGCCAAATAATCCGGCTTGCTCCAGGCACCGGAATCGGCCACAAATGCGTTTACAACAGCCATAAATGGTGGAGGGACCACCAGTCCGGCCCCCTCAATTGTCTGAGGGACCGTGAGCCGGCCCTCAACTCAAAAAGGTTGGTGACCCCTGGCTTAGAGTATTGGGATTTCATTGCTGAAATGTTGTGACTCAGTCACAGTTTGAGGCGTTACTTGAATGGTGGCTAAATTCACCCATGTTTAACCGGCTCTCAGTGTGTGGCATGCTTTTTTTGTGGGAAGCTCATCACTCTATTGATACACGCTGTAATTTTCATTCCTCACCTAGGGTATCGGGACCGTGATCGTTATGATTCAGATCGGTACCGGGATGGCCCCCGAAGAGATATGGACCGTTTTGGTGGGGGCAGAGATCGTTATGATGATCGTAGTAGAGATTATGATAGAGGAGGTACTGTGGGTCATGGATTTCTTTGTGTGTGGGAATTAAATGGGAGTCAATTGTGAAAATACATCTGTCTTTAACAAGTGCTTCCAGTACTAAACTGTGTAGTGTCTATCTCCCCCCCCCCCTTTTCGTACTTCCATATTTTGTGTGCAACTTGAAAGGTGTTCCTACCTTGAAGATGAACCTGATTGGAGTTGGGGTATGTGATGTTGACAGCTATTGTGGATTTTTTCCTGAATCCAGCAAGCCAAAATCAATTGGTGGGCTTTTTTGGGCGGGGGGGGGGGGCGATACTACAAAAGTAACAAAAATGTTTAACTACAGAAATTGAGGTCTGTTGAATCCATTTTCAATGTGATCATTGAACAGCTAAAGATTGTCACCTCTTCCCATCATACTCGTTTGGCAAATATCTTTGCTTTTGATGTTGTTTTTTCATTTTGTTATTTGTTGTAAGGCTTGCAACTGGTTGCTATACAAAATCAATTTAGTTCTAGCAGTGAAAAGAGAGACAGTTAATCCTGCTTTCTGCATGGTTAATCTTCCTCACTCTTCTCCACCTGTATAATTTTCAGTTTTATGATATTTCATTGTTAGCGTATAATACAAGATGAGACTTCTGACTGTATTCATAAAGTTTTGCTTTTGGCAAGGCTTTGAACTGCAATAGGAGATATTTTTCTCTGAAATATCTGTATAGCGATGTATGTAATGCTCTGCAGGCTATATCATGCACTCCTCCTAAAACCTTGATTGGTCAGTGCTCTCCTGTTTTCGCTTAGTGGCTGGTTGGTTAAAGATTTTATGTCTGTGTTGATTGCATGTAGATTTACCTTTGAAGGAATTCACTTTTTTGATGTATGCTTCTTTTGATACATTAGTTTGTTCTGATTCATGACCTGTGGTTCAGTCCTCAACCTTTTCCAGAGGGATTGCAGTGGCCATCTGTTGCAGCAAAGAGAAAGGGTTTCTTATTTAGTAGGAGCTTAAATCAATATGTTAGCCTTTAAATTTCCTGCTGCTTCCTGTTGTGCACAAACCAGTATAACATCCCCTCCCTTGCAGGCTTCGATTCAAGGTCAGGCAGTGGCAGGAGGGCTTTTGGTAGTGGATACCGTCGGGACGATGATTTCAGGGGTGGTGGTGACCGCTATGAGGATCGTTACGAAAGGCGGGATGACCGGATGGATCGGTGGAGCAGCTCGCGGGATGACTACAGCAGGGATGAGACTCGACGGGATGACAGAGGTATGTCTATTGTTTGCTTAGTGCAGAGGTGCAATGTGGTACAATGGGCTGGTCATGTGGTTCCTCCCACCGGAAGCAAAAGTAAAATGCGCCTTGCAGTCTGTTTTGCAACAGGATGAGATAGATTTTAACCTGCCACTTTCTGCTTAAACCAGGGTTCCCAAACTGGACCGGATCCGGCCCCCGACACCAATTCATCTGGCCAACACTGCTTTTGTTGCTCCTGGAAGCGGAAGTATTTCCGCTTCCGGGAGCGACTAGGGTGGTGCGGGCCAGATGAATTGGTGTCGGGGACTAGATCCAGCCCGCAGGCCATAGTTTGGGCACCCCTGGTTTAGTAGTTTGTTTGTGCTACTGTTGTTATGTATGGCTGGAGAGCATTCTTTCATACCTTATTTTTTTATTGTTTTCAAACATGGATGGAAGGAGCTCTTTGAACTTAATCTTAGGCTATATGCAAGCAGGCTTTTGGGGTGAGAACCAACTTTCATTTGGGCCAGCAGTTTGTGGGGAATCTGCACCCTCTCCTTCAAATCCACTGAAAATCAACAGCACCACAGTCCCTTATCCAAAATCATCCAAAAGAAAAGTTTGATATACAGTAAAACCCCGACTTACAAATGCCTTGAGTTACATAAAATTCAACTTACATAATGATTTTGTGCTAAAGCCATGTCCCGATTTACACTATTTTCTATGGGTTTGCTTTGAGTTACATAAAGATTATTTTTTCCTATGGGTTTGCTTTGAGTTAAGAAAAAAATAATTTCCCTATGGATTTGCTTTGATTTACATAAAAAAATCCTTTTTCCTATGGGTTTGCTTCAAGTTACATAAAAAACCAATTTAAGCAAAAGCCTATGGAACTGACTTTTTTTTTCATAAGTAGGGGTTTTACTATATTACTTGTCCAGCTTACTGCCAAGCCCATCCAAATGCACAGTTCAGGAAAAAGTATTATCAGTATCCACTCTTTTTTAAAATGAGATGTCTAGCGGAATGGTCATGTAATGATTTGTTGGTCCCTGTTGGTATTTGATTCTTGTTGTAACTCTTCCTCATTTTAGCTTATTTTTGTCATCTCAATGTAATCTACTGTTTCTAGTTGGAATCATTATAAGGCTCATTATTTTAGAGTCTGCTTTTGTTTTATTTTGTAATTGGTTGCATGATGTTACCTTTGGATATGTCAGCATTGTCTTTCAACATTTTGTCGCCTGTTTCCTTTTAGGCCCCACTCAGAGGCCAAAATTGAATCTGAAGCCTCGGAGCACGCCCAAGGAAGAAGATACATCCGTAGCTCCTGCTACTCAGTCTAGCCGTGCCGCTTCCATCTTTGGGGGGGCCAAGCCTGTGGATACGGCTGCGAGGGAGCGCGAAGTGGAAGAGAGGCTACAGAAGGAGCAAGAGAAGCTGCAGCGCCAGTTGGAAGATGATAAGCCCAGGCTGGAACGACGGCCCAGGGAACGGTGAGAGGCAGGAATGGGTGTGTGGCATCCAGGCACTCCATCAGACAGCAATAACGTAGCGCAGGGGTGCTCAAACTGGCCTGGGGCCCGGATCTGGCCCCCAACACCATTATTCATCCAGCTCGCAAAGCCCTTGTCGCTCCTCGAAGTGGAAGTAAAACACTCCCGTACGGGTGCATTTTACTTCCGCTTCCAGGAGTGACAAGGGCTTTGTGGGTGGATGGATTGGCGTCGGGGGCTGGATTCGGCCCCCAGGCCATAGTACCGGCTCCCTGAACCACGTGACTGGCCCGCAGCATAGCTGTCAATTATCTCGTATTGGTCGGGAAACCCCTGTATTTTGCACTGGAGGGCTGCACAGGATAAGCATAGCTGTCAAGTACTGTATCCCGTTTTGACCAGGAAATTTCCCTTATTCTCAAATCTAAAACTTGACAGGTATGGCCCACGGCCCAAAAAGTTTGGGCACCACCACTGACTTAGCGAGTTGTCTGTACAAAACAGAACCTTGTCTGACACAGGCTCAGGCTGATGCTCTCGCAAGAAATGCTGTAGATGTGTCCACAACTCTACAGTCTGCCGCCCTGAAAGAAACAAACAGTATCATCACTTTACATGTCTTGAAACAGTTCTTGACTGATATTTCTAAAGAGAAAACGTGATGCTAATTGTGTCTTCTTTGCTTCCTCTTTTTACCCCATTGAGTGTTGAGGGAGATGCATGGTTCTTGTTCTGGTACTTCTAGTGGACTCCACCAGTATTATTTGGTGTTCTTGTAATATTTCTTTGATGTTATCTCTCCACCTTCCTCTGGGTCTGCCTCATGGTCATTGTCCTTCTCCTCTTTCCACATAGGCCTTGTAAGGTATGGAATGCTGCTGCTGAAAAGCACTGAGAAATTGGTTCCATTTGATTTACCTTGGGTTAGATCTAGCTGGAGTTGTGCATGTTTGAATTCTGTGGTGCCTTACATGTAGTGTGCAATAACTCTGGTGCTCCATGTCTCACTTCAGACACCCCAGCTGGCGTAGTGAAGATAATCAAGAGCGGTCACGGACTGGGAGTGAATCCTCACAGACTGGCAGTACAACCCCTTCTGTGGGAACAGGCCCAACTGGAAGAAGTAAGTTGCAGTCAAGATGTTTACTTGATCCCAGGATGAATCTGCCTGTTTCTGGAGGGTTAAACGTTTAACAATCAATCTTATGTTACTTTCTAACGGGGGATGATTTGGTTCAGTCATTTGGCAGGCCTAAGTCCACAAAAGGTTCAGGTAACTACATAGATGTGTGCAAGCTTTCAAATTGTACCAAATCTCAATGCAGGAGCATGGAGAGACACAGGAACATTCAAACAGCTAGCCAGGTACAGATGACAGCTGTTGAGACAGACTTGGCGAAGTGTGAGTTCTTCGTGCTGCATATGATTGTCCATAATCTACCAGCAGATCCACTGTGTCAAAATCAAACAACTGATTAGTAGAAACATTTAGAGAAAAGGAACTTGAGATCACTGTATGTTTAAGGTTGACTCAAACTTTCTGTTAGGGACATGCTTTTGACCCCACTTCATTGCCAGGTAAGAAAGTAGATTACAATTACAGTAGATCATTGAATAATGACGCTACTTGGTTCCCCAAGTAGCGTCGCTATAGGGGAAACGTGTGGTTTTCAATAGCAGCTGCGCCATCTAGCGGCAACAAGCTGTCATCATCCACACAACGGCGTTAAAAAATGTTAATCTGCACAACGACAGTTTTTTGTTGTGCGGATAGTCACGTGGCAAGTGACGACATGTCGTTAAGCGGAAATGACACTATTCGAATGCGTCGTTAATCGAGGGTCCACTGTAGCAGGTTATCAGACACTGAATATGGATCCTCACAACATGTTCTGATTGTGGTGCCAACATCAAGAATGGCCAGGAAGGTGGTAGGAGGACAACCTTCTCGGTGATGGCACCCACTTGCAGAGATGAGGCAGGCTCTCTGTCTTAATGGTGGGTTAATGGTGGGGGGTGGGGAGGAGAGCCAGCCGGGCGAGCGAGCGGCAGAAGGGCCAGCCGCGCGGCCGCCGGGCAACCACCCCCAGCCGGGGGGTGGGGAGGAGAGCCAGCCGGGCGAGCGAGCGGCAGAAGGGCCAGCCGCGCGGCCGCCGGGCAACCACCCCCAGCCGGGGGGTGGGGAGGAGAGCCAGCCGGGCGAGCGAGCGGCAGAAGGGCCAGCCGCGCGGCCGCCGGGCAACCACCCCCAGCCGGGGGGTGGGGAGGAGAGCCAGCCGGGCGAGCGAGCGGCGGAAGGGCCAGCCGCGCGGCCGCCGGGCAACCATCCCCAGCCGGGGGGTGGGGAGGAGAGCCAGCCGGGCGAGCGAGCGGCGGAAGGGCCAGCCGCGCGGCCGCCGGGCAACCACCCCCAGCCGGGGGGTGGGGAGGAGAGCCAGCCGGGCGAGCGAGCGGCTGAAGGGTCAGCCGCGCGGCCGCCGGGCAACCACCCCCAGCCGGGGGGTGGGGAGGAGAGCCAGCCGGGCGAGCGAGCGGCAGAAGGGCCAGCCGCGCGGCCGCCGGGCAACCACCCCCAGCCGGGGGGTGGGGAGGAGAGCCAGCCGGGCGAGCGAGCGGCAGAAGGGCCAGCCGCGCGGCCGCCGGGCAACCACCCCCAGCCGGGGGGGGGTGAGGAAGAGGAGGAGGAGGAGAGCCGGTTGAGCAGCGGAAAGGCCAAGAAAAGACCAACTGAAAGACGGGAAGAGGGCAGAGAAGGAAAAGCAGGGGGCAAGACTCAGATTCCCTGGCAAAGGATAAGTATCTGATATGCAGATGTAGAAGACTTAATATAGAAACTGACATAGAGACTTTATACTAACTAAATACAGAAACTGACATAGAGACTGTGTTTTAAAGTGTGATAATATGCATGATAATATGTTGTCTTAAATGTTTTAAACCTCTAAAAAACTGTGATAAAATGTATGAGGAGAGAAAAATGGCGCAGACACCGGCAACCACGCCATAAACCTTGCCAAGAGAACCCTATTGACCAAAACAAAAGGCAAAACAAAAGGGCAGGCTAGGTGATACAGGATGCTTAACACCTCAGAGGGGAGAAAGGGGAGGGACAGGAAGGGGGGAGGGGAAATGCAATGTTGTAAGGAGCAATACTGCATAGGGACATGGAATGTGAGATCAATGAACCAAGGAAAACTGGAAGTGGTAAAAAGTGAGATGGAAAGAATAAGCATTGACATCTTGGGCATCAGTGAGCTCAAATGGACAGGGATGGGGGAATTCAGGTCTGGAAACCATCATATCTACTACTGTGGGCAAGAAAACCTTAGAAGAAATGGAGTAGCCATAATTGTCAATAAGAGAGTAAGAAAAGCAGTAATGGGATATAACCTCAAAAATGACAGAATGATGTCAGTCAGATTTCAAGGCAAACCTTTCAATATCACTGTAATCCAAGTCTATGCACCAACCACTAGCGCAGATGAAGCCACAGTGGACCAGTTCTATGAGGACCTAGAACACCTCATAGAACAGACACCAAGAAATGATGTCCAAATTATATTAGGAGACTGGAATGCCAAAGTAGGAAATCAAAAAGTGGAGGGAATAACAGGCAAGTTTGGTCTTGGAGTACAGAACGAAGCAGGGCAAAGATTGATAGAGTTCTGCCAAGAGAACGCACTGGTCATAGCAAACACTCTCTTCCAGCAACACAAGAGGCGACTTTACACATGGACATCACCAGATGGCCAACACCGAAACCAAATTGACTACATACTCTGCAGCCAAAGATGGAGAACCTCCATACAATCAGCAAAAACAAGACCTGGAGCAGACTGTGGCTCAGATCACAACCTACTGATCGCAAAATTCAGGTTAAGACTAAAGAAAATAGGGAAAACAAGAAGACCAGACAGATATCACCTAGACAGCATCCCTAAAGAATACACGGTGGAGGTGATGAACAGATATAATGGCCTGGACGCAATAGACAGAGTGCCAGAAGAATTATGGACAGAGATAAAGGACATCATGCAGGAAGCAGCAAAGAAAACCATACCAAAAGAAAAGAAGCGTAAGAAAGCAAAATGGTTGTCTGATGAGGCTCTTAAAATAGCAGAGGAAAGAAGGAAGGCAAAAGTCAAAAGAGAAAAGAAAAAATACAACCTTCTGAACACAGAATTTCAAAGAAAAGCAAGGAGAGATAAGGAAAACTACCTAAAAGAACAGTGCAAAGAAATGGAGGAAAACAACAAAAGAGGCAGGACTAGAGATCTCTTCAGAAAAATCGGGGAAATAAAGGGAACATTTAAAGCAAAAATGAACATGATAAGGGACAAAGACGGAAAAGAGCTAGCTGATGCAGAAGAGATAAAGAAAAGATGGAAAGAGTACACAGAGGAACTCTACAAAAAGGACCTCAACACTCCTGCTAACCACAATGATGAAAAAACTGAACTCGAGCCAGACATCCTGGAGAGCGAAGTTAGAAAGGCCCTAAAGAGCACTGCAAACAACAAAGCTAGTGGATATGATGGTATCCCAGTCGAATTTTTCAAAGCGCTAAAAGATGATGGCGTCAAATTACTGCACTCAATATGCCAGCAAATCTGGATAACAAAACAGTGGCCACAGGATTGGAAAAGATCAGTATACGTCCCAATCCCAAAAAAGGGCAACACCAAAGAATGCTCAAATTACCGAACAATTGCACTCATCCCACACGCCAGCAAGGTGATGCTCAAGATAATACAGGACAGACTTCAGCAACATGTGGAGAGAGAACTACCAGAGGTGCAGGCTGGTTTCAGAAGAGGCAGGGGGACTAGAGACCACATTGCCAACATACGTTGGATCATGGAGAAAACAAAGGAATACCAGAAACAAGTTTACTTTTGTTTCATTGATTACACTAAGGCATTTGACTGTGTGGACCACAACAAGATGTGGCAAGTAATTAAAGAGATGGAAATACCAGAGCACATCATATGCCTCCTGAGAAATCTGTACATGAACCAAGAAGCAACAGTTAGGACAGAACATGGAATGACAGAGTGGTTTGGAATAGGAAAAGGAGTAAGACAAGGCTGCATTTTATCACCCTGCTTATTCAATCTATACACAGAGCACATAATGCGAAATGCAGGGATGGAGGAATCACAATATGGAATCAAAATTGCTGGGAGAAATGTCAACAATCTGAGATATGCAGACGATACCACCCTAATGGCAGAAAGTGAGGAAGACCTAAAGAACCTCTTGATTGGGCTGAAGGAGGAGAGTGCAAAAGCTGGTTTGAGACTCAATATCAAGAAAACCAAGGTAATGGCAACAGGCCCAATCAGTTCCTGGAAAATAGATGGGGAAGAAGTAGAAGCAGTGACAGATTTTACTTTCCTGGGATCAAAGATCACGGCAGATGGGGATTGCAGCCATGAAATAAAAAGGCGACTGATTCTTGGGAGACAAGCCATGAGAAACCTGGGGAACATAGTGAAAAGCAGAGACATCACATTGCAAACAAAAATTAGAATAGTCAAAGCAATGGTATTCCCAGTAGTAATGTACGGATGTGAGAGCTGGACAATTAGGAAAGCTGAACGCAGAAGAATAGATGCCTTTGAAATGTGGTGTTGGAGGAGAGTTTTGAGGGTACCCTGGACAGCGAGGAGAACAAATAGGTCAATCTTAGAAGAAATCAACATTGACTGCTCATTGGAAGGGCTAATAGTAAAGACGAAGCTAAAGTATTTTGGACATCAAATGAGAAGGGAGGATTCACTTGAGAAGGCCCTGATGTTGGGAAAGGTGGAGGGCAAAAGAAGAAGGGGGAGGCCAAAGATGAGATGGCTAGATGGTATTGTAGACACAATGGGCACAGAACTGGGAGTGCTGAGGGGGATGGTGGAGGACAGAGATGCCTGGAGAACGATTGTCCATAGGGTCGCAAAGGGTCGGAACCGACTGTGCGACTGAACAACAACAAAAGGGCTTTAAAACCCACCTACATAATGAGGCTTTTAATGGCATAGGGTTTGTTAGTCCGGTCACTTTAATTGATCTTGTTACATGGTGATCTTCAAATTCATGTGTTTGGTCTGTGGCTCCAGTCCACTCACTGCCAATATATTTTTGACTTATTGTATTTTTTATTTATACTCTTGTTAGTGAATTATGTATGTTTTATTTTATTATATAGTATTTATAATGTCTATATGTGTATTATGTTGTGAACCACACAAGTGTGGGGAACTTGTTTCTCCAGGCTTCGTCATACAAATTTAATAAAATAAATAAATAAGACTGGTTAATAACACTGGAGTGTTCTACATCAGGGGTTCCAACCTATGGCCCGCGGGCTTAATCCGTCCCATGGAACTCATTAATACGGCCTGCGGTGTCCACCCCGGCACCTCCAGAAGCTCTCACCACCACAAGTCCCAATATGTCACTTACTGCGGCGGTGGCGGTAATCATGCCATTTTTTGCAGCTTCTTGCACAGCCCCCACCACTTCCCAGGGCAGTGGGAGGCTTTTCGGGGCATTTTTGCTCCGTTTGGGGTATTTCCGCCACTTCTCCTCAGCGTTTCAGCAGCTAAACCATGGTGCTGGGTGGAGCTTACATCAGTGCCTGGGTTCCCAGTGCGGAACCAGGAAGTCCCCAACTGCCGCGGTTTAGCTGCCAAAATGCAGCGGAGAAGCGGCAAAAAAAATCCCAGAGGCTGTGCAATGAGCCGCAAAAAAACAGTGCGATTACTGTCAATGACGACGAAAATGTAAGCAGTGGGAGCAACCATGCCTCTGGCCCCCCACAGCTGAGTGTCGGGGGCAGTTCTGGCCCATGACAGGAAAATGTTGGGAACCCATGTTCTACGTTAACTTCTGTTGGTGGTGGAAAGAGGTGGGATTAAGTCCTTTTTTCTTTTACCATTCAGGATTGATACATGGCTTCCAAGCCACAGGGTTTCTCTCCCCCTCCCCCCCTCCAAAGGGCAATTTTTAAGTTCTGCTACAGGGAAGACAAAATAGTTGAAGTCCAGAACTTCCACAGTGACATAGGCCATCTAGGTTTGTTACAATTCTACAGATCAAATAAGAGACCATAATAGGTCTGTGGTAATGCCCCACTGTGTATAGATAGCTTCATTGGCTGATTTTGTGGTCCATGTTGGCTAAAAACATCAGCCAGCCTATAAATGTTGGATAACTTGAGTTTTTAAAAATGTGCTTTCAACTGTGCGGCTTTGAAGGAGCTTCACGTTCTTGCCCACATCCTCTTTATTTTCGTAGCCTCACGGAGAAGGGAGAGTGAGAAATCTTTGGAAAATGAAAGCCTCAGTAAAGAGGATGAAGGTATGTCTCCCACATCCAAGACTCCCAGGGAAGAGAAACAGCCCCTGAAGGTGATGCCAGCTCCTCCACCAAAAGAAAATGCCTGGGTAAAACGCAGCAGCAACTCGCACCCAGCGTGCTCACAGAGTTCTGACTCGGACCAGCATTCCCCCAACAGGTGAGGATCTCTGGGATGTTTCAAGCTGGTCTTTCTTTTTACCACAGTTCTTAAGAAGGCTTCCAACAGGTTGCAAGTAAATGTCTCCCTTGCTGAAAAGCCAGTCATGTCCGACTCTTCTACATTTACAGCCAAAGAGTCAGCGCTGTCTGCATCTGCAGACGTTTCCGTGGTCACGTGGCAGGCATGACTAGATGCACAGAATGTGGTTACCTTTCCCACTGAAGCGCTACCTATTTATTTACTTGCAATTTCTTGCTTTCAAACTGCTAGGTTGGAGGAGCTGGGACAGACGACAGGAGCTCATTCCATTGTGCAGCACTTGGGTCTCAAAATGCTGACCTTCCAGTTGTCAAGTTCAGCATCTTAACCACTAAGACATTGCAGTCCCAAGTTATTTATAGTATTGATAAAATTCTTTCTCTCTTCCCCTCCCTCCCTCATTCCTTTTAATGCACATTTCTGACAAATCATTATTGCAGACACAATTTTGAAAATACTAGATCGAAAGCAAGAAACTGCAAGTAGATAAATAGGGACCACTTCAGTGGGAAGGTAAACAGCGTTCCGTGCGCTCCGGTGTCTAGTCATGCCTGCCACATGACCACGGAAAAGTCTGCAGAAGCAGACAGTGCTAGCTCTTCGGCTGTAAACAGAGATGAGCACTGAACCCTAAAGTCGGGTACAACTGGCTTTTGAGCATGGGCGACTTAGAGAAGTGGGTTGGGAAAATCAGAATACGTTTTTATTAAGTTAAGTATTTTCTTGAACTCATAATTGTGAGTCAGTTTCCCAAGACTCTTTTCAAGTAGTATTGCAGAGGTTTCCTTCTCCCTCTCCTCTATACTGAAAGTCCCAAACAAAACTACAATAGAGGGCTGGGTCATGGTATGTGTGTCCCAGCAAATGCTGTTGGATTGCAAATCCCATGAATCCCAGCCAGCATGGCAATTGATGAGAGATTGGTGGGACTTGCAGTCCAACCACATCTGGCTTTACACAGATTTTTCATTCCCTCCTGTAAAGAAAATGAGGATTTTGGAATTGTAAATCCGATTTTTACTCTCGACGTACGTCTGTAGTACTGACATAGATAAGTTCGATTGACTTGGCTGAAGTCTCTTGGAGAAGTCCACTGTTTTTGGAAATAAATTTTTTTTCGTGGCTAGACTGCTGCATCTCTGGAAAATGAGGAGGAAGGGACATTAGTTCTTTCTTTAATAAGGATAACAAGGTAAATGAGAAAATTGGCACTAGGCGATTTGGCAAGCTGAATTCCAAATAACATATTGAATATACTTCAGTTATAGCTGCAGGATTAAGCTGTTTACTTGGGCTTGCTAGAAATTGAAATTATGTATCGTAACAACCCAACCTCAACACCAAAAAACAGTCCAGCTCTGTATACCTATAAAATGGTGCGTTAACCATTGGAATGTGACAAAGGATGTTTAGCCAGGCCCCACTAGCCCTGTCCGAGCCTCCGTGCACTCACCCGAACGGGGTTCGCAGGTAACTGTCGGGTTGAAATTTGCGCCAGGGGGGCAGGAGCCCCCCGGACGCAAACAAAAAAAGGGAACTTCAATTCCCAACGTTCCTTGCACCGCACCAGAGCCAATCAGGCTGAGCGGCGCGAGCAAAAGGAACGTTCGGAAATGCGCCGCGGCCAATCAAAAATAAGCCGCAGGAAAAAACCGCTGCACTAACCAAAATCGCGCATGCCAAACTACAAGCCCCAGTGTCCTGCGCGCCATGAGCATGCAGAACGCTGAGGCAGCCGGCGCACGAAAAATAAAAGTGAAAAAAAAACCGCCGCCACTGCCCTTCCTTTCCACGGGCCAGGTATCGAGCCTGGCCCGCGGAAAAGAAAGACAACCCCTACCCCACCCCGCCCCTGCCTTTCCTTTCCACGGGCCAGGCATTGAGCCTAGCCTGCGGAAAAAAAAGACATCCCCCCACCCTTTCCTCTCCACGGGCCAGGCATCGAGGCTGGCCCGCGGGGAAAAAAGACACACACACCACCGCCCTTTCCTTTCCTTTCCACGGGCCAGGCATCGAACCTGGCCCGTGGAAAAGAAAGACCCCCCCCACCCCTGAAAAAGTAAACACAAAAACATCTAAAAACACAAACCAAAAACAGTTAAAAATAATCAAAACCAAAAATAAAAAATACAAAAAGGAAACACAAAAACATCCAAAAACAAACAAGAAAAAACACACAGGGCCCCCAACCCCAACCCAAAACAACCCCCCCCCCCCCCAAAAAAAAAGTACAACCAGAGAGCTTACCAGATGTCTTCACTCCATGACGACCGGAACTAAACTGAGAAAAGAAAGAGAATACTTACCGGAAGAAGAAGCAACACCCAGAGGACAGTAGAGAAAAATTGTAGAGTACAAGTAAAGCTCACCAGCCCCACCCAGAGGCCACAAGAGAAAAAACATTCAAAAATATTCAAAATAATAAATACTTCCCAAATTACTGAAATAAGTTATCAAATCATCCAAAAATATTCACACCAATCACAATTTTTTTAAAAAAAAGAAATAAGTTTTCACCCAAAAAAACAAAACATCTAAACACAGTATGGAAACATTGATTAAAAAAACCATATTCTTACACATTTTAAAAATTATTATCCAAGGCACAACTATTTAAAAAAATTCACATAGTAACACATTATTTGGTTAAATAAAATAATTATAAAAAGTTATATCATCCTTTCCTCTTTTGAAAAACCAAAAAACCAAAACCAAAAATAAAAAATCACAGTTTCTAACAGCCCATGCGTAAAAATAAAAATTTAAAAAACCACAATTAAAAACTAACCTCATTTGCATAAAAATAAAACAACCCTTCCAAAACCATTTTACAGAGCCCGGCAAGGAGGAAGCCGGTGCGCAAAAAATAAAAATAAATAACACACTGGGAGCACAAGTCCGCCGCAGGCGGACGCAGCGCCTCAAACCCACAAATTCACAAAACCTTTCAACACCATTTAAAACAGCCCGGCACCATTTGTTCAAGAAAATAAAACCAAACCCTTTACTATCCAACACAATTTTAAAAAGCCCGGCACCACCGGGCAAAATCTGCTAGTTCTATATACATCCATGCAGACCTGTATAATTTCTTTTTTTATAATTTGAGGCTTGATAGGGGTAAAAAGGGGGACTGCGGTGGCTTAGTGGTTAAGGCGCTGAACTTGATGACTGGAAGGTCAACAGTTTGCGACCTGAGTACTACATGACGGAATGAGTGCCTGTCTCTGTCCCAGCTCCTGCCAACCTAGCAGTTTGAAAGCCAGAAATTGCAAGTAGATAAATAGGAACCACTTCGGTGGGGAGATAAACTGTCTTCCATGTACTCCGGTGTCTAGTCATGCCTGCCACATGTCCACGGAAATGTCTGCAGACAGCGCTGGCTCTTTGGCGATAAGCAAAGATGAGCACTGCACTGAACCCTAAAGTCGGATATGACTGGCTTTCAAGCAAGGGCGACCTTTACCTTTAGGGGTAAAAAGAGGCAAGGATACTGAAGTTCCTCCATCCCCCAAATACTTGCTAAATATGAACTGTCTATCTTTTGGCTTTTTTCTTGTATTTAATGTGTCGGTGAGAAAGAGCATATAAAAAGTATAGGAGGGATATCTGTATGCTGTAAAAACAGCTGTTGGTAAAATGGAAAGAGCAGCATAAAACCTGAGCACAATGTCTTGGAAATGTTTTTACCTGGGATCAAATGATGGGGTTTGATACAACATAAGATGTCTCCTCCCTTTCTTTGTCCACTCATTTCGGGCTGTATGACAAGAGGCTGCCTTGGGTGTAAATTGCTTCTAAGCTTGTATGGATAGAATACCTCCCGTTCCATTTTTCATATGCCAATACCTGGACCTTACAGGTCATAATGTGCTCCTGCAATACCTCCTCTTTTCCCCCTTACACAAATTTCTGATTTTTTTTAATGAAACACTTTCCTTTGCACCTCTTGTGGTTTTTTTTTAAATAAAAAAAATGATGTTGTAATGTGCAAAAGTGCTGGGGAGATCACTTAGATCAGCGTTTCCCAAACTCAGTCTATTGTGGAACACCTTAAATTTTAATGGAACACTTTGGTTTTTGTAATAGATAGGTTTCGATTTTTCAGTTACATTCGAGAGTAAACAAAACAAAGTACATTCGAGAGTAAACAAAACAACAAAAAATGTGGCACCTTAAAGACTAACCCTATAGAACACCAGTGTTCTGCAGAACCTTTAAAGCCCTTCATGGCAGTGGTCCAGGATACTTAAGAGACCGCATCACCCCAAGGTGTCAAACCCGTCCTACGAGGGCAGACCGGAGGGGTTCGGTTATGGTCCCTTCAGCAAAAGGAGCCCACCTTGCAGGGACCAGGAGGAGGGCCTTCTCCGTGTCAGCCCCTGGCCCAGCCCTTTGGAACCTCTTGCCACTTGAACTACGCCTCCAGATGGAGCTGCTCCCCTTTAGAAAACAACTGAAAACATGGCTATGCCAGCAGGTATGGGCTTGGATGCATCAACTTCCCAGACCCGCTGGCTCATTTAGCCCATATGGGTTTTATTTGGGGGTATTATTTTTCCTTTTTTAGATGGTTTTAAAGGGTTTTTTTTAATTGGTCTATAGATGGGAGGTTAGTTAATTGTTTTTATTGTTGTTTTAATCATGCTGCTGAACCGCTTCGGGTCACTCTCGAGTGAGGGAAGCGGGATAGAAATATTTTAAATAAATATTGCTTGGGAAACACTGCCTTAGATCCTGGAAAAATTGCTCCACGTCCCTTAGAAAGCCCAAGGTTTTGCTTGCTTTGTTGCTGGGTTGTTGTTGTTTTTCCGAGCCGGTGGCTGAAATTTTATCGTATATGAAATAGCAATTACATCACAGCAGGAAATAACCTCTAATTAAAGGCTCCCATTGATGATTTTTGTGCTGTGTGTAGCTTTGTTACATTTAATCTAAGTTGTACAATGATGATATCCTCCCCATTGCGCGCGCACACGTACAGCTGCTCCACAGGATTTCGGAAACTGTTTTCATTTATGGGTTGTTGTTTTTTAAATTGAGTTATAGGGTGTTGTGGCCTGCATTTGGAGCTTTGGGGCGGCATGTGGCCCTTGGGTCACCTCTCTAATTCATTTAGTCTACATCATTAGAAAGCTCTTAACTTAATTAATGTGCTCAGTTTGATCCTACCGTCGGAGTTAAGAGGAACTCCAGGGCACATGCTTTTGGCATTGGTTTCCTGTTTTCAGGCTGACCTTGGTAGACATAAGGATTAGGACTGTGTCAATTTAAGAAACCAGAAGTCCTGGAGATAATGTCTATTGCCAGTAGTAGATTTTGTGTCCTTAATGGTCTTGTGGAAGATATAGTTAGCTTTGCTTTGAGTTTTCACCAGTAATATAAATACCTATGCTGGGTGTTAAACAATAGTTACTTAAAAAACTAAATTTACATACCATGCAAAATTAAAATTGAGACAAAGAGGTGCTGTACTTTCTCGCTATCCATCCTTGTTTACTTTAGTGTCTCATGTCTTAGGTTGGAAGACTGGAGGCAGGGCCCCTGTCTACTAATGTTTATAAGCCACTCAGTCCTTTCGGCTAAAGGAGGTGAAAATGCTGCTTAAAATAGGAAGAAATAATTAAATGTAAATTCATACAAAACCAACTCTGATTCTAATGTACAGGTAAAACTCAGAAAATTAGAATATTGTGCAAATGTTCATTCAGTTCAGTAATGCAACTTAAAAGGTGAAACAAATATATGAGATAGACTCTTTGCATGCAAAGCGAGATAGTTCAAGCCTTACTTTGTTATAATATTGATGCTTATGGCTTACATCTTATGAAAACCCCAACACACACACACCCCAATCTCATGCACCCCATAATCATCACATAATCATGTACACTGTACGCCACTATCATCACAACTATAACGAATTAAGGCATGACATCTCTGGCTTTGCATGTAGTGAGTCTATCCCATATATTTGTTTCACCTTTTAAGTGAAATGAACGGACATTTGCACGATATTCTAATTTTCCGAGTTTCACCTGTACGTAGGTTTTGCTGTTCCTGAGCAAAAGTATTTTAAAATACTCAGGCTTAGTGGCTAAGCTGCTGAGCTGGAGACTGGAAGGTCAGGTTTCGATACCCGAGTGTTGCACAACGGATCTTGGGGACATGAAAGGAGCCTCATTCAGGCATCCCCTGAGTGGAGTTTCTTCAGCAAAAAATCGCTTAAACACAGAGTAGTCTCTGACATGAAGTTGTTGTTATTGTTGTTGATAGAGACCCTCTTTGTGAAGATCTGTTATTCTCATAAATCCTGTCCAGATGTACCACTCTGATTTCGACTCTGGAGCCATAGCTATTTGGATATTTCTTTGCTTAGTTTCACGTCTATCTGTCTGGCGTGCCATCCCACTTAGTAGCAACCACTACTCTTGGCAGTTTATAGAACGGACCAATATGGAAAAAAAAAAACCTTCTTTTACCCAAAAGCTACATGCATAAAGAGCTTTAAAAAATAGCACCAGTAGAAGCATGAGAATTTCAGCTTATATTTGATGTGATGTAGTTGGCAAGCAGCGCCCTGTGTAAGTGTAATCTTTTCATATGTGCTTTCTTGCAGTGGCAGCCAGGCAGCTCCATCTCTACCACCAGAAGATTCTGTGTCTTCGAAGAATACACCAAGAAAAGGTAAGGCAGCTGTGGAAATTTGCACATGTGGAGAAGAGCTTAGCAACTGAGGGTTTACACCAGGAGTTCTCAACCTTTTAAAGCCAGGGGCCAGGTCACACTCCTTAAGACAGCTTTGGGGGGCGGACAGCCATTTTGCCCTTCCTCCACCACATGGCACTTCCTGGTTTGGTGGAGGTGGTGGTGGGCCACATGAAATGGTGCCATGGGCCGCATCTGGCCCACAGGCCACAGGTTGAGAATCCCTGATTTACATTCTGCCTGCAGTTCTTCCCCCAGCCCACATTGGAGGTGTGTGCTTGTTTAGGGCATGCATTACCTATGAATTGTGGCTTGCAGCAACTCAAGTATTCTTTGAAGAAATGTGTGGAGAAAGTACTCCACCATTTTATGGTGTGTCCCGTCCCCGTCCCCCTAAAAATCATAGGTTTTTGCTTTCCAGAAGAGGGCAGCATAGCTCTTTCAGGTATTGGGTGAGGAACAGTCCTGCACTTAATCTAAGACACTTCTTTCTTCTTCTTCTTGATTTCAGTACATTCCATGATATTTATTCTAGATTTACTTGTTTATATCTCACCTTTCTGCCAAATGAATGGAATTCAAAGTCGCTAACATAATGAAGTTTAAATAAAACAACCACAATGAAACATGTAAACTAATTTAAAACATTGGAAATACATCCACAAGAATAAATAACAACACTCAGTCTGATAAATAAAGGTCTTTCAGCAACACTCCAGTGTAGGCACCAAAGCCCTGCTTGGATAAAAAAAATTGCTGGGAAAAGGACAACAGAAAGGGGGCCAGCCTTGCCCTCATGAACAAGGACATTCTAGAGCAGAGGTCCCCAACCACCAGGCCAGTACCGGGCCACAGGCTGTCCAACACCGGGGGGTGTTGGCGGTGATGTGAGCCCCAATGGTAGCCTTCTGCCCTCAACATGCTCCACTGCGTCTGCTTGGCGAATGTAGCGAGAGCATGGGCTTCAGGCACAGCAGGGCTCCTCCTCTCCTCCACGTTGCTTACCTATGGTGGGGTTCTGCTCCCCAGGAACTTGTGTGCAGTGTGATACCTCCACAGTGTGAATGGCAGGCAGCTGGGCTCCTTGTTTTGGATTTAGAGCAGGGCTCCTCCTCTCCTCTGCCTGTGTGCAGTGAGGTATCACACTGCTCATATTCAAGCTGTGGCTGGCAGGCAGGAAAGATTTTAAAAAGAGATTTTAGCAAAACTGTAATTTAAATTTTGCACTTATATGCCGCCCACTCGGGGACCCGACTCAGGGCGGCTCACAAAATAAGTAAACCGTATACACAATATACACGGTAATACACTATACAAAAAATCAATCTCCCAAAACAGCATACAGTATAATAACATAATAATATATATACTCTTCACCTACTAGTCCATGGAAAAATTGTCTAGTGTGAAACTGGTCTGTGGCGCAAAACAGGTTGGGGACCCACAGTTCTAGAGTCTTGAATGCAATTTCCATGAATGCTGTCTCTTGTGTTAACCTCCAGAGAAGCACTCGAACCTGATGGGGCCAGAAAATGGCCTTTCTTGTATACCGTATCCTTGTATGGGGCTTTGCAGAATATCAGTTTTGTAACTTACTGCCATATTTTCCCCCTCACTAGCATGAGATCCTCTGAAGTTTGCATCAGAGGTAATGAATTTATTGGGAAATGGCAAGAAGCATAATACAGCCATAGCTTTTCTGTCTGAGAGAATGGAAACTTTGTGCTATCCTTGTCTGTTTATTTATTTAAAATGTTCCTCTGTGTTCAGTGGTCAATTTCCAAATAGCGTGTAGGATTGTTGCCTTAATCTCTTCTCATTGAAAACAAAGACAGTATAGGATGCTATTGGCAGTAGTAAATTGTATTATTATACTGTTGAACAGCAGGCTGATGCCGACAAATATTATTCAAGGTTAATTTAGGTAAGGAAAGATAGAAAGCTGTCAGCTTTAGGGAGGGATCTAAAATGTCCTGTTTTCCTTGGTACTTTTTTTAAGTTAAAGAATCCCACATTTTAAAGAAACACACACACACACACACACACCAGGAAAAAAAATAGATTAAAGCATGTATTAAAACAGGTACCTTAATTAATATTGCTCTTCAGCCAAAAATGGCTCCTATAGATGTTTAGACTATGGATAATAAGGCAGTGCCCTGCCCTCCAGCTGACAGTCTAAAACAGAGTTTCCCAACCTTTGGTTTTTGGACTTCAATTCCCAGAAGCCTAAGTCAGTTCCCCCAAGCAGTGATCAGCCAATGTGCTGACTTCGGCTTCTGCGAATTCAAGTCTCCCTGTGGGGCGTGTGTCTCATGTTGGGAACCACTGGCCTAAAATATAGAGATGCAGCAAATGTAATGGCAGGCAAGGGATGCAGTGCTTACTTGTTAGGATGGCAGAGCATGATAGGGGAGTGCCTCTTGCTATTTCTGTGCAGCCCGAAGCAGTGAAAAATAGGACCTGGAAGTCAAAGTATATTGGAACATGTCCTCTGTCTAAAATACGACTCTAAACAAGGATCAACGGCTGAAATAAAGCCTTAATTACAAGCAGAAGGACTGAGTAGCTGTTAGTGTGCTAGTAACCAGTCGATACCCCCAGTGCTCTAAATAGTCATAAGCAATATGGATTGGGGGAGGAGGACTAGGTATCAGCAGCTTCAGTACTTTGGGGCAGAAAATGAAGGTTTCCCACATTATTTCAGGAGATGAAAACAGACCTGATGGTGGACAGGAAAGTGTTCCGAAAGGCCGAAGTGGGAGTTCTACCCGTAGTCCTGGAGATGGAGGCAGCAGAGACCATTGGCAAGACTCAGATAGGTATAGTTATCTTCATGTTCTACTCTGCGTTGTTTTTACTATATCGTCATTCCAGTTAATATTTGTGCTCATGACATGTGCTCAGAAACAATAGTGACTAGGTAACTAGATGTTTTTTGCCTGGGAGTGGGTCAGTTGAAACCTTGCCCACCTGACTGGTCTTTATGCTGTCTGGGGTATAAAGATAGTTGTGTCATCTTTATTGCTCTCTCAATGATGGGTGGGTGGATTGCCTGCCATGGTGGCTCTGGACTAAAGCAATTGTTTCCCCTATTTCCATTATTTTGTATGTGAACCTTTTACACAGCATCATTTTTTTTTCCTTTTCAGGAAAGAAAGTAAAGACCTTGACTCACGATCTGCCTCTGAGCCAAAGACATTCGAAGATAACCCAACCCCTGTAAGCACTGGGTTTGCTGCTTTTTAAAAGCTATTATTCCCAGCTTCCTGGCAAAGATTGTGTTCATCCTAAATGGTAGAGCACATGCTTAGCAGACACAGTGCCACTGTTCAATCTTAACTTCACTAGTGAAAAGGACTTGGGGATAGTCAGGAAGGGGAGGGACTTCTTCAAAAGACTTGGGAGGGGCAGAGGGTGGTTTCATACTTTGAATCAGCTTTTGCTTTGAAAAGAGCAGGTGATACAATTAAGTCTGTTCATATGCCACTTTCTTCTAATTTATTCTGAGTGGTTAGCCGCAAAAGCAAGACAATGGTTGGTTTAGTTGTGTGTCTGAATTTAAAAGATGGGGAAATAATTATTAAAAAGGTAAACATTCAGCCACACGCAGAACAGGTGCCAGCATAGGGCAGCTAAGTACATGTTACTTTGTGCAGGTTTGGGATAAGTTAATGCATATGGAATTTCAACCATGAAGTCCTTGTCTTCATCTATCATATTCATATATTTGTGCAGTGGTGGTGAACCTATGGCACGTGTGCCAGAGGGGGGCACTTACAGCCCTCTCTGTGGGCACATATGCCGTCGCCCAAGCACAGAGCTTGTCCCGCTCCTCTGCCCAGCAGCCCAATGGGAGCGCTTCTTCCTTCCCCTCAGCACAGAGTTCACCCCGCCCTTCTGTGGTGTGGACGGCAGCCTGTTGAGTTTGGGCACTCTGTCTCTAAAAGGTTCACCAACACTGTCTTAGTGTCAGCTATGTATTCCTTCGTAATAACCTTAACACAGATTTTGTACATCCAGACTCCCCATTCAGTCCTTTCTAATAGGCCTTTATTTTGTGTACCTTAAAACCTTAATCTTTATGGCATTGTGTTTGCTACTTTAGGTCTGAAACAGGTTGAAACAATCAGGGTAGCACATGGCAATTCATTGCTGGTATTTCTAAAATCCTCATAGGGTAGTCATAAGTGTCTTAATGTTTGATTTTACATGTTCTTTTAACACCCCTTCCCCTGGCTCTTTTTCCCTTGCAGAAATTTAGCTATGCTAGCAAGTATGCTGCTTTGTCGGTGGATGGTGATGATGAAGCTGAGGGAGATGAATATGCTGATTAAAATTCTCCAACCCCTCTATGTCTTCTCCTAACCAGTTGCCACCCAGGAACGTTTGGAGAGCAAAACCAAACCTTTATTCAGACAAGACAGAAAAATAAAAGCCTACAAGTCAACATCTCCTTGGAGAGACCTTTCTTAAATCCTTCTTTCAAAACAAACAAAAAATCCACAAAAAGTCATTTAGTCTCTCTTGCATGCTGCTGCAGCCTTTAAAGTATTGAACTAACTGGAAAAACCCTTGCAGAAAAAAAGTTTAGCAAGAGAGTAAGTGGCAGGTATCTTTTAAAAAAGGAATAGTCCTAGTAATGTGTTTTGAATGTGATTTCATGCAGCTTCTTACCATATCCAGAGTCCACTCTGTTAAGAACTGAGTGTAGTGCTTTAGCAGGACAGGTGCGTGTGTTGAGAATATTGAAGACTTGCACTGCTGTCAAGCTTTGCCAATTTAGTTGATTTCTGCAAGATAACCTGAAATAATCTTGAAAGTGTGAAAGCATTGAGGGTAGGAGAGGAGGCATATTTTAATGGGGGGAGAAAGGGATGACGAAATTGTTTCCGAAATAGATAGTTTCATCTCTACAGATGTTAGATAAAAGTGCTTCCTTCTGTTATAGTGCAGCTGATGACTCTGGTTCTACCTGGCCTGGCTGTCACTGGAATCTTAACTGATGTGGAGAAGCCCAGAACAGTACTAAGGCTATCAGGCCACCACCCAAGGGTATTCTGTTCTTGGAAGCTGAGGACTGATCCTACTGTTGTATTCTGACCCCTTCCAGCATCGAACGTGCTGGAAATTGCTCCTCGGTAAAAAAAAAGACATTTTCCACATGGTTCAGCCAAATCTTGTCAACTACATCTCTCTATGCTTGTGGTAGTTAGGATTGTGCAGTGGTGGCATCTAGTGTCTGCAGTTTGATTGAGCCATAGGGAGAATAATTTTATATGTTACAGGTGTCGCAATATAAAACCGGGTTTCTGTAATCTTTGCAAGTGGCTGCAGTGTATGAAGGGAACCACTGGATTTATGGGAATGAATAGTTGGAGCAATTTCTACAGACCAGAACATGTCCTTGAAATATTTTTTTCCTGTCCGTTCCTCTTCCACGCACTTTTAATCACTGAGGTATCACCGCAAACACTATGGCAAATTTAAATAGCACCCTTTTAAATCTTGAACACTGTTCAAAAGTTGCAAAGGTCATTTGAGGTGTGGCAAACAATCCTTGCTTGTTGCCTTCACGTGACTCTCGCCTTCCTTTCCCCCGTTTGGGCAAGTGAATGTGTACCAACATAGCTTTGCAGACTGTCTTTGGCCCTTGTGTAAATTTTGAATTTTAGCTCCCTTTAATTCCTTTGGAAAGCAATCTGTGCTGCCACTTCCTTGCACTATTGAGAAGAGGCAGAAGTTTCTGGCATTTGTTGTTCATGCAGGTCTTGTTTGTTTTATTCTTTGAGCCTAACGGGTGTGGGAATGGAAAGGATCGCAACAGAGTGAAACTTAACTAGCACAACATTTTAATAGCCAGTTCTCTTGGACCCTGGTTGTAGGGGTGGGTAGTTGTAGAGTGTCTGGCCAGAAGACGTGGCTAGATTTGCAAAGTGCACACAGCACCCATTGGTGGAGCTGTCACTTTTTCATGCGGGAGACGAACGGAATGATTTTGCCCTTGAAATAAACCCGGCTGGGTCAAATAGAAGATTCAGCTTATTGTAAAGTTGCAATGCTTGGTGTCTTATTTCAGTGATTTTTAGCTACAGTTTGAATCAGTCCTTTGAAATCTAAAGCATAATTGGCACGCCCCATGAGCAGGATCTAGAGGTTTTTGGTGAGGGTGAGGCCCTGCTAAGAGTGAAGGTGGCTTTGCAATGCAATATTGCTTTGGGTTTTTGACATGTGGGAGGCCTACACTTGAGGTGAACTCCTAATTTGCGTACCCCAGAAACATTTCTTCCCCTGCCTCCCTCCTTTGCATATTTCTCTCTGCTATCGGAACAGGTTCATTAACGGATCGAGGTGCATTTTACACATTCTGAAGACATGTAAAATTTGTACAAAATATCTTCTATGAAAATGATTTGTAATCTGTTTGGACTTCCCGGGAGATGTCTTTTATTATGTAAAATTCCCCTTCCACCTCTTCTTGTTTCCCTCCCCTCTCCAAATAAACTAATCTTTAAAATAATGCTTCAGTCACACACACACACAAAGTCCTTTGGAAAGAGCTGTCTTGTTTGTAACAAACTGTGAAGCATACAGGGTTCACCCAAGGCTGTTTTCCTTAAAATAGTTTTAAAATTCTTCTCCAGTGTTTCTCCGTGGCAAATTATAGGCAGACCCCAGTGATTGAGCAATCATGATTATCAACGAAGCCTGTGCTTAGCCTTTGGAGAAGGATTCTTACTTTCAGGAACCATACAATACATCAAGATGATATGGCAGGCCGATTTTTAAACTACATGAGGGGTGGAGAGCTCCTGCCCTGTTAATCACATGTTTTCAACACGCAGGGAATTCCCTCTTCAAATGATGTGCCATCTCTAATTAACATGCAGTTTGGCCCGCAGTGACAAAGTAAGTCATGATAAGCCATCTTTACTGAATGACTGCTTGCTTGCCATTACTCACCTTGCCTTACAAAGGAGGAGTGTTTGAGTTATGTTCCAAGTTGTACTCTTGTGTTTGCGTAATGTATTTGGTGTGCATCCCAGGCTATGCCTCAACCCTGTGCAAGTGGCATGCTTCCAGAAGAGAATGAGAGAGGCTCTGTGCCAAAGCTATAGTCTCTTAAGGGGAAAGATGGTTCCTAGCTCCTTCAAGGGTGGGTTCATTGATAGCTTCTAAGGCAGGGTTGTCCAAACATTTTGGGCAGCAGGCCGGTCATGTGGCCCCTCCCACTGGAAACGGAAGTAAAACGCGGCTTGCAATCTGTTTTGCAACAAGATGAGATAGATTTTAAGCTGCAATTTCTCTGCTTAAACCAGGGGTGCCCAAACTACAGCCCATGGGCTGGATCTGGCCCATAGTGCCAATTCATCTGGCCCACATCGCTTCCGGAAGCAGAAGTAAAACACCCATACGGAGTGGGCGTGTTTTACTTCCGCTTCTGGGAGTGATGAGGGTGGCATAGGCCGGATGAATTGGCATCAGGGCTGGATCCGGCCCACAGGCTGTAGTTTGAGCGCCCTTGTTCTAAGACTGAATTCACACAAAACATTTGGCAGTAAGGACTACTTTTCTGTGTTGTTTGTATAAACTTGGGAAAGTGTTGTGCAAGTGAGACCTGCCATACAATCTTTTTGTGGCCGTCGTCTCCCAGAGATAGATTTTGTGGCTAAACTGAAACGCTTTTGGTGGGAAGACCCACTTGAACACACGTGCTCCAGGGTGTCTTCATTCTTAATTTCCTCTTCATCCTCTGCAGTGACAACTTTGTCAGGAGCTTTCTCCATCTCTGCTCCTGTTTAAAAAAAAAGAGACATAACTAGCATGACTTTTTCCATACACTTTCCTTTCTTTCCCTTAGACCTGAATAATAAGAGTTATATGTCACTCGGTGGCGGCATCAGGATTTTCGAGATGCTTAGCTGGGACATGGCCAAAAAAAAAGGGGGGGTTTGGAAACCACTGCCTTAGACGCTCATTGTTCTTCCTTCCATATACAGTACTTTTCATTTCCTTTGCAACACTTCTGGATGTTCTTTGTCATCTTTCTGAGGTTTTATGGACCCTGAAGGCTCTGCTTAAGAAATGTGCTGACTGAACAATAACTTGCTGTCTCCTGGCCATCTCTTTTGCCTCCTGTACTCAAGGGAACACTGTTTGGTAGATACATGCCAGCTTTGCTGAGATTTCAATAAGCTAGACCAAAAAAGTTTTTTAGAAAAAACTTTGGGAAGCAAGCTCTAGTTGATTGTTGTTCAGTCAGTCAAGTCCGACCCTTTGCAACCCCATGGACCACAGCACACCCAGCTCCTCTCGTCTGCCACCCTCCAAAGCAGGAGTTCTCAACCTTTTTAAGCCAGGGGCCTGGTCATGTTCCCTCAGACAGCTCCGGGGGCCGGATGGCCATTTTGCCCTTCCTCTACCACATGGCACTTCCTGGTGTGGTGAAGGTGGTTGGGGGCCACATGAAGTGGTGCCGCAGACTGCATTTGGCCTGTGGGCCGCAGGTTAAAAATTCCTGCTCCAGGGTGCCTAGATCTGCGCCCACTGTGTCAACAATGCTGTCTAGCCATCTCATCCTCTTCTGATCCCTTGTCTCCAATTTTTCTTAGCATCAGGGTCTTCTCCAGTGAGTAGTTTTTAGATACCACCTTTTAAAAGTAGTTCATTATTAATTATTTTATTTTATTTTTTGGACTTGTATGCCGCCCCACTGGCAGAGCGACTGGGTGGCTCACAATGATAAAGTATAGAAAAATATACAAAATTACAGGTTACGTATCAGTATTCAGTCACAATAACAAAGCATCAAATTCAACAAAAGACATGTATACATCCAACAACAGTCATAGTCAGTATACGGTATGATTACCATTACGGTGTTCTCAGTTTACTCCTCCAAGGACATGCTGTGGCATCACTATTCTAGGTTTTTCAAGCCACTTTTACATCTGTGGGCATCTCAGTGCACCAAGCACTTGGCTGCTTTGTATGTTCTGTTTTTTGGGAATTCATGTCTGTGCAGAATAATTGCCTGACTTGTGCAAGTGGAATTCTGCATTCAGTCCTCAAGAGGAGCTGATGGAGTGGCCCGTTCCATGGCTGCTGTTCTGTAAAGCAGCTTTCTTAAGAGCAGGAATGGGCCTCTAGGTTTAATGAGTGGGAAATTGGCATTGATGTGCCTTGTCCTGGGGAATAATTTCTGTCTGCACAACAAACTGCAGATTAAGCTTAACTATTAGGAGCAGTGGCTCAAGTGGCTAAGACACTGGGCAGCAGAAGGTCAGCAGTTTGAGTCCTGAGTACTGCAGGACGGAATGAGCTCCCGTCTTTGTCCCAGCTCTTACCAACCTAGCAGTTCGAAAGCAAGAAATTGCAAGTAGATAAATAGGGACCACTTCGGTGGGAAGGTAGCAGCGTTGCGTGTGCTCCGGTGTCTAGTTATGCCTGCCACATGACCACAGAAACGTCTGCAGAAGCAGACAGCGCTGGCTCTTTGGCTTTGAAACAGATGAGCACTGCACCCTAGAGTTGGATATGACTGGCTTTTGAGCAAGGGAAACCTGTATCTTACAAAATTACAATTGGGATTTCAGTGACTTCGGAATATTTTTGGGTAGTACTTTCAGTGTGTGCAAGTGAGGGAGGAAATATGATTTTTAGCTTTGCAGAGCTGCTATAGAAAAGAGATCTGAGCAGACCCAGAGGTTCAGGTACTAGAATAATGTCAATTGAGCATGCAGAACTGAGCTATTTTTATAGCTAAGAATAGCTGCTGGGTATTCTGCACATATGGGGTTGGTCGGCAAGACTTTCCAATTCAGTAGCCAAAATAATTCTATTGAGCTCTGAAGCATGTAGTCCTTTGAGAAATCTCTGGTTAAGCTGCATATTTCTAAAATTCTCTTCAACCACCACTCCCCACTCCGCCAAGACAAAAACTACTGTTAAAGCAAGCACTGTTTATGGAAAGCTGCTTCATTCCTTTACAATTTACATCAGGAGTTCTCAACCTTTTTAAGCCAGGGGCTGAGTCATGCTCCTTCAGACAGCTTCGGTAGCCAGATGGCCATTTTGAGCTGGCCCATCCTCCACCACATGGCACTTTCTGGTATGGTGGAGGGCCACATGAAATTGTGCCGTGGACCACAGGTTGAGAATACCTGATTTACATAAATCCATGTACAGAACGCAGACCAACAAGGAATGTGTGACTTTCATCATAGGATTAGAAATAGCCTTGTGTCTGGTAGGATCTTAATTCCAACTACACAGGTGAAGCTTATTTTTCAGTGGCATCTGAGATCTGCTTAGGATGATTTGTGTAGGAATGATCAGAATCCCATCTGAAATGGTTCCAGTCTTACTGGCACCCAATGCTCATAAACACAAACTTGACCTTCAGATAAAATTGATTGATTGATTCAATTTCTATGCCGCCCACTCAGCATATGCCGACTCTGGGCGGCTCACAACATAAATCAACAATACAAAATGAATACACAATAATACAATATACAACGTACAGAAATTCAATCTACAAAAGCAACACAGTACAATTTGTACAACAAAACACACTTGAGCACTAAAATATCAATGAAAAATAAATAACAAAAGTCCTTAATTGATCCCAGCGTCTCCGACGAAGCCCGGGGCTCAACGTTCCCGACGGAGCCCAGGGCTCAACATCCCCGACACAGCCCGGGGCTCAATGGACGGCATCTTTGACAGCCTCTGGACTCCAGCGACCCTTTATCCTCCGGCGTTGGAGTGGCCGAAGGAGAGGAGACATGGCGCTCTGCCCCCGGTGTGATGGAGGTCCGGGGGTGGGGTGGCAGGCATCCACAGCTGCGGCCTCAGGACCGTCTTCTGCCGCTTGAGCTGGCGCGGCTTTTCTACCCCCGGCGGTCTGGAGGTGGAGTGGCAGAATGTCCACAGCTGCGGCCACGGGACTGTCTTCTGCCACTCGAGCCAACGCAGTTTTTCTACCCCTGGTGAGATGGAGGTCTGGAGGTGGGGCGGCAGAACGTCCACAGCTGCGGCTGCGGGAAAATTATTTGCCATCCTCAGTTTCCTTTGCATTGTGCAACAGCAAAGTGTTTTGCATCCTGTAAGTAAGCCATGAAAACAAAGTTCTAGCTAGATAGTTGGAGTGGGGCACCCTAAGTTGTATTTTAAACTGTTCTGTTAGGTATTTTTAAAATTTAAATGCAGACCTGAGTGGGGTGGAGTATGTCTCCTTTAATTAATGGACCTCTTAAAATTACCATTAGACATTAAAACTTCTGAGTGCAGTATCCAGATTGGGAATTCTCTTATCCAATTCCTGTTAACTCAATGATCTTTTCACAAGAAATCTTGAGCTGATGCGATCTGTCTTTATTTTGGCTTCCTTTAATGGTGCATGAAATCCTTCATCTTGGTTCCTAGCATGGCTGCCTGCACCCACTTCTCCTTTTGACTGAAAGTTGCCATATTGTTTTCCAGGTGGTATAAGACCCATGAGTAGAATAAATAATTGCTGACTGCAGTCATGAATGAGCATGGATATTTGAAGTTCTTCTGATGCAAGAACTTTGTGTTTTTAAAAAAAAGTACATTGAAAGAGTTGCTAGAGAAAAGAGGCATATGCAATCGTTCTGAAATAATATCTGCACATATTTTTGGCCAAGGAGACTGTTTTCTAATAGCTCTCTCCCTCCCCCCCTTTCTAAAGTAGATGGCTTTTATTGCTTGAACATCATTTATTATATTTTCTCACCTTTTTTCTAATTAACTATATGGAATGCATGGACCCAAGGTGGCTTAAGCAAAAACAATGTTAAAAATGGGTATGGCTAGAAACACAGTTATGTAATTAAGGTCAATTAAATGTACTAAGACATTTAGTGAATTAATGGAGCCAAATTGTTTCTGAAGAAGAGGAATATAATCCACAAAAACTCACACTGAAATAAATTACCCATTTTAAACAAGACTTTGTTTTATATAATATAGATGTGCTGAAACAGAGTAATATGGCTATCTCTTTAAAAGTGGCAACAATTTAAAACAATTTAAAATGGCTTCATGAAAGTAAAAAATTATGAAGTTCTCCATTGGTTTATTAAGTTGCCAAAGGCTTCCTTGAGGAGAAAGGCCATTGCCTCCTGGCAGAAGGAGTAGGTGGAGAAGATCAACTTGGCCTCCATCGGTAGGGAGTTCCACGACCTGGATGCAGCCCCATGAGGATCCTTTCTAGGCACAGATGTAACGGAGGCAAGGTAAAGGATTTCCCTGAGGACCTTAAACTGAGAAGGGCCATGTGTGAAGCTGGAGTCCTTCAGCTAACCTGCAGCCAAGTCATTCTAGGTCATTCTCTGCCTGCCGGGAGGGCTTGGGAATAATCCGGGACCTTTTCAGTATGTTTTTGTACTTACTAGCAGATTATGGCTGGCGGTGCCGGGCTGTTTTAAATTGTGTTGGATAGTAAAGGGTTTGGTTTTCTTTTCTTGAACAAATGGTGCCGGGCTGTTTTAAATGGTGTTGAAAGGTTTTGTGATTTTTATAATGTTTATTTATACTCACAGGCTGTTATAAACTGTGATCAGCTCTCTCTTTTTTTTGGGGGGGGGGGTTTGGATTTAAAAAAGGAGGAAAGGATGATATAATTTTTTACAATTTTTTTTAAACCAAATAATGTTTTACTATGTGAAATTTTTAAATAGTTGTACCTTGGATAATAATGTTTAAAATGTGTAAGTATGTTTTTTTAAAAAAAAATTCAATGTTTTTAAACTGTGTTTAGCTGTTTGTTTGTTTTTGAGTGAAAACTGTACACAGGATTTAAGAAATGTTTTAGAAAGTTTAGATTTTTTTTTGGTGAATATTTTATACTGTTTTTTCTCCTGTGGCCTCTGGGTGGTGATGTTGAGGTTTTCTTTTACTTTGACTGTTTTTCTCTACTGGCCTCTGGGTGTCGCTTCCTCCGGTAAGTAGTCTCTTTCTTTCCTCATTTCTGTTCCAGACGTCGTGGAGGAAGGTCATGTGGGTGAGTTCTCTGGTTGAATTTCTTTTGGGGGTTTGTAGTTGTTGTTGGGGGGGTGTTTCTGTGTGTTTCTCCTTGTTTTTGGTTATTTTTGGATGTTTTTGTTTGTGAGTTTTGTGTGTTTTTTAAATTATTTTGTGTGTTTTTTCAATTATTTTGGGGTAAGTAAAGTCAGCAAGCATAGCGCCATCCGCTGGCTTTGCTTACCTGGGAATGGGTTCATTTTCAAGGGGGGCCCAAGGCACCATTGCCTTTGCCCCCGCTTGAAAGCGAAAAACTTTTGGGTTAAGTAAAGTCAGCGGGCGGAGCGCCATCTGCTGGCTTTGCTTACCTGGGAATGGGTTCACTTTGAAGGGTTGGCGAAGGCAATGATGCCTTTGCCCTCCCTTGAAAGCGAAACACTTACTCGGAAAGTAAAGGCACCGGGCGGAGCAGCCGTCCGTGCCTTTGCTTTGTGGAGGAATTGTTTCGCTTTCAAGGAGGGGAAGGAAATGATGCCTTCGCCCTCCCTTGAAAGCGAAACACTTACTCGGAAAGTAAAGGCACCGGGCAGAGCGCCTGCCGGTTCCTTTGCTTTCCAGAGGAATTGTTTTGCTTTCAAGGGGGGTGGGGCGAAGGCATCCATACCTCCCCCCCCCTTGAACTCCCTCTGTTGTTGTTGTTGTTTTTCCACCCCGGCTCAACTTTTGTTGAGGCCGGTGGTGGTCTCGCCGTGTCTTCAGCGGGGTAGTGTGGAGGAGAGGGAGTCCCTCTCCTCCCCGTTGCTCCGTGCAAGAAGGCCGGTGGGTGTTTGCATGGCTTTGAGGCACTGCGTCCGTCTGCGGCAGACTTGCGCTCCCAGTGTGGTTTTTATTTTTATTTTTTGCGCACCAGCTTCCTCAGCGTTCTGTGCGCTCATGGCGCACAGGACACTGGGGCTTGTAGTTTTGGGTTTCTGTTTACCGTTTGTGCAGAGGTTTTTTTCCTGCTGCTTCATTTCGATTGGCTGCGGTGCGTTTCCGAACGTTCCTTTTGCTCGCGCCTCTCAGCCTGATTGGCTGTGGCGCGGCGCAGCCCAAGGAACGTTGGGAAATGGGGTCCTTTCTTTTTGTTTGCATTCGGGGGACTCCTGCCCCACTGGCGCAAAATTCAACCCAACAGTTACCTGCGAACCCCGGTCGGGCGAGTGCACGGAGGCTCGGTCGGGGCTAGTGGGGCCTAGCTAAACATCCTTTGTCACATTCCAATGGTTAATGCACAGATTTATAGGTATAGATTGCATTTTTGTATTACTGTTGGATTATGATGTATTGTTTTGCAATTTTGTATTTTGTATATGAAAATGTATTCTTGCCTTGTAATTTTTGCTGTGTTTCTGTATGTTTTTGAATATTGTGAACCGCTTTGGGTTGTCCACAAGATGAGGAAAGTGGTATATAAGAATAAATTCAAATTCAAATGAAGCCAGGGCCTAGAAGAAGAATAGTATTCCATAAAGTTGTTTCAACTAGGAATTTCTGTTCTGATAAACAAGCTCCAGTCAACAGCCTAGTGTTGGACTTGAATAAGTCAAGGGGCCATTGAACATTTACATGATCCTCAAGGGGGGAGGGAGGGGGGTCTGCCATCTGAATTATGGGAAATTATGGGGGGTGGGGGTCAGGTCAAAGATCACGTAACCCATTTGGAGCTGTTGTGGTTTTGAAACATGGTGCTTCTTCGTGGTCCCCTGTGAAGCCACACAAATGGGTTTTACCCGCGCATGCGCAATAGCATCGGAATCTTCCAGAGCTCTTTCAGAGTCAAAGACTCCACCTCCGCGCCTCCCCACCAGCGGTCCCGCCCCCAACCTTCCCCAGTTCTCTTTTTACCGCCGCAGAGATCGGTTGTCTTTTTCAGAGCTCCCTTCGCACCTTTTTAACGGTTACTGCATTTGAAAGTTTCCCCCCTTTCTCTTACTTCTATCTCTTTTTCTCTTACTTCTACTCTTATAAATAGTTTTTCTGTGTCCCCCCCTCGCTTGTTGTGATTAGAGTTGAAATAGTTTATTATTACAGTTCTTTATTGCTCCATATAGTATTTACTGTGTCCCCCCCCTCTCCCCCCCTCGCTTGTTTGGGAGAATAGTTTGTCTCGCCTTAATTAGCTTGGTCTTATGTTTTCCTTGTGTCTTTTTTAGTTTATGGCAGCACCCGCTCTGTTTAAACGGTGCAGGTCTTGTAATAACAAAATCCCCCTTACAGACGGCCATGAGGAGTGTTTATTTTGCTTAGGAGAGAAACACCAACCTCAATCGTGCCCAGCCTGTGCTAAATTCACCAGGGTTTCTCGGAGAAATAGGGAGTCTCTCCTTCGGCTGCATTTGCTGGAGACTTCTCTCCGCCCGCCGGCTCCCCTGCCCCCGGCCCCCCTCCTCCCCCTGGCCGTCCCAGCTTCAGACTCAATGGAGCCTCTACCTTCTAAGTCCGCTGATACTCAAAGGGCTGCTGTAGCTTCCCAAAAGAGAGCGAAGCATGGCCCGGCTTCTAAGTCCAAACATTCTTCCTCGGCAGAGGCTTCCACTTCCAAAAAGAAGGACAAGTCGAAATCCAAGCCAGTGAAACCTACCACCAGCCCCCCTCGTAGGGCCCCTGCTCTCTCTCCTAGGGCTGCTGCGGCCGCCTCAGAGCCCAGCAGACCCTCCCCTCCCCCTCCTCCTCCTGGGCAGAAGGAGGGGGGAGGAGGGAGATTAACATTCCTCAGCTTTCTCCATTCACTCCTTCAGCAGCAGACTTCGATGTCGAAGCGCCTGCTTCTCCTTCCTTATCAGTACAATTGGCCTCACCCCCTCCCACCCCCATGCCTTCAGAGGCTGAGAGGGGAAGGACCAGGAAGCCTCAAAGGCACAGACAAAACGCAGATACCTCTTCTGATTCTTCTTCATCCTCTTCTTCATCCTCTCCTTCACCATGCCCAAAAAGGAAGAAGAAAAAGAAGTCCCACAAGGGAGAAGTGTATTATCCCCAGGATTTTTACTACTCTCCACGTCTAGCCCATGCACCCGAGTACTATGATGACCAGGACTGGCAGAGAGGCCTTTGTTTTCAGCCATATGACACCTATGGAATGGAGCATTTGCCCTCCTTCCGTGTCTCTCGACGTCATGGGAAGAATAAGCACAGGAGTGGTCTCCCCTATTGGGAGCAGCCTCCAGTGTCGTCGACGTCTGAGGATTCATCCTCCTCCTCCTCCAATGATGACTCGTCAATCTCGACGTCATAAGAGAGGCAGGCATGGAAAGGCTAAAAAGCAACACCAGCTTCAAGCCTCACAAGCATGTACTGTGAGGCCCAATTCCGCTTCAGTCTCCACGTCTAAGAGCCCACATGCCTCAACATCTAAGAGCATTATGGCATCTAAGCCTCAGGCACTGACATCTGCCTCTGGCTCTCACCAGACGCAACACCAACCCCATTCTCAGTCCAATGGCCCAGCTTCTCCACACCAGGAGAACCTTGATTTTGGCTTACCTCAAACTGTTTCCACACCACCACGTCAATCTAAAAAGAGGAAAAGGAGGCATAGGTCGACATCATCTTCCACCTCAATGTCAGAACCCTCAACTCCCACACGGTCTCAACCGGCCTCACCAGCCCCTTCTTCCCCTGCATCTGGGGTCATGGAATCATATCCCTCATCACCCCCAGATGATTTCAGGGCCTATACAGAACTGGTAGCCAAAATGGCAAAGTCTCTCGATCTGGAGGCAAAGAGGAAGGATCCCAAACAAGTGGATACGGTATTTGACCCTATATCCAAGAATAAACCACACCCAATCCAGCTTGCCATGGTGCCTTCTATACTGGAACGGGTAAAGGAGAATTGGGTTAAGCCTTCCTCCACATTTCCCATTTCCAAACGCATTGACAACATGTATAAGGTGCTAGATGATGAGGCTAAATTTCTTTCTAAACACCCTCAGCCTAACTCTGTGATGGTGGAAACCGCTCAACCTGGCTTCAGGCGACGACCCTCCTCCACTCCTACTGATAGGGATGGGAGGAAGATGGATACAGCAGCCAGACGGGTCTACTCAACATCAACCTTGGGAATCCGGGCTGCTAATTACCAGGCTGTTATGGGGGCATATCAACGAATTCTATGGAAAAAGATTACTCCCATTGTAGACGTCCTTCCTGAGGAACGAAGAGGAGGCCCTTAGGTTGGCCGCCCAACAATCTATGTCATCACGCCACGTTTCTGATTGTTTTGCACGTGCGCTTACTACCGCAATATCCCTACGACGTTATGCATGGCTAAAGTCCACCGACTTTCCAGATGAGGCGAAGGTCAAAATCGAAGATATGGACTTTGATGGTGAAGGGCTTTTTCACCAAAAGACTGATGATATTCTGGATGAGTACCAGAAGAAAAAATCTTCTGCCACACGGATGAAGTTATCCAATCAACGCCAACGCACATTCCGCCCAAACTGGAGGCCTCATTTTTACCCTCCACAGCGTTATTATAGACCTCAGCAAAACACCTATCATGGTGCAACTCGTCTTCCTCCTCCACCTCTCTTCTCTCAACAGAACCAGAGATCCAGACCCAGGACATCCTTCAAATATAACCCCCCAAAACCCAAACAGCGGTTTTGACTCCCATCCTTCAGGATCCATCACTTCAACCTCAATCACGCCTCTCTCCCCCTTCTTCAAAAATTGGCAAAGCATCACCACAGACCGGTGGGTCTTATCCATCATCCAAATTGGTTACGCACTCGAATTCACCACACAACCTCTTTTTGGGAGACCAAGATTCACCCTACCCTCTCCTGTTCTGGCAGAAGAAATTCTGACCCTCTACAAAAAGGGAGCCGTTCGCTTGGTCTCTCCATCCACAATCCACATAGGGTTTTATTCAAAGTATTTTGCAGTTCCCAAGAAGGATGGAGATCTTCGCCCGATTTTAGATCTCCGAGACCTCAATCAGTACATACAAGTCAGAAAGTTCAAAATGGTCACCCTTCAAAATATTCTACATTTACTTTACAAAGGTTGTTGGTTCACGTCCGTAGATCTCACCAATGCCTACTTTCACATTGCAATCCGGGAGGATTATCGGAAATACCTTCGCTTTTCTCTGGGCCCATACCTCTTCGAGTACAACCTCCTACCATTCGGCCTATGCGCTGCACCTCGAGTATTCACAAAATGCATGGCCCCAGTAGCCGCATTCCTCAGAACAAAGGGTGTCACCATTTTCCCGTACCTAGACGATTGGCTCCTGGTCTCCAGATCACAACATCAGGCTTCACTGGATATCACCTTTGTTCTTTCCATTTTAAAGGGTCTCGGTCTACGCGTCAACATAAAAAAATCACATCTCAGCCCCACTCAAGACATCAAGTTCATCGGTTCATGCTTGAACTCCATCGCAGGCGCAGCCTTTCTTCCACAGAGAAGAATTCAGACTATTATACACACAACCAGATCCATCATCGCTGCCAGACAGGTCTCAGCGAGAGCAGTGTTCCAGCTGCTCGGCCACATGGCCTCCACAACCGCAATCATCCAACTCTCACGTCTACGCATGAGACCCCTACAAATCTGGTTTCTTCACAGCTTCAACCACCAAACAGACTCCATGTCAATGCCCTTATACATTCCAAAACAGTTGCGTCTACAACTGAGATGGTGGACCCACCCACAGAACCTGACCACAGGCAGATACTTTGTGCCACTGACTCCGACCATCCAAGTACCACAGATGCCAGCACCTCGGGATGGGGTGCACACTGCCAGGGACTTCAAATCAATAGCCACTGGTCAATTCAGGAGCGTCGACTGCACATCAACAATCTAGAGCTCCTTGCAATTTGGAAAGCATTGAAAGCATTCGAACCAGTCATAACCAACCAAATTGTCCAAATTCTCACAGACAACACAACTGCAATGTTTTACATAAACAAACAGGGAGGAACTCACTCAATACCTCTCCTCCACATGACCATAGCATTCTGGGATTGGTGTGTTCAACGCAATGTACTCCCCAAAGCGGTACATCTGGCTGGGGTCAACAATGCGGAAGCAGATCACCTGAGCAGGTCATCGAGCCAGCTACACGAATGGGAACTCAACCCCACCGTCTATCTTTCTCTGACACAGTGCTGGGGCCAACCATCACTGGACCTCTTTGCAACGCATCTCAACAAGAAATGCGCCCGTTATTGCTCCAGGACCGGAATCGGGCCAGGGTCACTCGGAGGTGCCTTCATGATGGACTGGACTCGGGAGTTTCTCTACATGTTCCCTCCGTTTCCACTTCTGTATCATGTTGTGTCTCTCCTGCAACATCGCCACACACATGCCATTCTAATAACTCCATGGTGGCCGAGACAAGCCTGGCTCACGTCCCTCATGAACATTTCCGCTCAGTATCGCCTTCTTCCTCTGCAACCAGACATCATCTCGAGGAACCACGCTCAGGTTCTCCATCCGGAGGTCCGCACTCTCAAACTGACTGCGTGGTTGATTCTCCCACACTAAGGAGAGTGCTGCTGGCGTCAAGGAAACCTTCGACTATTGCTAGCTATAACAAGTGGAGAAAATTCATCTCCTTCGCTGCTGATGCAAAACTCCCATCCACACCAACAACCTTACCCACTGTGTTGAAGTTTTTGTTGCACTTAAAGCAATCTGGCCTTTCAATCTCCTCCCTTAAAGTCTGGCAGCGATGATGGATCTGGTTGCAATTGTGGCTCATCAGCCCATTGACTCTGAAGCTAGACACATTTTTCGGAATGACACCTTAAAATCTTTTCTGAAAGGCCTCTCAAATCTATACCCAGACAGAGTCACCCCAGTATCTCAGTGGTCACTCCCCCTGGTACTACAAAAACTGACAGAAGGGCCGTTTGAGCCACTCGCTTCAGCGCCCCTGCACCTTCTCTCTTATAAGACAGCATTTCTTCTTGCTATTACATCTGCTCGCAGGGTAGGTGAGTTGGCGGCCCTCCGTTCTGACCCACCTTATACCCTATTCTACCCTGAAAAGGTAACTCTACATACTGATGTCTCTTTCCTTCCTAAGGTTGTCTCTCCTTTCCACATGAATCAACCTATTATCCTTCCCACCTTTTTCCCTAACCCTTCCACGGCTGTTGAAAGAACGATGCACACCCTGGATGTGTGTAGGACCCTAGCTTTCTACATTGACAGGACTAGGGAGTTCAGACTTACTCAGAGACTTTTTGTTGCCCACGCAGGCCCTAGGAAGGGCAAGGCATTATCCTCCCAACGTCTCTCTCACTGGATAGTGGAGACAATTGCCCTAGCGTATCGGCTTGCACGGAAGCCTGTTCCAGAACACCTGCGGGCACACTCCACCAGGGCTTCTTCGACCTCCACTGCCTTTGCAGGTGGAGTATCTTTACCATTGATTTGTCAAGCTGCAACTTGGAAGCAGCCCACAACCTTCATCAGACACTACCGGATTGATGTCCGTCAAAAGCAGGAGGCACAGTTTGGGAGACGTATTCTCTCAGCGGTTCTCCAGTGACACCCCTCCAGCCGGGTAAGTCAGCTTTTCAATCACCCATTTGTGTGGCTTCACAGGGGACCACGAAGAAGAAGAGCAGGTTGCTTACCTGTAATTGTTGTTCTTCGAGTGGTCACCTGTGAAGCCACACCTTTCCCACCCATCCTCCCCTCTGGTGTCACTGTCGCAATTTTATCATTCCTACTGCGGCGGCACCTTGGAACTGGGGAAGGTTGGGGGCGGGACCGCTGGTGGGGAGGCGCGGAGGTGGAGTCTTTGACTCTGAAAGAGCTCTGGAAGATTCCGATGCTATTGCGCATGCGCGGGTAAAACCCATTTGTGTGGCTTCACAGGTGACCACTCGAAGAACAACAATTACAGGTAAGCAACCTGCTCTTTTTTAGGTTTAAAAATGATCTCTGGGAATTTTGATCCAATTTGAGATTATTGAATCCTCACCGATACATTCTGCATTAGGCACCAATAGTGAAAACCTCTAAAAATTAGAGTTTCAATACAAAAGCTCTGGATTATGTAATTTTAAAAGGGGGGTCAAAGCGAAAATTAGGATCGGATTGCGGGGGGAGGGGGTCAATTTCCCCCCAAAAGTGGATCACGTAATTGTTGAATGGCCCCCAAACAGTGAGCTGCTTTTTCTGTAAGCATCTTTCCTGTTATGTCAGCAGGGAGTCCTCAGTAATGCTTGGGGCCTTCTTAAACCAAACTTCTACATCTATAGAGTGTTGTGTTTACATTTCAACATATGTTGGGCTTTAATTGCAGCCATACTGCGGGGCGGGGGTGGGGGGGACAACATTGCAAAGTTGTGGTTTTGGTCTATGACTCCTGGAATTCCACAGGCACACCTTTCCCAGGCAACTGAGTGTTGTCCCCATTCTTTTACAAAGTTCTGTTCTCTATATGGCAGATAATAGGCTGAGGCAAAGAAAACACATTGGCAAATTCTTGCTTTACTTGAGTGACAGAATATTCTGCTGTTTTGCTACAGAACTGGGCTGTCGCTCGGCGGGACAGTTTCCATTTTGGCTATAGGATACCTGAGGTTCAGTCGCTGATGCATTCAGCTCAAAGGGTCAAATGAGAGCAGAATGTGGAAGATCTGTTTGCCTGTGATGGACAAATGCTGCTAAGACACAGCAGGCAATCTAATTGTTGCCTCTAGTTTTTTACCATAAGAAATACAATATCTAGTTCATTCGCTATATGTGTAGAATATACCATCATGAAGGCTGTCTACATTTCATACACCTACTCCTAAGTGGGTAGCACAAGCAAAAACACTGTGCGCATTAGAACAATCATCCTGTTGCCAAATACTGTGCACCTGTATGGGGAATAAGTTGTAATACTTAATAAGATTGAGATTCACCTCAAATTGACACCACTTTCATGACTCCACATCCTCTCAAACATTACTCCTGACAACAGCAACAGACAGTCTGAGAGTGGAATAAGATTAACAGGATGTTGACTTCTGGAGATTTACCAATACATAAAATATTAGACTCTTTACCTCTCACAAGGCTGAAATCTAAGAAAGCAATTTGAGATGACATACCACAGCCTTATGGCTTAGACGAAGAATGGCTTTTAAAATGGGTGACTTAGTAATGTTGATCATATAGATCCAACAAAACCAATTCCAAGAAAACTGGAACTGTCTGAACAGAATTAGGACAGGTTATCCTAGAACTAAATGCTCTTCAAACAGAGTGGCTAAGGGCCCACAATATGAGGAGAACAATGTGGAAATAATAGCAGTAGCCGTGAATCCTCCTGGATTCACGGCTACTGCTAGAGGAACAGGTGGCGGCTGTGACCAGGAGGGCTTTCGCCCAACTTCGGGTGATCCGCCAGTTGCGCCCACTCCTGGACCGGGACTCCTTGCTCATGGTCACTCACGCTCTGGTTACCTCCAGACTAGATTATTGCAATGCGCTCTACATGGGGCTGCCCTTGACGACCATTCGGAGGCTACAGCTGGTCCAAAATGCGGCAGAATGTGGTGATGGGGTGTGGGCGTTATGCCCGTGCTTTGCCACTGCTCCGGGAGCTGCACTGGTTGCCAGTTTGTCTCCGGGTGCAATTCAAGGTGCTGGTTTTGACCTTTAAAGCCCTATATGGTAGTGGGCCGGGTTACCTAAGAGACCGCATCGCCCTGAGGACGTCTGTCCGTCCAACCAGAGCAGACCGGAGGGGCTCTCTAATCGTTCCATCAGCCAGAGGGGCTCGCCTCTCTGGCACAAGGAGGAGAGCCTTCTCCGTGTCTGCACCGGCCCTCTGGAACCTCCTGCCAACAGAGCTACGTCTCCGGACGGAATTGCTGCCTTTCAGAAAAGATCTTAAAACCTGGCTGGCGGGTCAAGTGTGGGGTGCAGGTGGAAGGGTAACCGCCATTGGGTGGTTGGTGTAGAAGAACTCTTCCCCATGGTGCCTTTGGATCCTGCAGCCCTTGTTTTTAGGGGGTGGGTAGTTTTAACTGTTTTAACTGTTTTAACTTGTGTTTTTAATTTTTATTGTGAACCGCCCTGAGTTGGCTTTGGCCGAGTGAGCGGTATATAAATGTGATAATTAAATTAAATTAAATTAAATAACAACTGAGCTCAGTGACTGCACAGTGACATTTGTCTATAAACCACCACTTACAAAATTTTCCTTTGCTGAACCATCAAACTTTCAAAATAAACCCATTAGGTTCATAATAAGTGACTTTAATAGTTGAAAAACGTGCGGCTATGAAGACAACGTTGAAAGTGGTGAAGCTGTTGTAGAATGGGCAGAATCTTGTCAACTATCACTCATCCATGATAGCAAATTACCAGCATCCTTCAACAGTGGCAGATAGAGGAGAGCTTATAACTCAGACCTCCCTCATTTTCATCAGTGAGAATGTAGCACATTAATGCTTAAACCCAACACCACCCCATTCTAAGTGAGAGCACAGATGCTGTTCAACCACAAGTTGTGAAATAAAGAAGGTACAACTTTTAAAAGACTGACTGGCCTAAATTGTCAGTGGCCCTGGATGGAATGGTGGTAGATATTGATCCAGATTCTCACATCATACAATAAGTTTATTGACACTGTCCAGAAATGCTCTAGGGAATCTATTCCTCGAGGATATAGGACCCTACATTTAAGGTCTAACATGAAACTGTTGACTTACTGAATGAATATTTTACCCTCTTTGATTAAAACCCACTCAGTGATGATACCATTAAAGCCAGATAACAGATCGTGTCAGCTATCTCAAAGCATAAAAAGGAAAAAATGGATTAAGCTCATAGAAGAAATCAACACAAGTTGCAGCAGTCAAAAAGCATGGAGATTACTTAATCATCTTAATAATGATGTCACCAAACGACCGGTACATGCCAATGTCTCAGCCAACCAAATTGCCCACTCAGCCAAACAAATTTCCCACTTAATGGGACACCAGATTTGAACTGATAGAAAAACAACCCATGGATAAACAAAAAGATAAGAAGGAATGAGGAATGGAAGACAAGTGATCTGACCATCCCCTTTACCATAGGAGAGTTGGAAAAGGCAATATGCAGGTGTAAGAACAGTAAAGCAGCCAGCATGGATAAGATTCAGGTTGACCAGATCAAACATTTTGGACCAATAATGAAAAAATGGTTACTTAGCATGTACAATAATTGCTTGAATGTAGTTCAGATACTAAAGATATGGAGGAAGGCTCAGGTAATAGCTATACTTAAACCAGGGAAGCCACCAGAAGAACCAAAAAAGCTACAGGGCCATATCTCTTTTTAGTCACCTACACAAGATATATGAACATTTAATTCTGAACCAATTGTCTGCAATAGTAGAACCCTTGTTTATACCACAGCAAGCTGGTTTCAGATCTGGCAAAGATTGTACAGCACAAATTCTGAACTTAACACAGTATATAGAAGATGGTATTGAACTGAAGGAAATCACAGGGGTAGTGTTTATAGATCTTATTGCAGTTTATGATACAGTCAATCATGCAGCCCTGCTAAAGAAAGTCTCCCACATCACAAAGGACTTTAAATTTACAAAAATCATAGGCTGTTAACTGGAAAATCACAGCTTTTTTGTTGATTTCCAAGGACAATGCAATCTTTGGAGAAATCAAAGAAATTGCCTCTAGCAAGGCAGTATGCTAGCTTCCCCCCCCCCCCACTTTAACATATATACTAATGATCAACCAGTGCCAGAAGCCACTAGGAGGTTTATCTATGCTGATGACCTTGCAATTGCTGCACAGTGCACAACCTTCAAGGCTGTTGAGAAAAAACTGACTGAGGCTTTGAACTTAATGGCTATACAGTATATTATAGGGATAACCAACTAAAGCCAAACTGCCTAAAAACTCAACTCTGTGCTTTACATCTGAATAACCTTGAAATATCAAGAAAGTTGCAGGTGAACTGGAATGACACCAGGCTCGGACACTGCGACACCCCCAAATACCTGGGAGTAACCCTGGATCAAACTCTCACCTTCAAGATCCACTGCCTAAATAGCAAACAGAAGGTTCTGGACAGGAAAGGCAGGTTGCTTACCTATAACTGATGTTCTTCGAGTGGTCACCTGTGAAGCCACATTAATGGGTTTTCCTGCGCTTGTGCAGTTCAGTCCGGAAATCTTCCATAGCTTTGTAGGAGTCTCAGACTCCGCCCTTCATGCCAAACAGGAGCGAGCCCACCTCCAATCCCCAGTTCAAAATGTTGCCGCCACAGAAAAAAGGTCTGACAGCTGGCAGTGACAATAGTGGGGAGGATGGGCGGGAACGTGTGGCTTCACAGGTGACCACTCGAAGAACATCAATTACAGGTAAGTAACCTGCCTTTCTTCTTCGTGGTCCCTGTGAAGCCACACTAATGGGTGATTAAAAAGCTGACTACCAGACTGGCGGGTTGTCACTGCCGTGGCGCAGCTACCACCCCTACACCTCACAAGAGCTAGTATGTCATCTGGCATTGACACGGTAGTGTCAAACAAATCTTGACAGGTAGTAGGCTGACTTAGAGATAGAATTTGCACAGGTAAAGTGAATGCAGCTAATTTGTCAGCAATTGGCGAGATAATTCAATAGTTCCCACTGTTCAGTGAGAATATTAGTTGGGATAAAGAGCCTTACCCTTTCTGATTGGAATGATAACCAAGAATCTCCTCAGTTGGCTAATGTCCTAATAACAGGTTAATTGCCACCCAGAATGTAGAGGATGAAGCGTCTTCTCATGTGTGAAATTCCTGCGTATAATATATATCCACACACTATATATGGATAAGGAATGATAGATTGGTTGGTCCCAATGTGAGAAAGGGGGTATGGTGACTCCTGAAGAAAAAGGGGGTCTGTACGCAATATTATCCCCTTTGGGTAATACAATACACTGTATTACCCCTTTGGAGGAAAATGTGGAAATACCTGTGAAAGGACTAACATCTAGATCGAAAGTACAATAAGTCATTTGAGTGACCCGTATGCCACCTGGGAGATAGGATGTGTGTAGAAAGCCAGTTACAATGAGTAAAATGGTGTCATGGCACATACTATGGGAGAGGAGATTACCGTTCACGACTCTGCAGATGTGTTACATACGGACTAAAATGAGGAATGGTTGGGAGCAGTTATGGTATGACTATGGTTGCTGTGACCCCGAAATGAAGTACTGTATTAGCAAAGAGGTAGTCAATATGGACATCTGTACAGCTGAGGTGGAACAGACCTGGAGGTATGTGATACCAGGTTAATGCATGGAGTATATGGGGAAGTCCTTATCCTATTTCCTAGTTGCAAAAAGGAAATCCATATAATAAGTAGACCCCAGTAGATGGCATATTAGATAGAATGCCGTTAAGATAGATAGTAAAGGTTATCCTAGTCAAGGTTCTAGGAAGGACGGTGAAATGTATTTGTGGTGCCTTGTGATAAGATTCACTGGAGGAAGAATGTAACCCCGTAACGTGTTAACAGTATACAGAGGACATATTGGTGTAGATTCTCTATAGGGAATATATATATATATAGTCTGCTATAGCATTGTTCTGTCATGAGGTAAATCACAGATATGTAGAAAATCAGTGGTTCAAAGTATTACTGGTGAGTATTACCAAAAATTAAAGGTTGGTTGTATAATGATGATGTCTGTGTTAAGAGACCAATGAATTATGCTAAAATTGCAATTATGTACATAAATGAAGATATCAATGTAACCAAAAAAGTTAGGTGTCCCTGATAGTCAGACACAGTGCCATGTGTAGCACACATAGGTGGGAGCAATCTCAACCAGGGTTAGGTCCAGTTGAGCGCAGTTAGGGAGGGTTCCGATAGTGATGCCTATAATCCCTTTATACAAGAGTTATAAATTTTAGATTAGGTACACTGTAGATGGGTGTACTCATGCCTGCTTTATACGTCCAGAAACGCTGGTATCATGCCAGTGGATGCTATGGATGGGATGAAGATACTGGCGGTCCATATCTAAAGTGATTATTAATACTTAGGATTAGATCTGTGTAGGAACAGAAATCCTTAGTGAGGGATGCAGAACTAGCACCCATGACCTTAGGTTCCGGGAATGATGATTGAGAAAGACAGGAAGAGTTATGATGTGGATTTGACATAGGAGGGGAATAGCTTGGCATTATATTATTGATTGTCTGTTCCCTGATATAGAGGGAGAATTAGGGACATTAAAGGCAAGCACTGCAAGTGTTCTATTGTGACATAGAAAGCTAGATCTCTAACGTCATAGTGTAGAAAAATATGCCCTCAGGCATTCTATGCAGGATGTCGAGCTTTTGAAGTGGACTGTTTGTAGAATCAGAAAAGAACTGTTCTAGTGTGATAAAAGTATATACTGCATTTATTTATTTATTTATGCATTCATGTCCCCAAATGAAATAGACGGGGGAAACAAATCCACTCTAAATTGTGGATGGTGAGGCAGAATAAAGCAAAAGTGAGTGCTCTTATAGCATTGTCCTATAGACCTTGGCAGCATGGTGCCACTGGAATAATGAAAAACATCCAAAGGTTCCACTCAATAAAGAGATGGAAATGGGTAAGCATTGTCCAAATGATCCACGAACAGTTGAGAATAGGGGAGAACAGTGGGGTGGACTCTATTACGTGGTGAATCAGATTAGTGGGATGCAATAGGTTCCGCTACACAAACTGAGGCCTTTGGTGAAAACTGCAATAGAAGGAACAGGTTGTACTCCAAGGCATAACATCAATAGTGGGTCAGTGCTGGAAGAGTCCAGCAGAGGGTAGGCGAGGGCTCTACTCCATGCCCTAACCTCAGTAGTGAAAAAGGCAAAATAATTGCAGGCATATATAGCAGCACAGCGCTCACTGTACTGTTTGGGTTCACCACAAACCAATTAGTATTCAGTGCCCAACATGTTGGGTCCCTATTTATTGATTGATTGATTTTAAACAAAAGTAAGTGACCTCTGGGGAAACCTAACTAATAAGATATGGAACTAGGATTCTCAACCTGTGGCCCCTAGGCCAGATACAGCCCATGCCTCCATTTTATGTGGCTCCTCACTGCCTCCACACCAGGAAGTCCCACTGTGGTGGAGGAAGGGCAAAATGGCCATCTGGTCCCCGAAGCTACCTGAGGGAGCGTGACCCAGTCCCTGGCTTTAAAAGGTTGAGAACTCCTCATATAGAAAGTATATAAATGTGGATAGTAAAGGCTCCATTCCATAATGTGACATCAAGAGGTAGACCTCGAGGTTGATGGTAAAGACTGAGTCTGAAGAGGGGATAATTGATAACTAAGAGATTAACTCCAGGTCTCAACATGAATTGTATGTTGGCGTCTGGAGGGTCAATAAGTTCTACCCCATGGTCTGACAATATTTTCAAGAAGAAACACTTCACTAGCATTTTGTGCATCTGTACTCAATCCCAGATCAAGGGAGGGAACAGACTGTACTCAGCAACCTGACATCAGTGGTGCATTTGCCCTCAATGGGAGGGACTGATAATAACAGACTCTACTCTGTAACCCAATATCGATGGTGAGGTAACTTTAAATCAGAGGGACTGCTCCCATATTTTCTACATCTCTGTGTAGTGTAAACAGTGAGAGATGACAGGCTCCACTCTTTAACCTGCTTATCAATGGTGAAGCAGTTCTCAATTGGAGATTGTTCACATGAAGTTTTATTCCTGTATTATCCATGTGCAAGGAAAGCATAACTGGAATTTTCTGCATATGCAAGTAAAACAGCAGACTGGACTCGAGTCTGTAAGCTGATATCAACGTGGAAGCCATGCTCCGAAAGGAGAGACTACTCACGTGAAAAGCTTCTGCATTTGCAAGGAAAAATAGCAGATTCCAGTCTCTGTAAGCTGATATCAACGTGGAAGCCATGCTCTGAAAGGAGAGACTGCTCACGTGAAAAGCTCATGCATTTGCAAGGAAAAATAGCAGATTCCAGACTCTGTAAGCTGATATCAACGTGAAAGCCATGCTCTGAAAGGAGAGACTGCTCATGTGAAAAGTTTCTGCATTTGCAAGCAAAAACAGCAGATTCCAGTCTCTAAGCTGACACCGAAGGTATGGCTGACCTCAAAGGAGGCACAATGAATCCTTCTCCATATGCAAGGAAAAACAGCAGACTCCAGTCTCTGTAAGCTGACACCGAAGGTGTGGCTGACCCCAAAGGAGGCACTGCACACATGAATCCTTCTCCATATGCAAGGAAAAACAGCAGACTTCAGTCTCTGTAAGCTGACACCGAAGATGAAGGCTGCCTGAAATGGAGAAACTGCTTACATGGATGAAAAGCCTCTGTTATCTGCGAGAAAAGCAACAGACTCCTGACTGTAAGCTCATATGGGGGGAGGGGGGGAGAGGCTGCCTCAAATGGAGGGACAGCTCACATAAAATCTGCATTTGCAAGGAAAAATAGCAGACTCCTGACTGCAAGCTCCTGGGGGGGGGGGGAAGAGAGGTGGGAGGCTTCCCCCATGGAGAGACAGCTTAATAAAATCTGCATTTGTAAGGGAAGCAGAACAGGCTCCAGCCTGGCTCCACAGGTTTGAGCGGGAAAAGTTCCGTTCCTGGGAGGGAGGGAGGGGGGGAGTTGGTGGATCCGGATTTGAATTACATTGAGTTTGTTTAAACTGTTAGGATCCTAATTCATTTATTTCGTAGTGGTGGTGTTTTCAAAAACAGATACTTAAGAGGGTAATTAGATAAAAATATCTAACTAGATAATGGCATTGAGGAAACATAATAAAGTACTCAATAAATTAATTAAGAATGAAAAAACCTCTAAGGGCAATCAATCTGAAGATTGCTAATCCAAATATTACTAGCTATAACAAAAAATAGCATGGGGAAAATAAATAAGATATAAAATCCTTATGAGAAAAATCTAAGTAAATAACATTATCTAGAAATTATTTAAGAACTTACTAGAGACTATTTAAGACATATAAAGACCCATAGGGGGTAAGCAATCTTAACAAATAGAATTATTAAGCAAGAACTACAAAATCGCTCTCAGTAAAAAAAGGAGGGAAAAACAGTTGGTCTTGGCACAAAGGGAGCTCTGGAAGACACGACTGACTCTTGCGGCGGCAAAGAAAGAACTGGGGATTGGGGGCGGGCTCGCTCCTGATTGGCATGAAGGGCGGAGTCTGAGACTCCTACAAAGCTATGGAAGATTTCCAGACAACTGCGCATGCGCAGGAAAACCCATTAGTGTGGCTTCACAGGGACCATGAAGAAGAACAATATTTTGAGGAAAATAACAGGTACAAGTTGGGGTGCTCAACCACACACATTAAGAACTTCTGCACTGGCTTTATGTTACTCGGCAGGAGAGTATGCTAGTCCAGTGTGGTACAGATCAAAGCATCACAGGGGTAGTGTTTATAGATCTTATTGCAGTTTATGATAGTCAGTCATGCAGCCCTGCTGAAGAAAGTCTCTCACATTAGGATGTGGCCCTAAATGAAACAGCAAGATTAGTCACAGGATGCCTAAAACCAACCCCAATACAAAAAGTTCATGACTTAGCTGGCATTCCTCCACCAAAATTTCACAGAGAAAGGGCTGCTCAGAAAGAGTGGGTCAAAGCAAGTTCCTCGGAAACACCTGTTTGATCACCAACCACCAAAGCAGAGACTGAAATCAAGACATAGTTTCCTCATAACATCTGCCTCCCCCTGGCTGAACAACCAGCCCCCACAGACCACCATAGAACTTTGGAAGGCAAGCAAGGAGCTACCAGATAACTGGGCAGAACCACATGATTCTCTACCGCCTAGCCAAGAACAACCATGGCCTGTATGGAAAGCTTTAAGCAGACTGCATGCCAGGGTAGGAAGATCAAGGGCTAATCTGAGAAAGTGGAGTTTCCCTGTAGATGGTAGCCTGTGTGAATGCAGAGCAGAACAAACTGTCTCCCATATGATACAATGCACACGATGCCACTCAACGTACACTAAGGAGGACCTTATGTTGGCAAGAGAAAATGCTGTTGATGTGGCCCAATATTGGGTGGATGTCATCTAGTACTTTTAATTCCTTTTTGTTTTAGATATGCTAATTTTAGCTTTGTATGTTATTATATGTTGGTGGTGCCTCTGACATGAATAAAGATCAGACATACAGTGGAACCTCGCTTAACAAACAGCTCAGTCAACACAAAAATCATATAACAAAAGGAAATCCATAGAAAATAGTGGCTCGGTTAACAAATTTTTGGGTGGAACGGATTAATTGGTTTTCAATGCATTCCTATGGGAAACTGTCTTTCGGTTAACAAGTTTTTGTTTCCCCTATGGGAAATTCACTTTACAAATTTTTCGTAGTACAAAAGGTCATGGAGAACACACCTGGCAAGGCAGGTGTGGGGCCCTAATGGGAACAAGGTCCCCGCCTGCTGGCTTATGTAAACAATTAAGAACCCTCTCTTCTTTTTCTTTTTTATGGTGGGTGGGATGGATGGGTGGGATATGGGTTTTTTGAAGCGGGTGGGATATGGGCTTTTAAAGTGTTTTTATGTGTTTTTAGAACTTGTTGCAATGCCGCCCTGAGTCGGGTTCTACCTGAGTGGGCGGCATATATAAATATGACTATTAAATTAAAATTAAATTAAAATTAAATTTGTTAAGCGCGGTTCCACTGTATTGCTGTACAGAGGGGCAGCTGGTCATCGTGGCTTGTGGGGCAAGCAGCACCATCTCCCACCCACTCCAATATAACCCAGGGGTGGAAGCCTCTCAGGCAAGGGAAGAAGAGGAGAAGACTATGCTACCCACATCCCCCAAAGGTAAGATGTTTGCTCCAAAAAGGGATGGTGAGGAAAGTCATTTGGGTCAGGACATATTGTTGTTTATTTTCCTCATATCCATCAGTAGATTCATCTCTAGATTTTGGTGTTCTCTACAGTTAAGTGTCCAGGGGGGAAGCTCCATTTCCCTCCCATCCTAGAGTCATACCTGTCAAATATCCCATATTGGCTGGGATTTCCTGTATTTTGGTGCTTGTTCCTCCCCTTTCCTGCCACCATCACGTATTTTGAATGGCGGGGAAAGTGGTTACTGCGCATGCGTTCACATGCAAAACCCATTCTGCATGCATAAACTGTTCTGTGCATGCGCAAACATGTTCTGTGCATGTGCAAACATGCTCTGCGCATGCACAAATGGTTGTGTGTGCCCACGCATGTGCAGTAATTTTCCATATTTTCGGGAGCTACGCTTGACGGGTATGCCTAGAGTGGGGAGGGAACACGGCTGACCCTAGTCTCCACTTCCATGACAAGTACAAAAATATGGAACAGCCCAAACCTCAAGTTCTTTATTTTTCCAAACTGTTGTGGGATTAGAATTAAGTAGATTGGTTTATTTACTGGACAGTAGAAGCCTCTGTGTTTCTTTCTGTGTCCTGTATGTGTGTGTGAGAGAGAGACTGAGCCTTGATTATTTTCCATCTCTTTCTGAAGAAATCAAATTATCTTTTCCCCACTTGCACAATCATTTCTCTGTGTCTGGGCTTGTGTTGATAGCTTAATGCTTTAGTCAGTTCCCACTTCCCTCTCTTCTGGCCAAAAATGCTGTGGATCAAGGCATGGCTTATAAACAACAGAACACAGGGCCCTTTTCGCTATGTACTGACCTTTTCACCCAAAGTTTCCAAAGAAAGGTACTGATTCAACTTAGCCCAGTGATGGCGAACCTTGGCACTCCAACGGTTCTTGAACTTCAATTCCCAGAAGCCTTGATCAGCAGGAGTGCTGGCTTGGGCTTCTGATAATTGAAGTCCAGCTGGAGTGCCAAGGTTTGCCATCATGGACCTAGACTCTGCATGTGCTCTTAAGCAGAGCTGCTGCTGAGGAGAGCCAAACAAAGGAAGTGAGCACTGGTAAGTTTTGCAGTTGGAGTAGAGCTGCTTTAGAGGCCTCCACTAATTTAAATTGATAATTGAAACTGCTGAGAGCCACCTCTGTTCAAACAGAGGAAGCAGTTTGAAGCTTCCAGAAGCAGGGGGGCAGGGCCACACCAGGCCCTTCCCTGAACTGTGACTCATAGGGGCGGAGCCACACTATCCTTTAAAAGCTCTGAGCTCTTTCAGGGTCAGCCATTTTGACTCTGCATGTGCTCTTAAGCAGAGCTGCTGCTGAGGAGAGCCAAACAAAGGAAGTGAGCACTGGTAAGTTTTGCAGTTGGAGTAGAGCTGCTTTAGAGGCCTGCGCGCCTAACGGCGCGCGAGATTGCAAACTAGTAACAAAAGAAGAATATAATCTTACTAGGTAGAAAGGTAGTAAACGTGTACATTTTTGAGGCCCAGAATACTGCACTTGTTAAAATGGATTCTGAGGGAACAGCTGTAGTTACCTGCAATTCTTGTGCCATGTTTGTGTTCTTGTCAAAGCATATGGAGAACTACACTTGCAGCAAGTGCAAGCTGGTTGCACTACTAGAAGAGAAGGTCCAGCAGCTAGAGGCCCGCATATCTAACCACCAACAAATTAAGGAGCTTGAGCTGTTCTTGGACAGAGCGGAGCAGACTATGCTGGACAAAGAAGTGACAGGGCACAGTTCTGAGGGAGAAGGCCCTTCACTAACTCAGGAGGGAGATGGTTGGAGGAATGTGACTCAAAGGAGGAGAAGAGTAGGGGATCACTCTGAGAGTCTGAAATTACAGAATAAATTTGAGGCTCTTTCCCTTATCACACCTGATGAGGAACACACAGAGGAACAACTGGTTCCACCTGATGATCTCTCCTTCATCACACTTGATGAGATCCAGGAAGATGAACAACAGGAACAAACTGAGGTTCTCTCCCTTAATATGGTTGATGAGGTGCATCTAGATGAACAGATTGCAGGAGAGAGGCTCCTTGTACTAGGCGATTCAATAATTAGAAATACAGATAAATGGATTTGTGATGCACATGATAACCGTATGGTGACTTGCCTGCCAGGTGCAAAAGTTGCAGACATCACAAGAAATCTAGATAGATTGTTAGAGAGAACTGGGAACGAGCCAGTTGTCATGGTACACGTTGGTACTAATGATATTGGGAAGGCCAAGCGGTCTGTCCTGGAAGCCAAATTTAGGTTGTTAGGAAGAAGATTGAAGTCCCGGACTTCCAAGGTAGCATTTTCAGAAGTGCTGCCTGTCCCTCGCGCAGGACCTACCAGGCAGGCAGAGCTCAGAAGCCTCAATGCGTGGATGAGGCGGTGGTGTCGAGAGGAGGGCTTCAGATTTGTCAGGAACTGGAGAACATTTTGGGACAAGCCAAATCTGTTCAGGAGGGATGGGTTGCATTTAAACCATGATGGGACCAGATTGCTGGCACTCAACATCAAAAAGGCTGCAGAGCAGCTTTTAAACTGATAACTGGGGGAAAGCCGACAGGAGCTGGGCAGCATCCGGTTCGGGAAAGTGTGTACTTGAGTAGTGAGGAGGATGCAAAAATTACTGAGCAGAGCAAGGAGCTAGTCACCAGCACTATAGCAGAAGGATGCAAGAGGCAGTCTAACAATGCAACTGGACTCAAAAGACTGTATCAGGAAAGCATATATAAATGCTTGTATACAAATGCCAGAAGCCTCCGTAACAAAATAGGGGAGCTGGAATACTTAGCAATAGATAAAAATATTGATATTATTGGTATCACTGAAACCTGGTGGACGGATGATAACCAATGGGATACAGTTATCCCAGGCTACAAACTGTACAGGAAGGATAGGAAGGGGCAAACAGGAGGTGGTGTAGCCTTGTATGTCAAAGAAGTGATAAAATCGTATGAATTGGAATATCTAGGTGATTTGGAGTCACCATTAGAAGCTCTGTGGGTAAGAGTACCAGGCCACAAGGATGGTCTAACAGTAGGCATATACTATCGGCCTCCGACCCAAACTCTTGAGGGAGACTGGCAGTTGGAGAATGTTGTAAAGGAGGCATCCAGGAAGGGAAGCCTGGTTATAATGGGGGACTTCAATTACCCTCACATAGACTGGGTGAACTGTTGTTCAGCACACGATAAAGAGATAAAGTTCCTAGATATGCTCAATGATTGTTCCCTGGGACAGATGGTTGAAGACCCAACTAGAGGTACAAGAATCCTTGACTTGATCCTGAGTAATACTCAGGATCTGGTGCAAGATGTTAATGTGACTGATCCAATAGGGAACAGTGACCACAACTCAATTATGTTTAACTTGATCATAGACCGCAAGTCACTGATAAAATCTAACACAGAGACCTTAAATTTTCAAAAAGGAAATTTCCCAAAGATGAGGAAACTAGTAAAAAAGAAACTGAAAGGGAAAATTGAGAGAGTCCAAACACTCCAAGAGGCATGGAGGCTGTTTACAAAAACAATAACAGAGGCTCAATTGGAATGCATACCCAAAAGGAAAAAGGGCACTGCCAGGTCCAAGAGGACTCCGATGTGGCTTACAGGAGCTGTTCGGGAAGTGATCAAGAGCAAGAAAAGCTCATTTAGAAGATGGAAGGCTTGTCCAAATGAGGACAGCAGGCAGAAACATAAATTCTGGCAGAACAAATGCAAGGCAACAATCAGGAAAGCAAAGCAAGACTTTGAGGAGCGTATAGCTAAAAATACTCAGAGAAATAACAAAGACTTCTTTAAGTACATTAGAAGTAAGAACCCAACTAGGAAGGCCATTGGACCATTAGATGACAATGGAAGGCAAGGGGTTATTAAAGAGGAAACAGAGATTGCAGAGAGACTCAATGAATTCTTTGCTTCAGTATTCACTGAAGAAGACAGAGACCACATGCCCAAAACAGAGCCTATCTTCGTAGGGAGGGAAACCGAAGAATTAAGCAAGATAGAAATAACCAGGGAGGAGGTCCTTGCATGTCTTGTTAAGCTAAACACTAACAAATCCCCAGGACCAGATGGCATCCATCCACGAGTTCTCAGGGAACTTAAAGATGAAATTGCTGATATCCTAGCCAAAATATATAATCTTTCCCTCAAATCAGGCTTTGTGCCTGATGACTGGAAGGTAGCGAATGTAACACCAATTTTCAAAAAAGGATCCAGGGGTGATCCAGGAAATTACCGGCCTGTCAGTTTGACATGTGTCCCAGGTAAAGTGATGGAAACCATCCTAAAAGATAGAATTAATAGGCACATAGAAGAGAAGGCGCTGCTAAAGGAGAGCCAACATGGCTTTTGCAAGGGCAAATCATGCCTCACTAATCTGTTGGAATTTTTTGAGAGTGTCAACAAGCATGTGGATAAGGGGGATCCAGTTGACATTGTTTATCTGGACTTTCAGAAGGCTTTTGACAAGGTCCCACACCAAAGGCTCTTGAATAAACTTACCAGTCATGGAATAAAGGGACAGGTCTTGTCCTGGATCAGCAACTGGCTAAGGGACAGGAAACAGAGGGTAGCACTAAATGGACACTTCTCCAAGTGGAGGGAAGTAAAGAGTGGGGTCCCCCAAGGTTCAGTACTGGGACCCCTGCTTTTCAACCTCTTCATAAATGATCTAGAGGTAGGAGTAAAAAGCAAGGTAGCCAAATTTGCTGACGACACTAAATTATACAGGGTAGTGAAAACTGTGAGAGATTGTGAAGAGCTCCAGAGGGATCTCTTGACACTGGGGGAGTGGGCAAAACAGTGGCAAATGAGCTTCAACATCAGTAAGTGCAGAGTGATGCATGTTGGGGCAAAAAACCCCAATTACATTTATAAACTGATGGGGTCTGAACTCTCTGCGACAAACCAGGAAAGGGACCTTGGTGTCCTGGTGGACAGCTCAATGAAGGTGTCAACCCAGTGTGCCTCAGCAGTGAAAAAAGCAAACTCAATGTTAGGGATCATTAGGAAGGGTATAGAAAATAAGTCAGCAAGTGTCATTTTGCCTCTTTATAAATCTATGGTGAGGCCCCATCTGGAATATTGTGTACAGTTCTGGTCGCCATACCTCCAGAAGGATATTATGGAGTTGGAGAAAGTACAGAGGAGGGCAACCAGAATGATTAGGGGACTGGAACACCTTCCTTACCATCTGAGGCTGCAACGGTTGGGCCTCTTCACTCTTGAACGACGACGTCTAAGAGGTGACCTGATTGAAGTTTATAAAATCATGCATGGTGTGGACAAAGTAGATAAGGAAAAACTGTTTTCCCTATCGCACAACACTAGAACTAGGGGACACTCCATGAAACTTTTGGGTACTAGTTCTCAAACAAATAAGAGAAAGTACTTTTTCACCCAGAGGATTACTGGTCTATGGAACTCCCTGCCAGAAGAAGTGGTGACAGCTGTCAGTCTTGACAGCTTTAAGAAAGGATTAGACAAGTTCATGGAGGACAAGGCTATCAATGGCTATAATTATGGCTACCTAAGGACAACCTCCGGGTTGGAGAGATAGGCAGGATATCTCTCAATGCCATTTCCAGAGAATCCTAAGCAGGTGAGGGCATCTCCTTGGGAATACCCTGAAGGAAATGGTGAGCCACTGTGTGAGACAGAATGCTGGACTGGATGGGCTGTGGCCTGTTCCAGCAAGGCTGTTCTTATGTTCTTATGTTCTTATGACTGTACTTACTGCACTGCCTTCTTGGCTCAAGAAAGATTCAAGTTCCTGCTGAAGTCCAGGCTGGCTGCCAATTGCAGAACGTAATGTTCCGTCAACTTAGTTAAATAAATGTGATTTAATTGCCGTTACCTGGTAAAGCCGTCATCCTTGATCTGTGTGCAGCGAAATTTCCCAAGCTCTTCTGTTTCAGTGCAGCAGCTTCTGGTGCTACAACCAAGGTATGTTGAAAAGGATAAGAAATGGAAGGATAAACCATGCTTGCTGGGGAAGATGATGGCTGTAGTCTACTACATCCCTACCTCCAGGAGAGATTGAACATAAGGAACAAGAATTGTGCATTCCTAGGGACCTGATGGGGCAGTGGTGGCTCAAGTGGTTAAGACGCTGAACTCGATGACTGCATGACAGAGTGATCTCCCATCTCTGCCCCAGCTCCTGCCAACCTAGCAGTTCGAAAGCAAGAAATTGCAAGTAGATAAATAGGTACCACTTCAGTGAGAAAGTAAAGTGTTCTGTGCAGGCATGCCTGCCACCTGTCCATGGAAACATCTGCAGATGCAGACAGCATGGCTCTTTGGCTATAAACAGAGATGAGCGCTGAACCTTAAAGTTGGATACGAGCAAGAGCAACTTTTACCTTTACTAGGGATGTGATTGGAAATGTGTTGTTATAACAGAAGAAATGCTTCCAACAAGAGTACTGGTGGTGCAGTGATTAAAACTGCTCTACTGCAGTCAAAAGGAGGTGAGTTCAATCCTGATGGGGATCAAGGTTGACTCAGCCTTCCATCCTTCCTGACATGTCACATCTCTAAAACTGGAGAAATGAAAAGGTGGAGGGGCCCAGCTCCTGTTGTTTTACAATCTTCAGCCCCCTCCCCAGGATTAGACCAGCAAGTGGGCTGTAGTTTTCTCTTTGCTGTATATCCCCCACAGCTGAGTCACACATGCATATGCTTCCCTTGTCCTCGCTTCACCTTTCCGGAGGTCTTAAAATATTGCCCCTCCTCCCAATCTGAAATCAGCTCTGCATTATTTTGTTTTAAATTTAGTGCAACTAGCAAGATGGATGAGCTCCTGTCCTCTGTCCCAGCTCCTGCCAACCTAGCAGTTCGAAAGCAAGAAATTGTAAGTAGAGAAATAGGGACCACTTTGGTGGGAAAGGTAAACAGCGTTCCGTGTGCTCCGGTGTCTAGGCATGCCTGCTACATGACCACGGAAACGTCTGCAGAAGCAAACAGCGATGGGTCTTCAGCTTTGAGATGTTGCAATGGTTCCCAGGTGTTGGAGTGGCTGGCCGCAAGGAAGACACACGAGACAATCATGCGGTGAAGTCCAGCCCCGATCTGGGTCGGGTGGCACGTATTTATTACCCTGCCTTGGGGTGATGCGTGCGTAGGATGCGCGTGACCCCCTAATACAGAAGGCTTGCATACGTGGCATTTTCCAGTGGTCCAGCTACAATCCCAGCTCTTGGAGGTTACCCTGGGGTTAATGGACAACTCGCACCTAACTACCTTGGGCTGGCGAAACCCATTGTTCCTGCCCTAATCTCGGAGTCTATGTGTATTGACTCCGGGTACCTAGCTTGTTCTGCTGCCTGGCGCGGCTTGTTCTCCCAACTTAATCTGCAGCCAGAAGCGGAGGATTGTGTATTTCCTTTAGAGTCATCATCTTTAGTTTTTGCCCTGTTTCTATCGTAGCCATCAGCCAAGGCTTTATGATTTGCTCCCCAAACTAGCTAACTAGCCCATACCCCCAATTGCCTTTCCTGCAAAGTCCTGTTGGTCCCCGGATCTGTTGAAGGCTGGGCGAACCCCTTGGGAAAGGTTTGGCCAATTATTCACAAGGGTAACCCACACTGAAACATGAGCACTGAACCCTTGAGTCAGATACAACTGGCTTTCGAGTAAGGGAAACCTTTTGATTTACCTTTAGCAGTTTAAACACTTTGCAAACTTAGCTGCAAAGGTTCTGGATGTATTTGGCTTGCTGGAGTACCCAACCTAGATGGAAAAGTATGGATGGGAAGGAAGGCAGAGCACCTAATATTGAGCCCTTTCAGTCCAACAGACTTGAGTTCCACCAAGAATCACCCATCATCCTTCTTGATGCACAGCTGCCTCTTAGCTTCTTGGACTGAGCCTTTTTCCCTTAAGGGAAGGGGGAATTTGCCCATACCATCCTATTGCAAATTTAACAATGCAAATTTAATCAATGGATGTCACTTATTACCACCTCCTTCCCTGCTATTTGTCACGTTCCTCATGCAGAACAGTAGCATAACCATAGTCAGGTTAGAAGGCAAGGCAAAGGAGCCAACTGCAGCAAGGAATAAATCCTGACTAGCTACAGGCCAGTCATATTGTGTAGCTGTGCCTGCATAACTCAAGGCAGCACCTGTCCTATACTGTAAGGAGTTCCACGGATGTGTTGTGCAACCGGTTACGCAATTAATTGTAGAATCAATTGGACCATTTGACAAGCAATTTAGACTGACTCAGCTTAACTCCCTGAGATCCTCCACAGGCAGTGGTGGGCTCCAGCAGATTCGGACACAGTGATGCACTGAAGCAGGTCCTGTACTGTTCGGGCTAACCGTTAGCGGAAATTCCCCCAGGCCACACCTACCTAGCCAGCCATGCCCACCTCCATAGCCCATTGCGTTGGCCATGCCCACAGATTTGGCCCTGCCCACAGAGGTGGTAGTAAATATTTTTGGAGTGCATCTGTTCAGACAGGTTCAGGAGAACTGGTAGTAAAACTGGATGACCCCCGCCCACCACCTCCTCCTCTCATCCCACTTCAGATGCAACTCCAACATCCTTGCTGCTGGGTCCAGGCGCCCAGAGTGGGATGAGGCTGAGCCAGCAGTTACTCTGCTGCAGTTACTCTTTAAAGGAAAATTAGAGCATTGAAGTATAATGCTAACTAATGGTCTGATGAAATGGACTTGATTCACAAAAGCTCACATTAAAATACAGCGGTTTAACCACCCAGTCACCTGGCCATGCCCACAGAGTTGGCCATACCCACAGAATTGGCCATGCCCACTGCGTGGTAAATTTTTTTGAAGGCCACCACTGTCCACAGGTGTAACTTTATGGTAGGACAACTTTTTAAGAAAGGAAGGCTTAATTTCTTACCTGCCTAGCAGTGTTTTCAATGGCATAACCTTTCATGAAGGGCCATTTCATCCCATGACAAAGAAGAGAACCAGCTTCTCTTAAACAGGATGTTCTCTGTCCCGGAAAGCCAAGGTCGTGCAGAGAAAGCCATTCTAGTGCTACCTCACCACTGTGAAGGTACACACACACACAAACACACAAACACATATCTCTTGCAACATCTTCCACTGCAAGCCATCAGTCTTATTTATTCTGGCTCTTGATGTGATTTATTCTGGCTCTTGAAAGGCAGGGCTGAGCCAGCAGGGGTGAAGGTTTTACTTGTGTTATTGTGAGTCATGCTGTTGTGTTATGCAATTAGAGGAATGACTCTCTCTCTTACCCCCCCCCCCACTCCAGTCCCTAGGTTTGGCACAGCTTACTTGTTGAGAGAAGGCAGTGGTATTTTAACGGGTAGTTTGAGCCCTTCCAAGTACCTGGAATGCATCTCTCTCTCTCACACACACACAGAGGCACAAACACATGTACATACATAGCATTTTTACAGAGTCTGTACAAGAGGATCTTTGAGGTGGAGGAATGGGGACACAAGCCCAAATCAACATACATTTCAACTGTCCCTGCTTTCCGAAGGTAATCCATTTCCCACAATGTACAGGAGTTCTCAACCTTTTAAAGCCTGGGCCAGGTCATGCTCCCTAAGACAGCTTTGGGGCCCGGATGGCTATTTTGCCCTTCCTCCACCACATGGCACTTCCAGGTGTGGTGGAGGCAGTGGGGGGCCCCCACATGAAATGGTGCTGTGGGCCGCATTCAGCCCATGGGCCACAGGAAGAGAATCCCTGATCTCATGGATTACCAGTCCACTGTTGTCCCTGTTGCTGGGGCTTTGTCAGTGATCCTTTTGGATTTTTTGAGATCTGGACGTAGGCTTGCAATCCCATGGTCCATGGGACAGTGTCTCAAATGACCACAGAATAGAAAACCTCTCCCCTTTCCTACCGATGGAGAAGGACAGATGTGCACTCTTGCAGATCTGCACATTGTAAGCAATAGAACACTCTGCTGTCTTGTTTTAATGGTGGCTTTCTAAAGAAGCAATGCCCAAGGAAGATCAGGAGGCTTCAGATCTGCCATCTTCAAACCTCTTTTAGTCCCTTGATAGCAACCTGAGCAAAAAAAAAAAGTACAATTGTTGGATCTGGGCCGCGAAGCGGCTGTTGGGTCCCGGAGGAGACTGGTCAAGCAATGAGACACGAGGCAAGATGGAGCGAAGACCAGTGATTTAATGAAGGCAAATCATCAGTATTTGTCATGTACAGGCTGCATGCAAAAGAAGTGCGATCTGACAGGATCCACATGCCATGTTTACACAAGTTAATTGTGGAAGTCTTCAGGGGAAGTTAATTAACTAACTTAATTAACAGCACGGGAAATACATTGTTCCATGTTATCCGGGGTAAACATATGGCTGGTATTGGTTTTAGGATTTAGAGTAATCCGCAGGTGCGAGATTACCTATTACATGACTAGCGAGTTAGTCATTAGCTTCCTATTGTCCGAGCTGCTTGTCAGGTCAGCTATAGATGAATTAAACCCTATCTAATATTCCGCTCCCCCAATTTCTGTCCCTTCAGGAACCCCTGGTAACAATGTGATCCCCCCTTACCGGGGTTCTGTCAGGGCCAGTATACCAATTGTGTGCGCGGTTCCCACATACAATCACCCTGGGAGTTTTACTGTAGCTATGGACCTCCTTCCTCTATCCTCAATGGATTAGCATTATTGACAGCCTTATGTGCCTAGCTCTAGATAGGGCAATGTATTTAATTACACATGAAGGCGATAAGCCTGCAACAGAACTGGAACTAGGGCTGGGCCACCAAGGCTATTTCCCAGGGTGCCAAATTTGGAGGGTGGCTACAGACGTTTAGCCTCTAGAACTATGATGGTGAACCTTGGCACTCCAGATGTTCTTGGACTTCAATTCCCAGAAGCCCAAGCACCCTGTGAATCCACACGAATGGGTTTACTGCGATTTATCCAGCCCACACTGCCCTCGTTGCTCCCGGAAGCAGAAGTAAAACACACCTGTATGGAGGAAGGGTTAACCCGGAAGAGTCTTAACCATACTGGCGCATTTTACTTCTGCTTCCGGGAGCGACGAGTGCAGTGCAGGCCGGATGAATCACAGTAAACCCATTCGTGTGGATTCACAGGGTGCTTGGGGTTCTGGGAATTGAAGTCCAAGAACATCTGGAGTGCCAAGGTTCGCCATCATGGCTCTAGAATGATAAGAACCCACCTGCTAGTGGTTGCTGTTGTGCGTAAATGAAACCACTTGGTCACACACCATATACTGTCTCTAGCAGCTCCTCTGTGAGCACAAGGAAACTAAACACAGGCGATGTCGAACCAAGCTACCAGCTTTGATGTTTGCAACCATGGCTGGTGGTTCTTTGAATTAGAGACCTCCCTTTGCTAATAAACATCTTTAGCCAAAACAAAACAGAACCCAAGGCGAAGCAAACGAATGACACATAGCCATAAGGTAGGGCAGGATAGAGTAGTCCTGTCCATTTGAAGCACTATCGGGAACAAGTCAAAACCGGCAAGTGAAAGAATCAAAGGCTGGTGTTTGTTTGGGTTAAGTGTCCTTCCAAAACAGTTGAATATGTGGGTCTAGTGACATTCTCTCTCTTTGGAATGTATTCTATAAAATAATTTTGATAGACCCTCTTCCAGCCTTCCAGAGACAGCCTACAACCTCAGCCCATCCATGCAGGTGTAGGGTGAATGCAGGTGAACCTTTTTTGAGCATGCAGTAATTTAACTTCATTCACAAAACTTCAAGAGGAGTCCAGGCAATGCCCCCCAACCCCACTTACACTTGGAAGGTAAAATTCACCCTTGCTGGAAAGCCAGTCGTATTTGACTCTAGGCTTCAGCACTCATCTCTGTTTATAGCCAAATAGCCAGCATTGTCTGTGGACGTTTTCGTGGACATATGGCAGGCATGAACCTGCCTGCATTTTCATGTTGCCTCTGATGTATTTTTTTCCTATTCTGAAAACAGTCCAAAATAGTTCTATAGCTTTTGATTGGAAGCATTAAGAGTTCCCAAAATACCCATGTATATATGGGAAATTGAGGTATACAGCACTTAATGTAAACCACAGAAGGTAGGTCTCTACCTCCAAGCCAATCACATTTCACAATAAAGCAAGGAAGCCAAAGGGAGAGAAGATTCATAATGAACAAGGTTAGTGACACATACAAAGAGATGTTGTTGTTGACCAGAAGTTCTCAACCTTTTAAAGCCGAGGACTGCTCCCACTCCCACTCCCTCAGACAGCTTTGGGGGTCGGATGGCCATTTTGCCCTTCCTCCACCACATGATACTTCTGGGTGTGGTGGAGGTGGGGGGCCACATGAAATGGTGCCGTGGGCCACATCTGGGCCATGGGCCACAGATTGAGAATCTCTGTTGTTGACACTCGCAAACAAACCTCCATCCCTTTTTAAAAAGCACACAGTTCTGTGAAGCACATATTCTTGAAACGTCCCGCCTACCTTATAGATTGATAGAACAGCACAGGGACCAAGTAAACATGCATAGGATTGCACTGCATATTTGTATTTTTATTACAGTGAAATTGCTTCTATGATGCCGAATAAGAATGTTTATTTCCTCCCACTGCCTCCCTTTTTTATTCCTGATCTACCACATGTCTACCAAACAGAGATTTCAATGTGACCTTACTCAGGTTAGGATAAATAGGCTGAAACCTCTTGCAAAGTTACACAAAAAGGCATGAATGATAGAGGTAATTTCTTGCTGTCCACTAAGAAATTTCCATGGGCATTGTCTGTTGCAATGCAACTTTGTCATGCCACTTTCATGTAATTGAGCAACAGGATTTCAGCTATTAAGTTAAATTGGACAGCCCAATCCCATGCAAACTATGTACCAGGGAAGGGGGAAATCCCCCTCAGTATGTTTTTGATTAGAATTTACCAGAATCTGTACATCTATTCACAAATGAAGTAGGATGAACTTGAAAATTCAAACATTAAAAAATGACTGTTAATTAAACACGGAGGTCGGAGGTGGGTGAGATGATACACATTTTAGTTAATAGCCATTGCTGTCTTCATGGAATCTTTCATGTTTTTGCAGTTAAGACATGCTAATCCCATATCTGCCCTGCCCTGTTAAAGCAAATGTAGCTAATGTTTGCCAAGAATCTTATGATAGATGTATTAAGTGGAGCGGCTGATTCTGAGGCATTTGTTTTTCTTTTAATTAATTTTGTGACACTTGGTTGCTTTAAGCTGCCCTGAAATTGGTAAAATGAATCTGTTAAATTGAGATAAGAAGATTTTCCAAGAAATTACTGTTGGATCACAATAAATTTGCAACGTGCCAAATTAAAGTCTGTGGTTTCCCCATGCCCCAGTGGCATGGAACGGCCCGCGCAGAGGCCACTTCGGGGGAACGCTCCTTGAGTTGTGGGCTCTGCGGGCAGAGAAATTTAGGGGGGTGGATAAATGATAGGGTTTGATTCACCCAATTTCCTGACCTGACCAGCGGATCTGCTGAGAGAGCGAATAGCTAACCCAGTTACCCATTAGAATAATCACTCATCTCCAAGCTCAACTTTACCCTGGGTGTAAACAGATGCCATGTTTACCCCTGCCTAATCCCCAAACAATGGTGTTTTCCCCAGTCTGTGTTTGGCCAAGTTAATTAACTTCCCTCCGAGAGATTCCCAATTAACCCGAGTAAACAGGTGATGTGATTTCTGTCAGATGACTGTTTCTGCCACCGTTGCGCTTTTACTCCTATATATGATGATGCCTTTTCCCCAATAAACCACTGATCTTATCCTCCTCCATACTGCCTCGTATCGTTTCTTGATCAGTCTCCTCCGGGACCTCCGGCCCTCTGCGGCCCCAATTCCTACATCTGGTGACCCCAACGTGATCTACTCGTGAGTAAGAGCGGTCTTCCTCAGAGTAGCGATCACACAGTCCGGTTCTGCACTTGAACCGTGTCCGAATCATCCCGGAGGACAGTGCGGCACTCCATCCGGCAGCCAGCCGAGCGGAGGGACGGCCTGCGGTGAGGCAGTCCAAAGAGGCATCCTACAGCGTGCTCCCGGCTTTCGCGGCGGCTTGCAGGTTACGGAAAAACGCGTTCCGCAGGGACAGCTGTGAATCCCTGACAGCGCAGTGGCCACCGAGGGCCCGTGGCCGCAGTCCACGCTCCGAGCTCTACCCAGAAAGCGACGTCGCCAGAACCTGTTGCCTGCCAAAGACGCGTCGACTCGTCCTGAGAGGACCCAATCGCAGGTAATATGGGGACCTGTCCTCAGCGACAGCGTCCATCCGCTAGCCAAAGAACTCGTGAGGGAGAGTTCAAGATCCTGGCCAGGATATTTAATTTGCGTTTTCACAGCGGGGAGCTAGCGAGACTTTTGGTGTACCTAGGGGAACACTGCCTGCTTTACCCAGAAGTAGGTACGTTAACCCTCAAGCTCTGGGATCAGATAGGAGACTGCATTCAGCAACCCCCGAAAGCTCCAGGAGGCGTAATTCGCACATGGAGAAAGTGTAGGAAGTTCTTAGCGGAGATAGAGCCAGTCCGGGTAGAGGCCAAAGAACCCCCAAATCTGCCAGAAGCGCCAGCCGAGCCAACGGCGCCTACGGCGCTCTATCCGTCACTCCAATTTAGGCAGGGTAGCGTAGGGAGCTTTCCCCCGGTGACAGCTGCAGACGTCACCGGTGGAATGCAAGGAATGAGGAGCGCAGGCGCTTTTCTGACAGCAACGGGTTCCCGAGTTACCAAAAGTCCCCTTCAGCGTACAATTGAAGAGGAGATTAGGAAGGGGGAGTTGCCAGCAGAAGAACTAGCTGAGCTTAGTCAGATATGTCCCATCCGCATGGAAATAGACGCGCTCACAGGCGCCCAACAGATAATTCATTCCCCAGTCCCGTATAAGCTTCTCATGGCCATACGGAAAGCCATCTCAGAAACAGGGCTCCAAAGTCGTTTTACAAGGGGCACGCTTCAGCAAGTGTGCGAGAACACCATGTGGATTCCCCATGACTGGAAAGCCGTCATGCGGATGATGCTCAACCCTAGCCAGTATTTAATTTGGGACAGCGAGTTTCGCCTAGAGGCGCAGACGAGGGCCGCCAGGATGGGAGGCGCAGTACTTCCTGACCAGTTATATGGTTCAGGTGCCTTCGAGCCCATCGATGCCCAAATCAACTTGCCTCTTGCCACTCTCCAGATGTCGGCCGAGGCCGCCTTCAGGGCGTTTTTCAAAGTCCCAGCGACTGGCAAAGCGGCTAAAAATTACACCGCTATCAAGCATGGAGCCCAGGAGCCCTATATGGACTTCATCAATCGCCTGGAAGAAGCAATTAGCAGGCAGATTGACAATGAGCAGCCCCAGCAAGAGCTCATGATGAAGTTAGCCAAGGACAATGCCAATCTAGACTGCCGTAAAATCCTGCAGTCACTAGGCAATCGTCCCGACTTGACACTTACGGACATGATTAGAGCTTGCGCCGACGTTGGCACAGAATCCTACAAGATGGGATTACTAGCGGCAGCGGTGCAAGGGGGTAAGAGACCAAAGGGAAAGACCCAAGGAGCGTGTCACAATTGTGGCAAGGTTGGTCACTTCGCTAGGGAGTGCCGATCCAAGGGAGGCGGACAAAAGTCCGGCCGTTCCAAGGCTCCGAAAACCCAGTGTCCGAAGTGTAAAAGAGGCTACCACTGGGCCCGAGACTGTCCGGATTCGGGAAACCGGAACGCGGGCATGTCTCTGGCCCCGGTCCAAACAGAGGCTTCCCTCAGCTCACCAGAGCTGGACTAGATCCCAGTCCCACTCCAGGCATCCCGAGGGCACAGGCCAGCCCCAAGGGTAGTACAGGGTTAGACTTGACTTGTCAGGCGGACGTTACATGCGACCTGCCAGGCACAGTCTATCTGGTGGACTCCCAGTACATGGGTCCACTGCCCAAGGGCTTTATAGGTTTAGTTTTGCCCCGCAGTGTAGCTGGAGCACGCGGAATTTTCATAATTCCAGGAGTCGTTGACTCCAATTTTTCAGGCGTTCTCCAAGTTCAGTTGTGGACGCACCTGCCCCAGACAATTCACAAAGGAGACACCTTAGCGCAACTGATCATGGTTCCTTGTCACTCGCCAGCAGATAGCCAGGGAAGGCTCAGTGACAGCTCCGAGCCCCGGTCAGAGGACCGCTCGAGCGCCAGTGAGGCAGTACAAGGATACCAGGTCTTAGCGACAGTGGAGACCAACATTGAGTGGAAACAGCGCCCGGTTATCGAGGTATTTCTGAATAATAGAATATTCTCAGGCTTATTAGATACCGGAGCAGATGTGAGCGTGATAAGCAGGGGCCAGTGGCCAAGGGAGTGGGCCATTGAGCCGGTCTCCGATGTGTGGGGGGGTAGGCGGCATTCAGGAAGCGTTTAGAAGCCGAGAGTGGGCGACAGTCACGATCCCAAAGGCTGATGGCACGGCGGTAATTCGGCCGCACATTCTTGACGTGCACATCAACCTTTGGGGGCGAGACATTTTGTAGCAGTACGGTGCTACGCTTACCTTTGGGTAATGGCGTTGCCACTTAAGTGGCTCACCGACACGCCGGTCTGGGTAGAACAATGGCCGGTAGTGGGGGAGAAATTAGTCGCCCTTAAGCAACTAGTTAAAGAACAGCTAGACGCAGGACACATAGAGCAGTCCACGAGTCCATGGAATTCGCCAATTTTTGTGATTAAGAAGAAGTCGGGGAAGTGGCGACTTCTCCACGATCTCAGAGAGATCAATAAATGCATTCAGCCAATGGGTCCGCTCCAATGCGGCATCCCGAATCCGAACATGATTCCCGAGGGGTGGGAGATCCTAGTCGTAGATCTCAAGGATTGCTTTTATACAATTCCCTTAGACCCCCGGGACCGGGAAAGGTTCGCCTTCACGGTGCCGGTTGTGAACCACAGTGAGCCTACGCAGCGTTACGCGTGGAGATTTTTGCCACAGGGCATGCTCAATTCGCCCACCCTGTGCCAAATTTATGTTCACAACGCACTGGCAAAGTTCCGAAGCCTTTACCCTAAAGCCATAGTTTGCGATTTCATGGATGACATCTTGGTTGCGATGCCGCAACTCGGCAGCGAAACATTTTCTGACCTCCAGGCCAGCCTGGGGGACAAAGGTTTACTCATTGCCCCAGAGAAAGTGCAGAGAACCGAGCCCTTCTCATACTTGGGTCATCGGCTTCTCTGCTCTTTCGCCGCACCAGTTTTGCCTCAAATCAATTTGCAGGACTCAGTCACCCTGGTAGAATTGCAGCAGGTTTTAGGTAACATCAATTGGGCCAGACCGTATTTTCGTTTGGATACGGATCTTTTGAAGCCGCTCTTCTCGCTGCTAACCTTAGGTAAGCAGCCAGCAGACCGGGTAAAAATTTCTCGAGAAGCGCGCTTAGCTCTCGAGAAAGTTAACCAAGCTCTCAGCCAGCGATGGGTAGATAGGATCGCCCCAGGGCCATATGCTCCGATCTTGAATTTGTACATCGTACGGTCAGGATCCATGTTCACTGGAGCGCTCGGCATAGATGCCGAGAAAGGGGCGAGTATCGTGGAGTGGGTGTACCTTCCGAACACCTCTTCACGAAACATTGTTCCTCCCCAGGAACTGGTCTCCGCGGTGGTTTACCGCGGACGGTTGAGAGCTAGGGACATTTCAGGGCATGATTTGGCCAAAATCATAGTCCCGTTCACCAAGGAACAAGTTCAGCAATTAATGCAGCTCGGTGACTCGCTTCCAATTGCGTTGGAAGGATTCACCGGATGCTTGGCATACCACTTGCCGAAGGACCCCAGACTCGTCTCACTCCAGACGCAGACAGTTAGCTTATTTGAGTTGCTTTCGCTGGTTCCACTTCAGGGAGCTAGGACAGTTTTTACGGATGGTGGTCGGACATACGGTGTCTTGACCTGGCAGGAGGGCCAAGCTTGGCGCACGCTGTTAACTCTTCCACAAAAGTCCGCACAGCGGGCGGAGTTGGCAGCGGTGAACCTTGCCTTGCGCACCTTCGCCAAAGAACGCTTAAACATCATTACAGACAGCATGTACGTTAGGAATTTGCTTCACAGTCTACCGGGAGCATACATTACTCCCGCGATAGACAAGAATTTGCTTAGTTTGTTTCTCACTGCTCAATTTCATTTGCGAAACCGCACGGAGCCGCTCTATATCGCCCACATTCGCAGTCATCAGGACCTCCCGGGTCCGATTTCCACGGGCAATAGCAGAGCGGACGCGGCGGCAAAGGAAATTCAGCAACGTTCAGTTTTGGGTGTTTTTACTACGCCAATCCAGAGCCATGCCTTCTTTCACCAAAATGCCAAAGCACTTGCCAGACAGTTTAATTTGCCACTTTCTCAAGCCCAAGGCATAGTTCGCTCTTGCCAGCATTGTGCAGGGGCGCCGGGGGGGCCCTCGTGGGGGGTCAACCCACGAGGGACGGAGGCCAATCAGGTGTGGCAAATGAACATCACGCATGTTCCGCAGTTTGGCAGATGGCAGTACATGCACGTTTGCATAGACACTTTTTCACAATTCGTTTGGGCAACGGCGCAGAAAGGGGAGACTGCTTCCCACGTGGAGCAGCACCTCCTTTCCTGCATTGCAGCCATGGGCAAACCTCGGCACGTGAAAACCGATAACGCCCCGTCCTACAGCTCTAGGCAGCTGGCCACCTTCATGGCCACTTGGGATATTCAGCATACTTTTGGCGTTCCTTACAATCCGCAGGGGCAAGCGATTGTGGAACGGGTCAATCGGACGCTCAAGTCCTATATTGACAAACAAACAGAAAGGGGGGAGCCACCAGCCCTCCCCAAGTCACAGGCTCAGGCACAGCATTGTCTGAATAAGGTATTGTTCACTTACAATCACCTTAATGTTTTTTCGGATTGCACGCCGCAGGAGAAGCACTTCCGCCGTTCGGAGGCTCTCCCGCGACCGATGGTCCGATACCGAGTGCCACCGGACCCTTCCTGGAGGGGCCCGGCGCCGCTCATAACCTGGGGGAGAGGGTATGCTGCAGTTATGTCTCCTACAGGTGTCGTTTGGATTCCAGCTCGGTGTGTCAAGCCTCACTTGGAACCACATAGCGTGGACCCAGGCCGACCCGAGTCCGATCCCGGAGATGGAGGACCTCACCCTGACCGACAAGACCTGTCGGAGGAGACGGCCACCGACAGCGCCGAAGATCACCTGGGGGATGATCAAGGCCCTTTGCAGTGAGGCCGAGGACGCCCTCCAACGCGAGGAGAAGGAGCCGACACCGGAGAACCTCACGGCTGCAATCTTCGCCCGAATTCACGCCAACACCATGGCAGCCATCATCATCCTGACCCTCTCCCTACTTGTGGGGGGAGGCGTTCAAGCCGCCCCACTTGGGGCCAGCGGCTTGATACCAGACGGAGACCTTTCCGCCCGGATGCATTATAACCTATGGGAAAGGTTGGCGGGCCTCGTCAACCAGTCCGATTTTTGCCTGAAGCAGGACATTGGTTCTGCCTCAATTCTGAGCACCTGTCTCATCCCAGTGTGCCACACTCTAGATGCGCACGCCAGGGATGGCGACTGGCTGCTGAAGAGGATTTTCGGACCGCACCTCCCTCCGAGTTTTGCAACCTACGCTCGTTGGGGGGGATTGCGGTTCACCATGACTTTGCCGGCTGACGCAGCCACTCTTCACACTCCGCGAGTGGCGGCCAGCCCGAACTCTACTTGTGCTCGAATGGTCGGCTGCGCTGCAGTCGGCCAAACTCAGCGCCGCTGCTTCGATACCGGCAGCAGCAACTGGACTTGTGATAAACCAGAGACACTTGGTTCAATGTATGCCCATGTTACGTTACCATCTGGTTGGTTCTTTACGTGTAATCAGTATACTTTTAACTACATTCCCGCAAATGTATCAGACTCCACATGTTGCCTAAGTCGTTTGACACTGTTACTCCCTACTAAGGATATGATCACCCCAAGCACAATTGTTTCCAATGTTTCAGCACCCATAAGGCACGCTCGTACCACCCAGTTAGACAGCTCATGTGATAGCAGCTTTAGAGTTTTGAGTCCAGCCGAATATGTCTCGCTGGCAGTCAGCATAGTCGGCGTGCCAGCCTTAGCCGTCGGCAATGCTCGGAGGATTGGTTGATTGGCTTGCGGATTAGCCAAAGCCATCAACCACACCTCCTCGGCGATCGCGCTGCTCAATCAGGAGCAGGCGGAGCTTCGCCATGCCATACTTGACAATAGAGCGGCTATAGACTACCTCTTAATGCTGCATCACTTGGGTTGCGAATCCTTCCAGGGTATGTGTTGTTTCAACCTTACTGATAATTCCCGCAGAGTGCAAAATCAGCTCACAAACCTCCACACCATAGTCCAGGGCATCCGAGAGGGCTCTGCATGGGGAGACTGGTGGAGCTCATTGTGGAGCTGGATGTGGTCGTGGATTCCATGGGGGTGGCTTCAGACGGTACTTAAGGTGGTCATGGGGGTGGTCCTGCTAGGCATAGCAGTCTGCTGCTTGGCGCAATGTATCCCCTCACTGATATTGAAGTGCCGCCCCAAGAAGGAACCCCGAAGCGTCATCCCCGCTCAGCAGCTGATGCCTCTCCTACGCAGAGTCGCCAGTCAGGTCCTTAAATGAAATTAAAAGGGGAGATGTGGTTTCCCCATGCCCCAGTGGCATGGAACGGCCCGCGCAGAGGCCACTTCGGGGGAACGCTCCTTGAGCCGTGGGCTCTGCGGGCAGAGAAATTTAGGGAGGTGGATAAATGATATGGTTTGATTCACCCAATTTCCTGACCTGACCAGCGGATCTGCTGAGAGAGCGAATAGCTAACCCAGTTACCCATTAGAATAATCACTCATCTCCAAGCTCAACTTTACCCCGGGTGTAAACAGATGCCACGTTTACCCCTGCCTAATCCCCAAACAATGGTGTTTTCCCCAGTCTGTGTTTGGCCAAGTTAATTAACTTCCCTCCGAGAGATTCCCAATTAACCCGAGTAAACAGGTGATGTGATTTCTGTCAGATGACTGTTTCTGCCACCGTTGCGCTTTTACTCCTATATATGATGATGCCTTTTTCCCAATAAACCACTGATCTTATCCTCCTCCATACTGCCTCGTATCGTTTCTTGATCAGTCTCCTCCGGGACCTCCAGCCCTCTGCGGCCCCAATTCCTACAAAAGTCCTCCCTTTCCACCGCCAGGACAATGTTCTCAGCATCAGATCGGAGAGTGAGAAAGAGAATCCGCTCGTGGCTGGTGAAGAATATTAACTATATAATAATTGTCCGTACTAAATGTATAACTTTTTGCCAAATAAGTCAACTGAGCCCAAGGCTTGGGTAATTTTCCTTCAATAACTTTATAGGTGCATACTTGAGAACAATATCCAAAGCTTTTCCGGTATAATAATAAGCTTTTCTGGGTATTGACCCTTTCATCAGGGAATCTGAGAACTAGTGATTCAAAGTGACCGTGTGATAAGCTTTAACTCATAGCGTCCTCGCCACTTTGCATGATCTGCTTCGTTCTAGCAGACGACTAGTTCTCAGATTCCCTGATGAAAGGGTTAATACCCAGAAAAGCTTATTATTATACCGGAAAAGCTTTGGATATTGTTCTCAAGTATGCACCTATAAAATTATTGAAGGAAAATTACCCAAGCCTTGGACTCAGTTGACTTATTTGGCAAGAGTTATACATTTAGTATTGACAACTATTATATAGTTAATATTCTTCTCCAGCCACGAGCGGATTCTCTTTGCAGGCGCACCCCCCAATAAAGGACTCAGACACTGATAAAAGTGGATAACGGCATTGGGCCACATTTATTGATTCATGCCCTAGTCCGAATTATAAATTTCCATTGGTAATTGACCAATCATAATTCTTAAGGCAAGCAGGCCGAAGTAACACTGGTAAGGTACCACCCAAAATTGCCAACGGCAATTGCTACAATGTATCCATTTGTATCAATTTGTTTGTTGACAACAAACAAATTGTTGACTGTAGTCAATATCTAACTAATGACCCCACCCTCTGACGCATATCCATAAAATCACGGGGTGATGCATGCTGTCTAGCTATAGCCATCACCCCGTCGCCTAGTTCGTCGTTGACCGGACAACGTTTAACCAACTTATGCCTGTCTAGTGTTGTCCAGTCAATTGCGAACTTGCCGGATACCTGTGGGTCATAATGTTTACCTTACCAGTGCTACCCGCCACACGGAGGGGCTTCAAAGAAGGCTCGACGCCCCCCCCAGACCGTCAGCTCTGTCAACAGGCCTGCTCGCCAATCACCCAACAGGAGGTCCATACCTCCTCGCGACAGATGGGCCCCATCCCCTGCATACAAGTCATAATTTTGTAGGCTAATAGCGGGGTGACGACTGACCCTCCCCCAAGCCCTGTCGACAAGGAACTGCGCCACTGCCCTATTCACCATGCGTCTAGCGCGGTCAAGGGCCAGGAGGTCAACACCCCCTCTGTAGGAATGGCGCGGGACCATGTCCGACCAAACAAGGGTTGTGGCGGGCCAGACGTAATGCAGGTAGGCGAGGTCCTCGCAAATCGCATGCTTCAGCGATAAGCCGGTGACCTGGCCCAAATCATTGCCCCCCAGGTGTATGATCAGAATGTCAGGCGGGTCAGCCTTCTGGCCTGAAAAAAGGAAAGGCAGCAGCTCCCGCCATAACATCCCGGGCTTACCATGCCATGTGAGACTTGCGTATGCACCCAGTCCCAGTCGGGGTCCCCACTCTGTCGCCGCAGCGTAACGCGCTGCCCTGTGCACGTAGCTATGGCCCACCAGCCATACTGTCACCGGTGTAATACGATACCCAGGGTCTGTAAAGAAAATTGAGGAAAAGAAGGTAAGGTGACTGGATTGGTACTCACAGCGGAAGTGGGCGCACATAAAACTGAAAACATTGCGAACCCCACCTTCCCATGCTGCGTATGTCAGCCCCGGAGTACCCAAAAGCAGCTGCGGTTGAGGCCGCCCCTATACGGAATGAATGGGTGCCATAGTGGGCACCTGGGAGGCCCACACTGGCCAGCGCTTTGCCCGTCACCTTCCAAAATTGAAATTTAGTAAGGGGAAACCCATCTTGGTGACAGAAAAATGGGCCATGGTGCGTGCCACGCAGTGCAAGGAACTCCTGTAGGGCACCAACCGGACAGATGTCTGCCAAAGAACACCGCAGCAGTCGCACACCACTGCCTACGCCATGCTGATCTGTCTTAGAGGAGCGTATCCTCAACTGAGCCCAGTCTTTGGCAACACAGACATCCTCGAGTTCCAGTGCCCTACGACTTGCATCCGCCTTAGACAGCATCTCAAGCTCGCTGATGCGGAGCGCTCCAAAAAATGCCACCGTTGTGGCTGCATGAAATAGGGCTGCCTCATATGTATCAAAACAGAGGCAAGGCCAGCCCCGGGCCAACTGGGTAAGAACCCCTGGGGAAATCGGGTGGCGGTCGTCCGGGCAACACCCGCGCTCGCGCACCCACCCCTCCAAAACATGTCTCACACGGAAGTCAGAGGTGCTGTCCACATGACCTCCCACTTTGGCCATAAAAGCCAACGCTGAAAGCTTAGATGCTATGGTGCGAGGTGCAAGGCCCTGAGCATGCAGGTAAACCATGAACCACAGAACATGGGTTACCGGGATCGGCCAGGTTCCTGGCAGTTGAAATTGGGTACAGAATGCCCTGAAAGAATTAATTGCGTGGTGATACGCCTTACGCGTGCGTGGCGCTAGCGACAGGCCAATCGCCCGGTTCACCTCTCCTTGCCAATGGTCCATATCTCCTCCGGGAGTGGCGAGGGAAATTCCTCCGCATCCGGGGCCAAGGCACGGAACCGGGAGATCTGTAGGCGGGACAAAGCGTCAGCAATATCATTATTAACCCCTGGGACATGCCTGGCCCTGAACAGGACGTTGAGGCGCAGGCTGCGCAACACAAACTGGCGCACTAGGTCCATCACCCTGGGCGATTTAGAAGTCTGTGCATTGACAATGTGGACCACAGCCGCGTTGTCACACCAGAAATGCACGACCGAGTTGGCCCACTCCTCGCCCCATAGCATCAAAGCACCCAGGATAGGGAAAAACTCCAGATATGTGAGATCACACAGGCAACCCGTGCCTGCCCAGGCCGGTGGCCACCCACCATATGCCCACTTCCCATTGAAGTACATCCCATAACCCAGTGATCCCGAGGCATCAGACTGAATCTGAAAATGAGGGGAAGCCAGGAGGTCATGCCTCCAAAATGAGACCCCATTGAACTCCCTCAGGAACTGTAACCAGACAAGCATGTCTGCCCTGATACCCCGGGTAAGCCGAACCCTATGGTGAGGCCTGGATAATCCTGCCATGGCGTCGCACAAGCGCCGGGCAAAAGCCCTGCCCGGTGCGACCACCCTGCAAGCGAAATTAAGGTGACCATGTAGCACCTGCAGTTCTCTCAGTGACGCCTTGCGCTTGGCCAGCAAGTCCGAGATAAGGGCCACAATCCTTGACACCTTATCCCCCGGTAACCTAGAAGCCTGCGCTATCGTGTCAATCTCCACCCCCAGGAAGACTAGCTGGGTAGATGGGCCCTCGGTCTTTTCGGGCGCTAAAGGGACACCGAGTTCCTCCATTAGCGTCTGAAATGTGTTGAGGAGACGTGTACACGTGTCCCAGCCCCATTCACCCCCGAATAAAAAGTCATCCAGGTAATGGGCTACAGACCGGGACCCTGACCTGCGGACGAAAGCCCACTCTAGGAAGGTACTGAAACGCTCGAAAGCCGAGCATGATATGGAACAGCCAAAAGGCATGGCCTTATCAAAGTAATATTCGCCCCAAAATTTGAAACCCAGCAATTCAAAGTCGCCCGGGTGCACCGGCAAGAGGCGAAAAGCCGACTTAATGTCGCACTTAGCCAGCAGCGCACTCGGGCCACATGAGCGCACCATGCGCAGCGCGTGGTCAAAAGATGTATACCTGACTGAGCAAAGGTCATCAGGGATAGCATCATTGACCGATCGTCCGGCTGGGTAGGACAAGTGATGGATAAGGCGAAACTCGCCTAGAGACTTTTTGGGACCCAAGCCCAGGGGCGATACCTTAAGGTTGGGAAACGGGGGTGCAGGGAAAGGGCCAGCGACCCTGCCCGCATCGACCTCCTTACTAATGCTGGCAGCAGCCACCTCCTCCCTCCCCCTAAGGGACAAAAGGTTGGGGGCATCCTGAGGGGACCTATCACCCATGAAAGGGATACGGAACCCCTGCCTAAAGCCCTGAAGGAGATAATCCGCATCCTCCCCTTTCGGGTACAATGAGAGCCAACGCTCCAACATGTCCACATTAATTGGGGAGGGAGCCTTTCGGTGAACCAGCTCCATCTGCGGCAGTCTTGCCAGCCCACTGTCCGCCCCTCCCTCTGCCCCGCGTCCCTCCAGGCCTGGGACAGGCAGAGGCTGCGTGGGGGCCCGCACAGGTGGGACACTCATGTCTGTACTTGCAATTCTTCCTATTGCAGGAACCATAGGACGAGAAAGTCCAGCACAGCAGGTGGGCTGGAACCCCCTGCCCCGCCACCTGGCGGGGAACCTGTGCTGGAGCCGCTCGCTGGACCGCATGTCCACAATGGTATCTTTCCCCTGGCGCGGGGCGCGTGGGCGTCATGTACAGAAGCCAAAGCCTCTGGCATGGCTCATCCCACCTCATCTCAGGGTGCAGGGGAATCCGCATACGGAATTCCTCGTCATAAGCCAACCACGACGGGCCCGGAAAGTCAACCATCGCCCGATAGATGTTGTCCAAATACTGGACCATCGGAATTGCCAAATCCGGCCGGGCCCTCAGGTACACCACCATGTAGATGAGGTAGGCCGGCAGCCAGTTGGCCCACGTACGTGGTGGCTTGCGACGACGTGCCTGCTCCTTATCCTTCTCATCCTGCCCCTCCCTCTCTTCCTTGGTGGGCTCCCTGTTTAGGAGTGAGAAGATATCTACATACTCCCCCCGCCATATTTTCTCTTTGGTGGCCTGTGCCAAGTGGTCACCCAGTGGTAAGGAATACCCCGCTGTCGGCAAGGCCGAGACAGGCACCGCAGAAACTGCGGGCATCTGGAAAGGGGCTTGGACTAGCCCAGACACCCCCAAAACATTCCCCACAGGGTAGGAAACACCCCCCACCCCGGGGCCCTGGGTGGTAGTTGTCGTCGCCGGGTGGGGCGTCGGCGGCTGTACCGCCGCACCACCCACGCGAGGCCAAGGCCATTGGAAAGCCCCCCCCCCAACGTGGCCACATGTGTAGGGCACTAGTTTGGACCGCATACTCACATGCTGCACCCCCGCGGGCCGCCCCCACCGGGGGTTCCGGCCCACTGGCGGCGTCGGAGCTCACGACCGCCGTAGAGCTCGTCGCTGGGGCCTGACCCGCACTGGCCTGTTGGTTGGGGAGCTGCGAGGCAGTGGCCGAAGTCGCGCCATGCGCCTCAAGCTGCTCGACCCGTCCCGTCGCCTGCCGCTGCCCAGCAGACGACGCGTCAAAATGAACCCCAAAGGGAGCCCCAGCGTGGCTGGCCCGAGCCAGGGAAGCCTCGAGGGCCGCAACGCGGGCCAGTAAGGCCTCCACACTGACGTGGGGCCAAGGGCCAGCCGGCCCGCCTGCTACAGGCGTGGGTACAGGTCCTTGTACCCCGGGGCCCGAATAGGGCCATGACCCCACACCCAGGCCCGGTAGGGCCGATGTAGGCACCCGCCAGGGAAGGGGACCACACCACCCCCCAAGGCTGGAAGGCCCCGGAGTGAGCTGCACCCCTATAGAGGAAGGCCCAGTAGAATGGGAAGCACCAGGAGCGGTGTCCACCGCTTGCGGGCTGCGGGCCGCAGCCCTTGCTGGACCCATGCTTGGGTCCCCAGCCTCCGGCCAAGGGGGAATAGACCCCATCCCACCGGTCCCGGTGGGTGCAGGCAAAGGCGGCTGCTGGGGAGGCGCAGCCGCAGTCCTCCGACCTGGATTGCGCCTCCGAACCGCGCGATCCGCGCTCGCGGCCGCCTTCTTCTTTGAAGGCATCTCAGTCCAACCTATGGGAAGCCGAAAGAAGAAAATCAGCAGCCAAAAGGCTTCCCAGTCAAGGCAAAAGCGACGGAGGTAAGAGGGAAAAACTTCTCCGCTCCGTCGCTTCGCAAAATGGCAGCTCGGCTGCCTCGTGGCCACCCCTTTTATAAAGGAGCTGGCCACGCCCCTAACTACCTGGATGTCTTCGTCTGGTGGGGGGGCCCCTGCAAAGAGCGCGGCGGCCATTTTGGCGCCGCGCTTGCATTCTCTCTCTCCAGTGTGTTCTCCACTCTTCCCGCTTGTTCTCTACGGCTCAGCATCAGATCACCAGTGATGCGCTGCAAAATTTTTTACTACCCCCACCCTGGGTGTAGCTAACTCTGTGGGCGTGACTAACTCTGTGGGCCATGCCACTTGGCCGGGCATACCATGGGCCTGGGGTAGGGAGATGGGTGTGGCCAGCCAAGTGGGCATGGCCTGGGGAAATTTCCGCTACCAGTGCCCACACCTGTGGGCACCGGAAGCAGCGCATCACTGCAGATCACTCATGGGGTGTTGAGTGAGGAGGGAACTCCAGGGAAGAGCCTCTTCCTAGTTGTCTCCAAGACAGGCAGAGGCTTGGCCAACCACTCTGGTTGACTAGCTCATTGGTCGCCTGGCATACTCTCCAATGCACACAGCCTCTCCTCTTTGGGGAGCCCTCTCAAGCATCTCCATAATGGCAGGAGTCTCTTCCATCTGCATGAAAAAGAAAAGGCAAGCCATGCCAGCCCCCCTCTGAAGTATCTGGTGTAGCGGAGAAAGTGCCTCCATCCTGTCACACCCACATAGAGTAGATCCCACAGCACTGGATATGGATGGTAAGCCTTGGGGCTTCCTGAGAGGCTGTTAGTTCTGGTGGGCAAAGCTGTCAAACAGCAACAGGCAGGCAGGCAGATAAATGGAGGGACTGACAGATGGACAGCCAGCCACGTGGAGTGAGAGATATACATAGATGGACAAATGAACAGATAGATGGATGGGCAGAGAGAAGGATAGAATGGTGAAATGACAGATGAGTAGATGGGCAGCTGAACAGATGGATGTAGGAAGGGCAGAGGGACAGACTGACAAATAGTCTGTCCCATGTCTCCAAAGCTTCTTATTTGGCAAAGGAGTTAGTCCCCTTATCAGTGTTGAAGAAAAAAGGCAATTAGTCAGCCTTTGTAGAAAGATTGTGGATTGCATTGTTTGTCTTAGGCAGCAAACGTATTTACAATAGAAATTACACTTATGTAAGGCCCCATAGCCCTTAGTGCACTCTCTGTGCGGTTCACAAGTCAATTAGCATTTTCCACCCCCCAAAATGCTGGGTACTCATTTTACTGACCATGGAAGGATGAGTCAACCTTGATCCCCGTCAGGATTGAACTCGCAACATTTTGGCTGCAGTACTGCCGTTTAACCACTGCGCCACCAGGGCTCGCACTCCGGTGTTTGTCATGAGCCGAGACTGTCACCTTGGTTGCATCTCAAAGGTTGCTGTGGCTGTGAATGAAGCAGCCAACCTGCTGTTTACTACATCCAGTCCTAAGGACCATTGGAATTTCGTATGTGCAGCACTCAGAAAAAAGTTGTAAACATCTTATATAAGTCCTAAGCATTCTTATTTGGATTGATCATCATGATGTGCCCTTTCAACCCTCCTTTCGTGTTTCATTCCATGTCGCTTCATCTCTTGCTGCTCCAAAGTATCTGGCCTGCCTGGGGCTCCACAGCCAAGTGCTCTTAATCTCTGCCTCCCTTCAGAGGGACTCATCCCCACCTTTGCCAGTTTTTTATGGGCTTAGGGCCCGGATTCCGATGGACTTACTACTTCCAAGCTACCTGCCAAGTGTCTTGGCCCCAGGGAGCTGGCACAATGGCATTGAGAGGAGATGTTGTGTGGGATGAACACAAAGCGTCATCCTGGAAATTAATCAGTTCAAATGAATTTTCCATTGACGTTGCAAATCCACACTTAGGGCAAAAGGCTAGTAGGAAAGGGAGAGGCCGTCTTTTATTCTCTGCCCGGGCTGGGTTTGAAGAAGAGGGGCAGGAGCAGCCTGTGTGCCTTGGAGGTGGTGTGTGTGTGTGGTGAGATAGGAAGAATGCTTGTTCAGGGACTGCGGTGGCTCAAGTGGTTAAGACGCTGAACTCACTGACTGGAAGTTCAGAGTTTGATTCCTGAGTACTGCAGAACGGAATGAGCACCAGTCTTTGTCCCAGCTCCTGCCAAACTAGCAGTTTGAAAGGAAGAAATTGCAAGTAGATAAATAGGGACCACTTCGATGGGAAGGTAAACAGTGTTCCATACACTCCGGTGTCGAGGCATGCTGCTACGTGTCCACAGAAACGTTTGCAGACGCAGACAGTGCTGGCACTTTGTCTAAACAGAGATGAGCACTGAACCCTGGAGCCAGATACGACTTGCTTTCGAGCAAGGGCAACCTTTACCTTTACCTTGTTCACCTCTTTCACAAAGCCAATAAGACTAATAATTTTAAAATACCAACTTCTTCAAAGAACCAGCCAGCAAATCAATGGTGGGACTAGGTCAGGGACCAAGAAACATAGAAAATTAGCTTAATGTGAACCATTTGGTTGGTCCTTTAGCCATCTTTTACACATGGAACCAAAGCATAGCTGTCAAGTATCCTGTATTGGCTGGGAAACTCCCGTATTTTACTCTCTTTCCCACCATCCTCCCGTATTAGTTAGACTGCAATACCCTAATGCCACCACTGGAGGGCTGCACAGGATAAGCATAGCTGTCAAGTTTCCCGTTTTGGCCGGGGAATTTCCCTTATTTTCAAATCCAAAACTTGACAGGTATGAACCAAAGGAGGCCTCCATCCTTTCTGTTTCACTCTTGTTTTAAAAGGACCTGGAGACCTGCAAATCATAAAGATGATAGGGACAGCAGAATGGGTAGAAGGAAATGTAATGCTTTATTGTCCTGCTTCACTTAGATATAATCCTCAATATCAGCGGTAATAAAGGAAAACATACATAAAGGAAGGCAAGCCTTTATAAGTAACTGTTATGAGAAACAAAGATTTGCTTTGCTTCACGTGAAGCTGTTGAATCAAATGGACAGGTGATTCACAAGAAGTGAGTTCTGCCTTCAAGGATGCTGTTTCACTGGTACATTTTCTCGGGTGGATATGCATAAAATTTAGCTACATTTTAGTGGGCGGGGGGGATGTGCAGATGTGCAGAAATTACATCTGGTTCCTCCCACTTTGCTTGGTCTTGTCCTGTGTAGAGCCTCCTCGAAGATTGTGGTATTTTTGAACTACAATTGTGCATACCCTGGGCAACAGCCACCTTGTGCCTGCTAATCTTTCTCAAAATAGGTCAGGCGAAAGGAACTGCAGAATGAACTCACCAAAAGGTGCCTTCATTTTGGCAGTTTCACGTCTGGCCTGGACATGGAAGAAGAAGAAGCTACGTCAGTATCATACTTTCCTATATTGCCGATGAAGAAAGACTGACAGCGAGTGTCTTGGGCAACTTTGTGAGTTCATTGTTTGTATGAAATCTGAACCAGGGAGTTCCTGATCCATTATCTATCCATAGATGGCTGGTGATCAGGACAGGGAGGAGTATCTCGTGACATTTTGGGGGTCATTTTCGATCACCATTTGACTCTTGAAGTACAAATTATGGCAGTATGTAAAGCTGCTTTTTCCCATATGTATCAAATAGGTCAGTTGCGTCCCTACTTGAATAGGCGGTCCCTTACAACACTGGTTATCTTGCTGGTAATCTCTTGTATAGACTACTGCAATGCTCTCTATTGGGGCTTCCCCCTGACCCTGGGGAAGTGCAAAATGCAGCAGCCAGGCTAATCACTGGGGTGAGGAAATTCGATCATATCTCACCAATACTGGCAAGGCTGTACTGGTTGCCTGTTTCTTTCCGTATCAGGTTCAAGGTGTTAGTTTTAACTTTTAAAGCCCTAAACGGTTTGGGACCTTCCTACATGGCGGAGCATCTTCCTCCCTCATCCTGCATCACCCGATCTTCCCAGATGGGGCAGCTCTTGGTGCTGATGCCAAAACTGGCAAGGAAGGTTACGACCTGGAGAAGAGCCTTTTTGGTGACGGTGCCAACCCTACGGAATTCCCTCCCAGTGGAATTGCGAAAGGCTACATCTTTGTTGGCATTTAGAAAGCAGCTTAAATTGCTTCTGTTTAGGAAGGCTTTTGAGAAGGGGTCGACATCTTCTCTAGTGTCAGGTTTCTTGCTGGGCCTTTTCTGCCATTAATAAGGTCCGGTACTTTTACTATGTGATTTTAAGATGTTTTTAATGTGTTGTTAGCCACCCAGGGTGGGGAAGACCTCCAAGATGGGCAGGGTGCAAGCGGAATAAATATAATAATAATAAGAAATAAATAATTTTTGAGCAGGGGTTCTCAACCTTTTCAAGCTGGGGACTGGGTAACGTTCTCTCAGTCAGTTTTAAGGGCCAGATGGCCATTTTGCCCTGCCTGCACAATGGGGGTGACCATTTTGTCCCAACAGCTTCAAAGGGGCAGCCATTTTGTTTCTCAAATACCCTTGGAGGAGTGGGAGGCCACATGAAATGGTGCCATGGGCCGGATCCAGCCCATGGGCCTTAGGTTGGGAATCCCTGTTTTAGAGAGAGATTCCCCTTATTCTGGGCTTGTTCAGTTCTTTTACCCACTAACCAGTGGTGGGCATCAGCAGGTTTGCTCCAGTTCGCCAGCACCGGTAGCAGAAATTCTGGTTGGCCCTGCCCATCCAAGTTTTGAAATAAAGTACGCCCACCATACCACGGACACAGTGTGGTGGTAATTTTTTTTGGAGCCCACCACTGCCACTAACTGATACTGACTCAGATTGTGAAGCATTATTTTAAATTGTTTTGTGTTACTTGTTACTCCTTTTTAAAAAATGTTTCAACTTTTTTGAATCAGAGGCCTTTCGCGCATCTTGAAACAGATCCCTGCAGCTGTGGCCCATACCTGTCAAGTTTTGGATTTGGAAATAAGGGAAATTTCCCGTCAAATAAGGGATACTTGACAGCTATGCTTATCCTGTTCTGCCCTCCAATGGCGGCAATAGGGCATTGCAGTCTAATTAATAAGGGATGATGGCGGGAAAGAGAGTAAAATAAGGGTTTTCCTGGCCAATAAGGGTTACTTGTCAGCTATGCTGTGGCCTTCCAGCCGGCTGGGGTTTCTTTTGTTCCTTCTCTCACTATCTTTTGTCTGCCATCTATAACTGCTTTCTCTCAGGCCAGAAAAAGATGTTTGAGATAGTCCGTGATTGGAAGAAGGAGACGTATAACCATTGTAAATGTCACGCAGGGAGTTCCTGTGAAGTCTGATTTCACAAATGTAGAAAAATTGTCTTAGGATGTGATTGGACAGCTTCAAAGATGTGCACCTGATGCTACTAGAAAGGATTGCTTTGATTGGGGTGTTTTCCCTTAAAGCAACCCTTCCGTCTGCTGGGAAATCTGACTCCAGTGTCTGTAGTAGAAGCCAACAGCTGGACTGAAAAAGGTTTAGGTTGGTGTGGACCATGTGCATCGTATCATTGCCGGAAAATAGGATGCACTGGAACACTCCTTAAGCAGTCCAAATTGCAATTTCTTTCACCATATGATCACACCCTGAATCCTACAACTCAGCACCGAGCAGATAACACAGGATCATACCCTCAGTCATATGTCTGCAACAGGCTTTCATCTGTAATTATGGGCTCTGCTTGGCTTGGCTTGGCCTCACATGTGGTGAGGAGTCTTGTTGAAGTTGGTTTAGAAAGAAGTAAAGGAAAGTCTTTCTTCCAGCTGTGTGGCCTGGAAGATTGAGGACCTCAAAAAATACATATTTCCTCTTCGAAAGGCAGAAAGCAAAAGAGAAGGCCTTAGCAGTTGCAAATAAGGGCCAGGGATCTGTGACGCAGAAAAGAACTTTTCTAATTTTAATTACAGACAAACAATGCAAAAACAACTTCCTTTCCTGTCTCTCTGGTAACTGCATGCTGGAGTTACACTAGAACAGGTTTTCTCAACCTTTTTAAGCTGGGGGCCGGGTCACGCTCCTTCAGACAACTTTGGGGGCCGGATAGCCATTTTGCCCTTCCTCCACCACATGGCATTTCCTGGTGTGGTGGAGGCGGGGGTGGGGGGACATGAAATTGGGCTGCAGGCTGCATCCGGCCTGCGGGCTGCAGGTTGAGAATCCCTGCTATAGATAGCTGGCTTTCTGGCTCCTTCTCTGCATGAATTCTTGTGGAGAAAAATCCCGTTGGCCCCAGTTTTCTTCCCCAGGTCTTGTCTCACCACCACCACCATGCTCCCCCTTCCCTCTCCTCCTTACCACAGGTCCCAGAGAGCAGCCAAAATCAGCAACTGGAACTACCCACTATAGAGAGAGCTTCCTGTGGGGAAGGAAGGAAATATTGTGAGCCTGTGGTGCGGCTCCTAAATGTTGTGCTCTGAAGGGCTGCTGTTGATTGCTGAGTCTAAAAGCAAAGAGCTCCCACGCTCTTTTTCTCCCCTCTCCCTTTTAAACACATGCACAACACGCATGCATACACACTCATACGCATGCACAAATGCACCACATATATCTTGGGGGTTTACCTCCATGGTGTAATCTGAACTGAGGCAGTCCAAAATTCTGGGGAATACAAGGTAGAAAGTTACTATCACTTATCTGTCTTGGTTAGTGCTCGCTATTGTGAGTGGCCCCATCCAAAAGCCTGGGGCCAGAGAGAAGGAAAAGGCATCAGGAGAAAGACACAGGCCTCAGCTGCCCAGTTGCCATCCAGAGAAGCCCAGGGGGAGGTGAGTGAAGGATCTTGCCCCTCCCCCCCCCACCCAAAAACCTGGGTCCAGAGAAAGAAAAGGCATCAGAGAAAGACATAGGCCTCAGCTCAGCTGCCCAGTTGCCATCCAGTCCTACTAGAGTAGCAACATCACGGAGGGCAAAGAAGAAGGGCCGCGCTGCCACTCCAGCCAACCTCGGACACCTCTGGAGACCCCTGACCACCCCCAGGAGATTCAATCCGCAACCACCATCACAGCGAAGCCCGAGTCGGCGCCTTTGACCAACTCCGTGCGGCTGAAGGGAGGCAAGAGCTGATGCATGCATGCAAAGGATAAGTAATTGAATTGAAATAATATAGTTGACTAAACATAGATGGCTTATAGCAACTGACATAGTGACTCTACAAGAAACTGACTTACATAGAGACTTGATATAGTGAACTTTTTCTTTCTTTCTTTCTTTCCCTTTCATTAATTAGTTCAACTTTTACTTTGATACTATGTGATAAACTGTGATATTGTGCATGATAATACTTTGTTTTAAAACTGTTTAAACTGTGATAACATGTGTGATGGGAAGAAACTGGCGTAGAGACCGGCAAGGCACGCCACAAAGTTTGCCAAGAGAACCCTATGGATCAAAACAAAAGGCAAAACAAGGGGATGCTCAGCACAGTAGATCTGAAAAGGGGGAGGGACATGAAAGGGGGAGGAGAAATACAGTGTTGCAGGGAACAATACTGCATAGGGACATGGAATGTAAGGTCTATGAATCAAGGAAAACTGGAAGTGGTTAAAAACGAGATGGAAAGAATAAGCATCGACATCCTAGGGATCAGTGAGTTAAAATGGACAGGGATGGGCGAATTCAGGTCTGGAAACCATCATATCTACTACTGTGGGCAAGAAAACCTCAGAAAAAATGGAGTAGCCATAATTGTCAACAAAAGTGTGAGGAAAGTAGTAATGGGATACAACATCAAAAATGATAGAATGATGTCAGTCAGAATCCAAGGCAAACCTTTCAATATCACTGTAATCAAAGTCTATGCACCAACCACTAATGCAGATGAAGCCACAGTTTGAGGACCTACAACACCTCATTGAACAGACACCAAGAAATGATGTCCACATTATCTTAGGTGATTGGAATGCCAAAGTAGGAAATCAAAAAGTAAATGGAATAACAGGCAAGTTTGGTCTTGGAACGCAGAATGAAGCAGGGCAAAGATTGATAGAGTTCTGCCAAGAGAACGCACTAGTCATAGCAAACATCCTCTTCCAGCAACACAAGAGGCGACTTTACACATGGACATCACCAGATGGCCAGCATCGAAACCAGATTGTTTACATACTCTGCAGTCAAAGATGGAGAACCTCCATTCAGTCAGCAAAAACAAGACCTGGAGCAGACTGTGGCTCAGATCACAACCTACTGATCGCAAAATTCAGGCTTAGACTAAAAAAAAATGGGGAAAACAATTAGACCAGACAGATATGACCTACACAACATCCCTAAAGAATACACGGTGGAGGTCATGAACAGATTTAATGTCCTGTACCTGATAGACAGAGTACCAGAAGAATTATGGACAGAGATGTGGGACATCATGCAGGAGAAACCATACCAAAATAAAAGAAGCGTAAGAAAGCAAAGTGGTTGTCTGATGAGGCCCTTAAAATAGCAGAGGAAAGAAGGAATGCAAAAGTCCAAGGAGAAAGAAAAAAATACAATCACCTGAATACAGAATTTCAAAGAAAAGCAAGGAGAGATAAGGAAAACTTCCTGAACAAACAATGCAAAGAAATGGAGAAAAACAACAAAAGAGGCAGGACTAGAGGTCTTTTCAAAAAAATTGGGGAAATCAAGGGAAAATTTAAAGCAAAAATGACCATGATAAGGGACAAAGATGGAAAGGAGTTAGCTGAAGCAGAAGAGATCAAAAAAAGATGGCAATAGTACACAGAAGAACTCTACAAAAAGGACCTCAACACTCCTGATAATAACAATAATGAGAAATTTGAACATGAACCAGACATTCTGGAGAGTGAAGTCAGAAAGGCCCTAAAAAGCACTGCAAACAATAAAGCTAGTGGAAATGATGGTATCCCAGTTGAATTTTTCAAAGCCCTAAAAGATGATGGAATCAAACTACTGCAGTCAATATGCCAGCAAATTTGGAAAACAAAACAGTGGCCACAGGATTGGAAAAGATCAGTGTACGTTCCAATCCCAAAAAAGGCAATGCCAAAAAATGCTCAAATTACCAAACAATTGCGCTCATCCCACATGCCAGCAAGGTGATGCTCAAGATAATACAGGATAGACTTCAGCAACATGTGGAGAGAGAACTACCAGAGGTGCAGGCTGGTTTCAGAAGAGGAAGGGGGACTAGAGACCACATTGCCAACATACGTTGGATCATGGAGAAAACAAAAGAATACCAGAAACAAGTTTACTTTTGTTTTATTGACTACACTAAGGCATTTGACTGTGTGGACCACAACAAGATGTGGCAAGTAATTAAAGAGATGGGAATACCAGAACACCTCATATGCCTCCTGAGAAATCTGTACACGAACCAAGAAGCAACAGTTAGGACAGAACACGGAATGACAGAATGGTTTGGAATAGGAAAAGGAGTAAGACAAGGCTGCATTTTGTCACCATGCTTATTCAATCTATACACAGAGGACATAATGCGCTATGCAGGGATGGAGGAATCACAATATGGGATCAAAATTTCTGGGAGAAACATCAACAATTTGAGATATGCAGACGATACCATCCTAATGGCAGAAAGTGAGGAAGACCTAAAGAACCTCTTGATTGGATTGAAGGAGGAGAGTGCAAAAGCTGGCTTGAGACTCAATATCAAGAAAACCAAGATAATGGCAACAGGTCCGATCAGTCCCTGGAAAATAGATGGGGAAGAAGTAGAAGCAGTGACAGATTTTACTTTCCTGGGATCTAAGATCACTGCAGATGGCGACTGTAGCCATGAAATAAAAAGATGACTGATTATGGGGAGACAAGCTATGAGAAACCTGGGGAATAAAGTGAAAAGCAGAGACATCACCTTGAAAACAAAAATTCGCATAGTCAAAGCAATGGTATTCCCAGTGGTAATGTATGGGTGTGAGAGCTGGACCATTAGGAAGGCTGAGCACAGAAGAATAGATGCCTTTGAGATGTGGTGTTGGAGGAGAGTCCTGAGAGTTCCTTGGACAGCAAAGAGAACAAATAGGTCAATACTGGAAGAAATCAATCCTGACTGTTCATTGGAGGGACAAATAGTGAAGATGAAGCTAAAGTACTTTGGACATCAAATGAGAAGGGAGGACTCATTTGAGAAGGCCTTGATGCTGGGAAAGGTGGAGGGCAAGAGAAGAAGGGGGCGTCCAAAGATGAGATGGGTAGATGGTATTGTGGACACAATGGGCACAGAGCTTGGCGGGCTGAGGAGGATGGTGGAGGACAGAGGTGCCTGGAGGAAAATGGTCCATGGGGTCACAAAGGGTCGGAATCGACTGTGCAACTGAACAACAACAACAATTGTGAGTGGAAGGAACTATTTTGGAGCAGTTTTACTGGCCCTCCCATTTCAGCTGCAACACATTTTTACTAACCCTATTCCTGCCTGAATTTAGAAGGGTAGAAGCATTTCACCAGGAGCTTGTGATGTGAGTGAGGATGTCATTTATAGAGTGGTGGGGATAAGGAATCCCAGCTGCTTGTTGAATAGGCTGCCAGTATTCTTAAAATAAATATCTCTCTCTCTGTCTGTCTGTCTGTCTTTCACACACACATTGAGAGGCAGGATAGGCAGGATATCTCTCAATATCATTTCCAGGGAATCCTAAGCAGGTGAAGGCATCTGCTTGGGAATAATACCCTGAAGGAAATGGTGAGCCACTGTGTGAGACAGAATGCTGGACTGGATGGGCTGTGGCCTGTTCCAGCAAGGCTGTTCTTATGTTCTTATGAGAGAGAGAGAAGTGATGTTTTTCTGTTTTAACTCCACTTCTACAACACCCTGTGTCACTCTGCAGTGCCAGGATGGGAAGGCTGTGCTTCTTCAGATGTTTCTCAATAGACTTCCATCAGACCCATGGCTTAGGCCACCACCAACTGGTTTGGGGGATCACATGGCTTCGAACTCTGGTGGTGTGGCTGAAGAACAAGAGTTGTTAGACTCGCAGGCCAGCCAGCAATGGATGACCAATATTTGCTTTAGTTTGAGCAAGAGAATGCTAATGAGAATGGGACAGGGTAGGTATAGGGGTAGGCAGATGAGATCAGGTCTAGATCTTAATGACTGGGGTCACAAGAAAGGAGTGGGTTGTCCTTTTACATTTTCCCCTTTTATCATAACACGATGGTGATGATGATGTGCCTTCAGGTTGGTTCCCACCTGTTGTTTTCAGGATGTTGATCTGGAGACTGGAAGGTCAGGTTTTGATACCCGAGAACTGTACTTGGGGACATGAAAGGACTCTCATTCAGGTATCCCCTAAAAATCCTTTCAACCCAGATGCTGTGTACTGATTTTACCATTGGAATTCATAATTACTTGCTTTTTTAGCATCTACTTGAAATTGCACTTTATTGCCTTTGAGAATACTGACTACATGAATTGATACCTTGTATCCTACTCAAACTCTGTCCTGCATTTTGAATTCTCTCCTCAAACATTCATGCCAGTATTTTTGTAAATGATAAGTTTTTTAGGATCACTGAGCCATGCTATTGTTGATGACTCTTCAGGACACTTCAATGTTTTATTAATAAATACGCTATTCACATATGCCCAGACCTTTTTCTGTAATTTTGAACATTTGGGTGGTTTCTCTGTCTGTTCATTTTCTAGGACTAAGCAGCTTGGCTGGCTCTTCTCTTGGGAGGCCCAGTGGGGAACTAAACTTCATAGCCAGGTGCTGAACATCACTAAGCCTTCTAAAACCTTAGAAAAATGAGTCAAGTCACTAGGAGAGAAAATGCACATTGGCTCCAGATGAGCCTGCTTAGGGAAAGAGCTCTACAGGGGATGTGGAAGGTGAGTAATTCTGTTTTTACTAACAGGTTTAGGTTGTGACCACACACAAGGGGAGGTTGTCCCAGATTTACTCAGGTAGATTAAAAGTTTTAAAAAACATGTTGTGGAGCCAACAAAGGTAGGTGTATGTGTGTGTGTGTGTATACAAACATACACACATCTGTGTCTATACCTGTTCCAGGGTGTGCCAGCTCACTCAATGAGCCCTCCATCTATACCCACAACATCTGTCAGCATGACAGCAGGGCTTCCAGCTGACATTCTAGCTGTGAGAAGGCCTGGTGAACTGTGGACTTTGGGAGAAGAGCCTGACCCACTATCTGCCCACGGAACCCGGGCAGGAGGAACCCAGACACCTTGAAGATGGAACCCAGAGGGAAGTCCTGGAGGGAAATGCTTAGCAAACCCCAACCTTTGATGTAGGCAGATTGATTGCACACGGAGCCGGCAGGTGGACCAAACACTTCTTTATTTCAGCATGGTCAATCTGTACATGGCACATTTAGGAGACGCAGCTCCTTATATACTGTATTTGAATTTCCCCCCAAAGGCACTCATTGGTTGCAGTCGCAGTGATGTCATCGGGGGACAAAGGTAGGTTACTTGCATACACAATACAACCCTAGAGAGGAACCACTTGTGGAGAAGGTAACTTGAGGCTTAGGGTATGGGTAGAAGAGAAGACCTCCAGTCAGAGGAGGTAAATGGCTGGTGGGCAGAAGAGCAAGTGGTTGAGACAAGAGACCTGCTCCCAGAGGGGGTAGTTGAAGCAGTAGAGGAGATGGTAGAAGTAGGATCCCGGGGAGACACCTTAAAGGAGCCCACTGAAGGTCAAACTCCCTGATGACCCTCTCTCTGGGAGACTCATCTATAAGGAAGAACCCTAGGCCAGCACGCAAGTCTCCCAATATCTTCCAAGCTGTTATATCGGTGGGAACATGAGCAATGGGAGAGAGGCATTGCCAGGAACAGCAGAGCCCAGGAGGGTCAACAGACAAGCAGCTAAGTTCTGCCCAAGCTGGGAGAATGTGAAATAAGCTGACACCAGGATGGAATGGGATGGCGACCACTGCCTTCAATGTGGGGCTACCGGCCATCTCTCCTAAGGGCTCCTCTTCTAAAGCCTGCCAAGCCTGAACAATTAAAGGACTTGGGGTTGCTGAACCCTTTTGGAAACAGAACCAAAGATGACTTTGGGACCAAGATAGTGAGAGGAACTAGTCCAGACTATTGTACTGCTGGTGGTGGCATTTCCCCCGAATCCAAGTTAAGAAACCCCATTTCTTTCCAACCACTAGTGCTGTCCTTAATGGAACAGGTGATTGAGGAAGTGTTATGTATGTACAATGTTGCTTTAAGAAATGCATGAATGTAACCTGACCATAATTACAATGTAGCTCTGCTGTTAAGGAATGCGAGTATGCTGCCTATAGAGGGCAGCTGCGAGCGTTCAGCTCACATGGTTCACATTCCCCAAATCACGGGCAGCCGCGGGAATTCTTCCCGCGCGAGGATCACCCGGAGAAGATGGGTGTGACGCAGAATGACGTCACGCCGGTAGCAGCCAATAAGCTACCATGCAACGAGATTCAAATGTATGTCCCACAGTATATAATGAGCTGTACCTCCGCCATTACCACATGTTCATCCTGATCATCAACCAATAAACCTGTGTTAGTCTTCACTGCGACTCCTTCATTGTCTTCCGTGCAAGACACTAAATTGGCGACGAAGGTGGGATAATGGCAAATCCCAAGGTCAAGCCTTACCAGTTCGATGTCAGCGAGCCCGAACAATGGGAGCTCTACGAGTGCCAGTTTCGGCACGCGATGGAAGCCGCGGGCGTCGACGACGACGCGAAAATGCGCTCCTACTTCCTGGCCCAGGTGGGGCCGGCCATGCTGCGTATCCTGATGAGCCTGGTGGCCCCCCAGAAGGTGGACGAGGTGCCCATCGACCGCATTCTGGAGCTGTTGGGTGAGCATTTCCAGCCTCCTGTGTCGATCTTCCTGGCCCGGGTCGCATTCCACAGGCGAGACCAGCGACCGGGCGAATACGTGTCCGCCTACGCGGCGGCCCTCAGGCTTGCAGCGGTGCACTGCCAGTGGGACGACCTGGACCAGGCCCTCCGAGACCGCATGCTGTGTGGTCTGAGGGACGAGGAGCTTCAGCGGAAGCTCATGACCCGTGACTACCGCCTCATGTTCAATGAGGTACTGCGGGAGGCCCAAGCAGCCGAAGCGGCCAGGAGCGGGGTCAGAGTGTTCAAGTCCCGAGGGGCCACGTCCGAACGGGCCAAGTCACCAGTGCAGGCGGCCCGGCGGACACCAGCGAAAGCGGCCTGGCGGGCCCCCAAGCCGCCCCCCCGGCACACCAACGGCGTCCGAGGAGTCGTCGACGACGGCAGACCCTTGCTCCAGCGAGGACGATGACGTCCAGCGGGTAAAGAAACGAGGAGAGAAGCGGCAGACCTGCGAACGGCAAGACCGTCGCTGCGACGGTTGTGGGGCGTCCCACGACCGCACGAGGTGTCCGTTCCGAAAGGCCAAGTGTCACAACTGCGGCCGAAAGGGGCACATCGCCCGAGTGTGCAGGCGCGGGCGAGTCGAGGGCAAGGGCAATTCAAGCCATTCCCAGACGCACCAACGGAAGGCGGCTGGCACCAGGAAGGGCTCAGACGACCACAGCGAGGCAGGCGTGAACCGCGTGGGCCTGGAGCACCGGTGCTTCTTCGTAGAGGTACAGTTACAGGGGCTCCCAGTGAGGATGGAGATAGACTCGGGGTCGTCCTACTCCATCCTGTCCCAAAAAGAGTTTATGCGCATTCCCCCAGAGGCGCGGCCCAAGCTGCGGGCCATGAAGTCACACCTACGGGACATGCAGGGGAATGGGATCCCAGTGTTGGGGGTGGGGAACTTCAAGGTGAAGTTCAAGAATTACTCCGAGAAACTGCCCCTAGTGGTCCTCAAGGGGGGGGGAGATGCTGCCTTTTGGGAACGCAGTGGTTCGCTCCCCTGGGAATCGAACTGTCCGGCATTAACGCCATAGAGACTGACCCAACACGGGACGTGTGCAACGCACACCCGGACGTTTTCAAGAAGGGACTCGGGATTTACAAGGGGCCCCCGGTTTCCTTTGACTTGGATCCAGAAATCCGGCCCATCCGCCTCAAGCCAAGGAGAGTGCCTTTTGCCCTCAAGGACAAGATCGAGGCGGAACTGGACAAATTGGTGGGGCAGGGGATTTTGGTTCCAGTTGATTCGGCGGAGTGGGAAACGCCGATTGTTATGGCCCTCAAATCAAACGGGGAGGTCAGGATTTGTGCGGACTATAAATGTACGATCAATAAGGCCATTAGGCCAAATGCATATCCGGTACCCGTGGTCAGCCATTTACTGGCCACGCTACATGGGGGGAGGTGTTTTGCCAAGCTAGATCTGGCGCAGGCATATCAGCAGCTCTCTGTAACCCCGGCTGCTGCTGATGCGCAAACGATCGTAATGCACAAGGGGGCATTTAAGGTAACGCGCCTTCAGTTCGGCGTGAATTCGGCCCCCTGAATTTTCCAGTCCCTCGTGGAACGCCTTTTAAAGGGGCTTCCAGGCATCCTCCCATATTTCGACGATGTGTTAATAACAGCAGGGGGCGAATCAGAACTAGCGCAAAGGCTAGACAGGGTCCTTTCAATATTCGAGAAGGCGGGCCTCCGACTGAGACGGGACAAATGTGTTTTCTTTGCGAGGGAGGTTGAGTTCCTCGGGTTCAAGGTAACCCCGGAAGGCATCAAGCCCTCCGAGTCCAAGGTTGCGGCTGTGCAAAACGCCCCTCGCCCCACCGCGAAACCAGAGCTGCAGTCATTTCTGGGGCTCTTAAATTTTTACCATTCCTTCCTGCCGAGGAAGGCATCCGTTGCACAGCCACTGCACGCGCTATTGAAGAAAGAGGCGGTTTGGCGGTGGGGAGATAGGCAAGAGAAAGCTTTCAGGGAGCTAAAGGCACTTCTATCCTCGAGTGCTGTCCTGACCCACTTTGACCCTAGGAGACCAGTAGTTCTAGTCTGTGATGCGTCCCCAGTGGGGGTGGGGGCGGTTCTATGCCACGTGTTGGAGAGCGGGCGGGAAGCCCCGATAGCGTACTACTCAAGGTCCCTCTCGAAGGCCGAGCGCAATTACGCACAGACTGATAGGGAGGCCCTGGCCATCATCGCGGGAACGAAAAAGTTCCACGACTTTTTATACGGCCGCGAGTTTATGGTAGTGATGGATCACAAGCCACTTCTGGGGATCTTCACTACCGGCAAACCCACACCGCAAATTCTATCCCCCAGGATGCTGCGTTGGGCCATCTTCCTCAACGCCTACCAGTACGAGCTGGTCTATCGCCCAGGGAAGGAGATCTCCCATGCGGACGCACTGTCCCGATCTCCCCTCCCAAGTGTAGGGGACCCCACATGCGAGGTAGAGCAGGACCACCAAGTCCTGCTGATCGAGTCTCTCGACTCACCCCCCATTCTCCCGGCCGACCTCGCCAAGGCCACGGCAGCCGACAAGATGCTGGCCCAAGTTAGTTCCTGGGTGAGGAAAGGGTGGCCCACTACTCCCCCCGAGGAACAGTTCAAGCCATTCGTCAGGCGTAGAGTAGAGCTTTCTCTGGAAAGGGGCTGCTTACTCTGGGGCCAGCGGGTAGTTATCCCAGAGAAGCTGAGGGCCAAGGTATTGAAGCTTCTGCATACCAGTCACCCGGGGATCGTGCGCTCCAAGGCTCTGGCCAGGAGTTTCTTTTGGTGGCCCCAGATAGACGCGGATATAGAACGTTTAGTGGGCACGTGTGAGAGCTGCCAGAGCTCTCGGCCTGAGGAGTCCCGGTTACCCCATAGGGAATGGGACACGGCCCGCGGGCCATGGTCCCGGATTCATGTTGACTTCGCTGGCCCTTTCCGCGGGGCCACGTTTCTGCTGGTAGTCGACTCCTACTCCAAGTGGTTGGAGGTAATCCCCATGAACAGCACCTCCTCTGCGGCAACCATTAAACAGTTGCGCAAGCTTTTTGCCTGTTTCGGCCTGCCAGACGTCCTTGTTAGCGATAACGCTAGTACCCTCACGTCTGCAGAGTTCAAGACGTTTATTGAGCGGAACGCCATCAGGCACATTACCGCTGCCCCATTTCACCCTGCCACAAACGGTCAGGTAGAGCACCACTACGAAAGACGCACTGCGGCGCATGGGTCCCGGTGAGTTGAACCTTCATCTGTGTCAGTTCCTCATCTGTTACAAGACAACCCCCCTAGCCTCAGGATTTTCCCCAGCCGAACTCCTCATGAGGAGGCGTCCGGTAACACTTTTTGACCGGATGGATCTGTCCAGGGTGGAGGATGAAGGGAGAAATATTAACTTAGGGGGAGAGAGCTCCAAAAGTTTTTCGATAGGGGACCCGGTTCACTGCAGGAACTACGCGGCCTCAGGGCCAGCGTGGGTACCAGGGACAATCATTGAGCAGACGGGGCCAGTATCCTACAGGGTCGAGACTAGCTCGGGTCTACTCTGGAGAAGGCACGCCGACCAACTCAGAAGGCAAGTCACCAGTGAAGGGGAATCAGCGTTAGGGTCCTCCCCCACCCGCATTACCCAAGGGGGAGACACGGCGGAACCTGCGGATACAAATGCATATCCTGGGTTCCCAACTACAGAGGAGGATACTTTTAAAGAGAGGGATCAGTTTGATTATGATTATGAGTTGCAGTACCAGGGGGGTGTAGTGGAGTGGTCCCCCACCCATCCTAGCGAAAAGAGGGGTTTCACTTCAGCCCCTGGTACCTCCAATGCCCCCAGTCCCTTTGTTTTAGAATATACCATAGCTCCAGCTCCCCGGAGACCAACACCCCCAAGACAGGCAACGGGGGGGGAGTCCGCCCACCACAGTCTCTAGAACTCCCGGGCAGGTAACGGGGGGTGGCGAGGCCACGAGAGCCTCTTCGTCAGTCCCAAGGTTCGTACTGGGGGGAACCCCAAGCTCCCCAAGCGGTAGGCAGGGGTTCACGTCCCAACTGTTCATTCCATTCCCGTCCCCCAATGCAAGGTTGTTGCAGGGTCCCCACCGAACCACTAATGAGTCCCCACTTTCCGTTGCAGGACAGGACTCTGCGGAACCAGGAGCCTCCAGCTCCCCTGTGTTAAGTCAAGCGGCCGCGCGCCCCAGACGCACGTGCAGCAAGCCACAATGGCTGAGGGACTTCGTCCCATCCTAGGGGGGAGGGGTGTTATGTATGTACAATGTTGCTTTAAGAAATGCATGAATGTAACCTGACCATAATTACAATGTAGCTCTGCTGTTAAGGAACGCGAGTATGCTGCCTATAGAGGGCAGCTGCGAGCATTCAGCTCACATGGTTCACATTCCCCAAATCACCGGCAGCCGTGGGAATTCTTCCCGCGCGAGGATCACCTGGAGAAGATGGGCATGACGCAGAATGACGTCACGCCGGTAGCAGCCAATAAGCTACCGTGCAACGAGATTCAAATGTATGTCCCACAGTATATAATGAGCTGTACCTCTGCCATTACCACATGTTCATCCTGATCATCAACCAATAAACCTGTGTTAGTCCTCACTGCGACTCCTTCATTGTCTTCCATGCAAGACACTAAAGGAAGGGACCCCCCATTGACTCCACCAGGGCTGGCGAGGCTCACATAAGATAAAAGCTACTTCTTGGCTTCTATTCCTAGATAACAAGGGTAGAGATAAGGATAGAGATAGGTACCTAAGAATACTTGCAGTGGCTTGTACCCTATTTTATGCAACAAAGCACCCTGCAAATGAGACAGGACAAAATCTGCCCCTCAACCAAGATACGGACCAAGATCCGTTCAATAGTACAGCATGCTAGGAAGCCACATGTAATATGACACAATTGTTCTGCAGCCCTCATAACTCCCATCCACCATAACACAGAACTAACAGCAGTCAGTGCTGCCACTGTTCAATTTGTGGCACTTCCTCCATTTTACCTCCCCACCCCATCAAGTTGCCCAGCATACCTCACAGCTTCTCAGTCTGCAGTGGATTCCTCACTTTGCTTAATGGTAGAACCAGAACCAGACAAAAAAACTGTCTACATTCCAAAATGTTCATTAGGAAGTTGTTGCATGGCCACTGTGAGTTGAGCAGAGTGACCTCTGCCTTGTGTGATCAGAAAATCCAGAATCCTTTGCAATGCAGATGCAGTTGGGCAGGGGCTCCTTCACAGACCAACTGACATGTGAAGAATTCGTTTGAAAGCTTGTTTGGGACTCAATCACCCACTATCTCTAATTATCTCATGTTATGCTGGCCAAGGGTGATGAAAGCTACATTTCAACAACACTGGAGGGCCACAATTACCTATCCTTGCATTAAAGCAGGGGTGCCCAAACTTTTCAGGCCATGGGCCGGACACGTGGTTCAGCGGGCCTGTCATGTGGTTCCTCCCACTGGAAACGGAAGTAAAACACACCTTGCAATCTGGTTTGCAACAGGATGAGATAGGTTTTTAGGCTGCCATTTTCTCTGCTTAAACCAGGGGTGCCCAAACTGCAGCCTGTGGGCTGGATCTGGGCCCCAATGCCATTTCATCTGGCCCATGCCACCCTCATCGCATTTTACTTCCACTTTCAGGAGTGACAAGGGTGGCATGGGCCGGATGAATTGGCATCGGGGGCTGGATCTGGCCTATGGGCCATAGTTTGGGCACCCCTGCATTAAGGCTTCATGAACATACCTGTCAAGTATCCTGGATTGGCCGGGATTTCCCGTATTTCAGAACTCATTGTTCCAATTTCCCGCCATCATCCTGTAATTTGACTGGCGGGAGAAGTAGTTACTGTGCATGGGTTCTGCGCAGAAGGGTTCTGCGAATGCACAGAAGGGTCCTGCGCATGTGCAGAAGGGTTCTGCGCAGAAGGGTCCTGCACAGAAGGGTCCTGCACATGCACAGAAGGGTTCTGCACAGAAGAGTTCTGCGCATAAGGGTTCTGCACATAAGGATTCTGCGTATGCGCAGAAGGAGTTGTTGATGTGCATGCATGGCCGGGCTGGAGCAGTTCCCGGATTTTCTGGAGCTGCGCTTGACAGATATGCTTCATGAACCTTATCTGAATATGTTTGCGATATTTCTTGAAGCTTCCTAAAATGTTGGGGTCGACCAAGGGCGCTTTTCAAAAAGCCATGGATAAACAAACAGCCATCAAGTCAAGCACAGTTGATCCAGTGAGTCTGGCTGCCCTTACCTCTTGTGAAACAATTTTCTATTCCAGCTGGGGGAAACCAAATCACATGACTCCAGATGTGAGTGTGTTAATGGCAGGGCAACCAGCCACAGGACTCTTTTGGGCAAATCTAGAAGCATGTGCTGAAAACTATGCAATCCCAATGTTCTGCAAACTGTTTTCTCTAAACAATGCATTAGAATTGGGCTATTTTTAAGGATGAACGCTGGCTGATCCCGAACTAGAATGACTGACCTCTAGAAGTCTCATCCCCTCCCTTTCTGCTCTCATCTTGGCAGTGGCTTTCAGATTGGTTGACTAATTCTGAATCTTATTTCTTGCCTTGCTTTTCCTTCTTTGTGGTTATACTTGAGCTGTGAAGGAGACTTTCTCTACTCCCATCCTCTAGCCACACACACTTCTTTTTGTGAGATGACAATAAACAGATGAAAGCCTGGAAATTGGGTTTTGTTTTTTGTTTGGTCGTTAAGAGCCATCTGCCTCCCACTTGACAGTCAGATAATTCTGACAGTCTAATTGGGAAGTGATTTCCGTTTTCATCTAGGCATTTCCCCTATTACATGGATGTTAAGTGGAATAAATCTCTGATAGAGCCTCCAAAGCTTGCAGGTAATGATAAATCAAAATTAGGATGGGGGAGGGTTGGTCCTTTGGCTCTCCAAAGGTTTTGGATTTCAGCTGCCAGATGCTCCCAGTCAACATGGCCAGTTATCACACATGTTGGGACTTCCAGAATATCTGGAGGGCCAAGGGTTTAGAACAATTCCTCTAGATGTAGGAAAGGTGGATGGTTCCTTTGAGAGTTAGTTACATAAAAATATAGCTCAAGCATTGTGTTAAATCATACTTGGGACTAATGATGATTTGATGTAAAGGCTATGCTTTTCAGCCTCCAAAAATATGAGAAAACCATTGTATATACCAGTGATGGTGAACCCTTTAGAGACTGAGTGCCCAAACAGCAACCCCAAACCAACCTATTTATCACAAAGTGCCAACACAGCAGCAGGGGAGGGAAGAATTTTTCCCATTGGACTGCTGGGCAGAGAGGCGGGGTGAACTCTGTGCTGGGAGAGGGAGGAAGCATTTCCATTGGGCTACTGGGCAGAAGGGCGGGGCAAACTCTGTGATGAAGCATCACATGGGTGCCCACAGAGAGGGCACCGAGCGCCACCTCTGGCATGCGTGCCATAGGTTCACCACCACTGATATATACTAAATATCAACCTGTTTGCTATCATTTTCTGCAAGCCCTGAACTCTGGTCTTCTCACAGCCAATGCTGTGAATAATGGTTTGTTAAGTCAGACATCTTGCTAAATCAAAGTCAGGGCCCACTATGAAAATTGATAACACAAGATAGGAACTAGGGCCTAGGTCTAGTAGCCTGCCCCCCTCATATAATACCATGAAAAAGAACATATTGAAATGCAGGGAAACTGACTTACAACATGTTTCAAAAGCTGGATTTATTTATTATTTACTGTATTGTAAAGATTTATAAACACATGGTAAATAACACTATAATGTTTACCACAAATATGGGTCATGTATAGGTTTAAAAATGGATAAAATATGCTAAAATATACATGTATACACATCACAGTGCTATTTCTAGGTTCTTGATCCATTCAATTGTTGGAGGAGATAAAGTAAGAAAAATTGTCATATGTCCCATAAATGCCCTGTTTACATGTTCATGGACTATATAAGAAATAATTTGGTGTAGATTCCCGCAGTTTCCATTGAGCTGTAGGCAGCTTCCCCCATTTGTATATTAGATCTGCACACCTGCCATTCCCAGCTCTTATTCTGGTCTTCCAGATATGTTGTGGTACAGCTGGAATAATATACTTTGTCATCAGGAGTGGGGGTGAGGGGTGGGGACAAGCACTCTGTAAAGCCATTAAATCCAGAATATGTGTTTAATTATTAATTCCAGAATATGTGTCTGTGGCTTCTGATTCTGGCTGATGAATCTGACATTCAGACATCATCATCCCTTCTAAATCATAGCTAAGCTTCTTCACCAATGGCTCGCTATCTAAAAACACAGCGGCTGTTATGCTCGGCATTCATTGCTTGAGGTGAAGTCCTCTACCCATTTCCCTCTGACACTCTGTATGTTGGTTGTTGACATTTAAATGTTTGGATACAACTGCTGAGTAAATAATTGAGTTGGTAGCTCCTGACTTGTGTCTCCTTGTAGTTGCTAGGGATATTTGGCTATAAATCTGGTCCCTATCTTACATGAGGGGCACCTATTACATCTTGCTTGCAGTTTCTGTTTTGAATGGTCTATAAATGCAACACAAAAAAACCAAGTCTGCAAAAGCTGAAGAATGGAGGGGAGACTGTGTGTCAAAAAGTTACCTACAGTGGTTATTGTTTGGCCTAAGGATGGGTCTACATCAGGGGTTCCCAACCTAAGGCCCATGGGCAGGATCTGGCCCACGGCACCTTTTCATGTGCCCCCCTCCAAGGACATTCAAGAAACAAAATGGCCAACCATTTGAAGCTGTTGGGACATGGCCACCCCCATCATTCAGGCAGGGCAAAATGGCCATCTAGCCCTCGAAGCTGACTGAGAGAGCATGACCCGGCCTCTGGCTTAAAAAGGTTGGGAACCCCTGGTCTACATTATTGTCATTATTTATAGAGCTAGCCCCTTTGAGGAACATGAAGGACCGAGACAAGGACAATGGCTGGGCATATTAGGCTGGGCTGAGGAGCCATCTTTTGGATGATGCCCTCTTTCTGAAAGGGCATATCCAATCTAAGTGTAATTTAAAGATAAAGGACTGGAAGGTGGGAAATCAGGACTTTCATAGATATCCATCCACCATGAGTAGCATCTGGACATCAGATTCAGCAGGAAGCACACACGCCACCTGGGTGTTGTCTTCTCATTTGAATGAGTTGTGCTGTATTTCTGTTTACATTCCAATTTTTCTGTCTACATAGTTTTATTTTAAAAATCACCTTCGTTCTCTCTTTCTGGTGGTATGTTGGTGGCCATTCCACCTTGAGTCCTGCTTATTGGAACACTGACTGGCTGTAAGGGACAAGAGAGTAGACCAAGACAGAGGAACAGAATGGAATGGGACCTCCTGGAAGAGGACATGGCTGGCTGTTGATGGAATTCAAAGCAGGACATCTCAGCCCTGAAAAGAGAGTTTCATGTCCCACTTGTTCACTTTTCATGCCAACCTTAAAACCCCTGCCTTCTCATCCTTTCCATACTTACAAGAAGTAGCAGGTCATGGAGAGTACGTCCACTTTGTACATTTGTAAGAAGAGAAATGCTCAATGGACTCAGAAGGTACAACTGTAATAGGTGGCCTTTCTTCGCTTAATGAGAAGACTAGCTTTGGTGGTTGCTTTGTGTCATGATCTGAATGAACCAAACTGCATCCATTTTACTTTCTGTCTCCATCTTAGGCTACTTGGAATCAAGGATTTGGAAATCCCCCAGGTCTCTTAACCAATCAGGATTCACTCCACCTTTACCTGACAGGAGGGGTAGGAGCAGATCTCTCTGATTGGAGTCTCTCATCAGTGGTCAGACTAATGTACAGTGAAAGTACATGCCCAGGTCAAAATAATACATAACTTATGACATCCAAAATGTAACAATATACAATCAATCTCAGTAATACTAAGAGGATTGAGAGCGTTCCATAGCCTCCTGTTGTAGGTTCATATTGGTCCAGAATGTTAAAAAAAGTAACTAATAGAGCCTGTATATGAAGAGTTCAGAAGGGAGAGACTTAGAAATTATAATTGAAAGCACCTGTCACTGAACTGCAGACAACGGAGCTTAATTTTTTTTAATTTTTAATTTAATAGTCATATTTATATATGCCGCCCACTCAGGCAGAACCCGACTCAGGGCGGCATTACAACAAGTTCTAAAAACACATAAAAACACTTTAAAAGACCCATATCCCACCCACTTTAAAAGACCCATATCCCACCCACCCATCCCACCCACTATAAAAAGAAGAAGAGAGAGTTCTCAAATGTTTACATGAGCCAGCAGGCGGGGACCGTGTTCCCATTTGGGCCCCACACCTGCCCTGCCAGCCAGGTCTTCAATCCTTTCCTGAAGGGCAGCAATTCTCTTTGAAGTCTTAGATCTGTTGGCAGGAGGTTCCAGAGAGTTGGTGCGGACACGGAGAAGGCCCTCTTTCGGGTGCTGGACAGATGTGCACCCCTAACTGATGGCACCATTAGAGAGCCCCTCCAGTCCTCTCTGGTTGGACGGGCAGACACTCTTGGGATGATGTGGTCTCTAAGGTATCCTGGCCCACTGCCATATAGGGCTTTAAAGGTCAAAACCAGCACCTTGAATTGCACCCGGAGACAAACTGGTAACCAGTGCAGCTCCGAAGTAGCGGTGAGGCATGGGCATATCACCCACATCCCATCACCACCCGGGCTGCTGCATTCTGGACCAGCTGCAGCCTCCGAATGGTCGTCAAGGGCAGCCCCATGTAGAGCGCATTACAATAATCTAGTCGGGAAGTGACCAGAGCATGGGTGACCATAAGCAAGGAGCACCGGTCCAGGAGCGTGCGCAACTGGCGAATCACCCGAAGTTGGGCAAAAGCCCTCCTGGCCACAGCCGCTACCTGTTCTTCTAGCAGCAGCCGCAAGTCCAGAAGGACCCCCAAGTTGCGCACTGGGTCTGTCTGGGGCAAAACAGCCCCATCCAGTACCAAAGATGGTAACTCCCTGGATAACACAGGGCCCCTTATCCACAGCCACTCTGTCTTGCTGGGATTCAGCCAAAGCCCATTGGCCCCCATCCAGACCCCAATGGCCTCTAGGCATCCGGATAGGATTTCAACAGCATCACTGGGGTCCCCACGGGCCAAGATGTACAACTGAGTGTCATCCGCGTACTGATGGTACTGCACCCCATGGGAACGAATGATCTCACCCAGTGGCTTCATGTAGATGTTAAATAGGAGAAGAGAGAGCACCAAACCCTGAGGCACCCCATACTTGAGAAGCCTAGGGCTGGATCTCTCACGCTCTAACCACACCGACTGGGTACGGCCCTCCAGAAAAGAGGAAAACCAGGACAACACGGTGCCCTGGATCCCCAGTCCTTTGAGCCGTTCCAGAAGGATACCATGGTCAACGGTATTGAAGGCCGCTGAGGGGTCAAGAAGAGCAAGGACGGATGGATAACCCCCGTCCCGCTCCCGCCAGAGATCATCCATCAGTGTGACCAATGCAGTCTCCGTACCATACCCGGGCCTGAATCCTGATTGAAAGGGGTCTAGATAATCCGCTTCCTCCAGGACACTCTGCAGCTGGCACGCCACCACCTTCTCCAAAACCTTACCCAGAAAGGGCAGGTTGGAAACCGGCCTGTAGCTTAAAGGGGCAACACTATTAAAGTAATCAATTGAGTACATTATCTCATAGAAATGTAGCAAAGTCTATTTCAGAATTTAATCCATGGGGGGCAAAGGTGGAAAATTGGTAAATATAAAATGCTTCCCTACTCAAAAGAGTTTGTTCAATGTCTGTAACTTGGTAGGCACATGGCTGACAGATCTCAAGGATAACAACCTGCATGTCAGTGCAAGCATGTCCCATTTCGATGAAATGTGGGAACATAGGAGCCTGTAAATTGCCATTTCTAATCCATGATTGATGTTCCCCTAATCTAACTTTTAGGGGACGGACAGATTTTCCAATATAGGCCTTGTTACAAGAGCACAAAATCAGTGGTGGGCAGCTACCGGTCCGCGCGGGGGGGGAGGGGTAGTTAAAATTTCTAGTGGCCACGCCCATTTCCCACTGCTTGTGCGCCAAGCAAGCCAAGCCCAGTCAGCATTTCCAGCTTTGAGCATGGAGGTGGCAGCAGAGTGGAGGCATTGGGCAGGCCTCCAGCCGCGTCAGGTGTTCACAGTTTTCTCTTCCTCACCTGCCTGGGTCCGGGGGGAGAGAGGCGCCAGGAGCGTCTTCCTCTCCCCCCCCCCCGACCAGTGGACAAGGCAGGCAGAGTGGAGGCATCGGCCTCCAGCTGCATTGTGCATTCGCGGTTCCCTCTTCCTCTTCTCCCTGGGTCTGGGGGCGGGGGAGAGGCGGATGGATTGGAGCATCTTCCTCTCCCCCACCCCCCAGGACCAGTGGGGCAAGGCAGGCATGGCTGAAGCATGGCCCGGACTGAAACCCACCGCCACCACTTCTGCTTACTTTGTCTGCCCGCCCGACTCCGAAGTTCCTCTGCCGCTCGCCTCCTCCTCTGCTCCACCCACGGCTCTGCACGACGACAGCCACGAGGCCACCTCCTCCGCTACCATACAGTTGGCAGCAGAGCGGAGTGGTGGTGGTGGAGAGGTGGAGGAGGAGGCCTCATGCCTGAGGCCCGCGGCGGCAGCCTTGCACCAGAGGCCCTGCCTCAGCAGCCCCTCATCAGAGACGGGACGGCATTTGGTGCCCACCACTGCATAAAATCATATAAATACAATTGGATGTAGAACAATTACTAAAGTCTTTTTAAATCTAAAGTTAATTTAGAACTTGGAATTGATATCCGATCTGTAGTCCACATGTATTTACAAAATTTACACCTCTCACATTTATGATGGCCTCTCGGAAGACCCTGAGGGGCATTAGTTCGCAAGTCAATATCCGTTCTAGTGATGAAGTTGACTATGCTTTTTGTCCTTCTAAAACCTATTGTCGGAGGACTATTGCAGTCTGGAATGGTATCCAGAATGTGCCAGTATTTTAAATTGATTTTTTTATATATCGTTAGCACATGGTGTATAGTCAATAGACCAAAAAATGTTAGAATTACTAGATCTATCCTTTCTAATGAAAAGTGATGGTCTAGACCTAGTTTGAACTTTGTGTAAAGCTAATTTAACAATGTTGTTTGGATAGCCCCTATTTTGTAATGAGAGCCCTGTGTCATTGGCTGTTCTAAGGAAGTCCCTATGTTCAGTTGAATTTCTTTTTGCATGAAGTAGGATCCTGTAAGGTATGTTGTTGTTTTTTAAAAAATGGGGGTGAAAGGATTGGTACTGTAAGTAAGCCTGTCGGTCAGTTTTCTTATGATAGAGACGCATCTTGAGTGTGTTTTCTAAAGAGATATAGACTGTGACGTCCAGAAAGGGAAGGGAATGCTTGTTCAAAGTATGACTAAAAGATAAATTGTTGTTTTATAAATTAAGCCAATTAATGAAGTCCGGAACTCATGTAAAATCCCTAAAAACAAAAAATAGATCGTCAATGTATCTCCTGTAAATAATAATTTGTGTGTAAAACAGGTTAATTTGGGGGTCCAAAATTTTATCAAAGTGAGACATATAAATGTTGGCCACGGAAGGGGCAAAATTGCTACCTATAGAGACACCTTTACATTGCAAGTAAAAATTGTTTTCAAATCGGGAAAAATTGTGTTCAATTGTGTTCAAAACTCTATGGATTTTCTTTAGCACATTACTAGTGCCTCAGCGAGTTGTACTGCTTTAAGGAAGTTTTGTTGATCAATCAGGTCTAAAAGGAAATAGGTAGGAGGATTGGTGCAGGAAGACAGAATATCAGTAATGATGTAACGTGCATCTTGAAGGGGAATATTGGTATACAGGGAAGCAACATCCAAGGTTAGAAGAACCGCATTATTAGGTATAGCAAAGTTCTCAAGTTGTTGTGTAGAGTCAGCAGCATCACGAATGTAAGATGGGGTGTCAAGAGCGAACTGTCTAATGTGGTGATCAATATATTAGGACAAAGGTTCGAGGAGGGAATTAACTGTGGAGATAATTGGTCGGCAAGGAATGCCTATCATTTGAGGAGTTAACTTATGTACTTTTAAAAGAAGGTGGAATATTGGAACACGTGGGAACCTGTTGTGGAGAAACCTGTAAGTGGTGTTATCGATGTATCCCAAGGCAAGAATCTCCTGTAACACGATTTTAATAATATTAGATATGGAAGGGGTGGGGTTGCTATGCATTTTTTGGTAATAATTAGTATTAGAAAGTTGTGTGCATGCCTCGTGGAGGTAATCAGTTTTATTAAGTAAAACTATACCCCCGCCCTTATCCACCAATTTAATAATTAGGTTGGGGTCGTTGCCTAAGTTGGTTAAAAGAGACATGTCTTCTAAACTCAGGTTATGAGACACTCTTTTGTATTGTTTTTCCATTCTATCGATGTCTCTGAGGACTAAGCGCTTAAACACATCAATAGATGAATTCTCGATTAAAGGTACAAAAGTGGATCGTGGCGCAAATGTCTATCTGGGAAATTCTTGTCCTTGAAAAAATATTTTAATTTTAGCAGTCTAATCAATCTGTAAATGTTGACTCGAGTTTTGAAAGAAGACTATCTGGGAGTGGGGACGAAGCCCAAACCTAGATTTAATAACTGTGTCTCCCTTACCGTGAGTGTTCACGAAGAGAGATTAAAGACCAAAGAGTCTACTTTTTCTTCCTGATGGGGCGGACCGGACGTTGTTCTAAAAAATTGCTTGTGCCACTAGAAGTGGAAGGATGTACGGGGTTATGTTTTCCCCCTAAAATTATACAAGTCTTTAGATCTCTCATCATTGGAAGAGTCCGCAAGTTCCGAGTCCGTAGTATTGTAGTCTGTTTCTTCGAGAGGGAGTTTCCAGGTAACTTGCTTACGAGAAGTGGTAGAGGTCAACTGCCAACTGTACACTCTAGAGTTCGTATAATCGTTGTGATCCCTGTTTTGACCTGGGCATGTGCTTTCACTGTATTATTATTTTTATAAATTTCAGAACAGGAGTATTATTTCTTCTGACGAAGATTACCATTGAAATATCCCTTACCGGATGGATATTATACCTTTACTCCTTATGCATATGGAAATGATAATTGCTTCTTAAATATTTTACCCTTGGAATCAACACTTTTACTCTATGTACTTATGAATGGATATTGTACTCATTGAGTCAACTAGCTATACTTCTAAATGGGTATTTTCTGCACCCCAGATTTTGTCTTCTTATGATGATTGAACTCTATGGATTTTCTTTAGCACATTACTAGTGCCTCAGCGAGTTGTACTGCTTTAAGGAAGTTTCGTTGATGATTTTACCATTCTGTTGTTCATGAATTTGGAGGACTTTTTGGCTGTATAATACAATTTACATTAGCATACTTGTTGCCTAGTGTCAAAGAATTTTTTTACTTCTTGGGTGGTTTCCTATGTTGCATCTATTGCCCGCCCTGCCACCATTCTTTCCTGGTTGGATCATTGGCATTTTAAGGTGGCTTATCCATGATTGCAATTAGAACACACTGGTTTCACAATAGAAGTGCTCCTGAAGGACAACATAACTGCTAGATCTGATATGCTACTACCAAAGGGCACAGCGGCCTACTTAATACACCCAGCTGATTCCCACTTTTGTCAACCCTTTCCAGAATCTTCTGGCTAAAGAATACACAAAAGTAGTTTCCCATTCCCTTCTTCTGGGGGTGCATCCTAGGACTGTGTAGAGTGTCCATGAGTGCACAGGCTGGTTCTTCTCTCAGGAGACACAGTAGGAATTGAGCTCCCAACTTCTGGCTCTGCAGTCAGATAGCTAAGTCACTAAGCTATACAGTCAGCAAGCTACCTACTTATCAACTCCTCAACATATTCATGTGGAGCATAAGGAGCGCATGAGGATGTAAAGTAGGAGTTCTCAACCTTTTTAAGCCAAGGGGCAGGTCATGCTCCCTCAAACAGCTTCAGGGGCTGACTGGCCATTTTGTCCTTCCTCCACCACATGGCACTTCCTAATGTGGTGGAGGTGGTGGGGGCCGCATGACATGGTGCTGTGGGCCGCAGGTTGAGAATCTCTGATGTAAAGCTTAGAGATATCCTTTTTGGAGGACTCCAGTTTCCAGGATCCTCTTCCCAGACTGGAGGCAACATTTTCAAGCTCTATATACGACCAACGTCTGGAAGCCTGGGAAGTGTGATACACATGGCAGTAGTAATAGCAGAAGTAAAGAGAGCTGCCTGGAGGGCCCAGTGCATTGACAGAGGTTGGGTGTGCATTTCCCCACTTTGTTTCCCAGGAGAAGAGCCAGCCTGTGTGGCACTGGGAAGTCCCAGAACATCCCCCAGAAGAAGGGAATGATAAACCTGAATATGCTATACACTACCTGGAAAACCCTGGAAAGGGCTGCTGTAATTTAGAATTGACTTGACAGCAGACTAGTAAGAGGACATAACTCTACATGTATGATTTAGTGGTTAATTACCCGTCACCACAAATTGCTTTCACAGGCATGAATCCTGCATTAAAACATTCTCTGCAACATATCCTTCCTGTCCTCCCACCATCATTCTTGTCAAAGAGGAGGCTGCTATCCATTCCCTTCACTATGACATCCCCAAGCATGCACCTGACAAATCATTCCTGACTGCAAGGAGGAAGCAGAAGCATCCTTCCGTAGAGCATGCAGCTGTTAATGGGGCTGAGAGGGAGCTGAAGCAATTTGCTTTAGCTGTTTGCCAGAATCTGTGCTAAATACTGCAGCTCAGGATGAGTCCAGATGGTCAACAATAGGAATGTCAGCTGGGCAGTTTTCTTCTGCAGAAGCAAATGGCACCTGTCTTTCCCAGTAAGGTTTCTACCAAGGCTTAGACTGAGAGGGAAGAGCAAGGACCCTGGGCTTTGTTCCTGGCGGGACCACAGATCAAAAGCCGAAATGGATATCAGAAGGAGCTCATCATTGCTTGTCATTCATTCATTCAGCAGTCAGTCCGTCCGGGGGTGCTCAAACTTTTTGGGCTGTGGGCCAGTCATGTGATTCAGCGGGACAGTCACATGGTTCCTCCCACTGGAAGAAGTAAAACGCGCCTTGCAATCTGTTTTGCAACAGGATGAGATAGATTTTTAGGCTGCCATTTTCTCTGCTTAAACCAGGGGTGCCCAAATTATGGCCCAGGGGCCGGATCCAGCCCTTACACCAATTCAGCTGGCCCACACCACCCTTGCTGCTCCTGGAAGTGGAAGTAAAACATGCGTACATGCGTTTTACTTCCACTTCCAGGAGTGGCAAGGGTGGTGCAGGCCGGATGAATTGGTGTCAGGGGCTGGATCCAGCCCATGGGCTGTAGTTTGGGCACCCCTGAGTCAGCCAGCCAGCTAGTTACGTTTGTATTGCATCTTTCCTCTTATGAGCTCAAGTACATGGCTATCCTCCTATTGCACCTGTATAACAACCTGTGAGGCAAGTAAAACAGAGAGGGGATGATCTGGTGAGTTTAGTGTCTCCATGGGAATTTGAGCCTGGATCTCCCAGGTTCCCATCCAACATCAAAACAGCTTGAAATCCTGTTATGTCCGGCCCTTGCAAGCAACAGGCCAGACAATGATAAACAAAACAGCAACAAGCCTTTATTCAACAGTCTCTACGTGATGAGCTTACAAGATGCTCTGGACACAGAGATGGCTATACAGTCCCAATGAAATCAGTCCCTCCAGAGTGTGCCAAGGAAGAAGGCAATACCTAGCTACTGTAGAAGCGGTAGTATGGTGGAGGAGACTCAGGCTTAGCACGTCGCTGGCTATCAGAGCTACGTCTTCGGATGGAATTGCTGCCTTTCAGAAAAGATCTTAAAACCTGGTTGGCGGGTCAAGAGTGGGGTGCAGGTGGAAGGGTAACCACCATTGGGTGGTTGGTGTAGAGGAACTCTTCCCCATGGTGCCTTCGGATCCTGCAGCCCTTGTTTTCAGGGGGTGGGTAGTTTTAACTGTTTTAACTTGTGTTTTTAACTTTTGTTGTGAACCGCCCTGAGTTGGCTTGGCCGAGTGGGCGGTATATAAATGTGATAATTAAATTAAATTAAATTATCTGTATGGAGTGGGTAGTATAGATCTGGTCCGGCCACACCCTTGTTGACTCGTGGGGCTTATATAGTGTCTCCCCAGTGGTGGCTCCTTGATACAAAGTAGCAACCCACCGGACAATCCTAACTAACCAATCATAACAGGGAATATATGTATTTAACCAATGAGGAACAGGATCCAAAATTGTAACCAATCACAGGGCTTGGATAAGCATAATGAGTGTGCCATGTGCAGTTTTTTTTTTTTGCACCACTTTAGGCTCCTAATTTGGATGGCAAGAAACTGCTATTTTCCTTTTGCAAAGGTGCTGCCCGCACCACTTGCAATGTGCCTTAATACACAACAAGTCATTACCTTATACCCCAAGTAAAATCAAGAAATTTGGCCTGATTGCACTATTTTGTGTGTAAGAATTAAATTTCTAATTCTCACAGTGGCAAAGGCACTTGTGCATACGTCAAGGCTGGCCCCACCATGAACCCCACAAAGCCAAGAGAATGGCTTCATTTTGGCAATCCCAAAGTTTGATCTGGACACAAAAGGAGAAGACCTATGAGCTCCACTGGCTTGACTCCTCCAAGAAGCCATACTATTGGGGATCTTGTTTTTCCCTCTTGCTTCACTCTTGGCTTGTGTTTACACAAAAAAAGTATGTGACAATAGCACCTATCTAAAACCAATATGTGTGTGTGTGCTCACAGGTGCCTCATCTCTGTAAATGAACTTTGATAGGTTGTGCTCTCAAAAGTACAGTGCTGCGCAAAAGTCTTAGGCCACCACCAACTGGTTTGGGGAAAATTCAGTGAATGATGGGAGTGCATAATTCAGCCCCCAAGCCACCTAGACCCACAAAAATTGGAGAAGGTCTTCTGCTGTCTCTCCCCTCAACCTTCCCCATTCTTGGTGAGGTTTGCAGTTATTAAAGTAAGGTTATCTCCCCCCCACCCCCCATCACTCATTTAGTTTTCCCCAAACCAGCTGGTGTGGCTCAAGACTTTAGTATGGTTTTAATTTAATTTAATTTTTTGGCTTGTTTGCCACCCATTCAGGCAAGCCTGACTCAGGGCAGCTTACATAATTTAAAACCTCACATAATAAGAACAGTTAAAATCCCCACCTCCATTAAAAACCCACCCACCCCATGCAGGAGAGAGAAGGTGCCTCTTATGGAAAAAGCCAATGGGCAGGAGCCACATTGCCCTCAGGGTCCCCACACCTGCCCCATTAGCCAGGTCTTGTCCTTTCCTGAATGGCAGCAGCTCCATCTGCAGCCGTAGCTCTACTGGCAGGAGGTTCCAAAGGGCCGGAACAGACACAGAAAAGGCCCTTTTTCTTGTTCCAGAGAGGTGAGCTCCCCTAGATGATGGAACAACTAGGGAGCCCCTCCGGTCCACTCTGGTTGGATGGACAGATGTTCTTAGGGCGTTGCGGTCTCTTAGGTATCCTGGCCCACTACCATATAGGGCTTTAAAGGTCACAACCAGCACCTTGAATTGCACTCAGAGGCAAACTGGTAACCAGTGCAGCTCCCGGAGCAGGGGCGAGGTATGGGCATAATGCCCACGCCCCATCACTACCTGGGCCACCGCATTCTGGACCAGCTGTAGCCTCCGAATGGTCATCAAGGGCAGCCCCATGTAGAGCACGTTGCAGTAGTCTAATCTGGAGGTGACCAGAACATGTGTGACCGTAAGCAAGGAGTCGCTATCCAGGAGCAGGCGCAACTGGCGTATCACACGGAGTTGTGCAAAGGCCCTCCTAGCCACGACCACCACCTGTTCTTCTAGCAACAGTCATGAATCCAGCAGGACCCCCAAGTTGCACATTGGATCTGTCTGGGGCAGAGTAGCCCCATCCAAGACCAAGGATGGCAGCTCCTGGACTAGTGCAGGACCCCAAACCCACAGCCACTCAGTCTTGCTGTGATTTAGTTGTAACCCGTTAGCCCCCATCCATTTGAGTGGCTTGATGTAGCTACTTAAATAGGAAAGTTGCTCCACCTTGGAGGTTTGGTCAAGATAAGTGTAACCTATGAAAAAGAGCAACTCCCATATCAGATAAGAGATACCAATCAGAATTAACCTCCCATTAGTCTGACCACTCCTTATGCATATGAAATGATAATTGCTTCTTAAATATTTTACACTTGAAATCAACACTTTTACTCTACGTACTTATGAATGGATATTTACTTCTAGGATATTGTACTCTTCGAGTCAACTAGCTATACTTCTAAATGGATATTTTCTGCACCCCAGAATTTGTCTCCTTGTGATGATTGAACTCTATGGATTTTCTTTAGGACATTACTAGTGCCTCAGCGAGTTGTACTGCTTTAAGGAAGTTTGGTTAATGGTTTTACCATTCTTTTGTTCATGAATTTGGAGGAGTTTCTGGCTGTATAATACAATTTACATTAGCATACTTGTTGCCTAGTTTCAAAGAACTTTTTTTTACTTCTTGGGTGGTTTCTTACATTGCAATGATCCAACCAGGACAGAATGAGACATGATACCCCTGTTATTTTATTTCTAGTAATCAACTACCAAACAAAAGTCAAGCTAAGTTCCTAAATGAGAAGCTGAGAAGAAATGTCAGAAGATAATCATACTTCCCACATGAAATCAACTCTGTGCTAATTGCAAAGCTGATTCATTCCCAGATAACTAGACAGGGTTTCATTCTTCAAGGCCCATAACTTGCTCAGTCCATCTAAATAATATTGGGATAAGAGGAATCTTGCATGCACTCACACCGGGTATCAGCAGGAAGGGTCTTTACAATCTAAGGTGATCATCCTTTACCAGTAATAGGCAAAGTTTTTTTTTACCTCCCTTGGAATTTGAGGCAAGTCCATTCTCCCTTCCTAGTTATGCAAAAATCTCTCTATATGTATTTAGTGTATGGGACCAAAGACAACCGGACAACCGAACGGTTGGTTTAACACAGGTTTATTGCATTGCATGAGGTTCCAGTGAAGCATGAGGAATGGCGGTGATACATCTCAATATATACAGTAGCTCTCTACATTTGAATCTTGTAGCACGGTAGCTGATTGGTTGCTACCGGCGTGGCCTCGCCCAGGCACGCCTCTTTCTTCAGCTGCTGAATGCAGGTCTTGCTTCAGCTGCTGAATGCAGGTCTTTCTTCAGCTGCTGAATGCAGGTCTTGCTTCAGCTGCTGAATGCGGGGAAGGTTTTCCCGCGGCTGTCCGTGATTGAGCAATGTGAACCATGTGAGAGTGAACGCTCGCAGCTGCCCTCTATAGGCTGTCTGCTCGCGTTCCTTCATAGCTGATATCGTTTGTATCTGGAGTGGTTACAATCTTGCCTTACAGTATAATGAACATGCATACATACATAACATCCCTCCCCCCTAGGATGGGACGAAGTCCCGCAACCATTGTGGCTTGCCGCACGTTCGCTTGGGGCGTGCTTGCGCCTGCCCTAATTCTGGAGAGCCTGTGATCCCTGACTCCGCGGGCGCTTGTCCTGCAACGGGAAACGGGGATTCGTTCGTGGCTCTGTGGGGCGTCCGTGCCTGCCTTGCGCTTGGGGAAGGGAATGGGATGAACAGTTGGGAGGTAAATCCCTGCCTATTGCCCTCGGACCCCGGGGACCCTCCTAGTGTGAACCGCGGCACCGATGAGGTCGCCCTTGGGGAATGGCTACCTTCTGATCCCTGCTCGGGGGACCTTAAGACTGTGGTGGTGGGCGGACTCGCTGATGCCTCTGGTCTTGGAGGTGTCGGTCTCCGGAACATGGGCGCTATATTGCATTCTAACTCACAGGGGCTACTGGGACTGGAGGTACCAGGGGCTGAACTGAAACCCCTCTTTTCGCTAGGACGGGTGGGGGACCACTCCGCTAACTCCCCCTGGTACTGTAAATCAACGTCTAAACCTCTATGGGCCTCTGAGCCTCGGGGGGACTTCCGCGGCTTCCGCGGGGTATGAGTGTGGTTGGGGCTCCTCCTTTCTGACGGGGACTCCCGCAACCCGGGGCTCCTCCTCTCTGGCAGGGACTCCCGCAAAAGATTTCCGTGGATCGATTCCCTTTCCTCCCCCCTTGGTGGGGACCCATGCTCCCCTTTTCCTCCCCCTTGGGCTAAACGGGTGGGGGAGTACCCTAACGCTGAATCAATGCTGGCCTCATCCTCGTCTTGCTCTCCGGGGACCCTACGCCTGAGTTGGTCCACGTGTCGCCTCCACAGGAAACCTGTACTGGTCTCTACGCGGTATGAGACGGGGCCGGTTTGGTCTACTACAGTGCCCGGCACCCAGGCTGGCCCCGCGCTGGCGTAATTCCTGCAGTATACTGGGGCGCCTATGCCGAAACTCTTGGTGGGTTCCACCCCTATGTTCCGCCCCTTGTCCTCTACTCTCGTGGGGTCTAGCTTGGATATCCCCGTGGCCAGCTTCCTGCGCATCAACAGCTCTGCGGGGGAGTACCCTGACGCTAAGGGGGTGACCCTGTATCTCAGCAGGAATTGGCACAATTTCAGGTCGAGGTCTCCGGGACCCATGCGCAGTAGCGCGTCTTTCGTGGTGCGCACGAGGCGCTCTACTTGGCCATTGGTGGCCGGGTGAAAGGGGGCGGAGGTGACGTGCCGAATGGCGTTGCGTTCCATGAATGCCCTGAACTCGGCGGACGTGAAACAGCTAGCGTTATCGCTGACGAGGGTGTCGGGTAAACCGAACGTGGAAAAGACCCTCCTTAACTGTTTAATGGTTGTGGTCGAGGAGGTGCTCGAGACTGGAATGACCTCCAACCACTTAGAGAACGCGTCCACCACGAGGAGGAAAAGCGTTCCCCTGAATGGGCCAGCAAAGTCTACGTGAACTCGGGACCAGGGTCCCCTCGCAGCGTCCCATTCCCTAGGTGGCGAGCGAGCCTCTTCTGGCCTTGAGCTTTGGCACGCCTCACAAGTGCCGACCATGTGTTCGATGTCGGCGTCTAACTGGGGCCACCAAAAGTAACTGCGGGCTAGTGCCTTAGAGCGTACGATCCCCGGGTGGCTGACGTGCAGCAGTTTAAGCACCCTCGGCCGGAGAGACGTGGGGATCACTACCCGCTGTCCCCACAAGAGGCAACCCCTCTCCAGGGACAACTCTAATCTCTTTTTGAAGAATGTGTCGAATTCCGCTGCTGGGGAAGACACGGGCCACCCTTTCTGCACCCAGGAGCAAACTGTGGCCAGCGCTTTGTCCTTGCCTGTCGCTTTGGCGATTTCGGCCGGTACTACTGGAGGGGAGTCTAGGACCTCTATCATTAAGACCTGGTGGTCCCTCTCTACTCCGCCCACGTGGCAGCAATCCCGGGGAATGGGGGACCTCGACAGAGCGTCGGCATGGCTTATCTCCCTCCCGGGCCGGTATACCAACGCGTGCTGATACGCGTTGAGAAAAATGGCCCATCTGAGCATTCTCGGGGACAGGATCTGGGGTGTGGGCTTGTCTGCGGTGAAGATGCCCAGCAAAGGCTTGTGGTCAGTCACTATGGTGAAGGGGCGGCCGTACACGAAATCATGAAATTTCTTGGTCCCCGCAATTATTGCTAGCGCCTCTCTGTCTGTCTGAGCATAATTCCTCTCCGCTTGGGACAGGGATCTAGAGTAGAAAGCTATCGGGGCCTCCCTACCGTTCTCCAGCACGTGGCAAAGCACCGCCCCCACCCCCACCGGGGATGCATCGCATATCAGGACCACCGGGCGTTTGGGATTGAAGTGGGTCAGTACAGCATCTGATGCCAGGAGTCGCTTCAGGTCATTGAAAGCCTTTTCCTGGACGTCGCCCCACTTCCATGCCTCGTCCTTTTTTAACAATTTGTGTAGCGGTTCTGCCACGGCTGCCTTCCGCGGGAGGAAGGAGTGGTAGAAGTTGAGCAGTCCGAGGAACGACTGCAACTCGGGCTTGGAGGTGGGGCGAGGGGCCTTTTTGATGGCGGCTACCTTGGATTGGGCTGGCCTAATTCCCTCGGGAGTAACACGGAACCCTAGGAACTCAACCTCTGTAGCGAAGAAGACGCATTTGTCTTTCCGCAACCTCAACCCCGCCTTTTCGAATATTGTCAGGACCTTTCCCAACCTTGTTGCTAATTCGGCCCGGCTCCCCCCTGTAATTAATACGTCATCAAAATAGGGTAACACCCCCTCCAACCCCTTCAGGAGGCGTTCCACCAATGACTGGAAAATCCCGGGCGCCGAATTCACGCCGAATTGGAGGCGCGAAACCTGGAACGCCCCTTTGTGGGTGACTATGGTTTGTGCAGCAGCTGCGGCGGGGGTCACCGGGAGTTGCTGGTAGGCTTGGGCCAGGTCGAGTTTGGCGAAACACCTCCCCCCGTGTAACCTGGCCAATAAGTGGCTGACTACCGGCACCGGATACGCATTAGGGCGGATCGCCTTATTGATGGTGCACTTGTAATCAGCGCATATTCGGACTTCCCCGTTGGCCTTGAGCGCTGTTACAATGGGAGTTTCCCACTCCGCAGAATCAACAGGAACAAGAATCCCCTGGCCCACTAATTTGTCCAATTCCGCCTCAATTTTGTCCTTTAGTGCGAAAGGCACTCTGCGCGGTTTAAGTCTGATTGGACGCACTCCAGGGTCCAGGTCGAAAGTCACTGGGGGGCCCTTGAATTTTCCTAGCCCCTTTTTAAAAACCTCGGGGTGCGCGTCGCACACGCTCTGTATTGGATCAGTCCCGGCGGCGTGTGCTCCCACGGCGTGCACCCCCCCAATGAACAACCCCAGGGGCTGGAACCATTGAGTCCCGAGGAGGCTGCATTTACCCCCCTTGAGGACGACTAAGGGAAGCGTTGCGGTGTACTTTTTGAACTGGACCTGGAACTTCCCAACCCCCAACACTGGGATGCGGTTCCCCTGCACGTCCTTCAGCGTGGCCCTCAACGCCTTGAGCTTGGGCCGCGCGCGGGGGGCGATTTTCATGAACTCCCCCTGGGAAATAATGGAGTATGAGGAACCCGAATCCACCTCCATCCTAACAGGGGCCCCTTGTATTACTACCTCAACGAAGTAACGGGGGTGCTCCGTGGAAACGCTGCAAACCGGCGCGTCGTCCTCGCTGTCGTCGGAGACTCGTCCTACTCCGTCCCGCGTCCTCGTGGTCCGTGTGCCGTCCTTCGGCCTCGTGGTGCGGTCCTGCCTCGCCGAGCGGTCTGGAGAACTCCGGGTGGCCTCGCGTCGTTTCCGGCAGACCTTGGCGATGTGCCCGCGCCGGCCGCAGTTGTGGCACTCGGCCTTGCGGAATGGGCATTTGGTGCGGGCGTGGGCGGCGCCGCAGCCATCGCAGCGCCGGCCCTCTCTCTGGACCCTCCGGACGTCCTCGTCGTCGCTGCTCTCTGCAGAAGACGAGTTCGAAGTCCGCCGGGCCGCGCGCACCGAACTCTCTGCCTTGGCGGTCTTCGGGCGCCAGTCCTGAAGTTCGTGCACCCCGGCCGACGTGGCCTCTGCGGCCTGTGCCGCGTCGAGGACTTGTTGCCACGTGGGAGGCGGCTCCCTTTTCATCAGCGCGCGCTGAGTCTCTGTGTCCCTCAGACCGCAGAGCAGGCAGTCCCGGAGGGTGACGTCGGGGAGTTCCCACTTGCAAGGGCCGGCGGCCAACCGCAGGGCCGCGGCGAACTCATCGACCGATTCTCCGGGTGCCTGGACTCGCCTCCAGAACGCGCTCCGAGCGGGGAACATCGCTATTGCCGGCCGGAGATGGGCGCGCAGCGCCGCCAGGAGCTCTGTGGCCTTGAGGTCGCCCACCTTCCTCGGCGCGATCAGGTCCACCAAGGTCCTCTTGGTTTCTTGTCCGAGCATGCGGACGAAGATGGCCCTCTTTTTGGCCTCGTCTGAGACTTCGAGCTCCACCAGCGCAGCGTTGAAGTCTATCTCAAACAGCTCCAAGTCTCCCGGCTTCCTGATCTCGTAGCCGGCGCATGTCTTGGTCCCGTGGGCAGCCATTATCCCACCTTCGTCGCCAGTTTAGTGTATGGGACCAAAGACAACCGGACAACCGAACGGTTGGTTTAACACAGGTTTATTGCATTGCATGAGGTTCCAGTGAAGCATGAGGAATGGCGGTGATACATCTCAATATATACAGTAGCTCTCTACATTTGAATCTTGTAGCACGGTAGCTGATTGGTTGCTACCGGCGTGGCCTCGCCCAGGCACGCCTCTTTCTTCAGCTGCTGAATGCAGGTCTTGCTTCAGCTGCTGAATGCAGGTCTTTCTTCAGCTGCTGAATGCAGGTCTTGCTTCAGCTGCTGAATGCAGGTCTTTCTTCAGCTGCTGAATGCGGGGAAGGTTTTCCCGCGGCTGTCCGTGATTGAGCAATGTGAACCATGTGAGAGTGAACGCTCGCAGCTGCCCTCTATAGGCTGTCTGCTCGCGTTCCTTCATAGCTGATATCGTTTGTATCTGGAGTGGTTACAATCTTGCCTTACAGTATAATGAACATGCATACATACATAACAATGTAAGAGCCTCCATTTCCTCTCTTTGTTTCCTTCTGACTCTTAACTACAAATGGTAATTGTATGTAAAGATGCTTTTTCCTACTTTAAATACTTCTAGAGTGTTTTTTCCCCATCTAAAATTCTAGTTTGTGTGGAAAAGAAATCAAAGAGGGTGGGCAGAAGCAAGTGAGCTGATCTCACCTTGTTTTTACTGTGGTATTGCTGGTTTTTCTACTTCTTCATACTCCGCTAACTAAGAGGAATACTACTCCCAAATTTCCCAGTACATAAAACTTGGCTGGGAAATGTATTCAGCACCTCATATATGTATATACAGTGGTACCTCATACAACTATTTTAATCTGTTCCACGGGACTCGTTGTTGTACAAAACAATTTCCCTATGGGATGCATCGTACAATGATTATTATTTTTGCTAAGTAGTTTTTCCCATTGAAAAATTATTGTACATTTTTTTCCATAGGGGAAATTGTTATGCGGGACACCATTTCCCCCAAAAACCTAGAAAGCAAGACGGGTCGTATGGGCTGGACAGGGAAGCTGGACTGTTGGGGGACTGAATGTTGCGATTTCGTTGCTATATGGGGTGATTGTTGTATGATGTTCCACTGTATATATAAACGCAAATATGAACCATATTTCCCTGCTTAGGAAGCAAAAACCAAGCTCCCCGTTATTGTTTCTCTACCCCCCCCCGCCCCTTTCCCTCTTGACATGCAAGGCCCCAAAGCTACTGACCCAGAGTACCGAAAACTGGAAGGAAACAGGATACAGATCTGGCTGAGTTGTACACATGCCTCTTTGTTACTCCCAAGCCGCATTGGAAGGATTTTCCAGGGGTAATATGTTTCCAATTATCCTGTTACGCTCTTTGGAGTCTACGCATACTGACAAGGCATCGTCCTTGTTTCCAACAATATGTCATCTCTCCCTGCCTTTCCTGCCCCCCCCCATGTTATTCCCTGAAAAGGTGAATAAGATGACCACCTTCTCTGTGCCCACAAATCCACCTAGACCTCAGGGACCCACTTTCCCATCTGTTTACAAGGTCCCTCTTGCTTTTGTACACTCAACCCAGCCTCATCAGGCATGGCTGAGTTTGCTCTGGCGTGGAGCTAAATATTATTAAGGCGCGCACACTGTGAGTGTGTGTTTGTCTGTGTGATGGAGAGCAGAGAAGGAGGGGTGGGAAGAGTTGGACAGGGAGGAGGAGTCTGCAAAGCAAGGCAGTTCCAGAGATCCTGGGAAGAGAAGGGGGGAGTACCCACAACTTGCCGAAGAAAGAGTTAGAAAGCAAGCAAGACGGGTCGTATGGGCTGGACAGGGAAGCCGGACTGTTGGGGGACTGAATGTTGCTCCATACCCCAGGCAAAAGAGAGTCAACGAGTCAACACAAGAATGCAGTTGACCAAGGTGTGTGTGTTATCTAAAGCCCTTCTCCCTTTCTCTCTCATATATTTTTCTCTTGACACAGGGCAGTGTGGAATTACTGGCTGCGTCATATGATGGAAATTGTTCAGCCTGAGGCTCTTGCTGTTAGTGGCATAGGGTCTTTCGGGGAATGTTTGTGTGGGAAATGTCACTGTCTTAGAGATGTGGAGAGAGTGCGTGTCCGTGGAATTCTCTTTCCACAGATGAAAGTCAGGGTGGTTGTGCATTTTGTCTGAACACCCTTGTGTTTTCCTTCTGGAAGGAGGATGTTTACTGTTTTTAAGAGTCTTCTGTAGAGCGCATGGATCCCATGATGGAGAGCATTGTGTCCCTGTCAGAACAGCTGTGATAGCTTCCATTAAAGATATCATTCTGCGATTTCTGGCCAGGCGGGAAGGAAACGGCACACTGGTGTTTGCATTCATGCATGTGTGTCTAGGCGCATGTACACCAGAGTCAAGATGCATCAACTGCCATTCAGATTATCCCTCTCAAAGGCCTGTAAAGAAAAGAACAGAAGTCATTTGTTAATCTGAACAGGAGTAAAGGACCTGAATGAATGAGATTCACCAAATCCACATTTATGTAAGAACTTTTGATTCAACAGGTCTACTCTCGTTGAGATACCTTATGCTTCTATCTAGGTGAGGGTAAGGCTAATTGAAGTGAGGTAAAGGTAACCCTCGTCCAAAGATGAGATGGATAGATGGTATTGTGGACACAATGGGCACAGAGCTTGGTGGGCTGAGGAGAATGGTGGAGGATAGAGGTGCCTGGAGGAAAATGGTCCATGGGGTCGCAAAGGGTCGGAATCGACTGTGCGACTGAACAACAACAACAACAAAGGTAACCCTTGCTTGAAAGCCAGTTGTATCCGACTCTAGGGTTCAGTGCTCATCTCTGTTTATAGCCAAAGAGCCAGTGCTGTCTTCATCTGCAGATGTTTCCATGGACATGTGGCAGGCATGCCTCAATGCACAGAATGCTATTTACCTTCCTACCGAAGTGGTCCCTATTTATCTGTTTGCAATTTCTTGCTTTCCAACTGCTAGGTCTACTTTGGAGTAAATGCACATGAGGTTGCATTGAACAAAATTGTTGATACTGTATGTTAGTAACCAATGCATGCTTAATAAACTGTTAAGGAGGCATTGCCATATGAAACAGAACTAGGGGCTTGTCAGGTTGCAGCTGGAATATCAAGTCAGTTCTAGGCACCACACTCATAGAAGGACGCATTAATGCATCTGCATTATAGAATTACAGTATTATGAGACCACTTTAAGGGCAATGTCTGCTTCCCATGGAGTCTGTGGATCTGTATATCTCTAGCTCTACTAAACTACAAGCAGAGAGATATAAGTACCTTCCCAAGCTACAGATCACAGGATGGAACCATGGCTGTCTAAGTTCTCTCCAGCTGCTTTAAATGTGTATTGTAGTCACATATGTGGATAAATCCAGGTGAACCCAGAAAAATAAAATCAGGTTGATGCAGTGTTGGGAACCAAGGCCCACATGAAACAGATAGAATGTGAGATAGGTATACTCTGCTTGGAGAAAAGGAGATTTCACAAAACCATGGTAGTCATTGTCAAATATTTGAAAGTGCCATCCCATAGAAGATCGAGCAACGTTGTTTTTCAGCTCCTCCAAAGAGGCAAAGCGAGACCTTATCTGGAAAGTGCAGGGAAGCAGAATTTGCCTCAATGCTCAGAGAAACATATTAATGGTAAGGTCTGCTTGCCAACTTAACTCACTGTCTTGGGAGAATGTGGACCAGGAGTTCTCAACCTTTTTAAGCCAAGGCCTGGGTCACGCTCCCTCAGACAGCTTCGGGGGCCAGACAGCCATTTTGCCATTCCTCCACCACATGGCACATCCTGGTGTGGTGGAGGCGGTGGGGAGCCACATGAAATGGTGCCGCAGCCCGCATCTGACCCACAAGCTGCAGGTTGAGAATCACTGGTGTAGACTCTACTTCAGTGGAGGTATTTAAGCAGCGGGGGGGGGGGGGGGTTGTTGCTCTCTGTCAAAACTGTGACAGTTGCATCAAACCTGCCATGAACTGGGGCTTGGGTTAGATGACAGCTAAGGTACCTTCCAGCTGTCTCATTTTGTGATGGTACTTTGTAGGACTGGACTGGTCAACAGGGGAGAAAAAAGGTTGTGTATGATAATTTCCAACCCCCTGCCCTTATACTCATTGCATCTGAGAGGATGTGAGAGTTCTCTTGTTCTGATGTAATTGGTGTATCTTCCACTGGATGCCTCCCTTAGAATGTGTGATGAGAAAAAAGGGTGTTTTTTTCATGCCCTGAAATGCTGTGGTTTCTAGGAATATTTGGAAAGAGAATCGTGCACAGGTTTGTTTGAAGATATAAACTGAGGAATGAAGCAACTGCACAGTCTATTTTCAAACAGGCACAGACCTTCAGCACAATGGTCTTCTGGCAACTTTCTCTCATACAATATCCATATAAGTTAGGCTAAAGTCCCCATTGTCTACGTGCAGCATGATCTTAAATATGATGGCCATTGTGGTGTAACATGTGCGGATTATCCCAGGTTGGAGATGGCTGGTTGGAGGATTTTTCACACCTGTAGTCAACAAAAGTAATTTTTCTTCTTCAGCTTTGAACCCATCTTAACCTTTCCAACTACTGTATACGATGGTAGTTACTCTCACCTTATTCCAATCTGCAATGAGTCATGGCACAATTTTAGATACTTTTAGATAATGTAGGCCAATTTCATTCTGATTTATTTCCAGTTTGGGGACTTGGAATTGCTTGGGCTGTTTTGGGGGATGACTTCAATTGGGAGAATAAAGGCAACAGACTCAGATAATTCTCCTGGAGCCCTTGATATCATTTTATCATTATAGCATCCTTCTGCATATCCAGTATAAATGGGATGCAGATGTGCTATGCAATGGTGATCATCTTGCTATCTAAAGGTAAAGGTCAGCCTTGCTCGAAAGCCAGTCATGTATGACTCTAGGGTTCAGTGCTCATCTCTGTTTATAGCCGAAGAGCCAGCGCTGTCTGCATTTGCAGAAGTTTCCATGGACATGTGGCAGGCATGACTAGACACTGGAGTTCAAAGAACACTGTTTACCTTTCCTGCCAAAGTGGTACCTATTTATCTACTAGCAATTTCTTACTTTCAAACTGCTAAGTTGGCAGAAGCTGGGACAGAGATAGGTGTTCATTCCATCATGCAGTACTCAGTTTTTCAACTGCTGACCTTCCACCTCCCAATCAGCATCTTAACCACTTGAGCATCTGCAAAGTCCTTAGCTTCCTATCTAGTCAGATACAATTGTTTTACTTCTATTTTGGATGCTGTAGGATTGTGTCTGATTCCCCTTCTATCTATCACTTCCCAATATGGTAGTGGTTGGGAGTGAACTTCCTTTCCAAAAACTAATCTATTTTGAGGAAGTTTCAATTCCAATCTCTGGAGAACTGTAGGCAATCTCTATCTCTCTTCGTATCTCACATCAAAAAGGCTATGAGGAAGTCCTGATATAACAATGTGCAACTGATTTCTTTTTTTTGGGGGGTGGGGTGGGGGGTGGACTCCAACTCAAAGAATTTCCCAGGTAGAATTCTGTGAGTTCAATCCACAGACCCTCATTTAGAAACTCCTAAATTTTGCTTACCTGGAGATGGGCCTAATTCCAAGGCTACAAAGTCTAGTTCTGCCTTGTGGCTCCTTGCTTTCTGACATTAATATACAAAAAAGAAAGCCACCATGGTACTTCCTGAGAGTTGCAGTCTTTAGATGCTATAGAGCAGGGGTTCTCAAGGTTTTTGCACCACAGGCCAGACTACTCACCCTCAGACAGCTGAGCGAGCCGGATGCAATGGTGGCAGGCAAGTTTGTGCATGCGTGGGAGTGTCCGCTTCTGGGGTCGTGCTGTGGGCCAGATGGAATGGCATTGAGGGCCAGGGCCAGCCCTTGACCATAGGTTGTTAACCCCTGCTATAGATTTTGATTTTGATTTGAAATTCAATTTATATATAATTTATAGAGCCCTTTAGATGCTATAGAGCAGTGATGGCTAACCTTGGCACTCCAGGTGTTTTTGGACTTCAATTACCAGAAGCCCAAGTCAGCACTCCTGCTGATCAGGGCTTCTGGGAATTGAAGTTCAAGAACAGCTGGAGTGCGAAGGTTTGCCATCACTGCTATAGAGGGGGTCTCCTGAAGATGTTGGTAGGTATTGGTCTATGATGGGTTGGAACTCACAGAATTTCTTCCTCTTTCCTTTTATAGAACCATCTGAGATGGCCCCATTTTATTCCCATCCTCCCTCTTTCCTTGCATATCTCAGCTGCTTAGATCAGGGGTAGGAAAGTGCAGCCCTCCAGAGGCAGGAAAGAGGGAGGATGGGAAGAAAATGGGGCCATCTCAGATGGTTGTCAAAGTTCCAGCCAAGAGCCACACATTCTTCTTGCAATTGTGGGGAAGGGTTTAAGAACAAGAGGGACAAAGACAAACCAGTTCTCCTTCGTATAGTTTGTGAATCCCCACTCATGGGTTATGCGCCTGCGCAGAACGGAGATCGGAGGCTTGAAAAGCTATTGGTCAAAAGTTTTGGCGGTAAGACCGCCCACCGCACCGCCCACCCTGAGGCGCCCGCGCGCCATTTTACCTCAGTTCTCTTCTTTCCGCCGTAGCAGCAGGACGATCGTTGAGAGCTTCCTCAATTTTTTCGCCCTTCTGAGGGAAAGTCTTTTGGCAAATTCCAACAATTTTTCTCGGTGATCTTGTCCTTCGGGCAGGATTGCCACCCCGGCACTGTCTCTTCTTTCGAGTGGATTCAGTAGCCAATTTTTTCGCATCGATCACCGTCTCCCCCCTCAAGGGGGTGGCGGCTGGTCCGCCCTTCGGGGTACTTGCCTCCAGAAACTTCCACTGGAAGAATTTTTCCGCGGTTGATGGCTGCAGCGTTTAAACAGTGCACGGCTTGCCTTAAGAAGTTCCCGGCTTCCGACGGTCACAGCCTGTGCCTTTTTTGCTTGGGAGAGTCGCATCAGAGCCAGTCTTGCCCGCATTGCAAAAAGTTTACGCGCCTCGCGGTGCAGAACCGAAGCAATCGCCTCAAGGCTCATCTGATGGAGCTCGCTCTGGCTCCCGCCGCGTCCGCTTCCACATCCGCCGCTGCCTCACAGCCGCCGCCAGCCTCTTCCTCCGTGCTTCCGATTAGGAAGAAGAAAAAGAAGGACAGGAACGGTGAGAAGAAGCGCAAGCGTGGGTCGGAGAAGAGACGGTCGCTTCCTCCCACTCCGCGCACACCCGCCTCTCCCGGGCCTTCGCCGCTGTTCTCGACTGCCCGATGTCCTTCTCCGGGATCCTCCATCTGGGGAGGACGGTTGTCTTCCGGGTCACCTGATAAAGGACGCAGGGCTGGGGCTCCAGCTCGCCCACTTCAGGTGCTCCCCTCTCCTCCTCGGGGAAGAAACCCCTCGCCGAGGCAGGCCTCCGTCTCCCCAAGACCCAGGACGCCGACAGACGACGCGGTCGTCACCGTTCCGACGACCGTTTCGCCGACACCGACGCCGGCCACCGTTTCGACGCCCACCGTTTCGTGGGCCACCATCCCGCCGGCTACCGGGGCTCCACCATCAGCGGACTCGGACGTATCTCAGATGGCCCTCGTCCGAGAAATGTTCCAGGTCATGGCGTCGTTTGCGACCAAGTTCCAGGCCTCCATGCCTGCGGCCTCTGCGGCTCCGGTTCCGACCACCGCAAGCCCCGGGCATCCCGGCCCTGCCGTGGCCCCACCGACCTCCCGTGGGTCGAGTGCCCGCTCCGCCGGCCCACCCAACCCGTCATGGTGTGGTCCGGACGTTGATGCGGTGGACTCCCATCCCGCCGGCCCGCCCAGGCCGTACTGGCGCGGTCCCTACGTGGATGAAAGGCTGCCTCCCTTGTCCTCCGATGAGTCCAGCTCGTCGTCGGAGGAGGACGAGGGAGACGTCGACGCCGAGCGCACGCCGGAGCAGGCTATTGGCTCAGTGGACCCACCGCGTGGTGAGGACCAACGCTCGCTGACCGCCATGCTCACAAGGCTGGGCACCGCACTCAACCTTAAGGTCGATCAACCGCCGTTGGAGGGTGAGGATCAGATGACCGCGAAGCTCGACAGACGTGCTGTGCGGCCGGTCCACATAACCATGCTCCCCTCCATGATGACTTCGGCGAGGGCGACATGGAGGAAACCTTTGGCGGCGCACTCCGTTTCGTCCAGGCTCGACAACATGTACCGGGTCCTGGACGAGAACGTCGAGTTCCTGCAGGCTCACCCCCTGCCGAATTCCCTGGTGGTCAAGGCCTTCCAGCACAGGACGGCCACCAGCGGGTTCCCGGTCCCGTCGACGCCGGAGGGAAAGAAACTGGACGCGGTGGGGCGTAAGTTCTACGCCACCGGCTCCTTATTCTTCCGTGCCGCCAACTACTCGGCCGCCATGGGCCTGTATCAATCTCACCTCTGGGAGCAGGTGAAGGTTGAGATAGCGAAACTGCCCGCCGACGCCCAAAAGCGCATTGACGCGCTGGCCACCGAGGGGGACTTCGTCGCCGAGCAGCTGATGCGCACTGCCCGGCATATCAACGACTATGCGGCGAAGGACATGGCCTCCGCAATCTACCTCCGTCGCCATGCTTGGCTCAGGGACACTTCCCTCGATGACGCTATGAAGAAGCTCATCGAGGAGTTTCCCTTCGACGGGCAGGGCCTCTTCGGTCAGGACACCGACAAGGTCCTGAATGAGATGCGCCAGACCAATTCCACGGCAAAGTTCCTGGGGCTCACCACGCCGGCTCCGCCCGCCAGGCCGAGGTTCCAGCCCTTCACACGGCGGTTCCAGGGCAACCCGCAGCAGCAGGGACCGACGGAGCAGCCTAGATCCAGCTCCTACAAACAGCGGCGGCAGCACAAACCCCGCTACCGACCCTACGGACAGGACAAACGTTCGGGCGCGAGGCCCAAGCCCCGCGTTTGAAGCTGCGACGGCCGAGTCTCTCTCGCTCCACATCCCGTACCTCCCCCTCCGGAACTTCCTCCAGGTATGGTCGGGCATCACGGACGACCAGTGGGTCTTAAGGATCTTGTCCTCTGGCTACGCCATCGAGTTCGTGCGGGGGCCTCGGGTAGGAAGACATCGTCTCACCACCTCGTCCCCCCATTTGGAGGAAGAAATATCAACCCTTCTCTCCAAGGGAGCCATCGAGCGGGTAACACCGTCCGACTGGGACAACGGCTTCTACTCGAGGTACTTCGTGGTCCAGAAGAAGGACGGAGGCCTTCGCCCTATCCTGGACCTGCGCCGCCTGAACAAATGCATCCACACCAGGAAGTTCCGGATGGTGACCCTACAGACCGTCCTCCCCCTCATCAACAAAGGGGACTGGTTCACAGTCATAGACCTCAAGGATGCCTACTTCCACGTCTCCATCCTCGAGGAACACAGACGGTTTCTCCGTTTCCGCATCGACAATTCCGTGTACCAGTACCGATGCCTACCGTTCGGTCTAGCCACGGCACCGCGGGTCTTCACCAAATGCATGGCTCCGGTGGCTGCATTCCTCTGCCAACGGAGCATCAGGGTCTTCCCGTACATCGACGACTGGTTGATCGTCTCCCCCACCAAATCGTCGGCCGTTCGGGACACACAATACACGGTCCACCTCATGGAGAGTCTCGGCCTCAGGATCAACTTCACCAAATCGAAGTTGACTCCCTCCCAACGCGTCGAGTACATCGGAGCGGTACTCGACTCGCTTGCTACGAGAGCCTACGCCCCCCAGAAACGCTTACAGGATATTGCGCAGGGGATGAGCGAGCTGCGCACCAAACCATGCATCCGGGCGAAGAAGGCTCAGAGACTTCTAGGCCTGATGGCCTCAACGACGGCAGTGATTCCCCATGCCAAGTTGAAATTCAGGTCCCTGCAATCGTGGCTCCTTCACGAGTTCGACGCACTTCGGGAGAGCCAGTCCAAACGGTTGACCCCATCTCCAGAACTGAGGGACCAACTGCTGTGGTGGTCTACACCACTCAACGTGGCCACGGGGAAGAGTTTATACCCCCCGCAACCCTCGTTGCAGATACTGACCGACGCAAGCAACCTCGGCTGGGGCGCTGCTTGCGGGACTCTCACGGTCAACGACACCTGGACACCACACGAAACGGTGCACCACATAAATTACTTGGAACTGCTGGCCATTTGGAAGGCCCTGCGTTCCTTCGAGACTCTGCTCACCGGCAAGGCGGTTCAAGTGGCCTCGGACAATACCACGGCGGTGGCGTACCTCAACAAGCAGGGAGGAACACGGTCCACCACCCTCCTGTACCTTGCAGTGCAGTTGTGGGAATGGTGCCTGGAGAGGCACATTTTCCCAATTGGAGTGCACATTCAGGGCACACTGAATGTCCTGGCAGACCACCTGAGCCGTCTCACTTCGACGACCCACGAATGGGAGCTGGACGACGGAGTGTTCCAGTCGCTTTGCGAGGCCTGGGGGACGCCGAGCATCGACCTCTTTGCATCGGAGTCCAACAGGAAACTCAGCAGGTACTGCTCCAGGGCAGGCATCGGACTGAACTCCGAAGGCGATGCCTTCATGAAACGGTGGGATCAGGACTATCTCTATGCCTTTCCTCCGTTTCCTCTGGTCCAGAAAGTACTCACCAGGATGTACCAACACAGAACCAATGCAATTCTGGTGGCGCCAGCATGGCCACGCCAACGCTGGTTTCCGCTACTGTTGCGCATGTCGTCGCAGTATCGCACACTGCCGGAGGCACCGACGCTCCTCCAAATGGAGCACGGCCAGCTGCACCATTCGGACCTGCCCAGCCTCCACCTCACCGCGTGGAGGATAACCCCAGACTGTCCAGGATCCTTGAACTAGCGCGCCGCCCTTCCACAAGGAAGTCTTACGCTTCCAAATACAGGCGTTTTTGTGCTTTCCTGGCCTCCCGGCAAACGCCCTCCCCGCAGGTGGGACTGCAGGACATTTTAACCTACCTCCTCCAGCTGGCGGAGTCTGGCCTTAGCATCACCTCCATCCGAGTGCATCTCGCAGCAGTAGTAGCGCACTCTCCTGCTGGCTCGCCCGCTTCTGGGGCCTTCCGCGACCAAACGGTAAAGCGCTTCCTCAAGGGACTAAGGAACGCTTTTCCGCCGGCCCGGACACCGACGGCTCAATGGTCACTGTCCACCGTTCTCAACGCGCTCACCAGGACCCCCTTCGAGCCCATGGCTACCGCCGATGTTCGTCTCCTCACATGGAAGGCGGCATTCCTGGTAGCTATCACGTCTGCACGACGAGCTGGTGAACTGGTTGCCCTGCGAGCAGACGCGAAGAAAATATGACACTCCCAATAATGTAAAAGATAAAATGCAAGTGTTTTAATTTAAGGAAAAATTCACATGTACGTCCTATGCTGAGGTATGTCAGGCAAGAGGTAAGGTGTGTAAGCTACACGCAAAAATACCCCACCATAACAATGTATCTGTATAGTATTAATTCATTCTGCATGTGAATCAAGCTAATACATTACTAACACAAATCAACTCAGTCCTTAACCTCAAACATACAAGACAACCCGGGACCCTGGAAAGTGAACCCTTCTCCCCATGGTGCTGGTAGACAATAGGAAGCGTAGTTGTACAGCGCTATAATAGCAAGTTCGATAAAAAGCGTAGAAACCGCAAAGTCTCTCAGAGTCCGTAGTCGAATATGATCTACTCAGCTTTAAGACTGACGAGGGGGGGTGGGGGGTACAATCCTGCTCCGTACAAGGGTTCCCAGGTGATGAGCATCAGGCGGTGGCAGACAGATTACGTGGAAAAAAGCACGATGCCCTTCCGGTATACGGACATTTCGAATCTTCCTCAAGTGTCTATGAAACGCGTGCACACACGGAGAGAATACGCTAGCAGAGGTGCGAGACGCGCTAGTTACGGTTTCATAGACACTTGAGGAAGATTCGAAATGTCCGTATACCGGAAGGGCATCGTGCTTTTTTCCACGTAATCTGTCTGCCACCGCCTGATGCTCATCACCTGGGAACCCTTGTACGGAGCAGGATTGTACCCCCCACCCCCCCTCGTCAGTCTTAAAGCTGAGTAGATCATATTCGACTACGGACTCTGAGAGACTTTGCGGTTTCTACGCTTTTTATCGAACTTGCTATTATAGCGCTGTACAACTACGCTTCCTATTGTCTACCAGCACCATGGGGAGAAGGGTTCACTTTCCAGGGTCCCGGGTTGTCTTGTATGTTTGAGGTTAAGGACTGAGTTGATTTGTGTTAGTAATGTATTAGCTTGATTCACATGCAGAATGAATTAATACTATACAGATACATTGTTATGGTGGGGTATTTTTGCGTGTAGCTTACACACCTTACCTCTTGCCTGACATACCTCAGCATAGGACGTACATGTGAATTTTTCCTTAAATTAAAACACTTGCATTTTATCTTTTACATTATTGGGAGTGTCATATTTTCTTCGCTTGTTCCAACACCCCAGCCGTCCCACCTACTCGCCTGCGAGCAGACGCACCTTTTCTCCAGTTCTTCAACGACCGCGTCGTCCTCCAAGCGGACATCACCTTCCTGCCCAAGGTGGTCTCCAAGTTTCACATAGCACAAACTATCTCCTTGCCAACCTTCTTCCAGAACCCCACTAATGCCCAAGAAAGGACTTGGCACACACTGGATGTGAAACGAGCTTTATTGTTTTACACCAGCAGGACTAGAGAGTTCAGGAAGTCGCAACGCCTCTTTGTGGCTTATGGGGGAAAGTCCAAGGGTGAACCCATCTCTGCTCAAAGGTTCTCCAAATGGATCACCTCTACCATCTACCTGGCCTACGAGTCAGCCTCACTGCCACCTCCACCGCATGTCAGGGCGCATTCCACCAGGGCGGTTGCCACATCCACTGCCTTTCTGGAGGGCACACCGCTTGAGGACATATGTAAGGCTGCCACATGGTCCAGACCTTCCACATTTGTCCAGCACTACAGGGTGGACACCAGAGCCACTGCGGACGCCAGGCTTGGCCGTGTCGTCCTCACCAGAGGGCTCCGGACTCAACGCCCCTGACGGGTCCACCTACTGGATCTTCAGCTCATCGTGGGATCATCTCATCCGACTGCCCACCGACCAAGTAAGTGTGAGCTTGCTAATCTCCCATGAGTGGGGATTCACAAACTATACGAAGGAGAAAGTTCGGTTTCACTTACCAGTGATAACTTTCGTTCTTCGAGTATATAGTTTGTGAATACACACTACCCACCCTGCCTCCCCTCTTGAGCTGCACGGATGAGATCGATTGGTTTACCCTGTGCTTGGCTTAAGTATGGAACTGAGGTAAAATGGCGCGCGGGCGCCTCAGGGTGGGCGGTGCGGTGGGCGGTCTTACCGCCAAAACTTTTGACCAATAGCTTTTCAAGCCTCCGATCTCCGTTCTGCGCAGGCGCATAACCCATGAGTGTGTATTCACAAACTATATACTCGAAGAACGAAAGTTATCACTGGTAAGTGAAACCGAACTTTTTTCTATTTTAGCAGAGAAATCTCTGAGATGGCCAAATGATTCTGTTTGTCTGACCTATGGAAAGCTGTAAGGTTGGGGAAACTGCTAACCCCCCCTACACACACACACACACACACACACACACACACACACACACACACACGCACACGCACACGCACACGCACACGCACACGCACACGCACACGCACACACATTTCTGTTTCACCACACCAATCCCATCAGGGAGAAAATGTGGTAAACATTAATATTGGGTTTTTTCTTAAAATTGGAAGATGCCTTGAACTTCTTCATTTTGATAGAAAAGCAGGGAAAAAATTTCCTAAGGTGGCAATCTAGTGACCTGTGAGGAAATCCCATTTGACAGAATAGGACTATTTGTGAAAAGACATCTAGAGTTGCATTCTTAAGAAATACGTAAACATTGCACAGTAGATGCACAATACCTGGAGAAGTGCATTGGGGCATGTGTAATAAAGGGGGAGAGGGCCAGGTGCTAAGGAGGGTGGGAAATACTTTTTGAGGTGAGAATGTAACTCTTACAAGTCCGCAAGAGCGCTTGCCTTTTCATCTGTGAAATGCTGGGGGTTATGTAATTCATAATAGGCTTAGAACAAGTCAGTCAATCAGCACATGAGTTTCTCCAAACTGTGGGTCACAAGGCTGTTGCTGGAAAGAAAGAGGTGGTTGCCAAGCCTTTGGGTACCATGACTCATTATTCCAGGCTAGGAATGGGAAGAGGGACCAGGAGGAGGGTGCAGCACAGGGGCCAGAAGGGTCGGTATGTTGGAGGATGGGCAAAGCACAACCCTTCAGATGTTCTCAGACAGCAACATTGGGCATTCATCCTCATCTGCTCTCGTAGTTAGAGCAATCAGGGCTGTGGTTCAACAGCATCTGAGATGCTATGCATGTATGCAGTTCCACTAGCCTTCAGGCAAGGATGGGGCCAATCCACACAATTTCATAATCTCTGGAAGACGCCAGAAGGCTATCTCACAGGGGCTCCACTCAATTTAGGAAATATTTATTTATTTATTTATTTGTTTGTTTGTTTATTCAATTTATAGAGCTGCCCCAATCAACATGCGACTCTGGATGGCGTACATAAAATCCCCAACATTTAAATTATAAAAACCCTTAAAATTCCTAAAAACACTGAAAAACTACCTCCCACCCGCACCAATTAAAAATCTAGTTAAAAACATTTAGTTTAAAACTTTTAAAAACATGAGTGATCTTTCTCTAAATGACACAACCCTGTTCCCTTCCCTGTTATGTGTGACCTTCGACATTGTGCATCTCAACTGTCCTCTTGTAAAATGACACTTCACATGATCATAGAGGAATTTCCAGTGGACATGCAAAACTGCTGCGAATTGCTGTTAATGACAGTACCGTATACATGATAAATAGTACCCAGTAGTGTTTTCAGCATGTAAAGTGAACACTTACAAGCCTATCATTAGGGTAGTCTTCTCCCACATCTTGGAAACCAAGGATGAGAAATGGCTCAGTGCCGTGTACTAAGTGCATATCCAACAGAAATGTGTGTCCAGCTCTTGAAAAGTATTGTGTATAGTTGAAGCTTTATAGTAGCCCTCAGATTTTGGTGCTTTCCTATTATGACCTTTTAATTAGGTACTATCTTTTCTAATTTCTTCTTTGCTACCCTCAGATGCCTTCTGATTTTTTTGGATTGATGATTGAGTCTAGATCCGTGATGGCGAACCTTGGCACTCCAGATGTTCTTGGACTTCAATTCCCAGAAGCCCAAGGCCCAGTGAATCCACACAAATGGGTTTGCTGCGATTCATCCAGCCCGTGCTGCCCTCGTAGCTCCTGGAAATGGAAGTGCTTCCAGGAAGTGTGCCGTATGGGCATGTTTTATTTTTGCTTCCAGGAGTAACGAGGGTGGTGCAGGTCAGATGAAAGTGAACAAGAGTTGTCAAAGATTACCAGATTAATGCAAGCTAAGGCCCTAAACCAGGAATGTCCAACCTTGCTGCTCCAGCTGTTCTTGGACTTCAATTCCCAGAAGCCCAAATCAGCACACCTGCTGGAACATCAAAATTGGACACCCCCGCCCTAAACCATATCAAGTGTTAAAGGTCCAGTAAAATTATTCTAAAATATAGGGATGTGAATCTCACAGCCTTTTGGTCTCGATGCAAAACTGAGGTGGAAAATCCATATTTTCTCCTTGTAGTAAGAATTCTTTGTTGGAGGTAGTGTTTATTGGTTTTTATGTTTTTATAGACATTTTGTTGGATTTTGTGGAAGTTTGGGGGAGTAGGTAAAAGCCAAAAGGAATAGGGTGGAAGGGGGTTTCTTAATAAAAATTAATGCCAACAATTATGGGATGAGATGGCTGTTTTATACCTAGAAAACTGAAAATTCTCTTTCATGTGTTCTTTTTTGCCCTAAACCTTGCTGTAATTGAACATAATGGCTTGAAACAGCAGCTTCCAAGTAGGAAATCTCAACCAAATACACGACATACGATGAGGTGGATGCAGCCAGCCACAAAACACCCCTGGAAACAACATAACAGTACTTTGGCAGAAAATCAAAATCAAAAATAAAATAAAATAATATATTAAAAGAACAGGCTGGAATTCAAGAGAAAGACAGCAATGAAATTCACATGTCCCGTTGGATTAGAGCAGGGGTGCCCAAACTATGGCCCACAGGCTAGATCTGGCCCCCGATGCCACTACATCCAGCCTGCACTGCCGTCGCTGTTCCCAGAAGCTGATGTGTTTGTGCATGTATGAACACATCCACATTTACTTCCAGGTTCACTGCGGACACGCTCATGCAGGCACAAATACATCTGCATTCACTTCCAGGTTAATGTCTGCAGACACCTTCCAAGGCATAGATAGCTGTTGGAATCACAATGGAACCAAACAAACAGAGCTTAATCTGCAGCAATAAGGAAAATGACAATCATATTTTGTCCATCCTCTAATGCGGCATTTAACATCCACTTCTGTGTCTCTATTCTGGGAGACCAACACTATCTCCTCTCCACTTCCTCCAATTGCTGTGGTCTGAGTACAGTTCCCTTACTAGGGCTGTGGAGCATATTTGCATGATCTTTGACTTCTCGGCACCTATCCTGTAGCCAACTTAATTTGCCTCTTCATCCAGCACAGTCATAGCATTGCTGCAGTTTTGGCTCATCTTCCCCAAGCAAGTTGATATCATTGGGAGAATCCAGGTCACCAAGACAACCTATTTAGTCTAAATAGCAGTAAATAAGTAAAAGTCAGGTGGTAGACTCTGGAACCTCTGTCAAACAGGACACCATACCTGGCTTCTGAGATCATTATATTGTAATATCCCAGCTGTTCATTAAACGGTTACTCCACATCCTGCTTATTTCAAAGTAGTTTAAATGACTTGGCTACTTCAAATGAACAAACAGTGAAACAGTGGAATTTGTCTCTATTGTTGAGAACTGTAATTAAAATCTTTTAAAATATGCAAACAGACACAAGTGGCCCATCAATGTAAGTCAGCCTCCCTTGCTCCTCTTTTCATGATGTAAGAACAGGAAACGTCTAATGAAACAGTTTCCCATCTTGCTACAACTGAGAAAATATTGTTTCCAGCTTTGGGAAAAGTTAACATATTAAATCTAACGCTGGGCAAGTTAAAATGCAAAAATTCAGCTGCTTATGTTATTTGTAGCAGCAGCACAACAAGGTGAGGCATGTTTTAGGCAATTTTATGTTCAAATACAAGTCTCCCAGTTCACCCCCTTTTAGCCCAGCTTTACCCAGTAAAGTAAAGTCTTTCTTCCAGCCTTGTGGCCTGGACAATGGAGGAGCTCAAAAGGACATATTTCCTCTTCCAAAGCAGCTGGTACTTTCTTGAGCTAGGAGGAAGCACCACCTCAGATTCCAGCTGTGGGATCCCTTCGTTTTTTGGGAATGGTTTCTGGTACTCTCTCTCTGAAGGGGGGGGACTGAATTGGTTGCTCCCCCTGTCATTTACAGCTGTAATAAACACATTTACAATAGCCGTAAATGATGCGGCTGCTGGAGTGAGGGTGAGGGCTGGATTTTTTGGTGCTACGGGTTGGACTTAGCTCACGGACCATTGGTTGAGAACCCCTGGTCTAGATCAGTGATAGCAAACCTTGGTACTCCAGGTGTTCTTTAACTTCAATTCCCAGAAGCCCTGATCAGCAGGAGTGCTGACTTGGACTTCTGGTAATTGAAGTTCAAGAACAGCTGGAATGCCAAAGTTCACCATCACTTGTCTAGGATCTCTAGAGGCATTGCCATCAGGCTGTAGATCCTTATCTAGTCTGATCTAAAAGGCTAAGCCTTTGAAGTTGATAAAATGAGTACCCACCCACTTTACTTTTCCATGCCTTTGTCAGTGGCAGTATTGAAAGAAATGCAGTGCAAGAATAGAGATGCCATTTACAAAAGCAGCCTGGTGCCATAGGAAACAAGACGTTCTGACAGATGTTCTGCAGCCTGTCATAAAATGTGAAAGACCCCCCCCCCCCATTAATATGATTAGTAGAAGTTGCAGAACCAACAGGATATAGTTAAATTATGGAATTTGCTACCACAAGGTATTTAATAGCCACTAATGGCAGAAAGTGAGGAAGACCTAAAGAACCTCTTGATTGGATTGAAGGAGGAGAGTGCAAAAGCTGGCTTGAGACTTAATATCAAGAAAACCAAGATAATGGCAACAGGTCCGATCAGTCCCTGGAAAATAGATGGGGAAGAAGTAGAAGCAGTGACAGATTTTACTATTCTAGGATCTAAGATCACTGCAGATGGAGACTGTAGCCATGAAATAAAAAGACGACTGATTATGGGGAGATAAGAAATGAGAAACCTGGGGAATATAGTGAAAAGCAGAGACATCACCTTGAAAACAAAAATTTGCATAGTCAAAGCAATGGTATCCCCAGTGGTAATGTATGTGTGTGAGAGCTGGACCATTTGGAAGGCTGAGCGCAGAAGAATAGATGCCTTTGAGATGTGGTGTTGGAGGAGAGTCATGAGAGTCCCTTGGACAGCAAAGAGAACAAATAGGTCAATAATGGAAGAAATCAATCCTGACTGTTCATTGGAGGGACAAATAGTGAAGATGAAGCTAAAGTACTTTGGACATCAAATGAGAAGGGAGGACTCACTTGAGAAGGCCTTGATGCTGGGTAAGGTGGAGGGCAAGAGAAGAAGGGAGTGTCCAAAGATGAGATGGATAGATGGTATTGTGGACGCAATGGACACAGAGCTGGGTGGGCAGAGGAGAATGGTGAAGGACAGAGGTGCCTGGAGGAAAATGGACCATGGGGTCGCAAAGGGTCGGAATCGACTGTGCGACTGAACAACAACAAAAAACTCTATCCAGTATGCTACACTGGTTACCCAACTTAATTCTAATTGTATGCTGTCAAGTCAATTCTGACTTATGGTGACCCTTTCCAGGGTTTTCTAGGTTGATAGTACTCAGAAGTAATTTACTATTCCTCTTTTCTAGAGGTGCCCTAGGCTCATGAGTACACAGGCTGACTCTTCTCCATTCCTCACAGGCACAGTGAGGAATAGAACACATGCCCAAAACAGAGCCTATCTTCGTAGGGAGGGAAACCGAAGAATTAAGCCAGATAGAAATAACCAGGGAGGAGGTCCTTGCATGTCTTGTTAAACTAAACACTAACAAATCACCAGGACCAGATGGCATCCATCCACGAGTTCTCAGGGAACTTAAAGATGAAATTGCTGATCTCCTAGCCAAAATATATAATCTTTCCTTCAAATCAGGCTTTGTGCCTGATGACTGGAAGGTAGCGAATGTAACACCAATTTTCAAAAAAGGATCCAGGGGTGATCCAGGAAATTACCGACCTGTCAGTTTGACATGTGTCCCAGGTAAAGTGATGGAAACCATCCTAAAAGATAGAATTAATAGGCACTTAGAAGAGAAGGCGCTGCTAAAGGAGAGCCAACATGGCTTTTGCAAGGGCAAATCATGCCTCACTAATCTGTTGGAATTTTTTGAGAGTGTCAACAAGCATGTGGATAAGGGGGATCCAGTTGACATTGTTTATCTGGACTTTCAGAAGGCTTTTGACAAGGTCCCACACCAAAGGCTCTTGAATAAACTTACCAGTCATGGAATAAAGGGACAGGTCTTGTCCTGGATCAGCAACTGGCTAAGGGACAGGAAACAGAGGGTAGCACTAAATGGACACTTCTCCAAGTGGAGGGAAGTAAAGAGTGGGGTACCCCAAGGTTCAGTACTGGGACCCCTGCTTTTCAACCTCTTCATAAATGATCTAGAAGTAGGAGTAAAAAGCAAGGTAGCCAAATTTGCTGACGACACTAAATTATACAGGGTAGTGAAAACTGTGAGAGATTGTGAGGAGCTCCAGAGGGATCTCTCGACACTGGGGGAGTGGGCAAAACAGTGGCAAATGAGTTTCAACATTAGTAAGTGCAGAGTGATGCATGTTGGGGCAAAGAACCCCAATTACACTTATAAACTGATGGGGTCTGAACTCTCTGCGACAAACCAGGAAAGGGACCTTGGTGTCCTGGTGGACAACTCAATGAAGGTGTCAACCCAGTGTGCCTCAGCAGTGAAAAAAGCAAACTCAATGCTAGGGATCATTAGGGAGGGTATAGAAAATAAGTCAGCAAGTGTCATTTTGCCTCTTTATAAATCTATGGTGAGGCCCCATCTGGAATACTGTGTACAGTTCTGGTCGCCATACCTCCAGAAGGATATTATGGAGCTGGAAAAAGTGCAGAGGAGGGCAACCAGAATGATTAGGGGACTGGAACACCTTCCTTACCATCTGAGGCTGCAACGGTTGGGCCTCTTCACTCTTGAACGACGACGTCTAAGAGGTGACCTGATTGAAGTTTATAAAATCATGCATGGTGTGGACAAAGTAGATAAGGAAAAACTGTTTTCCCTATCGCATAACACTAGAACTAGGGGACACTCCATGAAACTTTTGGGTACTAGTTCTCAAACAAATAAGAGAAAGTACTTTTTCACCCAGAGGATCACTGGTCTATTGAACTCCCTGCCAGAAGAAGTGGTGACAGCTGTCAGTCTTGACAGCTTTAAGAAAGGATTAGACAAGTTCATGGAGGACAAGAGTATCAATGGCTATAATTATGGATACTTAAGGACAACCTCCAGGTTGGAGAGATAGGCAGGATATCTCTCAATATCATTTCCAGGGAATCCTAAGCAGGTGAAGGCATCTGCTTGGGAATACCCTGAAATGGTGAGCCACTGTGTGAGACAGAATGCTGGACTGGATGGGCTGTGGCCTGTTCCAGCAAGGCTGTTCTTATGTTCTTATGTTCTTATGTTAACCTCTGGCTCTGCAGCCACTGATAGCTAAACCACTCATCTATCCAGCCAGCTCCGTCCAACTAAAAGAAAGAATTAGATGAATTCACTGGAGAGAAATATCTGTTGCGGCTTTTTAACACTAGATACCAGGAGATGAGATCTAGACTAAACAGGCCTTTAGATGATCCAGTAAGGAAGTGCTTCCCAAAATTGGGAATATTTTAGCTCTACAAAAGAGAGGAACTTTCCACATCTTTGTTCAATATTAGAAAGGTCAGATCATCTTCTTTTTGCCCATCTCAGGCATATGATTTTTAGAAGCGGAATACATTATTTACTTGAGGCCTTGGCTCCTGATTTTTGGAATAAGAACATGATAGCCAAGGTGAGGAAAGGTTAACAGAGAGGGAAGTGGTAGATGTATGCATGGCCGTTTGGATTCCATGGGGATCTCTCTAGGTTTGGGCTGCTAGACTCAATTTTCCAGTCTCGCTTGCCTGTAGTGGAAAATAGAGATGTGGAAAGTGGGTTTTTCTGAAGCTGGTTTAATCCTTGTGATTGAGTTATGAGTGTCTCAAAACCTCCCTTACCACAACCCCTGCAGCGGACAAGAAAAAGCATGATGATTCACACATCCTGGATTGTAGCCCTTGATCAGAAGCGAGTGAACTGAACAACATCTTTGCCTTCTCCTTCTGTGAGGTGCTTCTATCTGTCAAAGAGTTTGGCTTCTAAATTAACGGTTCAAGCCTCACAGGTCTTTCTGGTGGTAATACCTGTGGCCATGGGCAGCTTGTGTATCTGAAAAGTTTGCTTAATCACTGCTTGGATGCTATGAATGGCTGGATGAGAACCGATACGCTGAAAGTGAATCTTGAGAAGATGGAGGCTCTGTGTTTTGACAGTTCCCATGACTGTTCTGGGTGGAGTTGCACTCCCTCTATAGAAGCAGTTACATAGCCTGGGGGTATTCTTTTAGCCATCTTCTTTATTCAAAGCTCAGGAGAGCACATGGGCAATTTGACTGCAGCACACATTTTCTAATGCTGTTAAAATATTTAATTGTTTTTATGTAGTTTTTATTGCTGCTCTGGTAGCGAAATAATCTGTATACAGTTCCTTGGTTCAGTCACCAATCCTAATGGGGACTGCAGTCAAGAAATCAGAACAAGGCTAAGACTTGGAAGGGCAGCAATGAAAGAATTAGGGGGAAATAATCAAGTGTAAGGAGATTTCACTGCAGACCAAGACCAAGATCATCCACACAATTGTGTTCCCAGTTACCATGTATGGATGTGAAAGCTGGACAGTAAAGAAAGCTGAAGGGGAAAAATGTTTTCTTTGAATTATGGTGCTGGAGGAGAACTCTGCAGATAGCTTGAACTGCCAGAAAGATAAACAAGTGGGTCCTCCAGCAAATCAAGCCTGAACTGTCTTTGAAGGTCAAACTGATGAAACTGAGGCTGTCCTACTCCAGGCACAGCATGAGAAGGCAAGACTCTCTCAAAACAACAATAATGCTGGGGAAGATGGAAGGGAAAAAAAGGAAGATCAAATATGAAATGGCTTAACTCTGTGAGAGAAGCCGCAAGGCTTGAGTTTACAAGAGCTGAGCAGGGCTATTGAGGACAAGATTTCTCATTCACAGGATCACCATAGGTGGGAGACAACTTCATAGCATGTAACAAGAAACTGCTTTGAGACTATAAGCTGTAGGGAAGAATATAAATGTTCTAAGCAAATAAAGATGGCTGGATGGATGGATCCTTCTTGGAATTTTGGTGTGGAGCATTTTCCTGCTTAGAGAACATCGCCTATGGCCATGGGACCCTTAATTGTAGCTAAGGTGCAGGCTGGGCATGGATATTCAGTGTTGAGCAGGATTGATGGATATACTGTGCTTAGAAAACAATGCAAAATTTTTCTAAAACGATAGAAATGCTACTTTCTCAGATTACAGGCCCACAGAAATTCATGTTCAACCTGGCCAGCATCCAGTGAAGTTGAGGCAGTTTTGGGCTTTTAGTCCCTCTAGCCCTCCAAGCCCCAATAGGCTTCCTGTGTTCAGACTTGTAGCAGCAAACAAGCAAGAATTAAAAATCTTGTTGTTCTGTTCAGGACAATGACAATAAAGATCTATCTATCTATCTATCTATCTATCTATCTATCTATCTATCTATCTATCTATCTATCTATCTATCTATCTATCTATCTATCTATCTATCTATCTATCTATCTATCTATCTATCTATCTATCTATCTATCTATCTATCTATCTATCTATCTATCTAAAAGGGTTTTAATTCTAAGAAGACGAAGATTTAAACATTCAGAGGCGAAAGGCACACCTTGGATCGATAGATCTGGGCCAACATGGCCACTGGGCACCTAAGTTGATATTATATTTGACATTGTGACATTTTGAGAGTCCCAGGACCACTCCTACTGGCTGGACAGCAAGATCACTATCTGAAGTACAGATATTGGGTAAAGTAAGAAGGCACCAGACTTTTAGTTATATAATTTCCTACTTCAAATGGATGTAAATTTCCTCCCTCTTTCCTTAGCTTGGATGGTGTTATCTTCACTGTACTCCATGAAGTATCTCACATTCCTGAGCTAAAATCATATTGGAATAGGTACAGTAGAGGTAGGACAAAGTTAGTCCTACAGATGTTTTGGGCTTCAGCTCTCAGAAATCCCAACCACTAAGGCAGGTGATCAGTAATGGTGAACCTTGGCACTCCAGCTGTTCTTGGACTTCAATTCCCAGAAGCCCAAGTCAGCAGTCCTGCTGATCAGGAATTCTAGGAATTGAAGTTCAAGAACAGCTAGAGTGTCAAGGTTCACCATCACTACACTAGGGTAATTTAGAAGGGATTATGGGGGTGATTATCTAAAATGTCAGAAGAAAGCCAAAGGTTCTCCATCATTTTAGAATGAAGCTTTTCCTCATTCATGGCCTCCTTCTAGCTCACTTTCCTCCAGTATGGGCTGCATGGTCTTCTGTTACAACTGCTGCACTTTCTCTTTCAGCAGTTTTCCAATCTCTGGGGCCATTCCCCCCCAGTTTTCTATGCTCATGACTGGTGACAAGTTCCTTGAGGTACAATGGTCCAAAGCCATGAACTCCTCAGCAACCTGCCACTGGGTGCTGTGCAGCTGGGCTGTTGGATCAGATGGGACTCTCATAGCTGTAGATTAAGCCAAGCTCTCTTTTCACTTCCTTGTATGTAACATCCAGATGCTGTTTTTGGGAGACTTCCTAGCTATTCATTCTTGATTTAGGGTCTTCTGACTGTCTTAATCCAAAGTCTCCTGTTTGTGCTCTGATTTCAGCCTGGGGCACAGTCAGCTTCCCACCCCCCACCACCCTTTCCTGTTCAATCAACACATAGGAAACAATATCCCAATTTTGGCACCACTATCAATTTGCTCATATGCTTTTCAGGATAGAAAAGTTCCCACAGAGGTTATGTGCAGCTCAGTTTCCCTTGGATGGCAGCTGGAGTCTCTGTATGTGTGTAGGTATATATTTTTATCTGTATATGTAATGCGTATTTTTAAAACCATTAAAAGCCTGTATCAAGTCAACAAAGAGAACAATAATTAGTCTAAGCATGCTTTAGAGCTCTTCCAACTGATGTTTCTACTCTTTAAAATTCCATGTGGAGCATGGACCTTACTAGGATTTCTGCCACTGTCCAGATGACATTTCCCTTATCTCACCATGTAGAGCAGGGGTGCCCAAACTACAGGCCATGGACCGGATCCAGCCCCCAACACCAATTCATCCAGCCTGCGGAGCCCTCATTGCTCCTGGAGCGACAAGGGCTTCATGAACCAGATGAATTGGCATTGGGGGCCGGATCTGGCCCACAGGCCATAGTGACTGGCCCATGGATCGAAAGGTTTGGGCACTCCTGATGTAGAGGACGGAACACAGTTTGTGGAGGGTTTGGTTCTTTGGTTTGGAGATTTTTTTTAGTGGGGTGGTGGTGAATGAGTTCCCATATTCTTTTCATCCTTCCCCCCAATCTATTGATATATCCATTGGTTTATCTGCTGAGTTTCTTTTCACTGCCTGAAGCTTGTCCCCCCCTTACCCCAAATATCTTTAACTGAAGGGATAGGTGTCGCTATGCCACTGCCCCATCTAAAACATAAAGGTAAAGGTCTCCCTTGCTCAGAAGCCAATCGTAACTGACTCTAGGGAGCAGTGCTCATCTCTGTTTATTGCCAAAGAGCCTGTGCTGTCTGCATCTGCAGACCTTTCCGTGATCGTGCAGCAGGCATGACTAGACACTGGAGTACACAGAACACTGTTACCTTTCCGGCCAAAGCCTTACCTATTTATCTACCTACAATTTATTGGTTTCAAACTGCTAGGTTGGCAGGAGCTAGGACAGAAACAGTAGCTTACTTCGTTGTGCATCACTCTGGTCTGGAACTGCTGACTTGCCAACCTTCCAGTCATCAAGTCCAGCACCTTAACCACTAAGCCACCATGTTACCCTAAAAAAAACACATGCAAATAGAAAAAAAATCCCCAATTCAATTTTTAAAAAAATTATAGACAAATGGGAAAGATTCAAGGAAAGCAGCGGAGGAGGAGGTCCAAGAGTCTCACTCCTGGAAACTGAGATGCTCATGAAAGAAGAAAGTACTTTCAGAGCTTCCTTCATTTTCTTAAGAGTTGCGTGAAGAGGCATTCCATGGAAGAAAGGCAGAATGCAAGAGAGAGGACACACAGATGACCTTGGAGGACCCGCACTGCCCAGAAGGATCACAATGGTAGGACCACCCACTATCAGGACACAGCTCCTAGTAAATGCCAGTAAATCACATAACCCTCTGACATAACAGGAAGCAGTAAACAGAGGTAAAAAGCGCCTTGTCACGAAGAGACCTTCGTGAACTTGTAACTCCAAACTACCCCTCCCTAGCTTGTTTGGAGTTGCAAACTCACAAGCACCCATTCTCAATCAGAGGTGAGATCATGTTTCTCTCTCACTTCAAACTGACACTGTTGACAATTGGGAATCTAAATTATTTCTCTACCCTTACACTTAGAGCATGTTTAGACAGGACATTTAGCTTAGTAGTCGGAGCACTTTAGGTTTGCTCAAGGTTTTGTAGCCCACATTTGTTCTCCATAGAGCATTCCATGACCACCACCTTCTTCTAAGTTATTGCATTCTTTTTCTGACCCAGCACTAATGCTTCAATTGGGGGGGGCGGGGGGCAGGGGGACTCTGATCCCACTGTGTAACCTAGGCAGATGGTTAGTTCCTACCCAAGTGGAGTTGTAGGTAGTGATATCTTCTGTGACGTATGTAGTGGGCTGTGACATTAAAATGAATGATGGAGAAAACCCTACTACTGTACTTTCATCTTATCTGCCCCCCCCCCACCAATGCAATGCAATTCTAGTAAAGGTAAAGGTTTCCCTTGCTCGAAAGCCAGTCATATCCGACTCTAGGGCATACCTGTCAAGTTTTGGATTTGGAAATAAGGGACATTTCCCGGCAAATAAGGAATAATTGACAGCTATGCTTATCCTGTGCTGCCCTACAATGGTGGCAATAGGGCATTGCAGTCTAATTAATAAGGGATGACGGCGGGAAAGAGGGTAAAATAAGGGGTTTTTCCGGCCAATAAGGGATACTTGACAGCTATGCTCTAGGGTTCAGTGCTCATCTCTGTTTCAAAGCCAAAGAGCAAGCGCTGTCTGCTTCTTCAGACGTTTTCGTGGTCATGTAGCAGGCATGACTAGACACAGGAGCGCACAGAACGCTGTTTACCTTCCCACCAAAGTGGTCCCTATTTATCTACTTGCAATTTCTTGCTTTCAAACTGCTAGGTTGGCAGGAGCTGGGACAAAGACAGAAGCTCATTCCATCTTGCAGTACTCAGGAATCGAACTGCTGACCTCCCGCCTTCCAGTCGGCGTCTTAGCTACTTGAGATACAAAATAATATATATACAGTATACCATGCTAGGCAGATTCATTTTGGTAGCTCTAAGTCAGTTTTTCACAAGTAAGCATTGCCCAATTTACTGACAAGTAAGTTTTACTCTGTTTATTCACAAATAAGAAGGCAGCAGCAATAGGAGCGGAGGATAGTGGAGGTATGGTGAGCAAACTGTGGTACAAGTAGTGGCAGCAGCACAGGGGGTACCCAGAAGCATGGAGAGAGCCAGTGGCATAGTTAGAAAGGGGGCAGAAGTGGCATAGTCACAATCACCTAGACGTGCCCAGTGGGAGCAGAGATAAAAATGGACTCAGAGATAAAAATGGAGCAGGGATAAAAAATGGACTAAGTATGGGATACTTAGAAGATACAATAATTCCAGATATAAAGATACAGTACAGGCTAGGTGGGTGCTTTTTTGCTTACTTTATACACATGGTATCTAAAGGGAAAGGGCATGAAGCCAAAAATGATAACCACAAAATAAGGGAAGGAGGTAGGAAGATAAAATTGATCACAGTAAAGATAAGCAATTTTTCAGCACAAGCCAAATTTCCCAGTCTGGACATGCTGTTAGTTGGCTAAAGTATCCACCTCTTGAGGTTCAGAGTATTTTGTTCCAAAATCTGGACAGAGAATTCTGCCTTTCAGAGCAACAGCCCTTGCCTTGAGTTTACACTGTTGATTCAGCATCAGCAAGTCCACTCTGCATTTCTTGCAAACAATCAGCCTAGCAGTAGGAGTCATGCTTTAATATGAAATAGACAGGCATTTGTGTTTAAGAATGTTTAATATGCATGAAGAAAAAAAAATTCCCTTAAATTTATCACTTGCTTCCCCACCCCTGCCAGATTCTGTGTCCGGTGCCTCTCTTGGCTGGCATTGATTAGGACCTTGTCAATTTCGGATTGCCTGTAAAATGAGGGATTTCCTTCTAGCAAAGATTTTTGTTGGGGGGGGGGCATAAATTGTAATGTATCTGTATAAATGTAGCCCGATGTCCCTTTTTTGTGATTTATAAACTGTCAACCTAGCAGTTGGAAAGCAAGAAATTGCAAGTAGATAAATAGGGACCACTTCGGTGGGAAGGTAACAGCGTTCCGTGCGCTCCAGTGTCTAGTCATGCCTGCCACATGACCACGGAAATGTCTGCAGAAGCAGACAGCGCTGGCTCTTCGGCTTGGAAACAGATGAGTACTGCACCCTAGAGTCGGATTCGACTGGCTTTCGAGCAAGGGAAACCTTTACCTTTACCTTAAGCTGTGGCAGATTGTAAAGACTGTATTCTGTGGTAGTGAAGCAGCCAAAGAGGTTCTTAACCTGTTTCTCTCTGTGTTTTCCCCACACACACCCCAGTGCAATGCAGTTTTTCTTTCTGCAAGAGTTTAAGCGCATTTCCCCCACATTTAATAACCAGCAGTTTAGAGGAGAGAGGCAAGACGAGGGCAAACGTTGTCTCTGATGACTCCAGTTCCCTTCCATTCTCTGCACCCCGCCTCTGCCCTCTCCAGAACACAGGCTTCTCATGTAAACACCCCATTCACAACCATGGCATGCATTTGTTTATAGTTCTTTGTTTGAGGCCTACAGCAAAGCACGAGTTGTCTTGAGCAAACAGAGTGGAGAATGCCTCTTCAGGTTTGTCCTTCATCACATTCAATATGGGCAGAGGAGAAGGGAGGGAGGAGCAGGACCATGGAGGAGGCTTGTAAACTGCAAGAGTTCTCTAAGTAAAAGTCTCTAAGTAAAGGTTGCTCTTGCTCGAAATCCAGTCGTATCTGACTTTAGGGGGTGGTGCTCATCTCTGTATACAGCCAAAGAGCCAGCATTGTCTGCATCTGCAGACGTTTCCGTAGTCACGCGGCAGGCATGACTAGATGCTGGAGCGCACAGAACAACTGTTACCTTCTCCACCCAAGTGGTAACTATTTATCTACTTGCAATTTCTTGCTTTCAAACTGTTAGGTTGGCAGGAGCTGGGACAGAGTCGTGAGCTCACTCTGTTGTGCAGCACTCAGGGTTCGAACTGCTGACCTGCTGAAATTCTGTCATCAAGCTCAGTGTCTTAACCACTAAGCCACACTATCTATATAAAGGTAAAGGCCACCCTTGCTCGAAAGCCAGTCATATCTGACTCTAGGGTTCAGTGCTCGTCTCTGTTTCATAGCCGAAGAGCCAGCACTGTCTGCTTCTGCAGATGTTTCTGTGGCCATGTGGCAGGCATGACTAGACAGATGACCACGGAACGCTGTTTACCTTCCCACTAAAGTGGTCTCTATTTATTTACTTGCAATTTCTTGCTTTCGAACTGCTAGGTTGGCAGGAGCGGGGACAAAGACGGGAGCTCATTCTGTCCTGCAGTACTCGGGAATTGAACTGCTGACCTCCCGCCTTCCAGTCAACATCTTAGCCACTTGAGCCATTGCAGTCCCAAGCCACACTCTCTACATACTAGTTAATCCTTAGGGAGTGTGGGAGGGTCAATCAACAATTAAATGGACTAATTACTTTGGAACCGTAGATTTAAGACTGGAGAAGAGAAAATGGAGAGGTGGCTATGCTGCTGTTGAAGGGTTAAGTGTGGCTTTTGGGGGTGAATAAAGAGTTCTGGATAGATTAGTCTGAACCCCCATTGTGAGCCCAGGACCCCACAAACTAAAAAAGAAAGAAACTCGAGTGCAGTTGCTTCCCAGATTTTTTAGTATGAAAGGAAAAAGTAAGAAAAGAAATGGGGATGGGAGAAGAGATGGAGACCACGGCTGCCCTGAACTACTGTACTAACTAGCAGGGCCACCATCAGGGCAGTACTACCAGTACTGCCGTATAGGGCCCAGAGCTGACAGGGGCCCTGCCGCCGCCAGCCATGGTGTGTGTGTGTGTAGGGTTGCCATATGTCCCGGAAAACTGGGATTGTCCCGGATTCAAGGTTGGAAAAATAGCTATCATTATATTGTGTTTGTATTTTTAAAAGGCTATTTTGTACTTCTGTCCCGGTTTTGTGGGAGATAATTATGGCAACTCTATATGTGTGGGGGCAATAGGATTGCTCAGTATGGGGCCCAGAAATTTCTGATGTCAGCCCTGCTAACTAGGGAGCTGTTGCCTTGATTTTACCTGTCTGTTCTTGGACAATGGCAAAACAACTTTTTGAAAAGGCTCTTTGCAAAAGGTTAATTTGATGCAAAGCACAGGTAATATGACATTAAAGGACTGATCCCCTGGCCCACCTTTCTCTGGCTATTTTCCCATTTGGAATCATTCCTTAAATGTAGCCCTCCAGGTTTGTTGATAGACTGCAGCTCCCACGAGCACCAGGCAGTGTAGACAAGGGTGAGAAAAACCAGTAGTAGCTGTCCAGCAACATCTGGAGGGCCACATTCTGCCTGTTCCTTGACTCTCAGACATGATTGCATGATAAGAAACTTTAGGGCCAAGCCTGCTCAGGTTGCATTTCTTTTGGAGGGAAGAACGAGCCTTGGAAATGTACTGGGTTTTGTGATATTTACTTTAATTCCCAAATATGCAAACAGAGTATGACCGCATTCCCATGGAATGGCATGTCTGGCTTCTCAGGGACAAGGATGAAGCAATGGCAGCAGGACATAATTTGTCACATCTTCAAGCACAAAACTGATAAACAAGCTTTTAGCCTGTGGTGGGTTTAGCAGGATGCCTAAAAAATGGTAGGAGCCAGCATTTCATCAAGTCAGAAAATGAAACAGAACAGAAGCGTAGGTTCCTTTGCTGGCTTGTTGGAAGAAGACAAGCCCAAGATTTTAGTGCAGTGATGGCAAACCTTTTAGAGACCAAGTGCCCAAGGAGGAAGAGGAGGCACGCGGGTAGGCAACACCCATGTGATGCTGCTAGCGCGCCTATCTGGCGATGTCACATGGGTTTGGTGTATGCAAACCAAGACACGGGACACAGCCTCGGGCTGGGTTAACTCAGGTTTATTGCATCGTGGACAGAGGGAACATGAGGTAATGGCGGATCGATAGCTCTTTATATACAGTAGTAATACATTTGAACGTGGTGCCATGGTAGCCCATTGGCTACTGTCTGCGTGACGTCATTGCGGGTCACGCCCTTCTTGTCCAGGTGTAGGTGGTGGCGGGAAAACTTCCCGCGCTGTTGCCTTTGATGAGGTCGGACCAAGAGAGCTTGGACGCTCGCTGCTGCCAGCTGGTGGTCATTAGCTCGCGTCCTATTACAGGGTTTATATGATACAGCTGAAGGTTACATAGTTGCTATAGGCAAGGTTACATTGGCTCAGATACATTGTAATCCATGTGGAAGGTAAAACCATCAGAACACAACACCCCTCCCCCCTAGGACGAGACAAAGTCTCGAGCCCACACTTAAAACACATTCCCCCCCCCCCTTAGGAGACAAAGTCTCTTAGCCAAGATGGCTTATTTCGAACACGCTGGGGTCTCGATGCGGGCTGCCTCTCCCCGGGTTTGCTACCTTCTCTTTGTCCCCTGGTTTCCTGTCCTGTAATTGGAGAGGGAGACTCGTTAGTGGCTTGCCGCGGCTCCGCGGCGTTGTTGGGAGGTGTGCTCTTTCTTAGGGAGGAACCGGGGGCACTGGGGGCTAACGAAAAACCCCTCTTCTCGCTTGGACGGGTGGGGGAACACTCCTGAAAACCCCCCCGGCTCGCAAAATCAAAATCAAAATTACAATCGGGGGCAGCGGTCGCGAACTCCTCTCCCCCTTCCCGGGCCCCTGATAGGACTGGTGTATCAAAAGGGTATGAGTCGGGGCCGCTGCTTCTGCCTTCCCCCCTTGCTTGGGACTGTTGTCCGCCGCTGTCTCCCCCTTGGGTTAAGCGGGTGGGGGAGAACCCTAACGCTGAATCCTGTTGCTGAGCCCCACTGACTGGCCCACTCACTCGGTGCCTCAGTTGGTCTGCGTGCCTCCTCCAGAGGAGGCCGGTGTTGGTCTCGACCCGGTACGACACTGGCCCCGTCTGTTCTACAACCGTCCCTGGTACCCAGGCTGGCCCTGCGCTGGAATAGTTCCTGCAGTGAACAGGGTCACCGGCGGCGAAACCTTTCGAGACTGCCAACCCTATGTTTTTCCCTTTATCCTCGACTCTCGTCGGGTCTAGCCTGGACAGGATCGTGGTCAGTTTTCGCCGCATCAAGAGCTCCGCCGGCGAGTAGCCTGACGCTAAGGGGGTTACCCTATACGCTAAGAGGAACTGGCATACTTGGTGATTCAGGTCCCCCGGGCCCATGCGCCGCAGCGCCTCCTTTGTTGTACGCACCAGCCGTTCCACTTGGCCATTCGTGGCCGGGTGAAACGGTGCGGATGTGACATGCCGAATGGCGTTTGCCTCCATGAATGCTCCGAACTCAGCGGAGGTGAAGCAACTAGCGTTATCGCTGACTAAAGTGTCGGGTAAACCGAACGTGGAAAAGACTCTCCTTAGCTGGCTAATTGTCGTGGCGGAGGACGTGCTCTTTACTGGGATAACCTCCAGCCACTTGGAGAACGCATCCACCACCAGGAGAAACATGGTTCCTCGGAATGGGCCAGCGAAATCTACGTGCACTCTGGACCATGGCCCCCTTGCTGTGTCCCATTCCCTATGCGGAAGACGGGCCGCCTCTGGTCGGGATCCCTGGCATGCCTCACAAGTGCCGACCATGTGCTCAATGTCCGCGTCCAGCTGTGGCCACCAGAAGTAACTCCGGGCCAGCGCCTTTGAACGAACTATGCCCGGGTGGCTGACGTGCAGCAGTTCGAGCACCCTCGGCCGCAGGGGCGTAGGGACCACCACCCGTTGGCCCCACAAAAGGCACCCCCTCTCTAGGGACAACTCTAGCTTTTTCCGAAAAAATGGGTCGAACTCTGTACTCGGGGACGATGCCGGCCACCCCTTCTGTACCCATGAACTAACTTTCTCCAGCGTCCTGTCCTTGCCTGTCGCCCTAGCAATGTCGGCTGGTACTATTGGGGGTGCGTCTAAAACCTCAATTAGCAACACCTGGCGGTCTCTTTCTACTCTCGCCTTTTGGTCGTCCGACAAGGGCAAAGGGGATCTCGAAAGTGCATCCGCATGGCTGATCTCCTTTCCGGGCCGGTACTCCAACTCATGTTGGTATGCGTTGAGGAAAATAGCCCATCGCAGCATTCTCGGGGACAGGATCTGCGGCGTGGGCTTGCTTGCCGTGAAAATCCCTAACAGTGGCTTGTGATCGGTCACGATTTTGAACGGGCGGCCATACAAAAAATCGTGAAATTTTTTGGTTCCCGCTACTATTGCTAACGCCTCCCTGTCGGTTTGTGCGTAATTGCGTTCCGCTTGGGACAGGGACCTTGAATAAAACGCTACCGGGGCCTCCCTGCCGTCCTCCAACACGTGGCAAAGCACCGCCCCCACCCCCACCGGGGATGCATCACAGACTAGGACCACTGGCCGTTTGGGGTCGAAGTGCGTCAGGATTGCCTCAGATGTTAGGAGTTGCTTTAGCTCTTTGAACGCCCTCTCGTGCTCGTCACCCCACATCCATGTCTCCTCCTTTTTGAGTAACCGATGGAGCGGTTCGGCCACGGACGCCTTCCGCGGGAGGAATGTATGGTAAAAATTGAGGAGCCCCAGGAAGGACTGTAGCTCGGTTTTGGATGTGGGGCGAGGGGCCTCTTTTATGGCTGCTACTTTGGATTTAGACGGCTTAATCCCCTCGGGTGTGATCCGGAACCCTAAAAACTCGACCTCAGTTTCGAAAAAGACACATTTGTCCTTCCTCAGTCTCAGCCCCGCTTTCTCGAACACGGTCAGTACTTTGTCCAACCTCTTTGCCAGTTCAGCCTCACTCCCCCCTGTTATCAACACGTCATCAAAATAAGGCAACACCCCCTCCAGTCCCTTCAGGAGGCGTTCCACAAGCGACTGAAAAAGGCCGGGTGCCGAGTTCACGCCAAACTGTAACCGCGACACCTGGAACGCTCCTTTATGTGTAACTATCGTTTGTGCCGCGGCCGTGGCGGGGGTCACAGGAAGTTGCTGATAGGCTTGTGCCAAATCGAGTTTAGCGAAACACTTTCCCCCATTCAGCCTGGCCAAAAGGTGGCTGATCACCGGCACCGGGTATGCATTAGGGCGGATCGCCTTGTTAATTGTACACTTATAATCAGCGCAAATGCGCACCTCCCCGTTAGCCTTTAGAGCCGTTACGATTGGAGTTTCCCACTCCGCGGAATCAACAGGAATAAGAATCCCCTGGCCCACCAGTTTGTCCAGTTCCGCCTCTATCTTGTCCTTGAGTGCAAACGGCACCCTGCGCGGTTTGAGTCTTATCGGGCGGACCTCCGGGTCTAGGTCGAAGGCTACAGGGGGTCCCTTGAACTTTCCGAGTCCTTTCTTAAAAACGGCGGGATGCGCATCGCAAACCGCTTGTATTGGGTCCCCCCCCCACTGTATGCACTCCCCCTATGAACAAACCTAGGGGCTGAAACCACTGTGTCCCTAGGAGGCTACAACTTCCCCCCTTGAGGACAACTAGGGGCAGTTCCGCAGAATGTCTCTTAAAATTGACCCGAAAATTCCCGACCCCCAACACCGGAATGCTGTTTCCCTGTACGTCTCGTAGCGTGGACCTCAACGTTTTAAGTTTGGGCCGCACGTGGGGGTCGATTTTCAAGAACTCTTTCTGGGGAATTATAGAATAGGAGGACCCCGAGTCAATTTCCATCTTAATAGGGGCCCCTTGTACTAATACCTCAACGAAGTAATGGGACTGTCCCGCGGATACGCTGAACACTGGGGCGTCGTCCTCGCTGTCGTCCGAGACGCGGCCCACGCCATCCAGCTTCCTCGTGGTCTGGGCGCCATCTTTGGGCCTCGCTGGACGGTCCGGTCTGGCCGCACGGTCTTGTGACTGCCTCCGGCCCTCCTTCCGTTTTCTGCATGCCTTGGCGATGTGCCCCCGACGGCCGCAGGTGTAACACTCGGCCTTCCTGAACGGGCATCTCGCGCGCTCATGGGCCGCTCCGCAACCCTCGCAGCGTCGACCACCCTTTCGGACCTTCTGGACCTCCTCGCCGTCGCTGCCTTCCGTAGACGACTTTGAGGCCCGTCGAGTTGCGTGCACCGACTGTCCGGACTTCCCGTGCACCGAATTTTCCGCCTTGCCGGCTCTCTGACGCCACTCACGCCACTGGTGCATCTCGTCCACTCCAGCATTCGTGGACTCTGCGGCTTCCGCGGCCTCTACGACCTCTGCCAGCGTGGGTGGCGGCTCCTTGTTCATCAAGCTGCGCTGCACCTCCTTGTCCTTCAGGCCACACAGCACTCCGTCCCTGAGGGCCATCTCTAGGATGTCGCCCCATTTACAGGGGGCGGCGGCTACCCTCATGGCGGCCACGAATGCCTCGACCGACTCGTCCGGCGCTTGGACTCGCCTCCAAAACGCGCTCCGAGCGGGAAACATTGCCCTCGAGGGACGGAAGCGCTCTCGCAGCAGCTTCATGATGTCGTCCGCCTTAAATTCGCTCACCTTCTTCGGAGCGATGATGCCCACCAGCGTCCGCTTGGTTTCCATCCCGAGCATTCTGGTGAGGATGGCCCTCTTCCTCTCCTCGTCGTCTCCTTTGACTTTGAGTTCCACTAGTGCCGCCTGGAAGTCCATCTCAAGCAGCTCCCAGTCTTGCGGTTTGGTGATGTTGAACCCGCTCTGTGCCCTGGCTGTTCCGTGGGGATCCATGATCCCACCTTCGTCGCCAATTTGGTGTATGCAAACCAAGACACGGGACACAGCCTCGGGCTGGGTTAACTCAGGTTTATTGCATCGTGGACAGAGGGAACATGAGGTAATGGCGGATCGATAGCTCTTTATATACAGTAGTAATACATTTGAACGTGGTGCCATGGTAGCCCATTGGCTACTGTCTGCGTGACGTCATTGCGGGTCACGCCCTTCTTGTCCAGGTGTAGGTGGTGGCGGGAAAACTTCCCGCGCTGTTGCCTTTGATGAGGTCGGACCAAGAGAGCTTGGACGCTCGCTGCTGCCAGCTGGTGGTCATTAGCTCGCGTCCTATTACAGGGTTTATATGATACAGCTGAAGGTTACATAGTTGCTATAGGCAAGGTTACATTGGCTCAGATACATTGTAATCCATGTGGAAGGTAAAACCATCAGAACACAACAATGGGTATGTGCACTACTTGAGGCATGCCAGCAATGTCACGTGGGCGCGCATGCACCCACTGCACATGCACATGCACTCACTGCCTCCCGGGCAGGATTTCATCCTCCCATCTCACCTCCCCATTGGCGGAGGGAGAGGAGTAGATGGGGAAGCGGTGCTGCCATTGGTGGCACAGGACGGGACTTGCCCACAATGGCATGTATGCCAACAGAAAGGGCACATGCGCCATAGTTCGCCAACACTGTTTTAGTATATTCTTAGGTCTACCAAGAGTCTCTGCTCCACCAATTGGCAATGAGTGACATTTGGGCCATAAAAGCAGATGCCTCCATTCTTGATGCTGGAGCATTTCTACCTCTTTCTCCACCTTCTTTTGCAGTTATCATTCTTGGCTTCATGATGGGTGGTGTGATCCTCAATCAAAGTGGAACAGGCACCTTTTCAGTGAGAAACTTGCTCCCTCTGGCCTCTTGTTGGGAAGGCTATAGATCACTTTAGCCCTCCATCAGGCTGGGATTTTGAATGCTTTTACCAGGCTTTCCTGGAGGATATGCTTTGGAATGAAAGGTTCCTTGTTGAGAATTTCAAACCAACCAGCATTTTCCTAGTGAAATCAGTAGAGCTTTTGTGCATGTTTGCAATCTGTATTTGGGTGGGAAGACATTGTTGATATAAAAGGTAAATGACAGAATAATTCAATGATCTCCACTAATCCTCTAAGATTTTGCCCTGGCTTCACCACGGTATGCCAAAGTTTCCCTTAGTTCCTCCTCTGGCTTCCTGGATCCTATCAGACTCTTACGCACGAATGTACACATGGACATATTCACACACATACTTTCTCTCTCCTGCCAGTGTCTGGAAGCACAAGGAATCTCTTGTTTTAACATCAAATATGCCAATATATTTCAAGGACTGGACAAGGGGGTTCTGGGTGGCCTGTGGGTTCTCAGTTTGGTGCTCCAGCTGTGTTTGGATGATGTTTCCCATTGATCAGAATTTTGCTGCAGGTTTTACTTAGATTTGTAAGCTAAGTCTTTTTGGTTTTTTGTTGTTATTACATGCTGTCAAGTTGTCTCACGTAAGGTGACCCTATGGATTAGAGAACTCCAAATTCTCCTGTCTTCAACAGCCCTCCTCAGCTCTTGTAAACTGAGACTTCACTCATAGAGTCACTCCATCTCATGTTTGGTCTTCCTCTTTTCCTGCCTCCTTTCCCAGCATTATTGTCTTTTCCAGAGAGTCTTGCTTTCTCATGATGTGCCCAAAGCAGAGCAGGCTCAGTTGTAATATTTTGTCCTTCAGAGACAATTCAGGCTTGACTTGCTCTAGGACCCACTCTGACATCTTTCTGGCAGACCAGGCTACCCACAGATTTCTCCAGCACCATATTTCAAATGGATCAATTGCTGGTGTTGTCTCTACTTTATTACATGCTGTCTCTACTTATTGTTTATGGCAGGGGTGCCCAAACTATGGTGCATGGGCCGGATCCGGCTCATGCCACCCTTGCTGCTCCCAGAAGTGGAAGTAAAACATGCATGCACATGCACATAATGCATCTGAGCATGTGCATAATGCTGCCACTAATGACCCATGGCTATCATATGCATTTATGAGAGCTGCAGGTCATTTACAGCAGCATTATGTGCATGTGCATTTCCCTTCTGCTTACGGTCAACCACATGACCGGTACACAACCCGACAAGTTTGGGCACCCCAATTTATGGTTTTTATTTTATATATTTAATGTTTTGTACAACATGCAGAGGTACTCAGTTTTTTTAAAAAAAAGATTTTTTTATTCAAACTAAATATTCTACAAGATAGATAAAAACATAAACAGAGAACAAGAAGAAAAAAAGAAGAACAAAAAAGGGAAACATAATCAAACATTAAACAAAATACATAACAAACTCCAACCTCCTAAAAAATACAAAAATAATGGTAGAGATGTATACACCCCCTTTAAATTATTCATATAATTAGATAATATTAAATCGACTTTGATCAATTTAACATTTTAAAGTGTGTGAATATATAGTTATCAGGCAGTTTAAAAGTCCAGTCATTTGAAAACCCAGTTGGTTGTCCAGATAGAATGGCTCTTGGCAGTGTTGTCAGAGAACAATGGGAACTATAGTCAAACCCACCCACCCCAGTTTTGCCATTTTAGGGATGCCTGCCCATAAAGGCCTAATGACAAAATTGTTACTTTCAAGAATTTGCTAGCTCTTTGGTTTCTTTTAAACAGAGAGACTTCTCTGTCCAATTTCTCTCTCTCTCTCTCTCTCTCTCAACTAAAAAGTGGTAAGCTCAGAAACCCCAGCCCAACAATCATTTGGCTTGTCTTTTCCTGGCATCTCTTCCAGCTTTATAGGCCAGATTCCTACCAGTGCTCAGGCAAGTTTTACATCATTTGTCATGGCTAATTTCAGCTAATTGTTGAGGTGCTGTGGCCATCCTTGATGTGCAGTCTGGTATGTGATCGGGCACACAACTGAAACAAAGGCTGGCACCTTGTCAATTAGCCAGAAATGGCTCTGCAGGTAATGCAAAAACACAAACACCAGTAAGATTCTCACCATTAATATCTTTTTTAAAAAAAAATAACTGGAGCGTCCCAAGCTGTACACAGTGTACTAAATCCAGCTGCTCAGAGCTGTGTGTCATCCCTGGCAGGCAGAATGTGGAAAAGTTACCCTTCCAGACCACTGTCCCCAGTAAAAAGGCCAGCTCTCCTGGCCAGGGGCTGTACTGCCAGAGTGGTGGTAGGGACTCCAAGTGTTGTAGGATGCAAAAGGTAACATCTCCAAACACTTTCTGTAGACTAATCAGTACGGTCTGCAGCCACTGTGCTTGTATTCCTTCCAACATGTAATCGTTTCCTTCCCCTCCTCCAGACATGAGGCTCATTAACCTGACAGGGGATGAAGTTACAGCATCCAGGGCCACCGGATGTGGCTGCTGCAGTCAAAGCCCTAACTCAGGGGGGAGTTAACGAGAACAGGGCTAATTACATCCAGCAGTCCATAAATAAAAGGGGCAGGGGTGGGGGCAGGGCAGGGAGGTCTTTGTTGTGTTGGCCTGTCTCTTGCGGATGATGCTTCAGGGCCTTCTAGTTTTTCTGTGGGTTTTCCCCTCTTTATCGGATTCTTTCTCCCAACTTGCTCCAGACAATACAGTATTCTCTTTTATAGGAAGAGGTGGGGAATGTGTGGCTTTCAGCTTCCATTCCACTGTTTTTGGACTTCCATCAGCTCACTTTAGGACAGTGGTGGTGAACCCAGGGCCGGCAGCAGAAATTTCCGGGCCCGGTACACCACCACCCCCTTTTGGTCATGCCCCTGTGGTTTCCTGTGCATGCGTGGTTTGTTTGCGCATGTGCACATCAGTGGTTTCCCGGCAGCACCATGGCCCCACCATCTCCGGGCCTGGGACGGGAGTCCTGATGATCCCCCCTGGGTGAACCTATGGCATGCATGCCGGTTATGTACTGAATAGAATGTGACAAGTACTCTTTAACTGATTGTATTGGGCAATTGTAGCCATTGTAAATAATCAGAGACACATTGTAGCAAGCTATTAAGAATGCTACTGCTGGTGGCAGTAGCAGTATCCAGCTCACATGATACAGATTCCCCTGAATACCTGAAGGGCGGGAAACCTTCCCGCCACACCGCACCTGGAGAAGATAGGCGTGACGATCCATCACGTCACGCGGACAGTAACCAATGAACTATCACCCGGGTTATTCAAAATGTACACTGTGCTATAAATAGAGCTGTTTGGTCCACCATTACCTCATGTTCACTCTGACTACCATGCAATAAAGTTGTGTTTTAGCCCTTACTGCGGCTCCTTCTTTGTCTTCCGTGCAAGACACCAAAATGCCAGAGTTGGCACTTGGAGCCCTCTCTGTGGGCACCCATGCGGTCACCCTAGCACAGAGTTTGTTCCGCCCTTCTGCCCAGCAGCCCAATGGGAGCGCTTCCTTCCTCCCCCAGCACAGAGTTCACCCCGCCCCCTCTGCCCACTAGCCCAATGGGAGCATTTCCTCCCTCCCCTGTTGCTGTGTTGCCACTTTGTGATAAATAAGTGGGGTTGGGGTTGGGGTTGCAGTTTGGGCACTCGAGCTCTAAAAGTTTCGCCATCACTTGTCTAGGACAGTGGTTCCCCATGCCCCCCAGGGGGCTTCAATAACCAAAAGCCTAAGTCAGTATATTGTCTGATCAGTGTTTTGGGGAATTGAAGTTCAAAAACTAAAGGTTGGGAAACACTGGTCTAGGAGAACATGGGAGTTAAATAATCCAGTGGCATCTGGAAACAGACGTGTCTCCAGTCCCGTTGTTATGGACTCCAAAGGGGAACAATTGGATAAGCAGAGGGAGAGCACCTAAATCTACTTCTGATCCAGGCTTTTCTGCTTGGGCAGCCATCCAGCATCACACACACCTTGCACTTGCAAAAAGCAGTTTCTGATCAGAGGGAACAACAACAACAAGAACAAAAACAACAATTTGGTTGTGTTTGGAATGAAAGGGAAACATGAAACTGCAAACTCGCCTATCAAAGGCTAGGTACGCTGTTGTGGTTTTGGATGCAGCAGCTCTAAACAATGGCGCCATGTTGCAGAGAAACCCAGGTGGTTGTTCTCCTTCCTGTACTTCTTTCCCTTCTTGTTTTCCCCTTGAATGATCAGCTGTAACAATCTGTTCTTTTTCATTTCTCATGATGTGGCTGAAATATTCTGGCTCTCTGCCTTTTGTAGCTGGCATCCTGTAGCTCATACACAGACTGGAAGAGTAATCTCACAAAGATCCTGTTGGAGTATGTAGTTGTACAATGAAAGTGGGGCAATTATTAAGTCTTGGATGCAGGTTCATTAGGAGATGATGAGGATTTAGATTAGTTACAAGTGGGTGGGGGGAATGAAGAGGGTTTTCCTCCATTACAACCATGTGGTGGGTGGGGGGGGGGAGGGAGAGTTCAAAACAGTTGCATGTTCCTCAAAAAAATTTTTTTGCCAAATGCTTCCAACAAACAGGAGACAAGGGATTAGAGCAGTGGTTACCAAACTTTTTTTGGCCTTGCTCCACCTAAGCATCTCTAAAATCCTGATCCCTCCCCCTCCCCCTCCCCCAGGACATATAATTCTTATTATTCAAAAAGTGAACTCCTATTCACATAGAGGAAGCCTAAAAGGCCACTAACTGTTAATAACTCATTCTCGAATTGTCCCCATAAAAATCACATTGCCCCCCCCTGTGGTGTATGTGCCCCACTTTGGGAACCATGGGCATCAGGGTTAGCTGATCAAATTTCAACTGAGAAAGAGGGGTTCTTTCCAGATTGGCAAACAAAACATGTAAGCAAGCTAGTCCTGGTAACAGAAGCTCCCTTCTCCCAAGGATTATGTGTTAACCCTTTGCATGCTGAATTTCCCTATCCCAACAGAGCTCATCCCCTCGGCTACATTGGCAGGATCCCCCAGTGCATGACTATTCCTGCACAGGTTATGAGATTAGTCATGCAACAGGGAGTCTGCTAAAAGGTGAGAAGCTTAAGCTGTTGACCATCTCCGTTGTATATATGTTACATGATAGTGGCCTATGTGCTTTTATGACATCTTAGTCTTTATTATTCATTGACCACTCTCTTAAGCCTAAACATTTTACCACTCTGTAATAATTTATTTTCCCCCCATAGTAGCCTTTGCTAAAGCCCACAATTCCATGCCTCGAGTAGAACTGAGAATACATAGCACCCCTTTATAATGCAGGATATGACAGTGGATATGACAGTGGAACCAACTGCCTCAAGTGGTGGTGAGCGCTCCAACACTGGAAGTCTTCAAGAGAGAATTGGACAGCCATCTGTCATACAATATCTGCTTTGATTCTGATTCCTGCATTGAACAAGGTATTGAACCCATTGGCCTAAAAGTTCCCTTCCAACTCAGTTATTCTATTATTCTAATTTATGCAGAAATGGCATATGTTTTTATAGATTTCTTAGAGCCTTCAAACCTTGTCTACTTTTCTCTGTTCATGTCTCACCTTTCAAAGGTAATGAGGAAAAGTAATTTAACTATTATCATCTCTATTATTGCTGCAACACAAAATACTTTGTTGTGTTCTGTTCTTTTATATTCACCCACATGACAGTCACCTACACATCCTCCGGTTTAATCGCTCAACATGAATACTAACACCAGCAGGAATGTTAAGGGCCAAGCCTTACTGATTGCTATATATGGAATATTATGTGGTTTATACTGCCATCTGCAATGATGAATTTGCATGGTTTTCCAATCGCTCAATCGTTTAGCACTAAAAGCCAATGTAGCAAGTTTATATTTCAAAGTAATGAAATGAACCAAGCTATAAACATGAAAGATGCTTCTGAACATGTACAAAGTGATGTTTACTTCTGCATTAAGCAGTCAGAAATGCCGCCACCCTCTCAGTAGCTAGTATAATCTCTGCAGCATGGACCTCCAGATGTTTGGTGTGGTTGCTCCCAGAAATCCCAGAGATCTAGGAGTGGGAGTGACCATTGCTCCATGGCTGGAGGACATTTTCCACCTTCGCCCCTGCCACAGAGCCTCCTAAGCTCCTCCCCTCAGCCGGTTGCAGGGGAGTGGGAGTGACCGTTGCTCCATGGCAGGAGGACATTTTCCACCTTCGCCCCTGCCTGTTGGATCGGGGCCGTGAAGCGGCCATTGGGTCCCGGAGGAGACTGGTCAAGAAACGACATGAGACAAGATGGAGCGAAGACCAGTGGTTTATTGAGGGAAAATCATCAGTATATATTATGTTCATGGCTGCGTCAGAAAGAGCTGTGGCCCACATAACATGTTTACACAGGTTAATTGGGAATCTCTCTCGAGGAAGTTAATTAACTAAGGCAAACACTGGCAGGGGAAGTCCATTGTTCCTAGCTTACACAAGAGTAAATATGGCCACTATTGACGCTAGGGCTTGGGGTAATCCGCAGGTGCGGTATTACCTATTTCCTAACTGCTTAGTTAGGCATTCAATTTCCTCCTGCTTGGACTGCCTGTCAGGTCAGATATGGGTGAATCAATCTTATGACTATTAATCCGCTCCCCAATTTCTGTCCCCTCGGAGCCCAGAGGCCTGGAGCGTTCTCACATGGCATGGCCTCTGTCAGGGACAGTATGCCAATTGTGCTCGCAGATACCGGACCTGCCACAGAGCCTCCTAAGCTCCTCCCCTTAGCCGGTTGCAGGGGAGTGGGAGTGACCGTTGCTCCGTGGCTGGAGGACATTTTCCACCTTCGCCCCTGCCACAGAGCCTCCTAAGCTCCTTCCCTCAGCCGGTTGCAGGGGAGTGGGAGTGACCGTTGCTCCGTGGCTGGAGGACATTTTCCACCTTTGCCCCTGCCACAGAGCCTCCTAAGCTCCTTCCCTCAGCCGGTTGCAGGGGAGTGGGAGTGACCGTTGCTCCGTGGCTGGAGGACATTTTCCACCTTTGCCCCTGCCACAGAGCCTCCTAAGCTCCTTCCCTCAGCTGGTTGCAGGGGAGTGGGAGTGACCGTTGCTCCATGGCAGGAGGACATTTTCTACCTTCGCCCCTGCCACAGAGCCTCCTAAGCTCCTCCACTCAGCCGGTTGCAGGGGAGTGGAAGCGGCTGTTACCCATGACATGGGCCTTACGTTTTATGTAATTTACCATCTTTGTCTGTAAACCGCTTTGGGTTACCAATAGGTGAGGAAAGCGGTATAAAAATATACTAAATAAATAAATAAATAAATAAATGTATGTATGTATGCTTAAGTGCAAAAGCAAAATGTATTTTAAGACAGAATTCCAGCTATGTGGGCTAAGTGGTAAGCCAAGAAATAAAATAAAATTAGAGGGTAATGGAGGGTTTTGAGATTTTGACCATCATTAACTCCTTCCTGTCATTTCCCATACTAAGATACCTGATTCATGTATTCTTCCACAAAGGAGTTTTGTTCTTGGATACAGAAAGTGCCACTGACGAGGTTCTTTAGGAAGAGTATGAGCCAAATGCAGTGGAATGATACAGTTTAGCAGTGCTGTCCCCTTGATTGTCCATAATAAGAAATTTTAGATAGAAGTTGCAGGAAGAACAGGCTAAACATAGCAGAATAATCCTGGATTGCTTTCTGACTTCATTCACTTCTGGATCAATTTTATGCTTTACCAGAAGATGGAGCCTTCTGATTTACTCAAGAAAGTTCTCTACTCCATTGGTAGCAGCTGGAATTTGCAAAGGATTACTCTTCGACTTTGAAACAGAGATGAGCACTGAACCCTAGAGTCGGATACGACTGGCTTTCGAGCAAGGGAAACCTTTAGCTTTACTAGGCCTTTCAAATTAGGCAGGTTTGGTCCCGTTAATAATGTTATTTGCAGTAACAGACCCTTGGCGTTACTAACGTCTGTACTCTGTGCAGCTGAAAGTCAACTCTGCGAAGACAGGACTATATTCCTGCTTGTTAAACAACACAAGTGTTTTAAACTGGACCTGGATCTGTGCTATGAAAAGGATTGGTGAAGGATCCCTCGCATCCTGCAATGAGTTGTTGCAGATCAGTTTTCTGATTTAAAACCCAAGAGAAGAATCATGTGGACTAGACACTCCTCTCAAAAGCATACCCATAAAGTCGCGGTTTGGGAAATCCGGGAGCCAGGCACGCATGCACAGTAAGTTTCTAGGTGCTGGGCAGGAAATGGGTTACTGCGCATGCATGGCCATCAGAGGCAGCGGCATACATGAGTAGAAACCTCTGTGCGTGTGCGCAGAAACCTCTGAGCGCATGCACAGAAACCCCTTTGGCCAGGAAATGGGTTACTGCACATATGTGGTCGTCAGAGGCAGTGGTGCACATGTGAGAAACATCTGTGCATGTGCGCAGAATCCTCTGTGCGCATGCTCAGAAACCCCTTTGGCCAGGAACTGGATTATTGCGTATGTGTGGCCATCAGAGCCAGCAGTGCTCATGCACAGTAGCTACTTTCCCCGCCATTGAAAAGAAAGGATGGTGGTGGGAAAGGGGCCGAATGAGCACAGAAATATGGAAAATCCCCACCAATCTGGGATACTTGACAGGTATGCTCAAAGGAGCTGACACCTCAGCTACAAGTCTTTCTTCCAAATTCCTAACTGATCATATTCCTTTGCTTTGCCCCAGAGTTTCAGGTTCACCTTCCCTCCACCCTGCAGCCTGCCTCTGTGAACTCAACCTCTCTGTGGTTGCTCAAGTGATGGTGGGAAAGCTCCCTACATCTGCCATCCATTCAAATATTTTAGGGTTGAGCCCTTGACTTAAAATGGAAGGGAGAAGTACTGGTTCATGTTAAACTCTGGTGATCCCCAAGAACTAAAATACAAAGTAGCAGAGCAGATTGGACCATTGAGTGATGGATATCTACCTGGATAAGAGGATGAGCAGAGGCAAAATAAGGACTCAACTTCTGAAAATATCTGAATGGATAATAATCTCATGGGGCTAACAGTGAGAATGAATGGTGAACAAGGTTTGTGGCTTCTCTTCCTCCGCTTTCTCTTTCCAGGGAGCAGCCAGGTCTTTGGCTGTTAATGAAGAGGATAGATTCTGGACTGAGGATGCAGAAAGAAGGGGGGCTGGTGAACCCCTGGGGAAGGGAAGGATGGGGCTTTCCTCAGCACTATCAGCCATACTTCCTTGGCCAAGGATGGAAAGTTGGGCTGGGAGCTACGATTAGGAAGGCCACTTGGAAGGCAGGAGGAGCAGCAGCACCTAGCATGTTGAGATAGGAAGGATGTCCAGAGGATGAAGTGTGGGAGATTTCCATATGGGTTAAGCTGGGGCAGGCCTTGGGCACATGGTTGATACAGGGTTCTACTCTTTTGATACTAACTCTGTTATTTGTCTCAATCCTCCAAATGTTGCTGAAGTCTAGCTAACCATACCTGGTGGTGAAGGTTAAGGGGAGTTACTATTTGATAACATAGGGAGGAGGCACGTGCTCTCCATCTTTGAAGTTTTTTTCCAGCACTGCATTGAAGGATTGGCAGTGAAATACATAACCAGATAACATTGTAATGTGGTTAAAACCTCAGATAAATCTTTATATTTTGAGTGGGAGGGGGAGATATTTTCTACTGTGATGAGTCCCAAACATAGATCACCAGTTTTTGTTGGTGACACCTCCTGGAAGTCCTGACAACTAGGGGTTCTTTAACTTATGTTCAGCAACATCTAGTGATGACGGGATAAGTCTTTTAGGTTTCACAGACAGAAGTGGAAGGCAAGGTGGACATTGTCTCCAACAAGAAACCTAAATTTGATGCATTACTTTTGTAGCACTGCATGTTATACACATGAATTAGGCTAATAGACTACTATGCATCTTTGCCCCTACCTGGAAAAATGCTGGTGAATATTGTTGTCTACAGGGTCTTGCAAGATTTTTATCTTGCCATCAGCCTATCGTCTTTACAGTATTTTACCTGGGGGGGAGGGGTAGCAGATGAAACCATTCTCCATTTGCCATTTCCTCATGTTTCCCCACTGTTTTCCCCACACATACCCCTTCACACAGAAAATCTGCTGATGGGCAAATGACAAGAATAACTACAGGGGGGCCTTTTGATTGACAGCTCCAGGAGTCACTCTAACTCATTTACTTGAGTTATTGATGCTAGAAGCACCCTAACACTTTTTCTATGGCATTAGCTTCCAACGAGGACTGCAGCTGGCTTTTTTTGGATGCAGAAAGTGTTATGATCCATGGACTGGTGGCTATAGAGCAGAAAAGGAATCAAAACCTGGAGTTTGTTTGTTTGTTTGTTATTTGTGACCATGTATTGTGTTCTGTTTTGTGAGCCGCCCTGAGTCGGGTTTTCTGAGTGGGCGGCATATAAGTATAAAAATTAAATTAAATTAAATGCAAACATCTAACTCCGTGACAATTCCAGTGAAGTACAGTATAGGTAAAGGTCACCCTTGTTTGAAAGCCTGTCATATCCAACTCTAGGGTTCAGTGCTCATTTCCATTTACATCCAAAGAGCCAGGGCTGTCTGCGTACGGCCATAGCCAGGGGGCAGCCAAGGTGGGCTTTGCCCACCCTGAGTTAGCAGTTTGCCCATTCTCAAACTCCTGGCTGCTTAGACCTGGCTACGGCCCTGTGTCTGTAGATGTTTGTGTGGTCATGTGACAGGCATGACCAGATGTCGGAGAAAACAGAATGATGGTACCTATTTATCTACTTGCAATTTCTTGCTTTCAAACTGCTAGGTTGGCCGTAACTAGAACAGAGACAGGAGCTCACTCCATCGTGCAGTACTCAGGTCTCAAACTGCTGACCTGCCAATCTTCCATTTGTCAAGTTCGGCATCTTAACCTACTAAGCCACCACATTCCCTCTACTTAAGTATAAGTGCTTGTAAAATAAGCAAAACTTGGCAAAGCTACATTTCTTGTCTCCTTCAGGGGCTATGTTGGGCTTCGAGATTCTGGCCATTATCTTAACCTATAAATCCAAGGGTTAACCGTTGGAACTGGCTATAGGTTGCTATGCCTCGCCCTACTTGCCTGCACTCACCCTTCGTGCACACGGCCGATCTGGGTACGCAGGTCAACGAAGGATTTAGAAAACCGGCAGTGGGGCAACAGCCCCACAAACGCGAAGAAAGGGAAACAACTTCACTTCCCAACATTCCTTGCGCCGCGCCAGAGCCAATCAGGCTGAGAGGCTCTCGCACGGCGCAGTGTTCGGAAACGCGCCGCAGCCAATCAAAAGAAAAGCATTTTAAAAAAACGCAGCAAAAACACAAAGCACCAACCCATAACTACAAGCCCCAGCGTCCTGCGCGCCATGAGCACACAGAACGCTGAGGAAACCGGCGCCCGAAAAATGAAAAAGAAAAACAACTCACAGCCAAGCAAACACCAGCTGCCTTTCTTTCCCTCACCCGCGGCGCCTGAAGGTCCCGACTGGAGTTTCCCCTTTAATATCAGTGGGTGGGGGTTGCGATCCCCCTCTTCCCTGTCTCCCCTAGGGTTGGGAGGTTTGTGGGAACAAAAGGGGTATGTTTCCCAAACCCTTCTGGACTCAGGACACCAGGGAGACGGGATCGATTCCCACCCCCCTCCTTAAAACAACTCCGTCTTTTCTTCTCTTTAAAAACGGAGTTGTTTTAAGGAGGGGGGGAGGGAATCGATCCGCTCACCCACTGATATTAAAGGGGAAACCCGATCTACTTTCACGTCTCCACACAAAGCACCATAACACACTAAAGCCCCCCTCCCCACCACCTAGCCCACCCTTCCTAACCCCAATGACCATGCCCCCTCCCCACCACCTAGCCCAACCTTACTAACCCCAATGACCATTTCCCCCTCCCCACCACCTAGCCCACCCTTCCTAACCCTAACGACCATGCCCCTTCCCCACCACCTAGCCCACCCTTCCTAACCCCAAAGACCATTCCCCCCCTCCCCACCACCTAGCCCACCCTTCCTAACCCCAACTACCATGCCCCCTCCCCACCACCTAGCCCACCCTTCCTAACCCCAACGGCCATGCCCCCTCCCCACCACCTAGCCCACCCTTCCTAACCCCAATGACCATTCCCCCCTCCCCACCACCTAGCCCACCCTTCCTAACCCCAACGACCATGCCCCCTCCCCACCACCTAGCCCACCCTTCCTAACCCCAATGACCATTCCCCCCTCCCCACCACCTAGCCCACCCTTCCTAACCCCAACGACCATGCCCCCTCCCCACCACCTAGCCCACCCTTCCTAACCCCAATGACCATTCCCCCCTCCCCACCACCTAGCCCACCCTTCCTAACCCCAACGACCATGCCCCCTCCCCACCACCTAGCCCACCCTTCCTAACCCCAATGACCATTCCCCCTCCCCACCACCTAGCCCACCCTTCCTAACCCCAACAACCATGCCCCCTCCCCACCACCTAGCTCACCCTTCCTAACCCCAATGACCATGTCCCCCTCCCCACCACCTAGCCCACCATTCCTAACCCCAACGACCATGCCCCCTCCCCACCACGTAGCCCACCCTTCCTAACCCCCAATGACCATGTACCTTCCCCCCACCAAATAAATAATTTTTAAAAAATTACTAAAAACACTCAAACACATCCAAAAATACACAAAAACAAAAACACCAAAAACAATACGAAGTAAACAAAGACACAATCAAAAACAAAACAAACAGACAAAAACACAAACTCCAACCCCCCCTCCCCCCCGCCCACACACACACACAAAGGAAAGAAAACAAGCAAACTTACCAAAACAGGTGCTACCTCAACCAGGACTGGAAAAGAAATGAATAAAGAAAGACACTACTTACCAGAAGAAGCTCCACCCAGAGGCCAGGAGAGAAAAGAAAATCAAAATACAATAACCCCTACCAGCACCACCTGCTGGCCACAATAGTAAAAACAATTCAAAAACACATAACAGCCCCAAACAAAAGGCCAGAAGAGTAAAAACAAATCAAAAACATAACACAAATTCACAATTTTACACAAAAGGTCACACCAATAAAAACAAGTAAAAAAAATTACACTAAACACACTTTAACACAAATCACAAATATATGTCAATAAAATACAATAGAAACTTTTAAAAATCCTGTGCTGAGTTATAACTCAAATTTAAACTCAAAACATCTAAACACATTTTAAAAACATTGAATGTAAAAAACATTTACTTTCAAATTATTTAAATTATTACCTACGGTACAACTAATTAAAAAAATTCAAAAAACTGAAACATTATTAGCTTACATAAAACAATTTGAAAAAATTATATCATACTTTCTTCTTTTATTAATCCTCAAAAAACCCAAAAAAGCAGATCACAGTTAATAACAGCCAAGCCAAAAAATTTTTACATAAATAAACATTTAAAAAATTAAAATTACAGACTAAGCAATTTTTTTAAAAAATTAACACAATTTAACCTTCCAACACAATGTAAAACTATTGCAAAAATAAAATTGGTTCATTTTTTATTAAAACACACGGGGGGAAAAGCCCGGCAACGCCGGGCAACCCTTGCTAGTAATTTTTATAAAAAACTTTCCCCAAACAATTTGCAACCATTGTATAGTGGTACCTCATACAATGATTTTAATCCATTCCACAGGTCTTGTTGTTGTATAAAACAATTGCCATACGATACATGCATCGTATAGCATTTTTTCCCTATGGGATGCATTGTACAACGATTTCTTTTGCTAAGTGGTTTTTCCCATTGAAAAATTGTTATATGTTTTTTCCCATAGAGAAAATTGTTATGCTGGACACCATTCCCCCCCCCACACACACACACACACCCATACACACACACACACACACACACACACACACACACACACACACACACACCTAATTGTTATGTGATTTCTTTGCTATACGGGGCAATTGTTATATGAGGTTCTATTGTATTTGATAATGATATGGACGGTTGATCTAGTGGCCTGAGCCACTAGAACAACTACAACAATACAACAAAGCTTTGGGTTCGTATTTGGGAGACATGTGTTCCAAGAGGTGCCTTGCCATGAAAATTCCTGGGACATCCTTTGTGCTCTTTGCCAGAGTTGTCAGTCACTGGTTATGCTCTTGTACCTTTCAAGCGCAATTGGCAAGACTGACTATACAAATAATCCTTTAGCACATAGACAGTACAATACAAGCTATTCATGACAATCTGGGAAAAGCCAGGTGTGCCAAAGTGATGCAACATCTCAGCCTATTGGAGGCCAAATCAATTCTAGTTCCTTTTTTGTTTGGGTCCTTGAGTGGTCAGCTGCCCTGTGCTTAGCTCCAGGGATACTGGGCAGCCATTTTTCTGCCTATGTCCACCACAGATGGATTTGGGGGTGTCAATTTCATTTTCAGGAAATCTGTTGTTGTTAGATGGCTGGGAGGGGGCAGGAAGAAGAAAAACATGTATGAGATAGGATAGAGGTGACTGGTAAAAAAAAATCTAGGGATTGGTGATCTAGGAATGACTAGAAATAAAATCTGAACAATAGAGAGACAGATGGGGAGAATGCAAAAGATGCAGGAAACAGTCGATGCCTTTATTGGATCACTAAGAAAAACAAAACATTGTGCGAGCTTTTGAAAGTATGTATCGTATGGCAATCGTTTCATCGCCGCCCTGAGTCGGGTTTTTACCTGAGTGGCCGGCATAAAAATTGAAATAAATAAATAAATAAATCTTTACAATTTTAATATGGATCACACAGCTAATCTTTCCTTGTTTGCAGATGGGGAGAAGAGAGGGTGAGCACACAGTGTAAGCTGCTTCGGGTTATTGTGTGTCTGCCTACGTGTGAAAGGTGTGTATTTGTATCTGTGTTTGGGAAAGAGGAGAAGACTTCAATCCCATAGGGTTGGCAAATCCATCAAACTCCCTGATAGCAGTGGGAAGCACTAATTTGGATGCTAAAGGTGCCTCCATCTCTCCTGCTGTCCTTCATTTCCTACCACTTTCCCATACACAAGCCCTGGCTGGCTGGCTTGCTGGCTGGCTGGCTGGCTCGCTGGCTAGATTTTTCCTTTTCTGTGGCACATGTGTATCTCTTATCTCTTATTTATTTATTTAATTTGATTTGTATTTGTCTTTCTTTTCCTCTCTTCCTTTGTCTTCTTCACATCTATAGCACTGAGCTGACATGAAAAGTGCAGTAACTTTCGGCTCTTATCTGGTGTAGCACTAACCTTGAAAGAACCATTAAGAAAAATCATTTGAAGCTAAGACAAGAGGTGCTTACTGGAGCAGGATGCGCTCACTAAAACAATAATGTCAATGTCACCTTAGGACTCACCTACCACGTCCCCTTTGGACTGATATGGGCAATTACTCAGGCCAAAATTTGAAACAAACCAATGATAGTAGAATTGTTACCCCCCAAAAATATCACCTACTGGCAAAAAAAACACACACATAACAAATGGCCATGGAAAAGGGCAGGAAATACTCACAATACAGTGTAAGCAAGGTAAGCTACTGGTTCTGGCAAACTGGTGCAAACCTGCTTATGCCCACCACTGGATGCATCACACACGCATGTGCAGAACACTGCCATAAATTACCCACAGCTGTCATAAACGTGTTTATGACAGCTGCGGGTCATTTACGGCAGTGTTCTGTGTATGCGCGGATGTGTGACACAACTGCACATTTGTGTTTTACTTCCGCTTCCATGATCAGCGAGGGTGTCGGTAGATGAAATGGCTTTGGGGGCCAGATCCAGCAGGACATAGTTTGGGCACCCCTGCCCTAAGTCAATGTTCATCAGCACTATGATATTTCTTATTCCTATATATGATTTTGAAAGCTGTGCAAAGGAAAAAAACTGGTCAGAAGAAGACTAATTTATTTGAAAAGTAATGTTGGAGGAGAGCTTTACAGATACCATAAATAACTCAAAAGACAAGTGAATGTGTGTTCTATAAAAACTAATATGATTAAACTGAGGCTATTATTCCTTGAACATATCATGAGTAAGCAATTTAAAAGAGAAATAAAAAAAAAGAATAATGCTAGGAAAAGTGGAAGACAGCAAAATGAAGAGGAACATGAGATAGGGTTGGCCTTCAGTCTTCAAGACCTGAGCAGGGCTTTTAATGACAGGATCTTTTCGAGATCATTAGTTTGTAAGATGGAAATGATTAGGTGGCATATAACAATAACAGTTATACTAAATCTCTACCTGGCAGAGATGGACGCTGATAGAACTGGTTTGTTGACTCTGAGATAAAGTGGAAAAAGAACTAGAAAATCTTGAACTGATGGTCTTTCATTATCGGAAAATACATTGAGTCTTTCTCTCTCCAGGCAATCTCAAGTCCTTTCAGCCGAAATCTAATATGTTAACTAGCACACAGCTAAATGTTTGTGTGCAAAATGCAAGGTTTTTGCACGAAATACATGTTTTTGCACAAAAAATCACAGGGATTTTGCTGCTGCTGCTGCCCTTTTCCTATATGTTTTCAGGTAAAGTTAGTACAAGGTGATGAGGAATCCACCCCACCTCACCCACCCCCCCACCCCCCCACATAGCCCCTAGTAATAGTCTTTCATTTGTTTGTTTCCCAGGCTGCTTACCATCTGAATAAGCCAAGATAATATCTCAGTGTCTTCTGCCTATCACCTTGCCCACTCCCACCTCCTCCATTCATCTCATGCCCATAGGGCCAGTGGCAGGTAAAGAAGAACAAGTCTGATTCACTTCTCTGTGTTGAAAAGAATTGCTTGTGCCAAAACGGCTTCTTGACAAAGTTGGGGGATCATTCCTTTTGTGATGTACTGTCCCAGAATTTCTCAGCCAGCATCAGCGCTAGCCATTCTGGCTTGTGGGAATTATAAGGCTAAATCAAGGGTGTAAATGAATTGGTAGGTAAGTTTTAGAAGCAAAGAATAATACAACTTGCACCAGTGCACCAGCATTGATAATTTATTTATTTATTGTTAAATTTTTATACCACCCACTCAGCCAAAGCCGACTCCGGGCGGTTCACAACAGTGGGTAAAAACAGATAAAAACAAATAAAACAGATAAAAACCAGCAATAAGAACCCACCCCTAAAAAGAGAGGGGTGCAGGAACTGAAGAAACCGTGGGGCAGGCATCCTCCCCTATATTAACCACCCAACGGAAGCCACCCCTCCACCTGCACCCCAAACTTGGCCCGCCAGCCAGGTTTTTAGTTCTTTTCTAAAGGGCAACAACTCCGTCTGCAGGCGCAGTTCCACAGGCAGGAGGTTCCAAAGGGCCGGTGCGGACACGGAGAAGGCCCTCCTCCTTGTGCCAGAGAGGCGAGCCCCCCTGGCCGATGGCACTATTAGAGAGCCCCTCCGGTCCGCTCTGGTTGGATGGACAGACTCCTCTGGTTGGACAGACAGACAATGATAAGGAATTAATGGGAGTTGTAGTATAAAATGTCTGGAGAGCCAGATATTTGTCCCCAAGGAATGGTTTGATCTGGAGATTAGCTGAGGCTTAACTCCAAACAAAATAGTGGGAATGAGGGGTGTTTCGGGGTGGAGGACAACTACATTTTTCTCCAACCTGGTGCCCTCTAAGAGCCACCACAGCCAACAGTAAGGAAAACTGGAATGTGTTTTCCAGAACATTGGGAAGGTTACCTGGTTGGAGGAGGGACAAAGTTGACTTTGGATTGAACTATTCAATTCAATTCAATTCAATTTTCAATTTGTATGCCGCCCCACTCGCAGACCGACTCTGGGCGGCTTACAAGGAAACATGGTCCATGAGGTCGCAAAGGGTCAGAATCGACTGTGCGACTGAACAACAACAACAAATAACAAAATAACAATCACAGAAACATCTCAGAAGCATTTCAACATTTCAGTATAATTTCAACAAATATCCCAACTAACCCCCATCGTAAAGCATCAACCCATTTGGATTAAATGCTCTCCTGAGTTGGAGAAAAGTGATTTCCGCCCACGGCTAGGCCAGCATGCTTCCAAACCCTTCTTCTGCCTGGTTAATTAAGGAATGGTTTGTTAGTGGGTTACAGCCCACATCAGCAGGCAAACTCCTTGGCCCGCTGCAAACTTAACTCTCTCACTGCTTGTTCTTGCAGCCGCTGTTAAACTCAGAGAGATTTATTCCTGCCTCCCTCCTCTTCCTTTGCCCCCACCTCCCTGCAACCTCAGGAGAATTCAAACTTTCTGCAGGAAATACAGTTTAGGGGCCATTCCCCTCTTTTCAGAGGGTACAGGGAAAGAGACTGGGAAAATCTCAGGAAAGGAGGGAGAGAGAGAGAGAGAAGGAGGGAGGGAGGGAGGAAAGAAAAAAGGGAGGGAAGAGAAAGGGAGGGTGTGTTTCTCTGCTTACGACTCCAGAGAGCTCAGGCTTAAGAGGCACCCAGATTCCCTTCTGCAAAGAACTCGACAGGGGTTGTTTTTCCCCTCCCTGCCTGCCACTAAGCATAAAGCCAAGCAGATTGAGATGGAGGCCAACTCTAGGTCCACCTCTAAAGCTAAAGTTGGAGGCTGAGATGCCATCTTCCAGATCCAGGATATGGAGAGCCAAAGAACTGAAATGATCAAGGTAAGAAAGAGGACTTGGTGCTTCTTCTTCTTCATCATCATCTTCTTCATCATCATCATCATCATCATCTTCTTCTTCTTCTTCTTCTGTGACCTCCTGTGATGTGCTAGGGACAGCTGGTATGCCCTCCCTCCATGACAGCATCCTCCTAAGAACCCCCAAATGCAAGCAACTTGATCGATCCATATCAACAAACTCATTTGTCTGTCTTGCTCCACCAGTATCACAGATTTTAATTTAATTAAATTCCTCCCAGTACATGAGAGCATCATTGCTTAGCTGCCCAGGGTGGATTCAGTCTTGCCACTGGCAACCAGCTGGATGATTCTTTAATTAACTTGCTGTGTCAACCGCCTTGTGTTAAACTAAAAAGAAGGATGAGTTTTGAATGTTTCATGCAACTTCTGGTGCTTCTAGTTGGGGCAGTGAGAACAGAGACAATGGCTGAAATGTTTCCTTCTGCTTTTCTGCTTAAGCTGGGATAATGAAATTGTGGTGGCCAATACAAAATTATGCGGTGAATGTTTTTCCAGAAGAAAAGGATCAGCACAAGATGATGAAGATTATGTTTTTAAGTGTCTTGCAAAACTTATCAAAATTTGATCTGTCAGTCCACACTAGGTAAAGGTAAAGGTAAACGTCACCCTTGCTCGAAAGCCAGTCATATCTGACTCTAAGGTTCAGTGCTCATCTCTATTTATAGCCAAAGAGCCAATGCTATCTGCGTTTTGCAGACGTTTCCGTGGGCATGTGGGCAGGCATGCCTAGACACCAGAGTGCACAGAATGCTGTTTACCTTCCCACCGAAGTGGTCCCTATTTATCTACTTGCAATTTCTTGCTTTCCAACTGCTAGGTTGACAGGAGCTGGGACAGAGATGGACGCTCATTCCATCATGCAGTACTTGGGTTTTGAATTGCTGACCTACTCCTTTCCAGTCAGCATCTTAACCACTTGAGCCAACCACAACCCCATCCACACTAGGATACAGCAGTTAATAAGAGTAGGAACAAGGTTCTTGACTAAGGTATACGGCAGCATGAGGAACATTTGACCCACCAGATATTTTTGGCTTCAGCTCCCCAGACATCTTAGCTGGCATGGTCATGAGATGGAGGAGGTGAAGTCCAAGACATTTGGGATGCTATGTGTTTCCCAACCCTTGCATACAGGCATGGGCTTCTCCAGAGCCAGGCTCAACTGACCTTTCCAGCCTGTGCACAACAAAAGCACCAGACCAGACGGGCATGTGAGGCTACTTTCATGGCACTAGTAGTGATGGGGCAAGTTTCTTACCCTTTCAACCAGTGGGGACCGTTGTTGTTTCTTTTAATGGAGGAGAAACAAAAAGCTTAACTCACACCACATGGATGCATTCTTTTCCAGGCTGCTATGTAGTGAGGAACCTAAGCAACTCAAAATTATATGCCCCTCCCTTCAAGCCTGGTGCCCTCTAAATATTTTGGGCCACAGATTCTATCATTTCTGAGCACTGGCCATGGTGGGCAGGGCTTTTGTCAAGTGAGATTTATCTTTCTTACAAAGCTGCCTATATTCCCAGGTGCATGTTTGTGTGTCAGACATACTGGGACAGCAGATGGGCAGGGTAGGGAGATCTTTGCATTCAGCCTTGTATGTAACTTCTGGGTTGCCCTTGCTCGAAAACCAGTTGTATCCGACTCTAGGGTTCAGTGCTCATCTCTGTTTATAGCCAAAAAGCCAGTGCTGTCTGCGTCTGCAGATGTTTCCATGGACATGTGGCAGGCGTGCTTCAGTACCAGAATGCACAGAATGCTGTTTACCTTCCCACCGAAGTGGTTCCTATTTATCTACTTGAAATTTCTTGCTTTCAAACTGCTAGGTTGGCGGGAGCTGGGACAGAGATGGGAGCTCACCCTGTCATGCAGTACCTGGGACTTGAACTCTGACCTTCCAGTCAGCAAGTTCAGTGTCTTAACCACTTGAGCCACCACAGTCCCTCTACAATTTCTAAACTCTAGAAAACCTCAAAACATCAATGGTGGCCAGGAAATCTTTTCATTTGAGCAAACAGGCAGATAGAGGCTGGATGGTCAATTCTGTTCCTCCTCTCCTAGCAAACTAGCCATTTATGATTGATCGATCGATCAATCAATTGATCGATCGATTTATTTCAGACTAGTAACTCCACAGGAAAACCAGTGTACTGTTGTCAAGAGACTGATGTACTGGGAATCAGGTGCTATGAGTTTGAATTCCTGCTTGACCATCGAAATTCACAGAGGAGAGCATTCGTAAATAATAATAAGAATGTAGTGCCTTCAAGTCAGTTCTGATTTATGGTGACCCTTTCCAGGCTTTTCCAAGTATGGAGTATGCAGAAGTAGTTTATCTTTCCCTTCTGGCTGTCTCTTCTTCTGGAACGCACAGTGGGAAATTGAACTCCTACCTAACTCAATGAGGTATCCTCCTTAAATATCTCACATATGTTGAAAACCCTGCTAGGGTCACCATGAGTCAAATGCAACTTGACGGTACATCAACAACTTTAGCAGTCAAGTTTACAAGGCTGCTCTAATTGTTTATTAGTGCAGAAAATGAAAAATGCATGATCCTTCGGCAACAACATAGGTCAAAAAAGCAAGAGCTGCATGCGAGAGAGATTGAAACATTATCAGATGAACATGACTATGAACAGGGCATTATACAGACACTTAGACAGAGGGCAGTGATATAAAGCTGCTTCTAGCTATTAGCCATCTGCTTCTGTCTGATCATAGCAGCACCTGGATGTTCAAGGCTTCTATGTGATGTCAGGCTCTGTGCAACCTTGGCTGAACCTGCTACTCTTAGGAGAAGGGATTGCTCAAGGCTTCTGAGGACAATATGTATCTTAAAATATCTAATCTAGCCATCAAATCACAATGCATATATGTCAAATAATGGCCTTCTGTCTCATTTAGAAAGACTGTTTTCAAACCATAATGCAAGTCTTGAGTTGTACCATTAGCCTTGGCTTGCATGATTGGAAGAAAAATAAAAATCCCCTAGGAAGCTCTATTATTTCCTTCTTGCTTCAGATGATTTACTGGAAAACTTAAGGCAGTCGGTTTTCGGTTTTGTCGGAAAGAGGAATGTGTGTGTATGTGTGTTTGCATGCATGTACAGTGGTACCTCGGTTAACATAATTAATGCGTTCTCTGGGACGTTTCTTAAAGCGAAAATTACTTTAACTGAATTTCCCATAGGAATTAATTGAATGCAATTTCTCGTAGGAATGCATTGAAAACCAAAATACGTTAGCCGAAATGTGGTTTCCCATAGAAATGCATTGAAAACCAATTAATCTGTTCACAAAAAATTACGTAAACCGAGCCACTATTTTCTATGAATTTCCTTTTGTTATGTGATTTTTATGTTAACTGAGCCATTTGTTAACCGAGGTTTCACTGTACAATGATTGCTTATCAGCCACGTTTGAGGTGTCGGGAGGAGTCCTGTTGTTGCAATTCTTTTGCATTGTTGCTCTCATCCCTCTTTGCCAATTCATTGACCAAATTATGCTCCAAAAGTTCCACCAACCTGGAAACAAAACCAGAGCAGAAGGTATGTGGGCGGATGGGTTAGGGGGACTGGGGGATACATGTTGGCTGAGGTTTATTAAGGGAAAGTAGTAGGTGTAGATAGGTATGCTAGGAATGAGTTTGACACACACTCAGACGGCACTCACCATGGCATAGTCAGGAAGGATAAAGTTCATAATGACACCACGCTTAGTTATAATGAGGAGAAGCAGCCAGCTTTGCATAGCTTAGAAGCACCTTAGTTCCACATCTGCCCTCCTGATGTTTTCCTTCCCATGCACCCCCACAGATGCATTCTCTCCCCCAAATAGGGAGTTATCCTCTCCACTTAAGCACACACTTCCCCAGGTGTTTCTTTATCCCTCACACAACTAAGCATGCTTTCTCTCAACTCATCCATCCTGGTGCTGGTTTTAATTTCCTTTCTCACCTGGTGCTCTTCTCCTTTTCCTCTGCACTTCCTCTTCTCTCCCTTTCCCTCCCTTCCTTTTCTTTCTCACTGGCCTTTTCTCTCCCTCCACCCTATATTCCAGCTTCCCCTAGATTCACTGCCCTTCTCCAGAGGCACAACCAGCCATTTTGGGAACTGGCGCTTCGCTGCCCTCTTGGTTAACGTTTGAGTCATGGGACGTGAGATTGGCCATACGTGGGACACAAAAAATGTGCTGGGTTCTGAGCCCATGGTGTTCATTTTGACTCCATGCAGAACATTCTAGTTTTGTTTTTCCTTTTGCCTGGTGAGGAATCGCTGGAAGCAGTTTTTGCACTCCCCAAATCAGAATGGGAGAGTGCAGTGCCATGAAGCTATTTGGAGGTCTGCTGGAGAAATAAATGCATCAGGCCTCCATTCTGCTGTTTAGGGGCATTCTAGGAAGAGTTACTTTGCCCACTTCCTTACTTTCCATGGATTGGTTTCTGTCCACAGAAGCAGTGTCACTTCCAATCAGAAGTAGTGGTTCAACATATGGCAGGTATAAATGTCAACCTTTTAGTTTCCCTTCTAAGAAGGAAGCCTTTTCACTCTTTTAAAAAATTCTGTGCTTGGACAAGAGTAAGGGCACAACTAGCTTCTCATCACCATCTGCACTAAATAGTCTGGTAACGATCTCACTAAAGTTCCAGATTTTCAATGTAAGCAAATCCATTGGCAAAAGGGAGAACCATGGCAAGACTGGCTAGGCTCCTTCTCACCACCCTTTCATCTGCATGGCCTTGGGCAACAAGATCCGCTCCACTGCACCAGTCAGGACTGAGCAGGCTCTGCCAGGTGCCTTTTTCCTATCACTCCCACAAGGCAAGGAGCAAGGATGCTGCCACTTAATGGGATATCTTTGTATCAGTTACGACTGACTACAAGCAACCCTTCTTTAAAATGAATAGAATGCCCTCCTACGTGTTTGATGGGACAGTGAGAATGGAGAGCTAATAATATTTTAGTTTAACAAATTGAGAGGAGCAACAGATCAGAAATGGCAAAGGGATTAAAGATCATGCAAGGGTTCTATGTGGGGCTTTGTGTACACACCTATATCCTCCAGAAACAAAATTTGACCCAAGATGACAAGAAACTAAGGGATGTCACCAGTCTAATGTGTCCAGCTTAGAAAAGAACAACAAGGGTTGGTTGGTTGGTTGGTTGTTTAAGCTTTTTTTTTTTTTGTAGAACATGGTAGGGCAACTCTAGTCATCATCATTTACCACAAACTCTTGGTGATGGGATTTAGAGTCTATCAACATCTGGAAGACATGACTTTGCCCGCTTTGGGTATTATGATCTGGTGACTGCCAGATGGAAAGCTGAGCTGATTGCTCTGCAGGCCAGTGAAGTGATGCCCTTTGATCAGTGGATAAACCACTGTATTTTAGGAGTAGCCCTGCCTGTTGAGCCTTGCTTTTTGTAGTGGGTGCCACCTACTTTTCAGTATAGCCTTTGTAGCTATAAGGCACCATTCCCCAATCTGGAGCTGCTAGACGTGCAATTCCCATGATTCCCAGCCAGCCTAGCCCGTGGCCATTGTGTTTGCGAGTAATGAAAGTTGTAGTTCAATTTCACTGGAAGGACACAAATGTAACAGAACACTTCCAGAGTGGTATGATATTTTTGAAAAAGAAAGAAAGAAGGTGATGGTGTGTGAAATCCCTGTACAGTAGGCCAATGGAAGAATGTAGTGAAAAGAAGTTAATGACCACATCCCATAAACACCCCATGGCCTTGTCACATTTCAGTGGGGATTTTGAAGTTCATTACTTCCTCTCTGGAAGTAGCATGATTGGTTGGTTGCACTTTTATACTACCCTGTAGCAAGCTACTCTGGACAGTAAACAGAGAGAGAGAAAACCAGAATGAGCCTATAGGCCCATGATGGTGAACCTTGGCACTCCAGGTATTCTTGGACTTCAAATCCCAGAATCCCAAGTCAACACACCTGCTGATCAGGGCTTCTGGGAACTGAAGTCCAAGAACATCTGGAGTGCCAAGGTTGGCTATCACTGTTATAGGCCCACACAAAACATAACAGAAATAAACAAACATCCCAGGTGGCAGCAGGTTACGCCAGACTCAGAATAATATTTAAAATTCTGAGATAAAAACTAAACAGCAGTACATAACACAAATGGCTCAGAAACCAACTAAGTTAACAGACAGATATCCAAAAGCCTTCCTAAAGAGGGCCATTATCATTTAGTTCTTGAAGCAGGGTAGAGACAGCTAAATGAGAGCAGAGATTGGAAACCAGGTACTATTACGAAAGACTGAAGGAACTGGGCATGTTTCTTCTTCTTCTTTTGCCATATCTGAATCTGAATATTGGCGATCCTCATGGCGATCCTGAGAATATAATGCAGTGACCTTTCATCTTCCTTCCGCATCACAGCATGACACCCGTACCACTGATCCAGTTCCGCAAGTCACTTTCTGATCCTGAGCCCTTTTGGCACCCAAAGTTCTCCTCAGCCCCAGGCCAGAATTGCTGAAGCTGCTGCCCTCCATCAAGGTGGATTCAAGTGGGATTTAATCCACCTGGGGACCATTACTCTTCCCTGTGGACTTCTCAAAGGCCACTAGTCCTCAGGTTTGTCAGGTTAGTTAACCACTGCCTGACGCTTGGCATTACGTCGTTGGCAGTATGATCTACTCTATTACCATAGCAGGATAACCTGGCCAGACTGGAAGGGGAGTGTTTAGTCTTGAGAAATGGAGATTGAGGGGAGATACGATAGCACTTTTCAAATAGTTCAAAGATAGTCATTGAGCAGGGGTTTGGACATGATGGCCTCATAGACCCAGGGCCGACATCAGAAATTTCTGGGGCCGGTATACACCCCCCTTTTTTGGCCATGCCCCCCTGTGGTTTCTGCGCATGCGTGGTCTGTTTGTGCATGCGTACATCAGTGGTTTCCTGGTGGCACCACGCCCCAGTGGTTTTCTGTACATACGTGGTCTGTTTGCGCATGCACACATCGTTTGTTTCCCAGCATCGATGGGCCCCTGTCATCTCTGGGCCCCCGTCATCTCCGGGCTCGGGATGGGAGTCCTACTTGTCCCCACCCTGATTGCAGCACTGCATAGACCCCTTCCAACTCTGTTATTCTATTATTCACATCCCAGCACTGGATGGCATTCAGGAGAAAAATCCTTATAAATCCACTGCCCTGCTGCCTCTTTATCTCTGGAGCATATAAGTTTTTGTTTTGGTTTGTTGTTGTGTTTGGTGGTCCCTTTTTAAAAAAGCTAATTACACAAATAATTAAAGGGCAATGCCAAAGAATGGTCAAATTATCGAACAATTGTGTTCATCCCACACACTAGCAAGGTCATGCTCAAGATAATACAGGATAGGCTTCAGCAGCACATGGAGAGAGAACTTCCAGAAGTGCAGGCTGGGTTCCGAAGAAGCAGGGGAACTAGAGACCAAATTGCCAACATACGTTAGATCATGGAGAAAACAAAGGAATATCAGAAACAAGTCTACTTCTGTTTCATTGACTACACCAAGTAATTAAAGAGACGGGAATACCAAAACATCTTATATGTCTCATGATAAATCTGTACATGAGTCAAGAAGCAACAGTTAGGACAAGATACAGAATGATGGAGTGGTTTAGAATAGGGAAAGGAGCAAGATAAGGCTGCATTTTGTCACCCTGCTTATTTAACTTATTACAGAGCACATAATGCGCAATGCAGGGCTGGATGAATCAAAAGTAGGAATTAAAATCGCTGGGAGAAACATCAACAATTTGAGATGTGCAGATGATACTACCCTAATGGCAGAAAGTGAGGAAGACTTAAAGAAGCTCCTGCTTAGGTTGAAAGAGGAGAGTGCAAAAGCTGGCTTGAGACTCAACATCAAGAAAACCAAGATAATGGCAACAGGCCTGATCAGTCCCTGGAAAATAGATGGGGAAGAAGTAGAAGCAGTGAGAGACTTTACTTTCTTAGAATCCAATATCACTGCAGATGGAGATTGCAGCCATGAAATAAAAAGGCGACTGATTCTTGGGAGACAAGCTATGAGAAATTTGGGCAACATAGTTAAAAGTAGAGACATCACCTTGCAAACAAAAGTCTGCATAGTCGAAGCAGTGGTATTTCTGGTAGTGATGTATGGTTGTGAGAGCAGGACCATAAGGAAGGCTGAGCACAGTAGAATAGATGCCTTTGAGATGTGACATTGGAGGAGAATTTTGAGAGTACCCTGGAGAGCAAAGAGAACAAACAGGTCAATCTTTTTTTAAAAAAATCAACCCTGACTGCTCCATGGAAAATCAAATACAGTAATATCTCATACAATGTCCAAACTTGGTTCCACAAGTTTAGACTTTATACGGATTTGGACTTTGTATGAGACATGCAAAATCCTAGCTGCGATGCCTCATACAACGTCCAAATCCTTGCCATGATGCCTCATACAACATTGTTTCCATAGAGATACATTGTTCTGTAACAGCACAGACTTCAGGGCAAAGTCAAGGAAACAGACAGGAAACTGACAGAACTTTAAGAAATCATTGTCTAAAGGCTAAAAACATTATAAAAACATGTCAAACAACCCTGATTGTCCAAGAACCTGAAGAATGCTGCAAAAATCCCAGGAATGCTTCTAAAAATTCTGATGAAAAAATTGAAAAAAATCCAAAATCGTGCTCAAAACCACTCCTAAACACTCTTTGCCTCATTCAAAACCCACAAGAGCAATGCATGCATGTGTCCTGCCTTTTATACTGCCCAGGCACAATGCAACCTGGGAAACCCCAATGCCTCATACAAAGTCGCACAACTTTGTGTGAGGCAACTTTTTTCAAGGAATTAGGCGATGTTGTATGAATCCGATATTGTATGAAGCGGACTTTGTATGAGGTATTACTGTATTGAAGTTAAAGTACTTTTGAAATCAAATGAGAAGAGAGGATTCACTTGAGGAAGCCTTGATGCTGGGAAAGGTGGAGGGCAAAAGAAGAAGGGGGCGGCAGAAAATGAGATGGCTAGATGACATTGTTGACGCAGTGGGCACAGAGCTGGGCAGGATGAGGAGGATGGTGGAGGAAAGGGGTGCCTGGCGTGTGGTGGTCCATGGGATCGCGAAGTGTCAGACTCGACTGTGCAACTGAACAACAACAACACTGAGAACTTCTGACATGGAAGCAAATTCTCTCTAAGAAGCAATGTAGCATTAAGCTCCAAATACTGGAACAAAATACAGTAATACAATTTTCAGAAAAAAGAACAAAACTCACAGAAAACGGGGGAAGTAGTTTTTGTCTGTATCTAGACAAGCCTTAACTTAGTAAGTTACTAGCAAGGGTTGCCCGGCGTTGCCGGGCTTTTCCCCCCGTGTGTTTTAATAAAAAATGAACCAATTTTATTTTTGCAATAGTTTTAAATTGTGTTGAAAGGTTAAATTGTGTTAATGTTTTTTAAAAATTGCTTAGTCTGTAATTTTAAATTTTTAAATGTTTATTTATGTAATTTTTTTTTGGCTTGGCTGTTATTAACTGGGATCTTCTTTTTTGGTTTTTTTTTAGGATTAATAAAAGAAGAAAGTATGATATAATTTTTTCAAATTGTTTTATGTAAGTGAATAATGTTTTAGTTTTTTGAATTTTTTTAATTAGTTGTACCGTAGGTCATAATTTTCATAATGTAAAAGTAAATGTTTTTTACATTCAATGTTTTTAAAATGTGTTTAGATGTTTTGAGTTTAAATTTGAGTTATAACTCAGCACAGGATTTTTAAAAGTTTCTATTGTATTTTATTGACATATGTTTTAGTGTATTTTTTTTACTTGTTTTTATTGGTGTGACCTTTTGTGTAAAATTGTGAATTTGTGTTATGCTGTTGTGTGTTTTTGAATTGTTTTTACTATTGTGGCCAGCAGGTGGTGCTGGTAGGGGTTATTGTATTTTGACTTTTTTTTCTCTCCTGGCCTCTGGGTGGAGCTTCTTCTGGTAAGTAGTCTCTTTCTTTATTCATTTGTTTTTCAGTCCTGGTGGTGGTAGCACATGTTTTGGTAAGTTTGCTTGTTTTCTTTGTTTTGTGTGTGTGTGTGTGTGTGTGTGTGTGTGTGTGTGTGTGTGTGTGTGTGTGTGTGTGTGTGTGTGTGTGTGTGTGTGTGTGTGGGTGGGTGGGTGGGCGGGGGGGGGGTTGGAATTTGTATTTTTGTCTGTTTGTTTTGTTTTTGATTGTGTCTTTGTTTACTTCGTATTGTTTTTGGTGTTTTTGGTTTTGTGTATTTTTGGATGTATTTGACTGTTTTTAGTTATTTTTTAAAAAAATATTTATTTATTTGGTTGTGGGGAAGGGACGTGGTCATTGGGGGTTAGGAAGGGTGGGCTAGGTGGTGGGGAGAGGGGCATGGTTGTTGGGGGTTAGGAAGGATGGGTTAGGTAGTGGGGATGGGGCATGGTCGTTGGGGGTTAGGAAGGGTGGGCTAGGGGGGCGTGGCCGTTGGGGTTAGGAAGGGTGGGCTCGGTGGTGGGGAGGGTAGCTTTAGTGTGTTATGGTGCTTTGTTTGTGTGGAGTCGTGAAAGTAGATCGGGTTTCCCCTTTAATATCAGTGGGTGGGGGTTGTGACCCCCCTCTCCGCTGGCTACCCTAGGTTTGGGAGGTTTGTGGGGAGAAAAGAGGAATATTGCCCCAACACTTCTGGAACCAAAAGATCATGCAGACTGGATCGAATCCCCACCCCCTCCTTAAAACAACTCCGTTTTTAAAGAGAAGAAAAGACGGAGTTGTTTTAAGGAGGGGGTGGGGGATCGATCCACTCTGCCTGTTCCTGTGGGTCCAGAAGGGTTGGGGGGATACCCCTTTTGTCCCCACAAACCTCCCAACCCTAGGGTTGCCAGCGGAGAGGGGGATCGCAACCCCCACCCACTGATGTTAAAGGGGAAACTCCAGTCGGGACCTTCAGGCGCTGTTGGTGAGGGAAAGAAAGCCAGCTGGTGTTTGCTTGGCTGTGAGGCAGTGAGTTGTTTTTCGTTGGGGGTTAGGAAGGGTGGGCTAGGTTGTGGGGGGGGGTGGTTGTTGGGGTTAGGAAGGGTGGGCTCGGTGGTGGGGAGGGGGGCATGGTCATTGGGGGTTAGGAAGGGTGGGCTAGTTGGGGGGAGGGGGGCTGTAGTGTGTTATGGTGCTTTGTTTGTGTGGAGTCGTGAAAGTAGATCAGGTTTCCCCTTTAATATCAGTGGGTGGGGTTTGCGATCCCCCTCTCCGCTGGCTACCCTAGGGTTGGGAGGTTTGTGGGGAGAAAAGGGATATATTGCCCCCACACTTCTGGAACCAAAAGATCAGGCAGACTGGATGGAATCCCCAACCCCCCTCCTTAGAAGAAGTCCGTTTTTAAAGAGAAGAAAAGACGGAGTTGTTTTAAGGAGGGGGGGTGGGGGATCGATCCACTCTGCCTGTTCCTGTGGGTCCAGAAGGGTTGGGGCAATATATCCCTTTTGTCCCCACAAACCTCCCAACCCTAGGGTAGCCAGCGGAGAGGGGGATCCTAACCCCCACCCACTGATATTAAAGGGGAAACTCCAGTCGGGAGCTTCAGGCGCTGTTGGTGAGGGAAAGAAAGCCAGCTGGTGTGTGCTTGGCTGTGAGTTGTTTTTCTTTTTCATTTTTCGGGTGCCGATTTCCTCAGCGCTCTGCGTGCTCATGGCGCGCAGGACGCTGGGGCTTGTAGTTATGGGTTGCTGTTTTATGTTTGTGCTGCGTTTTTTTAAAATGCTTTTCTTTCGATTGGCTGTGGCGCGTTTCCGAACGCTGCCCCGTGCGAGAGCCTCTCAGCCTGATTGGCTCTGGCGCGGCGTGGCGCAAGGAATGTTGGGAAGTGAAGTTGTTTCCCTTTCTTCGCGTTTGTGGGGCTGTTGCCCCACTGCCGGTTTTTTCAATCCTTCATTGACCTGCGTACCCAGATCGGCCGTGTGCACGAAGGGTGAGTGCAGGCAAGTAGGGCGAGGCATAACAACCTATAGCCAGTTCCAACGGTTAACCCTTGGATTTATAGGTTAAGATATTATATGATTCTCCCTTTATGAACCTAATTGGGGAGGGATGGCAGAAAAAGTGAAAAAACCCAAGAGGGTTACAGGTAGAATAAAACTAAAGTATGTTGTTTAGTTTCTGAGAGGCAGCTGTGTTTCAGCAATAAGGAAAGAAAAGAAAACTATTGTGGCAATCTAAGGCAACCAAATTTGTACAGTACAGTGATACCTCATACAGCATCCAAACATGGTTCCACAAGTTAGGACGTTGTATGAGGCATGCAAAATCCTAGCCGTGATGCCTCATACAACGCCCAAATTATTGCAACCGACGCTTTGTATAACGTTGTTCCCATAGAGATACATTGTAACAGCACAAACTGCAGGGCCGGCTGCTGGTCGAACTCAGTTGGAGGCGGGGAAAGAAAGAACTCGCTGCATTTGGGGCTCGTCTCTCGGGCGAGTTCTTTCTTTCCCCACTTCCAGCGGAGTCCGACCAGCAGCCCGCTGGAGGAGGCGGGGAAAGAACAAACTCACCTCTTAGGTGAGTTCTTTCTTTCCCCGTTTCCAACGGAGTCCAACCGGCAGCCGGCCAGAGGAAGCGGGGAAAGAAAGAACTCATCTCTCAGGCGAGTTCTTTCTTTCCCCACCTCCAGTGGAGTCCAACCAGCAGCCAGCCGGAGGAGGCGGGGAAAGAAAGAACTCGCCACACTTGGGGCTCGTCTCTCCGGCGAGTTCTTTCTTCCCCGCCTCCTCCGGCCGGCTGCCGATCAAACTCCGTGGGGCCTCCAAGCTGCAAGTCCAAACTCCCGCAGAAACCCTAATACCTCATACAATGTCCAGCGACGTTGTATGAGGCACCTTTCCCCCCAGAATTGGGTGACATTGTATGGATCCAACGTATGAAGCGGACATTGTATGAGGTATTACTGTATGTGTTTTTGTGAATTAAATCTGTTCCTTCAGATATAATGCAGACCTTCTTTGATGTTTGCAGATTGATACGCAGTAGGCAGCAGTCATAGGGCCAAACACATCTCTATTTAAAGGGTACACTATCTAAACATGAGGTAATGGCGGAGACGCAGCTCCTTTTATACAGCATAGTACATTTTAAACTAGTTACACGGTTTCTCATTGGTTACTGTATTCGTGACATCATTGTGACACACGGCATTCTTCATCAGGTCTGCCTGTGGCAGGAATATCTCCCGCGGCTGACTGTAATTGGATAACTTGTATCATGTGGGTTGATTGCTATCAGCTGCCTCTCGATACCATCTAGAGGCAGCGGTAGCTCATTGTAACTGTTGCGATACATTGGGTTACATTGTTACATTCCATCTAAAAGGCATAGCATTCCATACATAACATCCCTCCCCCCTAGGATGGGACGAAGTCCCTTAACCATTGTAGTTTGCTGCATATTCACTTGGGCCGTACGGCAGCTTGGCCGAGCTCATGTGAGCCAGGGGCTCTGTGTTCCACAGAGTCTCGTCCTGCAATGGGAAAACGAGACTCGTTAACTGCCTGCCATGAATACTGCTCTCCTCTCGAACTTAGGGATGAGAGAGGAACAAATAACTGCGACTTGAAACCCTGCTTTGCCCCCGCCGCGGCCGGGGACCTTCCTGGCACGAAGCTTGGAATTGAGGAGGAATACTGCCTGTCACCCTGTGCAGCGGGTGGTTCTGTGGGCATTTGTGGTGCTGCTTGGGAAGAAGGGGACTCACAAATTGGAGGACCAGGGGTACTCGGGACTAAATTAAAACCCCGCTTCTCGCTCAGACGGGTGGGGGACCACTCTGCAAACTCCCCCCGGTCCTGAAACTCAAACATAAAATCATTGGGCTCTTCCCTTCCCAGTGGGTACAAAGGGCATGGATTTGTACACGCACCTCTGCTGTGGGGGGGGAACAGTACTCTGTGTCCCTGTGGGAATCCCCTTGTGGTGGGTACTCCGTGTCTCTCCCTTGGAACAAACGGGTGGGGGAGAACCCTAACACTGACTCATCCCAGCTGTCCCCCCCCCGGTTGTTTGGGTCTCTCAGGCTGACCTCCCCCTGGGTGTCTGTGACTCGTTGTCTGAGTTGGTCAGTGTGTTGTCTCCATAGTAAACCCATGCTGGTTTCTACTTTGTATGATACTGGCCCGGTCTGTTCGATCACAACCCCTGGGACCCATGCTGGGCCTTTGGCCGCATAGTTTCTGCAATATACCGGGTCCCCTACTGCGAATACCTTTGCATGTCCCATCTCTATATTCCTCCCTTTCTCCTCCACCCTGGTCGGATCCAACTGATCAAAAAGTGTTACTGGTCTCCTGTGCATTAGGATCTCAGCAGGTAAGAGTCTGGATGCCAGGGGCATTGCTCTGTAGCAGATGAGGAATTGACACAGTTGCAGGTTCAAATCCCCAGGACCCATTCGCCGAAGTGCCTCCTTGGTGGTTTGCACTTGGCATTCAACCTGCCCATTTGTTGCGGGGTGGAAAGGAGCTGAGGTGATGTACCGAATGGCATTTCTCTCTAGGAATGCCTGGAATTCAGCGGACGTGAAAGTACTGGTGTTGTCGGAGACAAGCACATCGGGCAGTCCAAAACAACTGAATACCTTGCACAACTGCTTGATTGTTGCGGTTGAGGAGGTGTTGGGCATTGGAATAACCTCCAACCACTTTGAGAAAGAATTGACCACGAGGAGGAACATAGAGCCTCGAAACGGGCCAGCAAAGTCGATGTGTAATCGAGACCATGGACCGCGGGCTGTGTCCTATTCTCTGTGAGGAAGTTGGGACTCCTCGGGTCAAGAACTCTGGCAACTTTCACAAGTGCCTACCATGTGTTCAATATCAGAATCTATCTGGGGCCACCAGAAATAGCTCCTGGCCAAAGCCTTTGAGCGCACAATTTCCAGTTGGCTGGTATGCAGCAACTTGAGCACCCTTGCACGTAGTGCCTTGGGGATGACCACCCGTTGGCCCCAGAGGAGGCAACCCCTCTCTAACGAGAGTTCAACCTTTTTCCGGGAGAACACTTGGAACTCCTCGGCTGGCGGAGTCATGGGCCACCCTTCTTAACCCATGCGACTACTTGGGACAGAACCTTGTCCATCGCCATGGCCTTGGCGATATCTGTGGACACTATGGGCGGTGAGTCGAGGGACTCGATTAGCAACACCTGGTGGTCTTCCTCCACCTCGCATTCGGGTTCCCCTAGCTCTGGGAGGGGAGACCGTGAAAGTGCATCAGCATGGCTGATCTCCTTGCCCGGGCGGTGAACCAGTGTGCACTGATACGCATTTAAAAATATTGCCCACCGAAGCATTCTTGGGGACAGAATCTGGGGTGTGGGCTTACCCATGGTGAAGATTCCCAGCAGAGGCTTATGATCGGTAACAACGGTGAACTCCCGACCATAGAGAAAATCATGGAATTTCTTGGTTCCAGCGACTATAGCTAAAGCCTCTCTATCCGTTTGCGTGTAATTGTGCTCAGCCTTTGAAAGCAACCTGGAGTAAAAGGACACCGGGGCTTCCCGCCCATTTTCCAACACGTGGCACAGCACCGCCCCCACCTCCACTGGTGAAGCATCACAAACTAATACCACGGGCTTCCTGGGGTCGAAATGAGTTCAAATTGCCTCTGAGGAGAGGAGCTGTTTCAACTCTTTGAAAGCTTTTTCCTGGCTGTCTCCCCACCGCCAAACTGCATCTTTCTTTAAGAGACGATTTAGGGGCTCTGCTACGGATGCTTTCCTTGGCAAGAAGGAGTGATAGAAATTTAGGAGCCCTAAGAAGGACTGCAGCTCTGATTTCGTGGTGGGGTGAGGGGCATTTCGAACAGCCACAACCTTTGAGTTGGAGGGCTTGACACCCTCGGGAGTTATCTTAAACCCTAGGAATTCCACCTCCCTCGCTAGGAACACACATTTGTCACATCTCAATCTCAACCCCGCTCTCTCGAACACAGTTAGGATTTTACCCAGTCTTTTGGCAAGCTCCCCCTCACTCCCCGCTGTTATCAATATGTCATCAAAGTAGGGGAGGACCCCGGGGAGACCCTTGAGAAGCCATTCTACCAACGATTGGAAAATCCCAGGGGCCGAATTCACGCCGAACTGTAGGCGTGTTACCTTAAATGCACCTTTGTGTGTTACAATCGTTTGCGCAGCTGCGGCAGCAGGTGTGACTGTGAGCTGCTGATAGGCTTGAGCTAGGTCTAGTTTGGTGAAACATTTACCCCCATGTAAAGTGGCCAGCAAATGGCTAACTACGGCACCAGGTATGCATTAGGGCGAATAGCCTTGTTAATTGTACACTTATAATGCACAAATCCTAACCTCCCCGTTAGGTTTCATTGCTGTAACAATTGGAGTTTCCCACTCCGCAGAATCCACTGGGACTAAAATCCCCTGACCCACCAATTTGTCCAGTTCCGCCTTGATTTTGTCCTTTAAGTCAAATGGCTCTCTTCACGGTTTTAGCCTGATGGGCCGGGCCTCAAGATCCAGGTCGAATGAGACTAGGGGGAGCCCTGTACTTCCCGAGGCCCTTTTCGAAAACTGCTGGGTGTGCGGCGCACACGTTCTGTACAGGGTCAGTCTCTATGGCATTAATGCCGAACAGTTCAATTCCCAGGGGTGCAAACCATTGTGTCCCAGGAGGCAACAGGACCCTTGTTTGAGGACTACTAGGGGCAGCTTGTCCATTAAACCCTTGAATTTGACCACAAAGTTTCCCACCCCCAAAACCGGAATCCCATAGCCTTGCACGTCCTGTAGGTTTGACTTGAGGGCCTTAAGTTTCGGACGCGCATTGGGAGGAATGCACAAAAATTCCTTTTGGGAAATGATAGAGTAGGATGAGCCCAAGTCCACCTCCATTCTAACCAGGATCCCTTGCAACAGTACCTCAGCAAAGAAACGTCGGTGTGCCAGAGACACGCGGTTTACTGTTGCGTCATCATCGGAGACCTTCCCGATGCCATCTGCCCTCCATCGTGGCTGGTCCGCTGGCTCTTGGTCTCCTCTCTGCCGCCGCCTGCATGCCTTGGCATGCACAACCACAACTGTGGTCTCGCCAACCACAACTGTGGCACTCGGCTTTCCAAAAAGGACACTTCTTTCGGTCGTGGGATGCTCCACAGCCATCGCATCGGCGGCCCTCTTTGTTGCTGGCGCTTGTCTCAGTCGACTTTTTCCGAACCTTTTGGACGTCGACGTCCTCGCTGGAGCAGGGACCCACTGGAGCAGAGGCCTCTGAAGATGATGGAGGGTTCACTGGGGGTCGGGGTGAGCGCCATGCGGCCTGAACAGATGACCGTGGGCCCTCCGACGCGGCATGCTTTGCTCGGAAGGTTCTGATTATGGACCTCGCCACTTCAGCCGCTTGAGCCTCCCGCAGGACGGCTTAAAACGAAAGGTGCTCTTGGACCATCAACCTTTGCTGTACTTCTTCATCCCGCTGACCGCATAGCAGCCGGTCTCTCAGTGATATTTCCAGGTTCTCCCAACGGCAAGGGGCGGCTGCCGACCTGAGGGCCGCCCGTAATCAGCCACCGACTCTCCCGGCTGCTGGTCCCTCCTGTGGAAGGCGACGCTGGCGGAAAAATAGACATGGCCAGCTGGAAGTGTTCTCGTAGGGCCGTTAAGATCTGCATCGACCTTCTTTGGTGCAAGTAAGTTGATCAGGAGCCGTAGTGCCGGGAGGCCTATCTGCGCGAGGAGGCAGGACCACATTTTCTCTAACACCTTCCCTCCTTCTTCCTTTTTTTTTTAATGAGGCAGAGCAACTGGAAGTACAAAACTTTTGTCTTGGAGCAACTGCAATGTTCACTGGCACCTGTCATTTTGTCACTTCTTACAGATGGCAAACCTGGCCGAGAATGGTTTTATGCCCCAGCCAGATTATTAGACCACTAGAACAGATGGTGCATCTCCAACAGATGGAAGGTGACTCATTCCCAGTCACTGGACCTTTTAAAGCTGCTTTGGGGCCCAATAGATGGGTATTTCCCTACTCTCATCTTCTCTGGCACCTCCCTTGATGGGTGAGATCCTCATCTGCTCCCATGAATGCCAACATCCCATGGGACTCTTTGTCTCATTTTTTTTATTGCTTTGGGATGTGTGTTGCAAAATGATGGCTCACCCATCAGTGACTAATAGATGCAAATACATTCTGCTTTTCTTTCCTTTGAAATAAAAAACTCAAGTAGAACATGGTCCCCTAGAGTTCCTTTCGCTGCCTCTTCTTCCACTACGTCATCTATATTGATTAAAACTGAGTCAAAGATAGCTACTCCTCTAGCTTCTTCCTCCACTTTTGTTGGAGAAAATTATTAGCCATGCAAGCCAGGGATTTTATTTTATTTTTATTTATTTTTTGGGGGGGAAGGGTCATATTTGGAAGAATTCGTCTCCCAGCAGATATCTGGATAATTTGAACTCTCCCATTATTATTATACCATGTATCCTTGACATTCTTGCAATTTGCTTTTCAAAAGTTTCATCTGCAGCATCTCTTTGATCTATCATGTTCCTCCCCCCGCCCCCGATTAATTAACCAGATGTTCTTGATGGGACAACTGAGCTTATTCTTCTGTATTTCTGTGCAGGCATATGTGTTTTTGACATACAGTGCAACTCCAAATCTCTTCCTGCCTTTTCTGTTCTTTTTGAGCAGTTTATATTATATCCTTCCATTGCTGTGTTACAGATCATGAGCTGCTGCTGCCGCATCTTAAAAGATGGTGTAGTCATCCAGACATCAGTGTCTCAAGTGGTTAAGACACTGAACTCACTGACTAGAAGGTCAGAGTTCAATTCCTGTGTACTGCATGATGGAGTGAGCGCCCGTCATCTGTCCCAGCTCCTGCCAACCTAGCAGTTCGAAAGCAAGAAATTGCAAGTAGATAAATAGGGACTGCTTCGGTGCGAAGGTAAATAGCATTCCATGCACTCCACTGTTGAGGCACGCCTGCCACATGTCTACAGAAACATCTGCAGATGGAGACAGCGCTGGCTTTCGAGTAAGGATGACCCTTACCTTTAATCATCCAGATCAAATCAGCTGCTCAGCCCATTGGTGGTTTTGTCTACACAATTTCATGAGGGATAGAAACTTGAATTAGGTGGCAATTACCAAATCCTCTCTTTAAATGCATGCATAATAATGGCAGCCCTAGATAAAGGCTATTCCAGTGGCTTTTTTCTTCTCTTGGAGAGGGGGGGGGGATGGGAAGTATTAATTACTCAGTCTGCCCCAGACTTGCTGTAAGACCTCCGGCACAGTTAAATCTGGATGGTTTTCTATCTCGGCTGTGTCATGCTGGAATTTGGAATGGAAATTTATCATGATATTTTTTTAAAAAATATCTTTTCTTGGTTGGTTGTTTTAGTGTCTTTATGAATTAGTCTTTCTGTGTGGGAGGAGGAGTGGCAAAGGTGGGTTGGTTTAGTTTCAGAGTCACAATGGCTGCAAACCTTCGCAACACAGAAAGGTGCTTCTAGGAGGAAAGATTGTGAATCCCATGTGAACAATCAAGAGATCACCAACCCTTGTGCTGTGATTACGTAATCCATACCATGGTGACTGTATCCATTTGTCCCATTCAGCAGCTGTGACTCACTTCAGTTCCCACCCAATAATTCTTCCTCTTCTCCCCCCCCCCCTACACACACACTCTCTCTCTCTTTTGGAAAGATGGAAAAGGCTAACTGTTTCACTGGAAGGCATCCCACCACTTTTTTTTTAAAAAAAGTGAAAACTATCTTCTGCCTAGAAAGAAGGAAGAGGAAAGGGCTGGCTTTCCTCTTGGGTTCAGTACAAGATACTAAAGAAATAGAGTTTGCAGGAGTTACTTTTTTTTTTTGGGCCATACCTTCCAGAAAGTGGGAGTTTTCAGAGGTGTGCTCTATTCTCATCTCTGTGCAGAAAGTATTCCTAGTCTATACCAGTGCTTCTCAATATTGGAGCCACAAATGATCTTGGACTAAAACTCCTGGATGTCTTCAACTCTGTTTGTACTGGCCAAGATTTCTGGGAGCTGTAGCCCAAGAACAAGGGAGAAACCAAAGTTGGGAAACTATCTATACCAGGGATCTGCAACATATAGCCTACAGCCCGGCCCTGACCCCAACACTGTTCCATCTGGCCTGCAGTAGCAACCCCAGAAGCGGAAGCAGAAGCAGACGTGTTTATGACAGCCGTAAATGCACCTGTGCATGTGCAAATGCGTAAATGCACCTGCTGCTGTTTATGGCAGTGTTTGCGGCAGGGAGAAACTATTTGTCCGGCCTGCTTAGCTGTCTGCGGGGAGTTGCCCAGCCCGTGGCATAAAACCCTTGAGAACCTCTGAGCTATATTATATGGAATATACTATATGTGCCCATATAAGGCACCATTTAGCTAGTGCTTCTGACCGATGATTGAATGCTTCATGGCTTGCAGTCATCTCAACTGTTGGTTTGTACTGTACTTGGAAACACCGGGGCAAAATCTGGTTCCCAAGGAGCATTGGCTGTTTTTGCCAATAGCTTACATATAGAGAGATGAATTACTGTGGAAATACTGTGGGAGCTAATGTGCAATAGCACCTTGCAGCTTATCCTCAGAGGGCCTATGCCTCAAAGACAGCTGGTGATCAGGAATCTGCAGTTGACACCTATATTTGGTGTGGTGGTCACACCTGTTCGATTGCTGGGCATTTCACAATCAGGAAGGCTAGGATTCAAATTCCCATTTTGTTTGTTTCTTTTAAATAAATCCTCCTTACCAATAGAAGACCAACAGTCTTGGGTCTTGGGCGTTCCATACTGAAGCCCCCTCTGAGTCATAAATAGATGACCTCCAGACAGTCCCTCAATGATCTAGTTCTCTAACTGCAAGGAGCAGTTGATTCAGATCTTTGATTACACACACACACACCCCTGAAGCCTACAGCTGTAAGTCTCACTCTCATACGTCCTTCTGTTGGATGTGTACATCTACCTCTCCTTATGGTGGAATCCACTTTGCCAAGTTCTTTTCTCAGATGACACATGGACCTAAACATCAAGGGCTGACCTGGCCTCTTCTATTTCTCTGCCAGGTCTAAGGCCTCCAGACTCCAGCTGTCCCTTCTTCCCGGTGCATCCTTTTCCATCTCCTCCCAAGCAAAGGGAAAGAGCACTATTGTGTACCAGGAAATAGCAGTTCTCTGACTTCTTGCCCTGGTCTCACAGCCTAGCCTGGCTCCAGAGCCCTCATTGTTTCCAATTTCACATCCTCTGGTCTCACACGCTCCCAGAGGCTGAGTTGGTCGACACAGCCGTCAAAAAGTGGATCTGCTACAGCCGCACTTTAGACAGGCTGCCTCCATTACCCTTGTGGAGAGCTAGTCCCAGTGACTCCAGCATGATACCTAGCTTGGCCAAGACTTGAAGGTACAGGTGGGCTTATGCTACCACCACTTCTGTAGCCATGAAGCCCCGAAATCCGGTGGAAGCTGTCCTAAAAGCGTTGAAGAGAAGAGAAAGCTCCCAAGAACCCAACAAGTGCCTGGTAGGTCGGTGTTTGGTGAAGACTGAAGGATGGGGTTTCAGGGGAGAGGGAAATATATGGTTTTCTAATAAGCTGTAGAAAGCCCTGTGAATTTCCAAATTGCTTGATACATCTGGGTAAGTTGGCTACATGTTGCAAAAGTTTGTGCTAAACTAAATTTACTAGGTCCAAACTGCATGTTAGAATAAACAGGGTTAAAAGGGCGGGGTGGGGGGGATGAAGATATCAGCCATTTCCTGACAAGTATTTTAAGAAACAGTTCTGCTCAGGAGAGAAAAATTAGGCTGGATGCTTTAAAAATAGTTAAGGGACTATCAGCCACATGTACCTATCAGCCTAATTTTGCCACATGTGCCTATCAGCCTAATTTTGCCACGTTAGGCAAAATAAGGTGGATAACTTTAGTCAGCTGAATGAGCACTGAACCCTAGAGTCGTATACAACTGGCTTTCGAGCAACGGTGACCTTTACTTTTACCATACCTAACTTTAGTCAGCTGAATGGAGATAAGGTGTTACAAAAGGCTGGCAAATGTTCTATAGCTAATTCTTTGTCGTGTCTTACTGTGTTTGATTTTTCTGTGATGGATGGGGGAAAGTCCTTATGTGATTTCCTGCCTTGTGCCAAAATAACTTGGATGGTTTGATTTAGGATCCATCTTGGTTTAAGTAGGAGAGGAGACATGACTCTTGTTTTGGAATAGACGCAGGATGGGTAGCTTTCAAAAGGCAGCACTTAAGAACCTGTCCATGAAAGGGGCTAGTGTTCTTAAACACAGATGAGATCAAGATAGAAGAAACAGTGACCCAGTGGAACTTAGATCAACAACCTTGGGTGGGGATGAGGGTGTGGACTTCACCTTCTAACGCAAAAAAGGCCAACACTGTTTTAGGCTGCATAGCAGAAGTTTAGTCTCCAAGCCCAGTGAGGTACTAGTCAGCACTGGTTAGACAACATCAAGAGTGCTGTGTCCAAGAAAGATGAAAACAAACTAGAGCATGTACAGAGAAGGGCAATAAGGATAATCAGAGGACTAAAAACCAAGCCCTAGGAGGAAAGACTAAAGGATCTGGATATGCTTAGCCTGGAGAAAAGGAGACTATGACGGCACTCTTCAAATATCTGAAAGATAATTATAAAGAGGAGGAGAAGGATCTGTTCTCAATTATCCCAGCCTGCAGGATATGTAATAATGGGCTCAAACTAAAGGAAGCCAGATATAGGCTAAAATCAGAAAACCTTCTTAATGGTTAAAGCAGTACGACAGTGGAATCCAACACTGGAAGCATTGAAGAGAGTTGCACAACCATCTGTCAGATCTTCTTTGATCTGGATTCCTGCACTGAGCAGGAGGTTGGACTCCATGGCCTAAAAGGCCCCTTCCAACTCAGCGATTCTATGATTCTGATGCAAACACAGACTGGTGTTTTGGCTACAGAAGATTTGGACGGGTTTTTCTGTGCTGTTTTCGAGAACTATGAGGTTCTGTACGAGGTTTTTTTGGAATGGGCATGCACATAAAGTGCCAAACTCTTCTGCTGTTTTCCCTTTTTAAAAATGTGATTGTCTTAGCTTTTGAGGAAAGACATCTGAAAATAGAGATTGCCAGCACTGATTTCTTAATCTAAAGAGTTTTAGAGTTCATTAGGAATGTTCTTTCTCCTCTGTACCAATCCTATGGTCGACTAAATTGAGAATGTTATGTAAACAGGACATGAGATTGCAAATTGAAGCTCATGTCTGATTTGCCAGGTTATCTGTCCAGCTCTTTCTGGAAACAACCCTGAGAGCTCAGCCATTGAGTTGTTTTTTGATAGCCATTGCTTGCAGGTCAGATGCCTCTCTGTGAGATTGGAGTCTGGTGTTCAGAGATGCTTTGCGAAACAAGAAAGCGGCCTTTGCAGAATTACAGAAGTTCAGCAATTTAGGGAGTGCTGCTGGGCTGTTGCAGCTCCAGATGGCAAGATCATCCCAGAGACAGATATGGATGTTACAGGGCAAAGGGAAGGGCAGCTTGTCATGAAAAATAAACAGCAATAAGACACGGAGGGATGGAGACTGACCTACAGAAACATGCCCACAAGGAAACCGCATCAAATGACACCCACCCACACAGTACACACAGATCAGCGCACAAAATTCATTCTTCAGTTCCTTTGGTTAGATCTGGTTTTAGAAAGACTAGCCACAAAGGTTGCCGCCAAGGGTACAACCCACAGTATTCACAATCTTCAAGGAGGCTCTTTCTGTGTACCCCATGAATCCATGCATACAGTGACAGGATTTCTCAAGACTACACCAGTTGAGATAATATACCCTCTTGTTGGCATCACTCCACCTATGATAAGGAGAGAAGTAGCAGCAGACGCTGAGAGAAGTAAGCAAGAGAATGACCCTTGACATCCTCTGATTGGAAATGAGCCTCAAGTCCAACAGCTCAGATGCAGGAAGAGCTTTATGACAAGAACAAACATTCTCGAGAGTACACAAGAGTAAAGCCAAATTAGAAGATGGAAGAAGGCATTCACTGGACAAGGAATAACTTTAAAGGAGGATATGGCTGAGGACCTCAACCTCCCCTACATCACTTGGAGGGCTCTGAATAGGCTGAGGGAATTTTACAAGTTTCCCTGTAAAATTCTGTGAATGAGGCAAGGCAGCTGCATAATAGTTGTATAAGAGTGCAGCTATGTTATTGTGCATCAGAGCAAAACCACAATTTAAAAATGGGGACACTCCACACACAAAAATGTAACTTTGAAACTAGACTTCAACACCAGACTTGGCACAGATGTATCAGTCTACTCTTACTCTTAGCCAGATTTTTGGGATGTTTGAGCAAAGGATCTATGAGTTATGATTTTTTGAAAAGTAAAACTGTTTTACCCACTGCTTAAACAAGTGGCCATTTATGTCTCCAGATTTGCTCATACAAATTGAGCAATAGCTCATACAAATTGAAAAGATAAATCTTACTTATCTTGAAAAAGAATGTTTGGTCCCAGCTGTTTTTTTTTTTGTTGTTGTTTTTACTCAGAAGCAATCTCAGCTTTAAGGGCAGAAATATTAATCTTTGAAAAACCTGCTAAAAAGAGCAAAGCAATGATTTATAAATTGCATTGAACAGGCTTACCAGTACAGTATGAACGTTCCAAAGTATAGATAAATTGTTGCAGGTTGGGGCAGTTCCTACCTACCTGTTAGGACCTCCTTCTTCTTTCATGTCCCGATCAAACCCTGAACTGCCAAATTGAAGCCACTGTTTTGGTTTTGTCGTTGACCAAACTTTAGTCCTCATCAGTACATGTTTCTGGCAGTAATCAGCAGACCAGTAAATGAACTGGATTCTGTATTTCTCCACTTTCACAACGTCCACAAGAATGTTTGTTTTTGCTATAAAGCTCTTCCTAGATCTGAGCTGGCAGACTTGAGGCTCATATACATTCAGAGGATGTTGAGGGTCATTCTCTTGCTTAGTTCTCTCAGCATCCACGGCTACTTTTCTCCTGATCTTAGATGGAGCGATACCAACAAGAGGGTACATTTTCTCAACTGGTGTAGGTTTGAGGCATCCAGTCACACTATACACATGGATTCATTTACAGTGATGTCATCTTGTTTTGCATCTGTGGATGTGCTCCATACCATACCTATCAACCACAGCTCTGGAAAATACAGGACCTGCACAAACGGTTCTGTGCAGGTCGCCTTCTATATGACCTGCGCAGAACTGTTCTACGCAGATTGCCTTCTACGCATGCGTAGAAGACAATCTGCACAGAAGGGATGCGCAGTACCTCTTTTCCCCCGCTGCCAATTCCAGGGTTTTGGCAGCTGCAGGCGGGAAATGGTGCAAATCGGCGCTGAAAATCAGGAAATCTCGGCCAATCCGGGAAGGTTGACAGGTATGCTCCATACTGGAGCAACATATTCTGCTACAGAAACGCTCAGGGCCAAAGCTGATGTACTTAGTGTGGATGGTTGAGTTCCCTGCTTATAGTTTGTTAGTTTCCTGATGATGTTGTTCCTTGTAATAACTTTGGCTTTGGTATTTAGTCAGTGCTGCTTAAAAGACAGTGTCCTATCAAGTGTCACACCGAGGTATTTTGGTGCTGGACAATTCTGTAATCCAGGAGTTCTCAACCTTTTAAAGCTGGAGGCCGGGTCACGCTCCCTCAGACAGCTTTGGGGGCCGGACAGCCATTTTGCCCTTCCTCCACCACATGGCACTTCCTAGTATGGTGGAAGCAGTGGGGTGGGGGTGGGGTCACGTGAAATGGCCTCATGGACAACATTCGACCCACAGGCTACAGATTGAGAATCCCTGCTGTAATCGGTTCGCTTGCCACGGAACATCCACCTCAACCCTTGCCTCTCAGTTTTGAAAGTGGAACGTACACAATAGAGTCTTGCTTGGATTAGGCTTCAAATGGTTGACGTTGTAATGCTATCCTAATTCTTCAAGTGCTCCAGAAAACTTTCCAGCTAATTCATCAAAGCATTTTTCTTGAACGGCCATTGACGTGTTATCTGCATAGATGAACAATTTTGTATTGTCAGGAACTGGTTGATCATTTGTATTATACAGTATTGGAGACAATACACTTCCTTGAGCCAGACCATTCTTCTGTAACCTTCATCTACTGTTCTTTCCATTCATCCAGTCACATAAAATCTCTGGTTCAGGCCCAAATTAGCTAATACTGTATTCAGAAGGAGTACTTTTTAACTCCTTCTTATCCAAACACATTAAAAGAGGATTCTGTTTCTGGTTGTAAAAATATTTTAAAATATCAAGAAATTATTTCCAAGCACCAGTGCATGTTAAGATCTATTTTTAGGTGTATGTTTCAGAATAATATAGTGTGAAAGAGGATATCTATGAATCTGAAATAAGCAATTTCCTTGGGCTGAATGCTGACATTTCATGCTTTTTTATGGCTTTTGGATACAAATCAAAAGGGAAATCCTTCTTTATGCTTCTTTTAAAAGAGGAAGGATGGAGCTGGCTCATTTGTGTGACAGATTACTTAAAGAACCAAAGGTCCTGGATTGTTATTCTTACCAAGAAAAGGAGAGTGTGGGACTAATGGGTTAATGTTGTAGTCTCAATACACATTTACTAGAACAGTCCTTTTTACTTAATAGAACAGAGATCGGCTGAATTTTGAGAACTCTTTTTTTATTTAAACTTTTGGAAAATCTCAACCAGCATGGATTATAACAGGGGTAGGCAACCTAAGGCTCCCGAGCCAGATTTGGCCTGTGGTGCTAAATAAGCTGGCCCCCACTCTTGCTCCAGCCACCGCTGCTGGCAGCGGAATCGGCCGTGGACTCATTTACGGCTGTCGTAAACTCATTTTCAACAGCCATAAACATATTTACGACAACTGAAGACGCGTTTATGGCAGCTGTAAATAGTGAGAAAACCACAGGTCCGGCCCCCTCAACTGTCTGAGGGAGCAAGATCCGGCCCATGATTTCAAAAAGTTGGTGACCCCTAGATTAGAGGGTTATGAAAACTGTAGTACAAAAGTAATGTTCTCAAAATCTGGGATTAAGCCTTTTCTAGGGGCATGGCCTGGGGGAATTTCCACTAGGGTTGTCTAAGGGACTGTGGTGGCTTAGTGGTTAAGATGCTGAATATGATGATGGAAGGTTGGCAGGTCAAAGCAGTCCGAGACCTGAGTGCTGCATGACAGAGTGAGCTCTCATCTCTGTCCCAGTTCCTGCCAACGTAGCAGTACGAAAGCAAGAAAGTACAGGTAGATAAATAGATATTGCTTCAGTGGGAAAGTAACAACATTCTATGCACTTTGGCATCTAGTCATACATGCCAAATGACCATGGAAACGTCTGCAGACACAGACAGCACTGGCTTTTTGGCTGTAAACGGAGATGAACACTGTACTCTAATGTCAGAGACTACTTGCTTTCAAGCAATGGAGACCTTTACCTTTACCTACAGTGGTGGTGAACCTGTGGCATGTGTGCCAGAGGTGGCACACAGAGGCCTTTCTGTGGACAAGCGCACCATCCCGGGCAAGCACGGCTGGTGCCAGTGGCAACACTGCTTCCCCATCCACCCCTCTGCCAACCAGTCACCCCCACCCACCCCACACCACCCCGAGGAGGAGGAGGAGGCACATACATGGAAGGTGGGTGCATGTGGGGGTGCACAGTTGTGTGGGGCACATGTGGTGGGGACAGGCACACACATGGGAGGCACACCCACATGGGGGTGCATATATCCATGTGATGTTGCTGGCACACCTCAAGCAGCGCACATGGGCATGCCATCAAAGTCAAATGGGTGCATGGGCACATGTGGTGCCTGCCCATGTGCCTCCTGCTCCTCCTTGAGCACTCGGTCTCTAAAAGGTTTGCCATCACTTTTTATCTTGGGGGCCACAGTCCAGCAGTGGTTGAGGCAATATGGGCAGGGCCAGTTTATGAGTCAATAATAAGGCATGCCTACTTGGGAGTAAGCCTATTGCAACAGGCAATTAGGCTGTACTGCTTAAAACCCTCATCCCACCTTTTCCTAGTTTGCCAAAAAAAAAAAAAAACCCAAACCATTGGCAATACAGTACAGTACTTTTTAGCAAAAAGGGATATATGATTAGGATGCTCTCCTGAGACTATACCTCGCCCTTTGCTTATTCCAACCCTTTATGCTTACAACCCTATGCAAGTACAGTTTCCCCATAAGAAACTGGCTTCTACTTCTGAGCAAATGTGACAGGGATTGGCTACCAAGCTCACCGGCAGCTCTACTTATTCTTGGCTTGGATGCTTTTGAAGTCATACAATTTTCTGAGACAGTTTTTCGGGTTTCACTCTGTTGGCTGTTGCTACACCATTGAGTGGACATTCCCAGGAAGGTAATTAACGTGATGGTCTCTCGAATGGATTCCCAGCCCTTTCATTTAGGCTTTATGTGCAAAACATGTTTTTTTGTGTGTGTATGTTTTGTTTTGTTTTGCTAAAGTAGCAATTTTGATGGGTGCAGTTCCCAAGCCAAACAAAAGAGAAATAGGCTGGAGATGTGGAGAGAAAGAAGTGCCAAGACGTTCCCACATTCTCGCCAAGCAATGTTAAGAAACCCAAACTAGTGGGAAGAAGGGTGTGAGTGTGAAAATCCAGGAAATGACACTGACCGTCAAGCAGGAAAAAGGAAATGGATTGGATTAGTTTTCCTTTTTTTAAAGAACATGACCTATATGCACGGGAAGAAGGGGTGGGTGGGAATGACATTTGTGACCAATGGGTTGTCCAAAGGAGAAATTTTCAGAGTTTGGTTCTGTTCTCAGGCTATCCACGATGCAAGGGAGGAGGTTTTAAAGTGCTGATATCTTGACAGGTCCTATTTTTAAATCCTGTTCCTGACCTCGTGAGCCAAGCCAGCTATTCTTAAGAACTGCCCAATTCCCAGCTGATTTCCTGAGTTAGGGAACACCATGTTCCGCTGGAGTGGAACCTCCCATCCTTTGCACAGCGCTAGTGAAACACCGGAGGTGACTCAAGAGAAATCTGCCAAGGTTGCCACACAGATTAACTGTCAGTTGTCAGAGATCGCACACAGGATCTGGACATTCTGGGGAAAAGAACGGTAGTGGCCAGCAACATGTTCAAGTAGAGAGTGGCCACATCTTGGAAAGGATTGCTCCTTTGAAGCAGAAGCCACACACAAAAAACCCCATGGTTTTGCAACCACTCTTCTCACTTCGAAGTAAACTGTCAGCAAATTCCTTGACTTACACCTGTTGTTCACTCTTCGTCTCAATTTCGTATCTCGGTTGGGCAGATTTCATTGGGAGGTCTCTTACTGACCCCTAATTATAGACTCTGGGTTGCCAAAGGTAAAGGTTTCCCTTGCTCAAAAGCCAGTCGTATCTGACCCTAGAGTTCAGTGCTCATCTCTGTTTCAAAGCCAAAGAGCCAGTGCTGTCTGCTTCTGCAGACATTTCCGTGGTCATGTGGCAGGCATGACTAGACACCGGAGCGCACGGAACACTGTTTACCTTCCCACCAAAGTGGTCCCTATTTATCTACTTGCAATTTTTTGCTTTCAAACTGCTAGGTTGGCAGGAGCTGGGACAAAGACGGGAGCTCATTCTGTCCTGCAGTACTCTGGAATTGAACTGCTGACCTCCCGCCTTCCAGTCTTGAGCCCCATAACTAGAGACAAAATATTGGTTGGAAGGGAGTTCTTATAAGCTGCAAGACACCTCAGGGATACGGTTCTTCTTGGCTCCATTCATGCTCAGGGATGTCAGGAAGGGTATTTTATTTCTTTGTTTACCCCAGATCAGATTGACTAGCCTGCAGCATACTGCTTGGGTGCTGCTGAGTCATTTTATTGCACGGCTAACCATCTTTACAATAGCAATTGCTCTTATATACCACCTCATAGCACTTAGTACACTCTCTGAACAGTTTCCAGTTACAGTACAGTAAAAACCCCTACTTACAAAAAAGTCAGTTCCGTAGGCTTTTGCTTAAATTGAATTTTTTTGTAACTCGAAACAAACCCATAGGAAAAATTATTTTATGTAGACCGAAGCATACCCATAGGGAAATGAATTTTAACGTAATTCGAAGCAAACCCATAGGAAAAAGAATCTTTATGTAACTCGAAGTAAACCCATAGGAAATCATGTAAATCGGGACATGGTTTTAGCACAAAATCCTTATGTAAGTCAAATTTTATGTAACTCGAGGCATTTGTAAGTCGGAGTTTTACTGTAATTAGAATTTTGCCCCCAAATGCTGGGTACTCATTTTACTGGCCTTTGAAGCATGGAAGGCTGAGACAACCTTGGTTTCCCATTAGGATTGAACTCACAATGTTTTGGCTGCAGTACAGCAGTTTAACCACTGCGCCACCAGGGTGCTCTCCTTGTTGGGGTCTGAAATGAACTTCCATCCCAGTTAAACACATATTTCTTTCTTTTTCCCCTGTCTTTCTTTTATTTGTATCTCACCACTCTCCCAGCCAAAAAGACAAAAAACAAATATGGACTCAAAGCAGCTGACAAAATAAGTGAAATGAAGCATGTACTGTTAAAACATAAAACAGATTAATTGGAAATGTAAGTGCTAATATAAAAGAAATCAAGAAGAGAAGACTTTACCTTCTAAAACACATCAGTAAGGCGGAAACTCAATCTTCTGTTGTGCTCCAGCCAAACCTAACCATAAAGATCTGTAAAACAACGTAGGCCAGTGATGGAGAAGCTTGGCACTCCAGGTGTTCTTGGACTTCAACTACCAGAAGGCCAAGTCAGCACCCCTGTTGATCAGGGTTTCTGGGAATTGAAGTTCAAGAACACCTGGAGTGCCAAGGCTCACCATCACTGACGTTGGCATTCATGGACACTGTGGCATGGGCTGTAACAGCTGGTACCCTTGTTGGTTGGCCCAGGCAGGAGATGTGAGAGTTACGTAGCTGGGTGTTTACTCACACTGAGAGACGAATGCAAACAAGCATGCACAGATAACCTGCAGAGGGGCAGGTGGGGAGAGAATGAGATTGGCCTTTACTTTCCGCTTCTGGTAAGAACACAAGTGGGAATGGGCTGTTTGAATGGGGTGTGGCATGCTCTGCAAAAAATTGTACTACCCCCACCATGGGCATGGCTAACTCTCTCTGTGGGCATGGCTAACTCTGTGGGCAACGCCCACTTGGCCTCCCTACGCCATGGTCTGGGGTAGGAAGGTGGGCGTTGGCCGGTCAAGTGGGCGTGGCCTGGGGAAATTTCTACTACCGGTGCCCAGGCACCTGTGGGCACCAGAAGCAGCTCAACACTGGGTGTGACTTTTGCCTAAGGTGGAGCAGCACCATTTCTGCCCTAAATGACCAGCTGCCATGAATTTGCTGTTACAATCCAATGTTTGTGTTACAAGAGAAACTATGTAAGATAGTGGTTTTATACACTCCCCCAAATGTCCTGCATTGTGAGAATGTAGCAGCATATTTAGGCGTGTTCATTTGAGTTGGTTACTGGCTGAATAGCTCAGTGGTTTAGGCATTTGGCTGCTGAGCCAGAAGTTGAAAGTTTGATTCCCCATTGGGCCTTCTGGGAGAAGAGCCAACATGTGTGGCCTTGGGCAAGCTTCACAGTCCCAGGGTAGCCCCAGAAGACGGAAATGGTGTGTTTTTTCTGTGTATTCTCCACTAACAAACCCTGGGAAGGGTCACATGTAGGAACTGACTTGACAGCACATTGTCGCAGCCGTCGTCCTTGTTGTTAAATAGTTGGTATGAAGAGGTCTGCAGGCATTGGACTAAATGGCCTTTGATTACCTTCTGACTTTTTGATTTCCTGGTGAGTAGCGCTGTTTCCCTCTTTGTTGTATCTTGTCTTCCCACCAGGTACTGTACTCCAGTAAAGTGATACCTCATACAATGTCCAAAATTGGTTCCACAAGTTTGGACTTTATACGGATTTGGACTTTGTATGAGGCATGCAAAATCCTAACCGTGATGCCTCATACAACGTCCAAATCCTTGCTGCGATGCCTTGTACAACTTGTTTCCATAGAGATACGTTGTACTGTAACAGCACAGACTTCAGGGCAAAGTCAAGAAAACAGACAGGAAAGTGACAGAACTTTAAGAAAACATTGTCTGAAGGCTAAAAACATTACAAAAACATGTCAAACAACCCTGATTGTCCAAGAACCTGAAGAATGCTGCAAAAATCCCAGGAATGCTTCTAAAAATTCTGATGGAAAAATTCAAAAAAATCCAAAATCACGCTCAAAACCACTGCTAAACACTTTGCCTTGTGCAAAACCCACAAGAGCAATGCACGCATGTGTCCTGCCTTTCATACTGCCCAGGCAAAATGCAACCTGGGGAAAACCCAATGCCTCATACAAAGTCGAGCGACTTTGTATGAGGTAACTTTTTTCAAGAAATTAGGCGGTGTTGTATGAATTCGATGTTGTATGAAGCGGACTTTGTATGAGGTATTACTGTACTGAACTGCTGAAATGTTTCTTCTTCTACTTTTGCTCCTCCTCCCCCAACCCCAACCCCCCATCCTCTCAACCAACTTGTTGTCTTTAGTTCTCATTCCAGTCATGACCTCTATGTCCAGGGCAAATTTTGAAGAAAAATACAGCAAAGAACTCTGGGGTGGTCGCCTCAGGACACAAAAGTAATTATCCCTTGTCTGATTGTGCATTGTATTCATTATGGGTCTGTTAGATTTGTGCACAGGTCCCCTGATAGCACTTTGGAATATGTCCTGGTTTGATCCAAGTCTCATTTGTGCAGTTTGAGACCCAGGTACTGCATGATGGATTGAGTGCCCGTCTCTGTCCCAGCTCTTGGGGACATGAAAGGAGCCTCATTTGGGTGTTCCCTGACCCGAGTTTCCGCAAAAACCTTTTCAATCCAGGAAAATTTCTGACATAAAATTATTATTATAATTTGTGCACCAGGTCTAAACAACTGTATAAATTTGTAAAATCAGTGTGTTGTAGCACCAAACTAAAATGTCTGTTCCCCTTTTTATTTTTGTGTCCATGTACAAGAAAATTAGAGATATGATGGACTCTAAAGCAGGGATTCTCAACCTGCAGCCCATGGGCCAAATGCGGCCCATGGTGCCATTTCATGGGGGGGGCACCACCTCCACCATACCAGTGACATGTGGTGGAAGAGGGCAAAATGGTTGTCCGGCCCCCAAAGCTGTCTGAGGGAGCGTGACCCAGCCCCCGACTTAAAAAGGTTGAGAACTCCTGCTCTAAAGAGAGAGATAAACCTGTCAATTTTTAGAAAGCTAAGTTTAGGATTCTGCATACTAGATACCTTGAAATTGGGTGGGTAGGTGGTTGGTTAACCAGCATTAACAGCTACAAACTGGTCTAGTTGAAGCAATTTGTACTCCATCCAAATCAATGTAATTAAGACTGCTTGTGGCATTTCTATTGATTGTCCCCTTGTTAGTGTTGCTTAGTCCCCCACTATATTTAAGTGTATGTCTCCCTGAGTATGCATTACCGATTTCCCAATGGTACACATCCTCTGCCATTATTGCTTCCACTGATGCCCGTGTGTCTTCACATTTTCACACTTAATTTCCTATGCTGCCAGTCTATTGAAGTAAAGGTAAAGGTAAAGGTTTCCCTTGCTCGAAAGCTAGTCGTATCCGACTCTAGGGTGCAGTGCTCATCTCTGTTTCTAAGCCGAAGAGCCAGCGCTGTCTGCTTCTGCAGACGTTTCCGTGGTCATGTGGCAGGCATGACTAGACACCGGAGCGCACGGAACGCTGTTACCTTCCCACCGAAGTGGTCCCTATTTATCTACTTGCAATTTCTTGCTTTCGAACTGCTAGGTTGGCAGGAGCTGGGATGAAGACGGGAGCTCATTTCCGTCCTGCGGTACTCGGGAATCGAACTGCTGACCTTCCGCTTCCCAGTCAGCGTCTTAGCGACTTGAGCCACTGCAGTTCCCAGTCTATTGAAAGGAAGTTGTATTTCACATGCATAAAACAGGAAGGCTTACTCCCTGGGCCTATTTCATGGGCAGAGGCCTCCCTAAATTTCTGTTGGAGAGCTGGTTGTGGTTAGTATGACAAATCCACATATTGGGTTTCTAGTCACAGAAGTTGTTGGAATGGCTGGCCACAAGGAAGACACACGAAGGCAACCATGCAGTGAAGTCCAGCCCTGACTAGAGTCAGGGGTACGTATTTATTACCCTGCCTTGGGGTTGTGACACATGCCTAGGGTACTCATGCCGCCCCTATACAGAAGGCTTGCATACATGGCATTTTCCGGTGGTCAGCTACAATGCCAGCTCTTGGAAATTGCCCTGTGGTTAATGGACAGCCCACAGTTAATTGCCTTGGGCTGCCGAAACCCATTGTTCCTGCCCTAATCTCGGGGTCTAAGTGTATTAACTCTGGGCATCTAACTTGTCCTCTGTCTGCCTTGGCTTGTTTGCCCTGCTCTATTTGTCCTCAGCCTAGGTTATGATTCATGTCTAACTAGCCTGCTTAATCTTCCCAATTTCCTCTCCAGCAGAGCCCCGGTGATTCCCAGGTCGGTTGCCGCCGAGGGAACCACTGGGGAGAGGTTTAATTGCCAATTATTCCTGTGGGCAACCCACAAGAAGTAAAATTTGTCCCAACTTCAGATTCTTCTGCTTATCTAGTGTCCCTCCCCACCCCCGGTTTTTTCCCTTTTGATTTTGTAATGTGTTTTTGGCATTCTACTCTGCCTGGGGAAACACTTCAACAACGTGCATGAAACAGGAAGGAGACTCCTTGGGCCCTAGCATTGATCATGTTCCTTCTTGACAGTGAAGGACAAATTACACATTTGTCCAATTTGATTTTGGAATGCTTTGGATTAATCTACTGTCCCTCAATTTTGGTTACCCATAAATTGGGGAACAGGAAATTCTTGAGCTAAATGTCACTGAGCAACATTCAGTCCACCAGCCTGTAGAGCAGAGCAGAGCAGAGTAAATGTTGTGTTCTGTAAAGCTGTGCCTTTAACAATGTACCTTAGCCATGTGTTAACAATGTAACCTTTCTGTGTGCAACATTATAACCTGCAGCTGTATCAATGTAAACCTGATAAGGGGACGCGAGCTAGTGACCACTAGATGGCAATAGTGAGCGTCCAGCTCTCATGGCTCAGATTCACCTGGATCAGCAGCGCGGGAAGATTCCCCGCCACCTCTTCACCTGGTCAAGAAGGGCGTGACCTTCTACGACGTCACGCAGACAGCAACCAATAGTCTATCGACGAGCCACATTCAAATGTATAGCCAGCTGTATATATTGAGCTACCCATCCGCCATTACCACATGTTCCTCCGGATCATCATGCAATAAACCTGTGTTAAGCCAACCCTTCGGCTGTTTCATTGTCTTTGGTCCCTTACACTAAATTGGCGACGAAGGTGGGATCATGGCAGCCCACGGGACCAAGACATGCGCCGGTTTCGAAATCAGGAAACCGGGCGACTGGGAGATCTTCGAAATGGACTTCCAGGCAGCACTGATTGAGTCCGAAGTCACGGAAGAGGCGAAGAAAAGAGCCATCTTCACCAGGATGCTCGGACAAGAAACCAAAAGGACCTTGGTGGACCTGATCGCACCAAGGAGGGTGAGCGAATTCAAGGCCAAGGAACTCATGCAGATGCTGCGTGAGCACGTCCGGCCCGCCACGGCGATGTTTCCCGCTCGGAGTGCGTTCTGGAGGCGAGTCCAAGCGCCCAGGGAGACGGTCGCCGCATTCGTGGCGGCCCTGCGGCTGGCGGCCGGCCCGTGTAAATGGGAGAATGCCGAAATCACCCTCCGGGACTGTGTGCTGTGCGGCCTGAACGACGCCGAAACCCAGCGCACATTAATGAACCAAGAGCCGCCTCCCACGTTGCAGGAGGTCGTCAGAGCGGCACAGGCCGCGGAAGCTACAAAGGCTGGGGTCCAAGAACTCCAGGACTGGCGGCCGAAGTCGAGCAAGGCAGAGACTCCGGTGCAGGCGGCCCAGCGAGCTTCGAGGTCGTCCGCAGAGAGCAGCGACGACGAGGACGTCCGGAAGGTCCGGAAAGAGAGCCGGCGGTGCGACGGCTGTGGAGCGGCCCACGACCGCGTCAAGTGCCCGTTTCGGAAGGCCGAGTGCCACAACTGCGGCCGCCGCGGGCACATCGCCAAGGTGTGCAGGAAGAGACGCGAGACCCGGAGAAGCTCAGCAGACCGTTCCGCGGGACAAGACCGCTCAACGAGACCCAAGGACGGCGCTCAGGCCACGCGGAAGCAGGACGGCATGGGCCGCATCTCCGATGGCAGCGAGGACGACGCCCCAGTATTCAGCGTGTCCGTAGGACACCCCCGCTACTTTGTTGAGGTACTAGTCCAAGGGGTTCCCATTAGCATGGAAATTGACTCGGGGTCCTCATATTCAATCATTTCCCAGAGGGAGTTTTTGAGAATTGCCCCCCACAGGCGACCCAAGCTCAAAGCGTTGAGGTCCACACTACGGGACGTGCAAGGGAATAGCATTCCAGTGTTGGGGGTTGGAGAATTTCAGGTTAAATTCAAGAAGCACGCCGCGTCCCTCCCTCTAGTCGTGCTTAAAGGGGGAGATTGCAGCCTCCTCGGGACGCAATGGTTCCAGCCCCTGGGGTTGTTTATTGGGGGGGGGTGCACGCCGTTGGAATGCACGCCGTTGGGTCTGACCCAATTCAGGAGGTGTGCGAGGCGCACCCAGAAGTTTTCAAAAAGGGACTGGGGAAATTCAAGGGGCCCCCAGTGACTTTCGACCTGGACCCGGAGGTCCGCCCAATTCGACTCAAACCACGCCGGGTGCCGTTCGCACTCAAGGACAAGATAGAGGCGGAACTGGACAAATTGGTGGGTCAGGGAATCCTTGTGCCTGTTGATTCTGCGGAGTGGGAAACTCCAATTGTAACCGCACTAAAGGCCAATGGGGAGGTCCGCATATGCGCCGACTACAAGTGCACCATCAACAAGGCGATCCGCCCGAATGCATATCCGGTGCCGGTAGTCAGCCATCTGCTGGCCAGGTTACACGGGGGAAAGTGTTTCGCTAAGCTCGACTTAGCACAGGCCTACCAGCAGCTTACGGTGTCCCCTGCCGCAGCTGCTGCGCAGACCATAGTCACCCATAAGGGGGCGTTCCAGGTGACGCGCCTCCAGTTCGGCGTAAATTCGGCGCCTGGGATTTTCCAGTCACTCGTGGAACGCCTCCTGAAGGGGCTGGAGGGGGTGTTGCCTTATTTTGATGACGTGTTAATAACGGGGGGGAGTCGGGTCGAATTGGCCAAGAGGTTGGGGAAGGTTCTGACAATATTCGAAAAAGCGGGGTTGAGACTGCGAAAGGACAAATGCGTCTTCTTCGCAACCGAGGTTGAGTTCCTAGGGTTTTGTGTGACTCCTGAGGGGATAAAACCATCCAAATCCAAGGTGGCCGCCATTAAGAAAGCCCCCCACCCCACCTCCAAGCCCGAGCTGCAGTCGTTCCTAGGGCTGCTCAACTTTTACCGCTCCTTCCTCCCCCGGAAGGCAGCAGTGGCTGAACCGCTACACAAACTGCTTAAAAAAGACCAGGCATGGAAGTGGGGCGATGACCAAGAAAGGGCATTTTGTGAGCTAAAAAGTCTCCTAGCGTCCGATGCCATACTGACTCATTTCAACCCAAACGCCCGGTAGTCCTGACCTGTGATGCATCCCCGGTGGGGGTGGGGGCGGTGCTGTGCCACGTGCTGGAAGACGGAAGGGAGGCCCCGATAGCATTTTACTCCAGGTCCCTGTCCCAAGCGGAGAGAAACTACGCACAAACAAACAGGGAGGCACTAGCAATAGTTGCGGGGACGAAAAAAATTTCACGATTTTCTGTATGGCTGCCCCTTCACCATTGTAACAGACCATAAGCCCCTGCTAGGCATTTTTACCGCGGATAAGCCCACCCCACAGATCCTGTCCCCGAGGATGCTCAGGTGGGCCATTTTTCTCAACGCGTACCAGCACGCGTTGGTCTACCGGCCCGGGAAAGAGATCAGCCATGCGGACACTCTATCGAGGTCTCCCCTCCCCCTGACGCCCAGCCAGGTGAGCAAGGGGGAGCGGGACCATCAGGTTCTTATGATAGAGGTGCTGGATTCACCCCCCGTAATGCCCACCGACATTGCCAAAGCCACAGAGAAGGACAAGACGTTAGCGGCAGTTAGCTCCTGGGTGCAGAAAGGGTGGCCGGCGTCCTCCCCAGCAGAGGAGTTCGCCCCATTTTTCAGGAAAAAGTTAGAGCTGTCCCTAGAGAGGGGGTGCCTCTTGTGGGGGCAGCGGGTGGTGATTCCCATTTCCCTTCGGCCGCGGGTGCTCAAACTGCTGCACGTCAGCCACCCCGGCATCGTGCGATCCAAGGCGCTGGCCCGGAGTTACTTCTGGTGGCCCCAGCTGGACGCCGACATCGAGCACATGGTCGGCACTTGTGAAAGTTGCCAATGCTCCAGACCAGAGGAAGCCCGCCTTCCCCACAGGGAATGGGACTCGGCCAAGGGGTCCCGGGTGCACATTGATTTCGCGGGCCCGTTCAGAGGCACCCTATTTCTCCTTGTCGTGGACGCCTTCTCCAAGTGGTTGGAGGTTATCCCAGTCACGAGCACCTCCTCGGCCCAGACCATTAGGCATTTGCGGAGGCTCTTTTCCACGTTCAGCATACCCGACACATTAATTAGCGACAACGCTAGCTGTTTCACGTCCTCCGAGTTTAGGGCATTCATGGAGATTAACGCCGTTTGGCATATCACCTCCGCCCCATTTCACCCAGGCACCAATGGTCAAGTGGAGCGCCTCGTCCGCACCACGAAGGACGCGTTGCGGCGCATGGGCCCCGGGGATCTGAACCTACAAGTGTGTCAGTTTCTGCTAGGGTACAGGGTGACCCCATTGGCGTCAGGATACTCCCCTGCAGAGCTCTTAATGCGTAGGAAGCTGACCACCATCCTTACTAGGCTAGACCCCACGAGGGTAGAGGACAAAGGAAGGAACATTGGGCTAGAGGCCACAAAGAGTTTCAGTGTAGGCGCCCCCGTGCATTGCAGGAATTACGCCAGCATGGGCCCAGCCTGGGTACCGGGCGTAGTTGTGGAGCAAACCGGCCCCGTCTCGTACCGCGTGGAAACCAGCACAGGGCTACTATGGAGGCGGCACGCGGACCAGCTCCGACGCAGGGTCCCCGATGAGCAGGGCACAGACCAAACAGAGAAAAAATCAGTGTTAGGGTTCTCCCCCACCCGTTCAGCCCAAGGGGGAGGAAAAGGGGGCCGCGGGTCCCCACCAAGGGGGGAGGAGGATGTTCTCGTAGATATCCTAGGGGATCTTTCTGAGGAGGAGGAACCCGACCCCATACATATCTCGCGGAATTCCCCCACAAATGCGGATACCCCAACTGAGTTAGACTTTGATTTTCAGAACCGGGGGGGGTTTTCGGAGTGGTCCCCCACCCGTCCAAGCGAGAAGAGGGGTTTTTCGTTAGCCCCGATTGCCCCCGGTCTGCCCACAGTGGAGTTCTTCCCTTCCCCTAAGGCCGCCAAACCGCGGCAAGCCACTAACGAGTCTCCCTCTCCCATTACAGGACAAGGGACCAGGGAACAAAGAAGCAGTAGCGCCCCCGGGGGGGGGTCAGCCCTCATCACGGCCCAGACGCACATGCAATAAGCCATCTTGGCTGAGAGACTTCGTCTCATCCTAGGGGGGAGGGATGTTGTGTTCTGTAAAGCTGTGCCTTTAACAATGTACCTTAGCCATGTGTTAACAATGTAACCTTTCTGTGTGCAACATTATAACCTGCAGCTGTATCAATGTAAACCTGATAAGGGGACGCGAGCTAGTGACCACTAGATGGCAATAGCGAGCGTCCAGCTCTCATGGCTCAGATTCACCTGGATCAGCAGCGCGGGAAGATTCCCCGCCACCTCTTCACCTGGTCAAGAAGGGCGTGACCTTCTACGACGTCACGCAGGCAGCAACCAATAGTCTGTCGACGAGCCACATTCAAATGTATAGCCAGCTGTATATATTGAGCTACCCATCCGCCATTACCACATGTTCCCCCGGATCATCATGCAATAAACCTGTGTTAAGCCAACCCTTCGGCTGTTTCATTGTCTTTGGTCCCTTACACTAAAGTAAAACAGGGGTTTTCAACCTACAGCCTGTGGGCCAGATGTGGCCCATGGCATCAACTCATCCTGCCTGCGCCCTTGCTCCAGCTGCCGCTTCCACCACCACCTCAATCCTTTTCTCCTCCGATTGGCTTGGCATGTCCCTAATAATGCTTCATAGCAGGGTGGATGTTGTAAGCCTTACAACGTCCACCCCGCTACTGAGCACCATTAGGAACACACCAAGCTAAGTGGAGGAGACAAGGATTGAGGCGGAGATGGCATAAGCGGAAATGGCAGCTGGAGCAAGGTTGGGATCTGGATGATTTGGTGCCATGCAGCTCCTCCAGGCCAGTAAGCATGGAAGCAGCGTGGGAGGCTTGGAGATGGTCCTACTGCTGCCAGTGGTGGTGGTGGGTGGTCTCACTGCTGCCAGTGGTGGTTGGGGTAAGTGGAGGGGGCTCAGAGTGATTGTGGCAGCAGCGGAACCACCCTGGCTCCACCCATTCCCTCCCCCCGTCACTGCCATCACTGGCACCATCTTTGGCAGTGATGGCAGCACCTATCTGGCTCAACAACAGTCTGAGGGGACGTGATAGGGCCCCTGGCTTAAAAGGTTTGAGGACCCTTGGAGTGAAAGAAGGAAACAGGGCCTTGTGTCTGATGAGAGACCAGCTACCTTTGGATCTCTGTAGCTGTTTCCTAACCAGGAGCCTTTCATCTGGGCCACCACATCATTCCCTATTATTGGCATAAGAACTTTGAGCGAAAGCCTACATTGGACAAGCAGCCTTCACCTCATGCACTGTGACTTTGCCTCCCTCTCCCTATGTCCCCCATGCCCCCAGATCTGTCCCAAAGAGTTTCCAAGCCTCCAGAGCAGATTTGTGGTTCTTGGGGGAACAGTGCTATGCTGGCGGAGTGACACTGGTGATTACAATCCTAAATAATTGATTCCTGTGCTTTTCTTTCTTTCTTTCCTTCCTTCCTTCCATATTATGATTCTTATTACAAACCACAGTTCTGTCACTGACTTGCTGCTGATCTTTATTAACCAACTCAGGAACTTTTCCATCAAGGACCTCAGTCCAAAGCCTTTTTTAAAAAAAATTCAAAACAAGGAGCACTATTATCCCAATTCTCCTGATTCTTGACGCTCACCCTCCTCCTCTGCCTGCCAAAAAAACATTGCAGATTTTGGGCATCTGCATGAAATCATTTTCAATGAACAAAGATCTATCCATTAATTTCGATAATGTTCCAGGAACATGTTCTTTGGGATCAAATTGAGATGGACATGGGCTACAGCAGTGCAAATACATCCCTTTGTCTTGATATATATATGCTGTGGTGTGTTTGGAGTGGCGGGGCAGAGGCGGAAGCATCTTAAACTGGTACACATTAATGCTGCATTGTGACCAAGTCTGTGAGTAAACATGTTGTTCTGGACTCTTTCATAGAGCAAGGAAGGAAGAGTACCGATGTCACAGCTCCTTATGGGGCTCTGGTTACAAAAGAAGTATGTGCCCAGCCAGCTAGTTCATTGCTCTGGTTAACCTCCTTGCCCACTGCTGGCAGAGGCTGCAGCATGAATCAGCCCACCATCCAAGCCTACATCTTATCTCCCAGCTTAGCACATGTTTCACAATGCTGGTAAGAGATGCTAAGAGTCCACACCTGCTGTTGTATAGGGGCCTTGTTTGAGCTCTGTGGGGTGTGGGGATTGCATGTGTCTTATGAGAATGGGTGAATGTACATTTATTCATTTTACAGGGAACTAGCAAGGGTTGCCCGGCGTTGCCGGGGTTTTTTTGGGTTTTTTTAAAAAAAAATATGAAAAATGGTGTTGGATGATTTTTGTTGTATGTGTATTTAAATGAGTTATGTTATTTTTAAAAAATAATGTTTTTTTATACGTAGGTAGTGTTTTAAACTGTTATAAAAAATTTGGATTTTAAAAAGAGGAAAGGTTGATATAATTTTTTTTTCAATAATGGCATTTTTAAAAATAATGTGTTACTATGTGGTTTTTGGTAATAGGTGTACCTTGGATAAGAATTTTTTAAAAATGTGTAAGTGTATGTTTTTTTAAAATTCAATGTTTTTGACTGTGTTTAGATGTTTGGTTTTTCTTTTAGTGTGTTCTTATTTATTTATGTTTGAATAATTTTTTTGTTTGGATATTTTTGAATGTTTTTAAAACTAATTTCCCTTTTTTAAATTCTTGGAGATTAATTTGAATTCATTGAGTGTCATTTTTCCTGTGGCCACTGGGTGGTGCTGTTGCATAATTTTCTAATTTTGACTGTGTCCTGGCCTGTGTATTCTTCCTGTTCTTTTGTCATTTCAGTTGTGGACCTCGTTGAGGCTGGACGTGTAAGGTGTGTGCTGTTTTCTGTTAGGGGTGGTGGTGTTGGGATTTGTGGGGGGTGGGGGTTGTGTTTGTCCTTGTTTATTTTTTTTTTGTTTGTGGATGTTTTTGTTTCTAATTTTTATGTTTATTATTGTTTTTGATTTTTGTGGAATGTTCTTGTTTGTGATTTTGGTGTGGGTATTTCTGTGGGCCGGCCTTGGTGGCTGGCTGGCTCATTGAAATACCATATGGTGGTAGGTTGGGGGTATTTTCGCAGGCCGGCCACGTTGGAATATCCACGCTGCCGGCCCGTGGGAATCCCCCCATTGTGTTTGTTGGTTTGTTTGTTTTGGTGGGGGTGGGGGCTTTGCGGCTCGGCCTTGGTGGGGGGAATGCAAAAATCCCCACGCCGTTTTTGTTTTTGTTTGGGGGGGAATCCCAGCGTCGGGGTGTGTGTGGGTTTCCCTTCTTGGGGGCTGGCTTCTGGCCAGCAGTAAGGAAGCCCAGTGGCGGGGTGGTGGTGGTGGGCTTTCCTTACCGGGGGCTGGATTCCCTGGGCGGCCCGCAGTAAGGAAGCCCAGCGGGGGGGGGTTGCTTTCATTACCGGGGGGCTGTGTCTCTGTGAGCCTTACCGGGGGCTGGCTTGCGGCCCGCGGTAAGGAAGCCCAGCGGCGGGGTGGGTGGCTGGCCTCCCTGGGCGGCCCACGGTAAGGAAGCCCAGCGGCGGGGGGGTTGGTTTTGTTACCGGGGCTGTGCATTTTTTATTTTTATTTTGGCCGCGCCGGCTTTCCCAGAGTTCTGCGCACTCACGGCGCGCAGGACCCTGGGGATTGTATTTTTCCATTTGTGCTTTCCCTTTGTGCTCTGTTTTTTTTTCATGCAGCTTGGTTTTGATTGGCCGCGCCATTTTTCCCCAGGTTCTTTGTGCTCCCGCCTCTCAGCCTGATTGGCTGTGGCGCAGCGCGGCGCAAAGAACGTTGGGAAATGAAGTTGTTTCCCTTTTTTTGCGTTTGTGGGGCTGTTGCCCCACTGCTGGTTTTCTCAATCCTTCGTGTGCACGAAGGGTGAGTGCAGGCAAGTAGGGCGAGGCATAGCAACCTATAGCCAGTTCCAACGGTTAACCCTTGGATTTATAGGTTAAGATGAGTAGAATCCTACTGTTGAATCATTGAGCTTGGCTAGAGATCAGAAAAGTTACTTTTTGGTTTCCAACTCCCAGAATGCTCCAGGTGCTGCTGGAGGATTCTGGGAGATGCAATCCCACAAAATAATTTTTCTCAACTCTTAATATAATCAAATATTACCTAATGTCAGAAACTTATCTTGTTGATTCATGTGCGTACAGAGTGTAGGGTTGCCATACGTCCCGGAAAACTGGGATTGTCCTGGATTTTTGATCCAAAAAAATTGTCCTGGCCAGTTCAATAAAATTCATGTTAAAGTCCCGGATTTTGAAAACTTACTGATTGTGTATTATAATACACCATTAAAATAGCATTGTGCTACCTTAAATACTCACTTATAGCAGTTAGTCTTTAACCCACATATCCACCACCCCCGCTGCTCTGCCGAGGCTCCCGGGGGAGCCAGGAGGCAGCCCCTGCTTCAGCCAGTGCCATCCCCGGCCCTTCCAAGAGTCTAATTAGGAGGCCGCTCCCGCCCCATTCACTGGGGAAGGTGCGCCAAGTGGGGCAGATGCTAGACCAGGTTCTCCCTCACGGGGCTGCGTGCTTTTGGGGCAGCAGCATCTTCCTCCCCATGCGCACACGCGCCTCTGCCTTGTCCATCATCCTCTCCTCTCCATTCCCTCGCTCTTCCTCTAGCAGCTTCGGAGTCACCAAAACGGGAGAGCCGATGCTTTTGAGCGTGAGGTAAATTCTTCTCTCTTTGTCAGGTGTGGGAAGAAATGGGGTGGAGGGGGGCTTTCCCCGCTTTTACTCATAAGGAGACCTGCTGGGGGAAACTTCTGTCCCTGTTTTGTGGGAGAGAATTATGGCAATTCTAACAGAGTGGCTGCTCAAGTTTTCTTGGAAAGACCAGAGGTTGTGGCACATACAGCTTCCTATGCTGGGTTCAGGACAGCATGTTTTCAACATTACTTTTTGCATTCCTGGTGTTTTGAACCAAAGTCCCCATAATTCCTAAACAAATTTTCAATATTCAGAAGGCCAAACCTTTCTTGCCCCGATCTTCATGGATTCCTTACCCTGTAATGACTCTAGGTGTGAGTTATAGCCAGTGATGCACTGTAAAAAAAATTACTACCCTCTCAGTGGGTGTGGCTATGTGGCCATGGCCCCAACCCCCCCCCCCGAAAAAATAGTTTTAAAAACCTACCTTGCTGTCTTGCTTTGCGGAGATGAGGAGGAGTCCCAGAGCAGCCAGGAGCTGCTGGCGGGTCAGCCCCTCACCTCTGGGCACGCTTTCATCAGCTGTGCTGCTAGGAGGTGAGCGGGGTGGGTTGGTGGGCTGGCATCAGCCTCCCCCTCCCAGCGCTGCCAGAAACGCATCCCATTTATCTTGCCCAGGGCCGAAGGCATGCAGGAAGTGCAGAGGTGAAAGCACGCCTTCGGCCCTGAGCTAGGCGCAAGGGAAGCGTTGCCGGTGGCGCTGGGAGGTGAGGCCAAGAGGTGGGCATGGCCAGCCAAGTGGACGTGGCATGGAATTTCTGCTACCTGTTCGCAAGAACCATTCAGAACTGGCCACAGTACATCACTGGTTATAGCACAGTGTGCCTGAAAGGTGATTTCCCCTGGAACACACTTCCGTCTGCTGCTTTCTTTACTAGGAATAAAAAGAATTTTACATATTGTTTTACATTTTATATTTTGTTACTGATTGTGTATTCAAACCTAGGAACAGGTAACAATTCCTCTCTCTCCTCCTCCTCCTCTACTCACATTTGTGTGTATGTGTGATGCAAAATAATTTTTACAAAAGGGAGGTGGAGCAGCTTCTTGTAAAGAGCTGGGAAACCTGTGGCCCTTTAGATGTCTCTGGATTACAGCTCTCAGCATCCTTGCCCATATCAGTGTGGTTAAAGCAGGGATTCTCAACCTGTGTCCTGTAGACTGAATGCAGTCCGCGACACCATTTCATGTGGCCCCCTGGCACCTCCACCACCCCAGAAGTGCCATGTGGTATAGGAAAGGCAAAATGACTGTCCAGACCCCAAAGCTGTCTGAGGGAGCGTGACCTGGCCACCAGCTTTAAAAAGTTGAGAACTCCTGAATTAAAGGCTGATGGGTTTGCAATTCAACAATATCAGGAGAACCAGATTCTTCCCACTGCCAATACAAAACCTGGTTTATTTGACATTGTTGTCCAGTCGCACAGTCGATTCCGACCCTTTGCGACCCTATGGACCATTGATCTCCAGGCACCCCTGTCCTCCACCATCCTCCTCAGCCCGCTCAGCTCGGTGCCCGCTGCATCCACAATGCCATCCAGCCATCTCATCCTTGGACTTTTTCTTTTGCCCTCCACCTTTCCCAGCATCAAAGTTTTCTCAAGTGAATCCTCTCTTCTCATTTGGTGTCCAAAGTACTTCAGCTTCATCTTTACTATTTGACCTTCTAAGGAGCAGTCAGGACTGAATGTGCTCCTGCATTCATAGTTATGTAGCTGGCTACCATGCACCCTAGCCATACATGATGTAGATGGGCTCATAATGGATCTTGAATGGGTTAGAAGGCAAATATATTTTTTTTAAAGGGCTGAGGAAAAGACAAGGAAGAGTTAATGTTTTGGGCCACCACCACCACTAAGATCCAAGCTCAACATCCCTACTCAGCTCTGCTCACAGGGTGATCTTGGGCCAGGCACAAACTCTTAGGCTGATTCTCTTTGCAGAGTTGATGTGAGGATAAATGGGACATGAGAAGAAAAACATGCATGTTCAGCTCATGATTCCATGATGCCCACCTCTGACGCTAAGAACATTTGCCTGCCTTTCAATGAAACACACAAAGAAGCTGGAACTTCTTGGTCAAAGCAGAAATGGCAAACAAGCAGTTCTCCTGATGATATGGGACTGCAACCCCACCCCCCACCCCTGGCATCAGACCTACCCAGCCTACTTAATCAAGGATATTGAGAGTTGCAATCCAACCTACTCTGGAGAGCACACGTTCCCCAGCCCAGGTGTGAAGCCATGGATCAGAGAAGGGATCTGGAAGCTCTAGGACTGTGATGGCGAACCTTGGCACTCCAGATGTTCTTGGACTTCAATTCCCAGAAGCCCAAGCACCCTGTGAATCCACACAAATGGGTTTACTGTGATTCATCCAGCCCACGCTGCCCTCATCACTCCCGGAAGTGGAAGTAAAACACGCCCGTACGGTTAAGGCTCTTCTGGATTAACCCTTCCTCCGTACGAGCGCATTTTACTTCCACTTCTGGGAGCGACGAGGGCAGCGTGGGCCGGATGAATTGCAGTAAACCCATTCATGTGGATTCACAGGGTGCTTGGGGTTCTGGGAATTGAAGTCCAGGAACATCTGGAATGCCAAGGTTCACCATCACAGCTCTAGGGTCTAATCCAATTCCTCCACCACTCTATATGTCTCCTATCTAGCACTTTCCTTGATCCCAAGGATACTCTCTCAGCTACTGCTGAGTGGTCCAAGCAAGGAGGTTTAAGAAATGAGGTGCAGAAGAGAAGAACTCTTGCAGTGAGCCTCTCTGGCACGTCAGCAGTTCGAGACCCAGGTACTGCACAATGGTTTGAGTGCCTGTCTCTGTCCCAGCTCCTGCCAACCTAGCAGTTCGAAAGCAAGAAATTGCAAGTATATAAATGGGGACCACTTCAATGGGACTCTTGGGGACATGAAAGGAGCCGCATTTGGGCACCCCCTGAGCGGAGTTTCTCCAACAAAAATCCTTTCAGCCCAGAAGAATTTTTGACATGAAATTATTATTACTGGTGGCACAGAGGGAAGCAGAGAGGGATAAGAGAACCTTGTTGCTCTTTTTGAGTGAGGAGCTGAATTGCTTTAAAAAGAGAATATTGTTAGAGAGCAAAGTGGGCAAAACAGCCTTATTTTTTTCTGTGTCAGGGCCAACCCTGCCATTAGGCAGAGTGAAGTGCCAACCTCAGAGAACCGAGATGTCATGAAATGCCAAGAAAAGTTTTAATTGTTTACTTGATTCTTGTTGAATGTTCGCTGCCAAAGGGTGCTTAGGAGATTTTCTGCCAAGCCTTTAGGTGCTGCACACTTTGGCTTGGATAATATGAAACTTTTAAATCCACATTGGCTCTGACAATGTCAAAGGACAAGCCGAAGGGAGAAAGATGGAGGGCGGGGTCTGCTTATTCTCATCTGTGCCTGCTGCTTCTGTCCAGCAAATACCTCCCAATACTTCCAACAACCAACCAAACCAAAGTTTTGCTTCTGTTTTCTTGGAGCTCACATCCAAAAGCTCTACAGACGGTGAACAAATGAATAAAGAACAACCCCTGGCCAGGGAAAATTGGTGACGGGATTGAAAACCTAAAATGTTATAGGGCTCAGACCAGGAAGGAAAGGATACTTTATGAAGAAAGATATTAACTGTAAAAAGATAACAATATAACTTTCCTTCTCCTTTTGTGTACAGATCAAACACTGGACTGCCAAAATGAAGCCACTTTCTTGGCTTTGTCATTAGCCTGCAGTGGGCTGCAGTGGCTTAGTGGTTAAGAAGCTCGCCTTGTTAGCTGGAAGGCTGGCAAGTTGGTAGTTCGAGACCCGAGTACTGCATGACAGATTGAGCCTCTGTCTCTGTCCCAGCTCTTGGGGACATGAAAGGAGCCTCATTTTTGGCGTTCCCTGAGTGGAGTTTCTTCTGCAAAAATCCTTTCAACCCAGAATAATTTCTGACACAAAATTATTATTATTATTATTATTATTATTATTATTATTATTATTATTATTATTATTATTATTATTATTATTATTATTATTATTGTTGTTATTGTTGTTGTTGTTGTTGTTGTTGTTGTTGTTGTTGTTGTTGTTGTTGTTGTTGTTATTATTGTTATTATTGTTATTATTGTTGTTGGCTAACTTTACTAAAACTGAACTAAAACTGAACTAAACTTTACTAAATCTTTACTAAAACAGAAGAACTGGTACTACTCTGGGAGGCTACTACTTTTGACATGAATAAAGTGGTTATACTGCTGTTGGAAAGGTCACTTGAGGTGGACGAAAAACAAAGCAATGCAACACTATCACATAAGGATTAAATAACAATTAATATGAAGCCAGTGACCTTTTCAGTTAAAATAATGTGTTGTTGTTCAGAAATAAGGGCCCTAACATCTGCTAGACTGGAGCATGATAATTGATCTGACTGACAAAGAGGAGGGAAGTAATTTGACTTAGCATCTGCTGATGTGAGTCTTATGATTCTCAGAACCTCCTATTGATTTCCCTACAGGTCAAGCACTTTTCTATGCATTTCCCAGAAAAGAGAGAGAAACCACCATTTATCTGGAAAGCATCCCTTTTTATCAGCTTACACACACCTCTTAGAGGTTCAAAAGCTGCCTCTTGCTGGGTCAGTTCCTCCTTGGGCCCTCAGCTGGGACAGTGGCTCTTGCTTCTTGTCCTTTTAAACAGATAACTTGTTTTCCCCAGAAAAAACCCGAGCAACAAAGCAGGCAATTCATGGCTATTAATAACTAGGGCAACCATGTGTGAATGGCCCTTTCATCAGGGCTTATGTATACATACTTTCAGACACAGCGTCCTTTAACTCTCACTTTCCTTTCCTAACAAGGAAAAGACTACATGTCCCAGAAACCCCTCCTTCCTGGGGCATGGCTGGCTCTCAGAGTTTGGTGAGCTAATGGGTTTCTGTTCTCTTTCTTGAGCCCCATTACATTCCTTTAAAGGTAAAGATTCCCCGTGCTCGAAAGCCAGTCATATCTGACTCTAGGGTTCAGTGCTCATCTCTGTTTCAAAGCCAAAGAGCCAGCGCTGTCTGCTTCTGCAGACGTTTTTGTGGTCATGTGGCAGGCATGACTAGGCACCAGAGCGCACAGAAGGCTATTACCTTCCTACCGAAGTGGTCCCTATTTATCTACTAGCAATGTCTTGCTTTCAAACTGCTAGGTTGGCAGGAGCTGGGACAAAGACGGGAGCTCATTCCGTCCTGCATTTCTCGGGAATCGAACTGCTGACTTTCCACCTCCCAGTCAACGTCTTAGCCACTTGAGCCACTGCAGTCCTTTACTCCCCATCTAAAAAGCCACTTGGGCCTGTTCCATTCCCCCGTTCTTTATTTTCCAATTACTCTGTGGCATGGACATTTTCCCGTAACAAACAGCTTGTTCTTCTTCCAAAATCCAGATTTCTCAGTGTTAAGGCGGCTATCATAAATAACTCGTGGTAAACTTGTGTCTTGGATGTATAACTCTGAATTGCAGGTTGGAGTTCCACGTGGTTCTATTCACTGTTATTTCCTGCACGCAGGCATTTCCCTTTTCAGGGAAAAGTCTTTTTCTCATCTCGTTTTCTTTCGGGAAGGATATTCGTATGTGTGTGGCATTTATTCCAAATTTTTGTCTTCTCCTTTCCTTCCAGATGTTTGATGTTGCATACCTTGGTCTCCCCTCCCATTTTCCTCACAGAAACTCTGTGAAGTAAGATAAATTGAAGAATGTTACACTGTGAAGTAGAATGAGGAGGTACACAAAATTGTGAGATAAGAATGCAACTATACAGCGGGGGAAATACAAATGGACCCACTTGTGAAGTTGCTTCCAGGAAGTCAGGTTTGCCAGATTAATTCACCATAAACAATACATGGGAGTCAGAGAAGAGGAAATTAGCCTTGTTTGCAGCTTGTTGACTGTTTGAATCCTTTCCTCCTCACACCTGGAACATAGCTCTGCGTGTTTCCCACTTCTTTTTCTGTTCTCCTTCCTTCCTTCCAAAGGTTGTCTATCATAGTGCTAGGACAACCAGGTGACCAAAGAGAGAGAAAAAAGTGATGAATCAGCAGAAAGATAAGAGGAAGTTTTCAGTTCAGCTCTATTTCCAGCTTTTTAAAGCCCCCCCCCCCCCACCCCTTTGGTTGTCAAAGAAGGAATGTGAAGTGAAAATATAAGCAGACCCCTGGCACCAGGTTTGGGAAGGATAGGATTCAAACAACAACCAGTTTTCCTGCTGCTATGAAAGATCACTGCTGCTATAATCAGCTGGAGTGGTTACAGTGGCTATGAACTCCAAAACAGCTCAAGCAAGCCTAAAGTAAAGTAAAGGTAAAGGTTTCCCTTGCTTGAAAGCCAGTCATATCTGACTCTAGGGTTCAGTGCTCATCTCTGTTTCAAAGCCGAAGAGCCAGCGCTGTCTGCTTCTGCAGACGTTTCCGTGGTCATGTGGCAGACATGACTAGACACCGGAGCACACGGAACGCTGTTACCTTCCCACCAAAGTGGTCCCTATTTATCTACTTGCAATTTCTTGCTTTCGAACTGCTAGGTTGGCAGGAACTGGGACAAAGACGGGAGGCGGAGCTCATTCCATCCTGCAGTACTCAGGAATCGAACTGCTGACCTTCCGCCTCCCAGTCAGCATCTTAGCCACTTAGCGACAAGCCTAAAGTGATACAAATGCATTTAATTCCCAAAAGAAAAAGTGGAATCCTGAGTGGTGGTGGTGGTGGTGGGGGACTATGGATTTTGGAAGAGAGTCTCCAGACTAAGAATAATTTCGTGTCAGAGATTACTCTGGGTAGAAAGGATTTTTGCTGGAGTAACTCCACTCAGGGGATGCCTGAATGAGGCTCCTTTCATGTCACCAAGTGGCAGCTCTCAGGTATCGAAACCAAACCTTCCAGTCTCCAGCTCAGTGTCTTAACTGCTAACAATCAGTCTGCACACCATTATTGGTCAATGTAGTCACACCCAAAGTTAGGCTGAGGAAATTAGAAAGAATAACTGACTCAAGGACATTAGTCTCTGAGTAGAAATTTAAGACCAATTTCTCATGACACTTTCTGACTACAATGATTTGAGCATGTGGGCCAGGAGAGAGTTCTAGCTCCACCACCTGTCTGGTGCTCTCTCCACATGAAGGAGGACAGCTTGAAAATGAAATATTCTTCTATGTGTGGAACCTCTTCACATAATCAGGAATCCTGATTATTATTATTTTGTAGAAATTTGGGGGAAAGCAGCAGGTAGGCTCCTCTCGAGGTGGTCTGGCTCCCAGTTTTCCTGCAGGGTGCCAGCCTGTCTATGACAAAAGACCATCCACTCTTGGCTTTTCAGATAGCGAAGGACAAATGGCTACAGTATGAGTGGACACACTTGTAGTAATATAATAATTTCGTGTCATAAATTATTCTGGGTTGAAAGGACTTTTGCAGGAGAAACTCCGCTCAGGGGACCCCTGAATGAGGCTCCTTTCATGTCCCCAAGAGCTGGAACAGAGACGGGCATTCAATCTGTCATGCGGTACATGGGTCTCGAACTGCCAACTTGTGAGTCTTCCAGGTAACAAGGCGAGCTTCTTAACCACTGAGCCACTGCAGCCCCATGCTTGTAGTGAGCAGAGCAAATAAAAAGTACAACCTTCATCAAAATGTACCATTAGCAGAAGAGGGCACGACATGCATTAGTGATCCTTGTGTATGAATTGAGTTGGTGTTGCCTGCAAACATACCATTTACAACTTGCCATGTTGTAGGGTACGCCACCGCATGGCTCAGAATAGTTTTATCAGTATTTCAAAGGCTCCACATCCTGCTGTAAACACCATTATAGTGTCAAGGAAACTTTAGGAGCTGGCAGGACTCTAGAGAGAAAAGTTACAATGGTAGCTTTTTTTGAGCACATTTCTCAGTCTCTGATGTTGAGTTTATTAGGTCTTACAGGACCTCTAGTGTATCCCTTTTAAAAAGGATATTTGGAAGAATATATTTTTAAAAGATTATCTGGGCATCTGGTATTCTGTAATGCACCCTTTCCCTTCCTGCCAAAAACAACATGGGGCAGCATCATTCCCTGCACAGAATGGAGAGTGTGGTAGGGAGAGTAATATGTAGCAACACATTCCATATTCTCTCCCCCTACCTCCAAAACCCTTTGTATGACTGGAATGCAGTTCTGTTTCCGGCAGGGCAGCTGTTCAATTTCTGGGTAATCCAAACTTCGTGCCCTCCGTAGCCATGAAAGAAGGTTGATGGGCTTAAAGAGAGAGCTGACTAAGAAAAGTCATTTGTAAATATCTGTCAGTTTAAAAGAGTGGGGGCTGTGATGAAAGATAACTAGAACAAACTACCCCAGCATGCATATAGTTATGAGAACGGGTGGGTGGGTATTTCATTTTTCTTTTTTAAAAAAATACTTGCTAATATATTTAAATAAATGTTCACCCTTTTTTATGAATTGCAACTTTGAAACTTTACATAAAGGTCAATAATGCCCAGAATGATTCTTTTTCCCCAAAGCACCTTGAAAAAAGAGAGGCATCAACTGGGTTTAGCTTTCAAAGAACTTTTATAGATCATGACTCGCCAGAATGTGATCCTGGGTACAGAAAACAATCGGACTGTGGTGGCTTAGTGGTTAAGATGGTGAACTTGATGACTGGAAGGTTGGCAGGTCAGCAGTTTGAGACCCAAGTGCTGTGCGATGGAGTGAGTGCCCGTTGCCTGTCCCAGCTGCTTCCAACCTAGCAGTTCGAAAACAATAAATTGCAAGTAGATAAATTTGGCGGGGAAAGGTAACAGAATTCTGTTTGCTCTGGCGTTTAGTCATGCCTGCCAGATGACCACAGAAACAGCTGTAGGTGCTGACAGTGCTGACTCTTTGGCTGTAAACGGAGATGACCACTACCCCCCTAGAGTCAGACACGACTGGCTTTCGAACAAGGGAGACCTTTACCTTTACCTTACAGAAAACAGCTTCCAGAAACTCTCTTCTCTCTTTCCAAAAGATAAATGAAATCTCTCAATTCCCCCTTTAGGATTCACGTTTCTAGCTTTCTGGATTGCAAAGCGATGCTTGAAAGAATCTGTGCAATGCCAGAGAAATAGTTGGTTCCCAGGTATTAACTCTGAGTTGTGCCTCCAACTATGGGTCCTTCCGGACAGAGAACTTGTAAGCTAAGTACTGTATTCCCTTTCTCCCTCCTTAATAGACAGCTTTTCTCCCAGCAAGAAAAAGCATGAGTGGCAAAAAACTTGGTTCTTAAGAATTCTCAAATGATATTTTAGCTTGAAGTAGCCATTCAAGAATCACTGACCTTCTGCAGTGTCTTGCTTTCTTGTACCACCTAGCTTGAAGGACCTGGAAGGTTGCATACTTGGGCAGCATTTTGATTAATCCCAGTGATGTGAAAGTTAATAGAAAAGAGTTAACAGTTCAGTTAACTGATGATGAATCCTCAAATCTAAGTCCATTAGGTTTAATTTGGAAGGCCAAATATTTACATTGATGTTAAATTAGTATTCAAATTAGATGCCCACAGTAAAGCAATGTCAGAAAGAAATGGATAAATCCCATCCATGATTTCGTACTTCTTCTTTCTAACCCTCTTCTAAACTTTGGGGAAAAGGGAAATTATCACCTCTGTATTTGAAAATCCCATTTCCCCATAACCCAAACAAAACAATTACAGTAAAACTCCATCTTACATATGCCCCGAGTGTTACATAAAATTTGATTTACATAATGATTTTGTTCTAAAACCATGTCCCAATTTACATGAATGTCCCGATTTACTTAAATTTACGTAACACGATTTCCTATCGATTTGCTTCGAGTTACATAAAAATTCATTTTTCCTATGGGTTTGCTCCGAGTTATGTAAAAAAATAATTTTTCTTATGGGTTTGCTTTGAGTTACATAAAAACCCAATTTAAGCAAAAGCCTATGGAACGGACTTTTTACATAAGTAGGGGTTTTACTGTATCTTGTTTTCCCCCCTCCCTTCCACCCTTGTTAACTACCACTAGTTAATTAAGGCTGTAGTGAGAGTCATTTTCATCAAACTCAGAACCCAATTTCTTCTAAACAGACGTATACATGTTTGTGCTCTATGTAACTTTAATTTCCACTCCATCCATAGCGGACAGAGTTTTAAAAGTGAGGAAACATTTCCCTGCTTTAAGAAAAATACCCAGATATGAACACAGCAGTTGCTAGCGGTACATTTCTGCTTGTTGTATCAAAAAGAAGAAAGGCAACATTTCTAAGGAAAAGATCAACATATCCCAAATATGGGATCAGGTGTGGTGGCTTAGTGGTTAAGATGGTGAACTTGACGACTGGAAGGTCAGCATGGCAGCAGTTTGAGACCCAAGTACTGCATGATGGAGTGAGCTCCCGTCTGTCCCAGGTCCTGCCAACCTAGCAGTTTAAAAGCCAGAAATTGCAAGTAGATACCAATACTTTGGTAGGAAGGTAAACAGCGTTCCATGCACTCCGGTGTCTAGTCATGCCTGCCACATGTCCACAAAAAAGTCTGCAAATGCAGACAGCGATGGCTCTTTGGCTATAAACAGAGATGAGCACTGAACCCTAGAGTCAGAAACAACTGGCTTTTGAGCAAGAGCAACCTTTATCTGTACAAGATATGAAGATCCACTTGTAGAAAGATTTGTTTTACAGGGAGAGAAGAGAAGCCACTGCAGAATTAGGAATGGCTAGTGCCATAAGCAGTTCAGACACACATCTTGGGACTTATTTCATCTATATAGGTGGTGCACCAACTTCAATGCCTCCCACCCTGATCTCATGCTTAATACCAGGTCACTTGTCTTGCTCACACGAACATTTCCCCTATGTGTCAAAGACAGGTCCAGGGTTAGAACATGCAGGACTTCCTCCTCCTCCTCCTTTGGGAGGAAAACTGCTTGTGAAAGAGACAGGAGAAAGTCTGCCTGCAACCTTTGTTTCTCACATGCTCTAGTATTTGGCAAAGAAATTAGGGAGGGTGGGGGAAAAAGAGCCAATGGTGATTACAGCTGGAGGAACTTTGCAGCCATCAGTGTTGCTTCTTGGGTCTTTCTTCAAGGCAATAAGACAATGCAGGCCAGTATAAATAAATAAAGTAATATTTACATTCTAATTTAGCTTAGAACCGCTTGAAGCGTTTTATTTCCAAACAGTGCATAATTTAAACTTCATTTGTTTGTTTGTTTGCTTAATTGCTTCTCCACCTTTCGCCTATAAAAGGACTCAAGGCAGCTTGTATCAATAAAAAACCAAAGCTAAGACAATTTTACAATATTAACAGAGGATTGAGCAAATGTCACATTAAAATAAGAGATAGAATTATTCTCCTATTATCCTAAAACACAAACTCCGATGGCTCACTCCATTTATTTTTGCTATCATTTCTCATTGATCCTAAAGAAAGCTATTGTCCAAACATGATTATTTTTTTGCTTAAAAAAAAGGAAGTAGCATAGCTGTGCATGATGTGTTTGTTTGATTGGATGGATTTTTGTTTGTTTATTTGTTTTGTGTTTATAAAAAGGCTATATTACAAAACACAAAGAGGCTATTTAGTCCTGGATGCAGGACTTTCACATCCAGAAGCGTCTCAGCTTAAAATGCAAACTATGCTGTTCAGGTCACATTACCTGCCACAAATAACAAAAACACGTGTATAATGGAAATCTGCTTACGGAGCAGATCACATGGCAAGGTGCACGCAAATAAGCCATGTTTCGAAAAACAAAAACCTACAGGGCACATCCAATCTGACCCAGAGAGAAATTCCTTTGATCTGCAGTCTGCTTGTGGCTTGTATATTTTATTTTCAATATTGATTTTGCTACTTTTCTGCTAGAGGCACTTGAAGGAATTTACAATGAATTAATGTTTAAAAAAGCTTTTAAAAACCCTACAACTATCTTGACCAAGATAAAATGCTACCAAAAAGAAGAACAGCAGCAGCAAAAACGAAACGCCATTGTTGGCTAGCTGACAAGAATTTTTAACTTGCCTTCTAAAGGGCAAAGCTGTCTTCTGCAAAGAACATAGGGCTGATCATTTTGCTACTACTGCCTAGTTCAGGGGTTCAGGAGTTCCCAAACTAAGGCCCGCAGGCCAGATCCAGCCCACAGTGCCATTTAATATGGCCCCCACCTCTCCAACAGCATTCACAAAACAAAATGGCCTACCCTTTGAAGCTGTTGGGACAAAATGGCCACCCCCATCATGAAGGCAGGAAAAAAATGGACGTCCAGCCCTCGAAGTTGACTGAGAGAGCATGATCCGACCCCTGGCTTGAAGGTTGGGAACCTCTGGCCTAGTTCATCTTGACCCATATCCCCTTTCATGATGACCCTATTTGGGTGTTATCTACGTGTATGTAGTCTACATGCAAGGAGAAGAGCAATCTAGTCCCACTCTTTCCACTACCCAAAAGCCTATTGCTGGTGTAAATGTTGCATAACGTGCTGTGGCTCATTGCAACCAATTGATGAAGTGTCTGCTCATATGCCCACTTGTGCAAATGTGATTCATCTCAGCCCTAAGTCTGTTAGCCACTATTAGCTGCATCAAGTTGAGGAAGTGTTATGCAAACATTAGTAGCATCCCAGCTTATGTTTGGAAGAGGCTCCACGCACAAGCCAGAGTGTGCAAAAATCTGGGTTCCAGATTACACACGGAACTTCTGCTGATACATTGGGGTCTCCTCTTCAAGTACGTTGCTTTCACACAAAGCTGTGACAGAGGGGGCAAAGTGAGAGAGCTTGTATGGGGAGTAAGGTTTTGTAGAATTGTCCTTCTCTGACCACGTGCCTCAGATACCAAGGGATGAGACTTGTCAGGGGCCTTCTGCGCATACCCTTCTGCGCAGAAACCAGCGCATGCATAGAAGGGTTCTATGCATGCGTAGAAGGGACCTGCGCAGAAGGGGATGTGCAGTAAGTACTTTCCCCCACCGCCAAATTTCGGGATGGCGGCGGCTCCGGGCAGGAAAGGAGCAAAAGCGGTGCAAAATTATGGGAAATCCCAGCTAATATGGGATACTTGACAGGTATGCCCTAAAGTTTTATCAAGAACTAGCAGAGGTTGTCCGGCGTTGCCGGGCTGTTTTAAATGAGCTTTTTTTATGGACCATTAGAAAGGCTGAGCGAAGAAAAATAGATGCCTTTGAGAGGTGGTGCTGGAGGAGAGTTTTGAGAGTCCCTTGGACAGCGAGAAGAACAAATAGGTCAATAGTAGAAGAGATTAGCCCTGAGTGCTCATTATAAGGTCAAATAGTAAAGATGAAGCTGAAGTATTTTGGACATCAAATGACAAGAGAGGATTCACTTGAGAAGGCCTTGATGCTGAGGAAGGTGGTGGGCAAAAGAAAAAAGGGGACGGCCAAGGATGAGATGGCTAGATGGCATTGTAGCTACAATGGGTACGGGGTTGTGTGGACTGAGGAGGATGGTGTTGCCGGGCTGTTATAAACTGTGATCTTTTTTTTTGGGGGGGGGGGGTTAAAAAAAAAAGAACAAAGGATGATATAATTTTTTCCTTTTTTTATTTAACCAAATAATGTTTTATAATGTGTCTTTTTAAAAAAGTGTGTGTTGGTGGCGCGCAGGACACGGGGGATTGTATTTTTTCATTTGTGCTTTCCCTTTGTGCTCCTTTTTTTCGTGCGGCTCGTTTTTGATTGGCCGCGCCACGTTTCCCCATGTTCTTTGTGCTCCCGCCTCTCAGCCTGATTGGCTGTGGTGCAGCGCGGCGCAAAGAACGTTGGGAAATGAAGTTGTTTCCTTTTTTCGCGTTTGTGGGGCTGTTGCCCCACTGCCGCTTTACTCAATCCTTCGTTGACCTGTGGACCCAGTCCACCCGTGTTCCCGAAGGGTGAGTGCAGGCAAGTAGGGCCAGCCGTAGGAACCTATAGCAAGTTCCAACAGTTAGCCCTTGGTTTTATAGGTTAAGATTGATCTCAGCAATCTTTGAAAGACATGCTTGACCACCGGCCAACTAAATCTCTCTAAATCAGGGGTGCCCAAAGTGCGGCTCATGGGCTGGATCTAGCCCCCTCACCAATTCATCCAGCCCGCACCATGCTCGACACTCCCGGAAGCAGAAGTCAAATGCACCTATATGGGCACATTTTACTTCCACTTCGAGGAGTGACAAGGGCAGTGTGGGCCGGATGAATTGGTGTCAGAGCCCAGATCTGGCCCACAGGCTGCAGTTTTGGCACCTCTGGTTTAAGCAGAGAAAATGGCAGCCTAAAAATTCTATCTCATCCTGTTGCAAAACATATCTGTTGCAAAACAGATTACAAGACACATTTTACTTCCACTTCCGGTGGGAGGAACCTCGTGACCGGCCCTCTAAACCACACGACGGTCCACTGAGCCATGTGACTGGCCCACAGCCCAAAAAGTTTGGGCACCCCTGCTCTAAAGCTGTGCTGTAAACATTTTTGGAGTAAATTTACCTACTCATAGCCAATTTTTGCTCAAGATAAAGTTTTCTTCCTTTTCTCTTCTCCTTGTTCTCCGTTAGGCCCCAACATAGCAGCTCCCCCCCTTGCTCTCGTTAGTTTAAAATTGTATATTCATTTAGAAATCTGTTAACTCCTTCCAATGAAACACTGAACATTGACCCATCCTTCTGAGATTATCTAATGAATCCTTAACAGGCACATTCTTGCTATCTACTCAAAGGCTGTACTTTAGGATTGTCTTTTATGGAGGAATGTTCTGTCCAGCATATGTATATGTCACTAATGCGTCCTGGAATGTACAGAGTGGTCTGGCTATTTTGCTTGTGGAAAATCCGGTCAATGCCCTGTGACTTGTTTCATAGTAGATACTTATGAAGGAATTTGCTACTTTTCCAGTAGAAGGGGGAGAAACGGCAAGGGTGTAATACGAAAGAAGAGCAAGAGGCGAAGCCAACACCCAAAAAGTATAGAACTAGAGATGTATAGTATAAACTGGGAATTTAATATAGTATAAAACAAGACGTTTGGAAAACTGTGGCACAGAAAACGAACGATGAAAGTGTATAAAGAGTTATTAAGTATTATATGGTCAAATGACAAGACGAAAATGTCTAAAAAGGTAAGTAATTCATGTAAAGAAACAATCATACACTTAAGCAAAGAACATAAGAAGTGCAATGTAAATTATATGCAGTGATATATATAACAAATCTGGAGGATCAAAATGTAATTACATAAAAGAGCACATATTACAGGAGCAATAAAAGGCATATATATAAGTCCGTAGTAATCATAAGTCCTTCAGAAAGTAACAATGTCCATCATGAGGAAAGGGTCAGTATAGAAAACTATATGGAGGTGAAAAATCACAAAGACGGTGCCCAGGAATCCAGGAGAACGAAAATCAGAATGACAATCAAATACGAAGTGTTGAGATTCGATATCCTTCCCGGATAAAACGGATATTTCGATACTTTGTCGAGAATCTGTACAATATACTAATGCGCTCCACAAAGACCTCCAAATTGAAATTCTTATCGGGTCAGAGCGTTTCGTCTTGTCATTTGACCATATAATACTTAACAACTCTTTATACCCTTTCATCGTTCCTTTTCTGTGCCACAGTTTTCCGAACGTCTTGTTTTATACTATATTAAATTCCCAGTTTATACTATACATTTCTAGTTCTATACTTTTTGGGTGTTGGCTTTGCCTCTTACTTTTCCAGTAGAAGCATTTGAAGCAATTTACAATGAAAGCAGAGGATGAGGTGGCTAGATGGCATTGTTGACACAATGGGTGTAGAGCTGAGCGGGCTGCGGAGGATGGTGGAGGATATGGGTGCCTGGCGTGCAGTGGTCCATGGGTTTGCAAAGGGTCTGACTTGACTATGCAACTGAATAACAACAACAAACAAACAATGAATCCAACCCCCATACCAAAAAACTAGTGCAGCCTTCTCTACCTTTCCAGATCCTATGAATACAGCTCCTGTCTTTACCAAGACAAATGGCCACACCCACAGACATGAGTGTGAGTTGTTGTTTGTTGTGTTCTAACAGTGTAACCTTCTACATGTGATAACAATGTATCTGAACCAATGTAACCTTGCCTACGAGTAACAATGTAACCTTCAGCTGATCACTATAAACCCTGTAATAGGACGCGAGCTAATGACCACCAGCTGGCAGCAGCGAGCGTCCAAGCTCTCTTGGTTCAAACCCACCAAAGGCCACAGCGCGGGAAGTTTCCCGCCGCTACCTACACCTGGACAAGAAGGGCGTGACCAGCCATGACGTCACGCGGGCAGTAGCCAATGGGCTATCGTGGAGCCACATTCAAATACGTTACTACCTTATATATAGAGCTGTTCGTCCGCCATTACCTCATGTTCCCTCTGTCCACCATGCAATAAACCTGAGTTAACCCAGCCCTTGGCTGTTTCCCGTGTCTTGACTCTCATATACTAAATTGGCGACGAAGGTGGGATAATGGATCCCTAAGGAGCCAGGACACAGAGCGGGTTCAACATTACCAAACCGCAAGACTGGGAGCTTTTTGAGATGGACTTCCAGGCAGCACTGGTGGAACTCAAAGTCAAAGAAGACGACGAGGAAAGGAAGAGGGCCATCCTCACCCGCATGCTTGGGATGGAGACCAAGCGAACGCTGGTGGGCATTATTGCACCGAAGAAGATGGGTGAGTTCAAAGCCGATGACATCATGAAACTGCTGCGTGAGCGTTTCCGACCCTCGAGGGCAATGTTTCCCGCTCGGAGCGCGTTTTGGAGGCGAGTTCAAGCGCCGGACGAGTCGGTAGAAGCCTTCGTAACAGCTATGAGAGTAGCCGCCACCCCCTGCCGATGGGACCACTTTCTAGAGATGGCCCTCAGGGACGGAGTTCTGTGTGGCCTGAAGGACAAGGAAGTGCAGCGCAGCCTGATGAACAAGGAGCCACCACCCACACTGACAGAGGTTGTAGAGGCCGCGGAAGCCGCGGAATCCATGAATGCTGGAGTAGATGAGATGCACAAGTGGCGTGAGTGGCGTCCGAGGGCCGGCAAAGCGGAAAACTCGGTGCACGGAAAGTCCGGACAGTCGGTGCACGCAACCCGACGGACCTCGAAGTCGTCTTCGGAAAGCAGCGACGGCGAGGAGGTCCAGAAGGTCCGAAGGGGAGGGCGGCGTTGCGATGGTTGCGGAGCGGCCCATGAGCGCGTGAGGTGCCCATTCAGAAAAACCGAGTGCTACAACTGCGGTCGCCGGGGACACATCGCCAAGGCGTGCAGGAAAGCGAAAGAGGGCCGGAGACAGTCACAAGACCGTTCGGCCAGACCGGACCGTCCAGCGAGGTCCAAAGATGGCGCCCGGACCACGAGGAAGCAGGACGTCGTGGGCCGCATCTCGGACGACAGCGAGGGCGACGCTCCTGTGTTCAGCGTGTCTGCGGGACAGCCCCATTACTTCGTTGAGGTACTAGTACAAGGGACCCCTATTAGGATGGAAGTTGACTCGGGGTCCTCCTATTCTATAATTCCCCAGAGAGAGTTCTTGAAAATCGACCCCCACGTGCGGCCCAAACTTAAAGCGCTGAGAGCCACACTACGGGACGTACAGGGGAACAGCATTCCAGTGTTGGGGGTCGGGACATTCCGGGTTCGTTTTAAGAGACATTCTGCGGAACTTCCCCTAGTGGTGCTAAAAGGGGGGAGTTGTAGCCTCCTCGGGACACAATGGTTCCAGCCTCTAGGTTTGTTCATAGGGGGGGGTGCATGCCGTAGGCGTGGACCCAATACAAGCGGTGTGCGACGCACACCCCGCCGTTTTTAAAAGTGGACTGGGAAAGTTCAAGGGACCCCCTGTAGCCTTCGACCTAGACCCGGAGGTCCGCCCGATAAGACTCAAACCGCGCAGGGTGCCGTTCGCACTAAAGGACAAAATAGAGGCGGAACTGGACAAACTGGTGGGTCAGGGGATTCTTGTTCCTGTGGATTCCGCGGAGTGGGAGACTCCAATTGTAACAGCACTGAAGGCTAACGGGGAGGTGCGCATTTGCGCTGATTATAAGTGTACAATTAACAAGGCGATCCGCCCTAATGCATACCCGGTGCCAGTGATCAGCCACCTCCTGGCTAGGCTAAATGGGGGAAAGTGTTTCGCTAAGCTTGATTTAGCACAGGCCTACCAGCAACTCCCTGTAACCCCCGCCACAGCGGCGGCACAAACAATAATTACACATAAGGGGGCGTTCCAGGTGTCGCGTTTACAGTTCGGCGTGAACTCGGCACCTGGCCTTTTTCAGTCGCTCGTGGAACGCCTCCTGAAGGGGCTGGAGGGGGTGTTGCCATATTTTGATGACGTGTTGATAACGGGGGGGAGTAAGGCCGAGCTGGCACATAGATTGGATAAAGTTCTGACCGTGTTCGAGAAAGCGGGGCTGCGACTGAGAAAAGACAAATGTGTATTTTTCGAAACAGAGGTTGAGTTTTTAGGGTTCCGTGTCACGCCCGAGGGAATTAGGCCGTCCAAATCTAAGGTAGCCGCCATCAAGAAAGCTCCTCGCCCCACATCCAAAACCGAACTACAGTCATTTCTGGGGCTTCTCAATTTCTACCATACCTTCCTTCCACGGAAGGCGTCTGTGGCCGAGCCGCTCCATCAGTTACTTAAAAAAGAGGAAAAATGGCTGTGGGGTGACGAGCAAGAGAGGGCGTTCACAGAGTTAAAGCAACTCCTAACATCCGAGGCAATCCTGACTCATTTCGATCCCAAACGGCCAGTAGTTTTAGTCTGCGACGCATCCCCGGTGGGGGTGGGGGCGGTGCTTTGCCACGTGTTGAACGACGGAAGGGAGGCCTCGATAGCGTTTTATTCAAGGTCCCTGTCCCAAGCAGAGCGGAATTACGCACAGACCGACAGGGAGGCATTAGCAATAGTAGCGGGAACCAAAAAATTTCACGATTTTCTGTATGGTCGGCCGTTCAAGATCGTGACTGATCACAAGCCCCTGTTAGGAATCTTCACTGCAAATAAGCCCACGCCACAGATCCTGTCCCCGAGAATGCTGCGGTGGGCTATTTTTCTTAACGCATACCAACATGAGTTGGAATACCGGCCCGGGAAGGAGATCAGCCATGCAGACGCGCTCTCACGGTCTCCGTTGCCCTTGTCGGATGATCAGAAGGCAGGGGTGGGAAGAGACCGCCAGGTATTGCTAATAGAGGTCTTAGATTCACCCCCATTAGTGCCGGCCGACATTGCCAAGGCAACGGGAAAGGATAGAACACTGGAGAAAGTGTGCTCGTGGGTACAGAAGGGGTGGCCGGCGTCATCCCCAAGCATGGAATTCGACCCATTTTTTCGAAAACGAATAGAATTGTCATTAGAGAGGGGGTGCCTCTTGTGGGGCCAACGGGTGGTGGTTCCTACGTCCCTGCGACCGAAGGTGCTAAAGCTGCTGCACGTCAGCCACCCGGGAATCGTCCGTTCCAAGGCACTGGCCCGCAGTTATTTCTGGTGGCCCCAGCTGGACGCCGACATAGAGCATATGATTGGCACTTGTGAGGCATGTCAGGGCTCCCGACCGGAGGTAGCCCGTCTCCCGCATAGGGAATGGGACGCAGCAAGGGGACCGTGGTCCAGGGTGCACGTAGATTTTGCTGGCCCGTTCCGAGGAACCATTTTTCTCCTGGTAGTGGATGCGTACTCAAAGTGGCTGGAGGTCATTCCGGTAAAGAGCACATCCTCCGCCACTACCATTGGCCAGCTGAGGAGGGTCTTTTCCACGTTCGGTTTACCCGACACTCTGGTCAGCGATAACGCTAGCTGTTTCACGTCCGCTGAGTTCGCGGCATTCATGGAGGCAAATGCAATTCGGCACGTCACATCCGCGCCGTTTCACCCGGCCACGAATGGCCAAGTGGAACGGTTGGTGCGCACAACAAAAGATGCGCTGCGGCGCATGGGCTCGGGGGATCTAAATCACCAAGTCTGTCAATTTCTGTTAGCGTACAGAGTGACCCCCTTAGCATCCGGATATTCGCCGGCTGAGCTGCTGATGCGGAGGAAACTGACCACGATCTTGTCCAGGTTAGACCCGACGAGGGTCGAGGACAAAGGGAAGAACATAGGTTTAGCGGTCTCGAAAGGTTTCGGCGTAGGCGATCCTGTACACTGCAGGAACTATGCCAACGCAGGCCCAGCCTGGGTGCCAGGGACGATAGTAGAACAGACGGGACCGGTGTCGTATCGGGTGGAAACGAACACCGGTCTCCTCTGGAGGAGGCACGCTGACCAACTGCGGCGCCGAGTGAGTGAGGGACCGATCAGTGGGGCTCAGCAACCAGATTCAGCGATAGGGTTCTCCCCCACCCGTTTAGCCCAAGGGGGAGACAGAGAAGGACACCAGTCCAAAGCCAGGGGGGAAAGCAGTGAGCCCGGCTCATATCCTTTTGACACGCCAGTTCTACCAGCTCTATCCGAGCCCGGGGAGGGGGAAAAGGAGTTTGCAGCCGCCGCTGCCGCTTCCCCCGAATTCGATTACGATTTTAATTTTGCGAGCCGGGGGGGGTTTTTGGAGTGTTCCCCCACCCATCCAAGCGAGAAGAGGGGTTTTTCGTTAGCCCCCAGTGCCCCCGGTTCTTCCCAAACAAAGCACACACCTCCCAACAAAGCCGCAGAGCCGCGGCAAGCCACTAACGAGTCATCCTCTCCGATTACAGGGCAGGAAGCCAGGGAGCAAGGAGGAGGGAGCGAAGCCGGGGCAGGGCAGCCCGCGCCGAGACCCCAGCGTGTTCGAAATAAGCCATCTTGGCTGAGAGACTTCGTCTCATCCTAGGGGGGAGGAGTGTTGTGTTCTAACAGTGTAACCTTCTACATGTGATAACAATGTATCTGAACCAATGTAACCTTGCCTACGAGTAACAATGTAACCTTCAGCTGATCACTATAAACCCTGTAATAGGACGCGAGCTAATGACCACCAGCTGGCAGCAGCGAGCGTCCAAGCTCTCTTGGTTCAAACCCACCAAAGGCCACAGCGCGGGAAGTTTCCCGCCGCTACCTACACCTGGACAAGAAGGGCGTGACCAGCCATGACGTCACGCGGGCAGTAGCCAATGGGCTATCGTGGAGCCACATTCAAATACGTTACTACCTTATATATAGAGCTGTTCGTCCGCCATTACCTCATGTTCCCTCTGTCCACCATGCAATAAACCTGAGTTAACCCAGCCCTTGGCTGTTTCCCGTGTCTTGACTCTCATATACTAGTGCATGAGGATGAGGTGGCTAGATGGCATTGTTGACACAATGGGTGTAGAGCTGAGCGGGCTGCGGAGGATGGTGGAGGATATGGGTGCCTGGCGTGCAGTGGTCCATGGGTTTGCAAAGGGTCTGACTTGACTATGCAACTGAATAACAACAACAAACAAACAATGAATCCAACCCCCATACCAAAAAACTAGTGCAGCCTTCTCTACCTTTCCAGATCCTATGAATACAGCTCCTGTCTTTACCAAGACAAATGGCCACACCCACAGACATGAGTGTGAGTTGTTGTTCAACACCCACAGACATGAGTGTGAGTTGTTGACAAACGGCCACACCCACAGACATGAGTGTGAGTTGTTGCCAGTTTGGACAACACTGGACAAAAAAACCACCCAGTGTCACCTTGAATCAGTGTCGTATGAGACCAGCAAATATGCTTCTAGGAGGAGCACACAAAGAAAACATAGGGATCTCTGTAACTTGTAATAGTCAAGGCCATGTAGCCATATATGTCAGCTTTTCATTTCTCGTTCACAGCAAATAACTGTTGGTAAACTAGTAATAGCAACATGTGTTTTCTAGTAGAGAGCATGCCAGATGTGGTTTTCCATTCCCTTTTTCTGGGGTCTCCCTGGCACTGTGCAGCTTCTGGGAGTCACAGTGGATAATCAAACTCCCAAACTCTGGCTCCACAACCAAATTACCTAAACTAAACTGGCTATTAATTTTCCAAGTCCCTTTAAAAAGACCTTAATCTGATCTCTATAGCTATATCTCGTAGTATGAAATGCCACCCTTCACTTTATATTATGTTTTAGGATTTTTTTTTCCTTTTTCTCTTCCTGGCTTTTTTGCAAGTCATATTAGATAATGTTGGTAATTACCATTAGAAGAGAGAAACATGTTCAAGATGAATTGTGTGGCAGTGACAGAGAGATAGGGTGTTTTGTTTTTTAATGTCTTCTTTTACCAAAACCATAACAATTCACAAAGTACCATAAATAACTTATGACCGGACTGGAGACATGCCTCCATGAAATTTTGGAATGAGGCACCTCCCTGTACTGGTTCACAAGCCGACCCTTCAAAATATTTCAGTATATTTATTAAAAATAGCCCATTGGGTTTTAGAAATAAACAATATTTTGCCTTCCTAGCTACTGTACCAAAGGGCTTAGACTGAGGCAGTTTGCCCCTGACAAAGGAATATCACTTCCCAAAATGCATCTGGCAATCTTAAATCAATATATACAGTCCATCAGAGAGCCGTTTATCACATCTGGCATTGTTTTTAGTTTTCAGCACCTTCTTTCTTCCACCTCTTTCCTCTCTCTTCCTGCCTTTAACAAAGCATCTCTCTTTATTAAACCTTTCCTGCCAGAGCTCATAAAATGTATGCTCTTGGTGCAGTGAAAGATCCAACCCTTGGAAAAGGAAGCCCAACCAAGTTCAGTGCGAACGCCATGCAGGTAAGTATTGGTAGGCTTTGGCATTGTGCTTGTCACCTTTCAATATGGCTGCAGATCCGTTCCTGCATTGGCAGGCCAGCTGTTCGACTAATTGATTCCATTCTGTGTGTCTTAAAATATCTACATCCAACGGGGCATGGCTCTCTGCTTGTGTATGCGATAAACAGAATGCTTACTAGTTTACAACGTTGTGCCGTACCAAAGGCCTGCCCTTGTCTGTCATTTCAGCCAAGAAAGGTGTTGGAGCCTCACAGCTTCAAAGAGAAGACATTTAAGAAGAAGAGAAAGGCCTGTGTTGTATGCAAGGAATCCATTGAGGCCCACGGACTGGTCTGTAAAGGTAAGAAGTCTTCTTCTGTTACAGTCCTTATGTTCATATTTTCACCAAGTTGCCGCGGGGGGGGGGGGAGCATGCAAAAGACATTTTGGTGCCGAAGGAAGAACAACAAATTGTGCCCCACCTATCCTCAGAGACCAGAGTAACCAAAGCCAACCCAAGTTATTTTGGCACCTGGCGCCAAAAAGCTCTTCACATTCCTTGCAATACAAATAGCAATAGCATTTGGACTTAGTGCACTCACTGGGGAGTTTACAGGTAATTATCATTTTGCCCCCAACACGCTCGGTATTCATTTACCAAACCTCAGAGAGGATGGAAGGCTGAGTCAACCTTGAACCTCATCAGGATCGAACTCACAACATTTTGGCTGCAGTACAGCAGTTTAACCACTGCGCCACCAAAGCTCATAACGTTGATACTAGGTATTACACTAGGTAATTCACCGATACTAGGTATCAAAATCGTACCACAACAGTATTAATGTGCTCGTAAAATACAGTAAAACCCTGACTTACATATGCCTCGAGTTACATAAAATTCGACTTACATAATGATTTTGTGCTAAAACCATGTCCCGATTTACACGATTTCCTATGGGTTTGCTTCGAGTTACATAAAGATTCTTTTTCCTATGGGTTTGCTTCAAGTTATGTAAAAATTCATTTCCCTATGGGTTTGCTTTGATTTACATAAAAATTTCATTTTTTTCTATGGGCTTGCTTTGAGTTACATAAAAAAACGATTTATGCAAAAGCCTATGGAACGGACTTCTTTTGTAAGTAGGGGTTTTACTGTATTAAGTATTACACAAGGTAATACACCGATACTAGGTATCAAAATCGTATCACAACAGTATTAATGTGCTCATAAAATAATGAAATGTGGCCAAGAGTTACACAATTTAGTAGCTGACAATTTCATGCCCTTTCAGGACACTCAAAGCCTGGTGATTGCAGGAAGCTGGTTCACCTTGCCTAATGGTAGGGCCAGCTCTAACAGAAAGAATAGGCAACTCAAGATGATTACTCCTGGCCTCATACAATTCATCGTCATTCCAACTGCTCCCAACCACAAAGTCAGAGTGTAGTGGCTCTAGTAGCTAAGGCTGACTGGAATGCGGCAGGTCAGTAGTTCGATTCCCAAGTACTGCAGATAGGAATGAGCTCCCATCTTTGTCCCAGCTCCTGCCAACCTAGCAGTTCGAAAGCAAGAAATTGCAAGTAGATAAATAGGGACTACTTCAGTGGGAAGGTAAACAGCATTCTGTGCACTTCAGTGTCTAGTCATGCCTGCCACATGACCACAGAAATTTCTGAGGAAGCAGACTGCGCTGGCTCTTCAGCTTTGAAACAGAGATGAGCACTGAACACTAGAGTCAGATACGAGTGGCTTTCGAGCAAGGGATACAATTACCTTTACCTTTATGATACAACAGAATTAAAGGACATTCATGGCTCCTTCTTCTAAAGAAATAATCTTCCAGTGTTCTTCAATACACTTTATTGGTGCACAATTAACAATAATATGCTTAAAATAATAATATTAGTCTGCCTTTTAAGATTGCAGTGTCTTGGTTAGAAATGTCTCTCTTATTTTTCTTACAGTGTGCAAAGTTGCAAGCCACAAGAAATGTGAAGCCAAGGTAGGAAAATTGTGACTTTGGCAGTATCAAGAAACAACTACTTGTGGGGAAGGGGGCTGCTTTTGAATGCTGTTAACCTTCACTTTACATTCTTTGAGGACAAATCCATGTTCTTTCTAGCCTATCATAAATCCCCCATGTCACTCTACCCCAAAGGTTGGTTGGTGTGTGTGAAAGAGCAACAAAACTCCCACAGTTCAAAATTCCTGTTCCTTGCGTGGGTCTCTTAGTTCTATGCTAAAGGATGCAGGCATTCTACCATCATGAGGTCAACTCCACATCCTACATTTTTACTATTTGATATCAAAATATTCTCTTTTTTAAAATCTGGAAATTGCTGTCTTCGACTATCCAGATCAGGGATGGCACGAAATGTTTGTCTGCCTGAGGTGAAATAGCAAATACTCCTCATCTCCCAACTCAAGTCATGATCCACAGTGCCCAAGATGGGTCAATTTATTTGACATGTAGAGTAGAAAAATCTCTTTCTCCATCCTTATAGCAGTAAAATATAACAACATGAACCAAAACAGCTAACCAGTTGTTGCTTTTTTAAAGTACAGTGGGACCTCAGTTAACAAACAGCTCGGTTAACATAAAAATCGCATGAATAGAAATCCATAGAAAATACTGGCTCGGTTTAAGGATTTCCCCCCAGAATGGATTAATTGGTTTTCAATGCATTCCTATGGGAAACCGCATTTCAGTTAACATATTTTGGTTTTCAGTGCATTCTTATGGGAAATTGCATGTAATGCAGTCCTCTGGGAAATTCGGTTTAAGTAATTTTCACTTTAAGAAACATCCCGGGGAACTCAGGTCTTAACTGAGGTTTTACTGTACTACAAAGCTGCTGTCTTGCCCTGCCTAACGGTAGAGCCGGCCATAATGCGCGTGCACATTTTCAGTTGACTAGGCGCTTTCAGAAATTTTAACCACTTTGAGAGGATACAATTTGAGTATCCCTGTTTGAAGGAGGGAGCTTTATTATTTCTTATTTCTCTATATTAGCATAATTGGTATTCATAGCACAAGAAGACAGATCTGTGTCCCTGGAAGTCTACCGTCTGAAACTGTGGTTCCCAATCTTGGGTGTTCTTGGACTACAGCTCTGTTGTGTCCTAATAGTGTAACCTTCTACATGTGATATCAATGTATCTGAACCAATGTAACCTTGCCAATGAGTAACAATGTAACCTTCAGCTGTACCACATAAACCCTGTAATAGGACGCGAGCTAATGACCACCAGCTGGCAGCAGCGAGCGTCCAAGCTCTCTTGGTCCAAACCCATCAAAGACCGCAGCGCGGGAAGTTTCCCGCCGCTACCTGCACCTGGACAAGAAGGGCGTGACCAGCCATGACGTCACGCGGACCAGTAGCCAACGGGCTACCGTGGAGCCACATTCAAATACGTTACTGCCTTATATATAGAGCTGTTCGTCCGCCATTACCTCATGTTCCCTCTGTCCACTATGCAATAAACCTGAGTTAACCCAGCCGTTGGCTGTGCTTTGTGTCTTGACTCTCATACACTAAATTGGCGACGAAGGTGGGATGATGGATCCCCACGGAGCCAGGACACAGAGCGGGTTCAACATCACCAAACCGCAAGACTGGGAGCTCTTTGAGATGGACTTCCAGGCGGCACTGGTGGAGCTCAAAGTCAAAGAAGACGACGAGGAAAGGAAGAGGGCCATCCTCACTCGCATGCTTGGGATGGAAACCAAGCGGACGCTGGTGGGCATCCTTGCACCGAAGAAGATGAGCGATTTCAAAGCCGGTGACATCATGAAAATGCTGCGTGAGCGTTTCCGACCCTCGAGGGCAATGTTTCCCGCTTGGAGTGCGTTTTGGAGGCGAGTTCAAGCGCCGGACGAGTCGGTAGAAGCCTTCGTAACGGCTATGAGGGTAGCCGCCGCCCCCTGCAAATGGGACCACATCCTAGAGATGGCCCTCAGGGACGGAGTGCTGTGTGGCCTGAAGGACAAGGAAGTACAGCGCAGCTTGATGAACAGGGAGCCACCACCCACACTGGAAGAGGTTGTAGAGGCCGCGGAAGCCGCGGAGTCCACGAATGCTGGAGTAGACGAGATGCACAAGTGGCGTGAGTGGCGTCCGAGGGCCGGCAAGGCGGAAAACTCATCGCACGGGAAGTCCGGTCAGTCGGTGCATGCAACCCGACCGACCTCGAAATCGTCGTCAGAGAGTAGCGATGGCGAGGAGGTCCAGAAGGTCCGGAGAGGCGGGCGCCGCTGCGATGGTTGCGGAGCGGCCCATGAGCGCGTGAAGTGCCCATTCAGGAAAGCCGAGTGCTTCAACTGCAGACGTCGGGGGCACATCGCCAAGGCGTGCAGGAAATGGAAAGAGGGCCGGAGACATTCGCAAGACCGTTCAGCCAGACCGGACCGTCCAGCGAGGCCCAAAGATGGCGCCCGGGCCACGAGGAAGCAGGACGGCGTGGGCCGCATCTCGGACGACAGCGAGGGCGACGCTCCTGTGTTCAACGTGTCTGCGGGACAGCCCCATTACTTTGTTGAGGTACTAGTACAAGGGACCCCTATTAGGATGGAAGTTGACTCGGGGTCCTCCTATTCTATAATTCCCCAGAGAGAGTTCTTGAAAATCGACCCCCACGTGCGGCCCAAACTTAAAGCGTTGAGGGCCACACTACGGGACGTTCAGGGGAACAGCATTCCAGTGTTGGGGGTCGGAACGTTCCGGGTTCGCTTTAAGAGACATTCTGCGGAACTTCCCCTAGTGGTGCTAAAAGGGGGGAGTTGTAGCCTCCTCGGAACACAGTGGTTTCAGCCCTTAGGCCTGTTCATAGGGGGGGTGCATGCCGTAGGCGAGGACCCAATACAAGCAGTATGTGACGCACACCCCGCCGTTTTTAAAAGTGGACTGGGAAAGTTCAAGGGACCCCCTGTAGCCTTCGACTTAGACCCGGAGGTCCGCCCGATAAGACTTAAACCGCGCAGGGTACCGTTCGCGCTTAAGGACAAAATAGAGGCGGAACTGGACAAACTGGTGGGTCAAGGAATTCTCGTTCCTGTGGATTCCGCGGAGTGGGAGACTCCAATTGTAACAGCACTGAAGGCTAACGGGGAGGTGCGCATTTGCGCTGATTATAAGTGTACCATTAATAAGGCAATCCGCCCTAATGCATACCCGGTGCCAGTGGTCAGCCACCTTCTGGCCAGGCTGAATGGGGGAAAGTGTTTCGCTAAACTCGATTTAGCACAGGCCTACCGGCAACTCCCAGTAACCCCCGCCACAGCGGCGGCACAAACAATAGTCACACATAAGGGGGCGTTCCAGGTGTCGAGGTTACAGTTCGGCGTGAACTCGGCACCTGGCATTTTTCAGTCGCTAGTGGAACGCCTCCTGAAGGGGCTGGAGGGGGTGTTGCCATATTTTGATGACGTGTTGATAACGGGGGGGAGTAAGGCCGAGCTGGCCCACAGATTGGATAAGGTCCTGGCCGTGTTCGAGAAAGCGGGGCTGCGACTGAGAAAAGACAAATGTGTATTTTACGAAACAGAGGTTGAGTTTTTAGGGTTCCGTGTCACACCCGAGGGAATTAGGCCGTCCAAATCTAAGGTAGCCGCCATTAAGAAAGCCCCTCGCCCCACTTCCAAAACCGAGCTTCAGTCATTTCTGGGGCTTCTCAATTTCTACCATACCTTCCTTCCACGGAAGGCGTCTGTCACCGAGCCGCTTCATCGGCTGCTTAAAAAAGAGGAAAAATGGCTGTGGGGTGACGAGCAAGAAAGAGCGTTCTCAGAGTTAAAGCAACTCCTCACATCCGAGGCAATCCTGACTCATTTCGACCCCAAACGGCCCATAGTTTTGGTCTGCGATGCATCCCCGGTGGGGGTGGGGGCGGTGCTTTGCCACGTGTTAGGCGACGGAAGGGAGGCCCCGATAGCGTTTTATTCAAGGTCCCTGTCCCAAGCAGAGCGGAATTACGCACAGACCGATAGGGAGGCACTAGCGATAGTAGCGGGAACCAAGAAATTTCACGATTTTCTGTATGGTCGGCCGTTCAAGATCGTTACTGATCACAAGCCCCTGTTAGGGATCTTCACTGCAAATAAGCCCACGCCACAGATCCTGTCCCCGAGGATGCTGCGGTGGGCTATTTTTCTTAACGCATATCAACATGAATTAGAATACCGGCCAGGGAAGGAAATCAGCCATGCAGACGCGCTCTCACGGTCGCCGTTACCATTGTCGGACGACCAGAAGGCAGGGGTAAGAAGAGACCGCCAGGTATTGCTAATAGAGGTTTTAGAGTCACCCCCGATAGTACCGGCCGACATTGCCAGGGCGACCGGAAAGGATAGAACACTAGAGAAGGTATGCTCGTGGGTGCAGAAGGGGTGGCTGGCGTCATCCCCAGGCACGGAATTCGACCCATTCTTCCGAAAGCGAGTGGAGTTGTCTTTAGAGAGGGGGTGCCTGTTGTGGGGCCAACGGGTGGTGGTTCCTACGTCCCTGCGGCCGAAGGTGCTAAAGCTGTTGCACGTCAGCCACCCGGGGATCGTCCGTTCCAAGGCGTTGGCCCGGAGTTACTTCTGGTGGCCCCAGCTGGACGCCGACATAGAGCAGATGGTTGGCACTTGTGAAGCATGTCAATGTTCTCGACCGGAGGTGGCCCGCCTACCACATAGGGAATGGGACGCAGCGAGGGGACCGTGGTCCAGGGTGCACGTAGATTTTGCTGGCCCATTCCGGGGAACCATGTTTCTCCTGGTGGTGGATGCATACTCAAAGTGGCTGGAGGTCATTCCGGTAAAGAGCACATCCTCCGCCACTACCATTCGCCAGCTAAGGAGGGTCTTTTCCACGTTCGGTTTACCCGACACTTTGGTCAGCGACAACGCCAGTTGTTTCACGTCCGCTGAGTTCGCGGCATTCATGGAGGCAAATGCAATTCGGCATGTCACATCCGCGCCGTTTCACCCGGCCACGAATGGCCAAGTGGAACGGTTGGTGCGCACCACAAAAGATGCGCTGCGGCGCATGGGCTCGGGAGATCTACATCACCAGGTGTGTCAATTTCTATTAGCGTACAGAGTGACCCCCTTAGCGTCTGGTTACTCGCCGGCCGAGCTGCTGATGCGGAGGAAACTGACCACGCTTTTGTCCAGGCTAGACCCGTCGAGGGTCGAGGACAAAGGGAAGAACATAGGGTTAGCGGTCTCGAAAGGTTTCGGCATAGGCGATCCGGTACATTGCAGGAACTATGCCAACGCAGGCCCAGCCTGGGTGCCAGGGACGATAATAGAACAGACGGGGCCAGTGTCCTATCAGGTGGAAACTAGCACCGGCCTCCTCTGGAGGAGGCACGCTGATCAACTGAGGCACCGAGTGAGCGAGGGGCCGACCAGTGGAGCACAGCGACATGATTCAGCGATAGGGTTCTCCCCCACCCGTTTAGCCCAAGGGGGAGACAGGGGGGAAAGCAGCGAGCCCGACTCATATCCTTTTGATACCCCAGTTCGATCCGAGCCCGGGGGGAGGGAAAAGGAGTGTGCGGCCGCCGCTGCCGCTTCCCCCGAATCCGATTTTGATTTTGATTTTGCGAGCCGGGGGGGTTTTTCGGAGTGTTCCCCCACCCATCCAAGCGAGAAGAGGGGTTTTTCGTTAGTCCCCAGTGCCCCCGGTTCTTCCCAAACAAAGCACACACCTCCCAACAAAGCCGCGGAGCCGCGGCAAACCACTAACGAGTCATCCTCTCCGATTGCAGGGCAGGAAGCCAGGGAGCAAGGAGGAGGGAGCGAAGCCGGGGCAGGGCAGCCCGCGCCGAGACCCCAGCGTGTTCGAAATAAGCCATCTTGGTTGAGAGACTTCGTCTCATCCTAGGGGGGAGGAGTGTTGTGTCCTAATAGTGTAACCTTCTACATGTGATATCAATGTATCTGAACCAATGTAACCTTGCCAATGAGTAACAATGTAACCTTCAGCTGTACCACATAAACCCTGTAATAGGACGCGAGCTAATGACCACCAGCTGGCAGCAGCGAGCGTCCAAGCTCTCTTGGTCCAAACCCATCAAAGACCGCAGCGCGGGAAGTTTCCCGCCGCTACCTGCACCTGGACAAGAAGGGCGTGACCAGCCATGACGTCACGCGGACCAGTAGCCAACGGGCTACCGTGGAGCCACATTCAAATACGTTACTGCCTTATATATAGAGCTGTTCGTCCGCCATTACCTCATGTTCCCTCTGTCCACTATGCAATAAACCTGAGTTAACCCAGCCGTTGGCTGTGCTTTGTGTCTTGACTCTCATACACTAAAAGCTCCCAGAAATCTTGGCCAGCACAGTCCATAGTGAAAGCTTTTGGTAGCTGTAGTCCAAGATTTTCTGGGGACTTGGAATTAGGAAGCAATTATCTTAATTCAGATGCAAGGGGATAGGGTCAAAGGAAGGAGAGGGAAGTAGAAGCAGAGGAAAGGAAGCAAAGCAGAGCCAGGAAATTATATCAGTCAGCTTCAAGTGCTTGTGCTTGATTTCAGATGGGAGCTGTTTTATTTGTTGTTACTGAGTTGGCAATGGTCTCATATTCAGATTTTTCGAGTACACATGCATTTAAAGCATGGATTTCCAACCTTTTCAAGCCAGAGGCCGGGTCACACTCTCTCAGTCAGCTTCAAGGACCGGATGGCCATTTTGCCCTGCCTGCATGATGGGGTGGCCATTTTGTCCCAACAGCTACAAAGGGGTGTCCATTTTGTTTCTCAAATGCCCTTGGAGTGGGGGGTGGGCCACATGAAATGGCACCATGGGCCAGATCCAGCCCACAGACCTTAGGTTGGGAACCACTGATTTAAAGAGTATAAAATTATGCATCAACGTTTCGGTGCCTGTGCTGTGCTATATTGTGGGGATATGAAGCTATGCTCTCATTTCGAGCCTGATACTGTTCCAACAACTGGAATAGAGAAGGGCCTGGAGAAATTGTCATAGCTTCAAAATGAGGAATTATGTGGTTCCATACATTACTGCTGAGGCTATGATGCACATAATTTACTGTCAGGAATGCTGGGTTGCTTGGAGTGGAATTGCTGCTCAGGAAACATAAAAGTCTTAGCAAGGGCTCTCTGAGGCCCAGGAGAGACCTGTGGTGTGATCAAGGTCTGATCCCAGAAGGGCATAAGAGACCATCTGTAACTCAGAGGGTGGCAAAAAGAGGAACGGATGCAGTTCATGAGAAAACCCTTCACTAACAGGCAAAGGTCAGATGTTAAGACCTCAGAAGGACCTCCCGAGAGCTTCACAAATGCTCTGGAACATTCCTGGAGTCTTTTAGTCTATGAACAGGGGGGAGAAAGGGGGGGATTGAGATATTCTGTAGTGGTTTAAAATCCAAGGTGGGTTTTTTTAAAAAAATGTTCAAGTGCAAATAAGAACATGCAAAACTTAAGGTCTTTGTCTTTCTTCATGTGTGTGTTTTTCATATAGAAAGTATTGGAAAATCCATGTCAATATTTAAACCCCATGATTTTGCTTTAGCTTGTGCTTTGGAAGGGTGGTTTTTTTTCCTTCCAGCACAATGAATTATTTTCCCCTGTAACGGGTTCATTTAAAATCTTATAGGAAGCAGGGATGTCCAAGACATTCTCTTCTGCTCAGTCTGTTGTCTAGGCAGAGAAATTCTGCAACTTCCATATCCTCCTTCTCCCTCCTTCTTCCTCCTCCAGATCAGTGTTTGGACTTCCAAAGTGAAGCCACTTTCTTGGCTTTATCATTGGCCAAAATTAAAACTTCATCAGTACATGCTACAACCTGAAATGATAGTTCTACATACTGAGTCTTCCTTCATCCCCTGCTTTATCATGAAATGGTTGTATGAAGCAAAACCTTAGGTCATCACATGGGCTAACTGAGGACAAAAGTACCCAGCATGTTGGGGGCAAAATGATATCCTCTTTATGTTGTATGCAAATATACTTGAAGCCAAGAGGGTGTTAAAAGGAAGAGACAATGAGCCAATCGGCTTCAAGTATATCTGCATACAACATAAAGAGGATATTTCAGTAGTCTTGTCTTAAACACATATTTTTAAAAAATGAAATTGAGGTACACAAGGCTAAGGCAGTAGACAATTAAGTGATATAAGTGTAAAAAACAGTTCCATGAGAAATCACCATATTATTATGGGAGGGAAAGAGATTTAAAATAGATTTTTTACAGTATTTATCTCTTCCACTGCAGCTGAGGCTGGCCTGTTGGGGCTGGCCTGCTGCATTCCTCCTCGTGAAGGGCAGCAGTGGTGCTTAGGTGCCTAGGGGGTGCTTCCTCCTCCACTGGGAGAGCCCAACACTCCTCCACTTCTAGGTTCTTGGATGTGCCTGGATTGTGGGGAGGAGTGTCATGGCCTGGTGGGTTGGGGGCATGGCCTGGTAGGGTGGGGGTATGGCCCAAAATTTCCCTTATTTTCAAGTCCAAAATTTGACAGGTATGCCCTCGTGCCTTAGCTTTTTGCCCGAGAGAAGGTGTTTGCAGTCACAGAATGCCCTCAACTGGGCTGCTGTAGGAAACAGTTTGCCTTTGTGCATCTATTCCTGAGCTACCTGCCCATGAAGGAGAAGGGAAGCTGTGGTGTTTGGAGGTTCTGCATCCTGGTCATGAACATGCCATTCATTCAAACCTAATAAACCAGGATTTGTCAGATAATGAGATCAGAGTCTTATTATGATGCTCAAACAGAAGCACTATATACAGTGGTGGGCTCCAAAAAAATTTACTACCTACTCTGTGGGCATAGTATGGTGAGTGTGGCCAGGGGGAAAGCCCTGCATTGCACCTGAATTAGGACTACTTTATTTCAAAACTTGGATTGGCAGGGCCAGGCAGAATTTCTGCTACCGGTTCTGGTGAACTGGTGCAAACCTGCTGATGCTCATCACTAACTATATAGACTTGCTCTTATCAATTCAATCCCCTTAGGAAAAACCTCTTAACTGTTAAAGCATTATAACAATGGAACCACCTTCCTTGAGAGGTGGTGAGTGTTCCAATCATACCTGTCAACCGTGGCTCCGGAAAATCCGGGACCTGTGCAGAACGGTTCTGCGTAGGTCGCTTTTTATGCATGCGTAAAACCTTTCTACGCATGCGTAAAAGCGACTTGCACAGAACCGTTCTGCGCAGCTCGCTTCTACGCATGCGTAGAAGGCTTTTACACATGCGTAGAAGGCTTCTACGATCCCCTTCTGCACAGAAGCCTTCTACGCATGCGTAAAAGCCTTCTACGCATGCGTAGAAGCGAGCTGCGCAGAAGGGATGCGCAGTAATGCCTGCCCCCCCCCCGCTGCCAAATTCCGGGGTTCCGGCAGCTCCAGGCGGGAAATGGCGAAAATTGGTGCCGAAAAACGGGAAATCCCTGCCAATCCGGGAAGGTTGACAGGTATGGTTCCAATGCTGGAGGCATTTAAGAGAAAGGTAGTATCTGTCAGAAATGCTTTGATTTGGATTCCTGCGCTGAGGAGGGGGTTGTACTCAATGGCCTTATAGGACCCTTCCAATTCCATTATTTTATGTTTTGCACAAGGGACTGCAGTGGCTCAAGTGCCTGATACGCTGACTGGGAGGCGGAAGGTCAGCAGTTCGATTCCCGAGTACTGCTGGATGGAATGAACTCCCATCTGTGTCCCAGCTCCTGCCAACCTAGCAGTTCGAAAGCAAGAAATTGCAAGTAGATAAATAGGGACCACTTTGGTGGGAAGGTAACAGCGTTCTGTGTGCTTCGGTGTCTAGTCATGCCTGCCACATGACAATGGAAATGCCTGCAGCAGCAGCCAGCACTGGCTCTTCGGCTTTGAAACAGAGATGAGCACTGCACCCTAGAGTCGGATACGACTGGCTTTCGAGCAAGGAAAACCTTTACCTTACTATGTTTTGCACCTATTCTTTCAGTAGCAGGCCACATAATTTGATATCTTCCAATTACAGAGGAACCTCATATAACGATTGCCTCCTTTAGCAAAAAATAATAATAATCGCATAACAAAAAGAAATTGAAAAACATGGCACCTCGCATAATGAAAATGTTAGCTATGTGAAAATAGCGCCCCCTATGGGGGAAAGTCGTATAACAAAAATTTTTGCTATGCAAATTGGCGTCCCTATGGGGAAAACTTGCATAACGAAAATTTCTATGGGAAAATTCGCTTAGCGGAATTTTTTTCCGTTATACAAGTTTTTCCATAGAAATTTTCGTTATACGAGTTTTTTCCATAGGAATTTTTGTTTTATATATATAAAAAAATTCATATAATGAAAAAAATCACATAGCAAACAGCCTTGTGGAATGAATTTTTTCGTTATACGAAGTTCCACTGTACTTGTATCCTTGAGTACTCTTGACTTGGGCTCCCACCCTGGTTACTATCAGGCCCACACTTTATGGGAATAATATGACAATAATAGTCCAGGAGAAAAAAAATTGCTTTTTCTGATACCATGAATAATAGTCCAGTAGAAATAATGCTTCAATATAATGTGTTCATTCTGTGACTCTTCATTGACAGAGGTTGTGAATACAATAAAACCCCGACTTACAAATGCCTCGAGATTCGAAATTTTTGAGATACAAAATGATTTTTTCGTAACCCACGGACCCGACTTACGAAAAAAACGAGTTGTGAAATACCCCAACATGCTAAAGTTAAGTTTTTTAGTGCCCAAAATGGCACTGGTGCCATTTTGGGCACCAAAAATCAGTCCCAGCCACTCACCCACACTGCTGGAAGTGTAAGAAAAGGAAGCAGCAGCAGCAGCCAGAAGGTAAGAAATCTCTCCGGTTTTTTATTTATTTTAATGCATGCCTCGAGTTATGAAAAAAATTGAGTTATGAAATAGGCCAGGGAACCGGTTTTTTCCGTAACTCGGGGATTTACTGTAGTAGCTTTTTAAAAAAATCTCAATTTTTGAAATGTCTCCATCAGCATGAATGGGTTGGCCAATCTGGAAGTTGCAGTTTAAAAAAACAAGAGCTTTTTCAAGTTATGCCAACTGGTCCTCTTATCTGCTCTTTTGCTCATGGCTATCCATCCTACCTGTATTGTCATCCAGGCTTGTAGGTAGACCAGGAAGCTGTATTTTCTCTTGTCACGTAATCTATTTATTGCTCTGTCCCCCTGACCTTAAAAAACCCATGACTTAAACCTTTGCAATGCCAAAGGGTTTCAAAGGCATATTAACAATTAGGTTCGGGGTCGGGCTTTTCATGTCTTCTAATTAGAGTTGTCATAATTCTCTCCCACAAAACCGGGACAGAAATATACTTAACAAAAATGGGTGGGTTATCTACAAAATACCCTTAAAGAAAACATGATATAATGACAGCTATAAAACACTTTCACATTAAATATATCAATACATAAATGAATTTATTCACAACAGTTAATTCTTACTGTAAGACGATCTGTTGTACCTCTGAGAAGTTGCATCACGGTCAACTCTTAACATCCACTGGTCACACTTATCGGGCAGTGGTGTGAGGCGAGGACGTTAAGATTTGTCTACAGGTATACTCCAACTCCAATGTGGCAGGAAATCGCTCATTTGATGGCGAGAGCTCGGATTTATTTTAATGGTGTGTAAGTTTTAAAAATCTGGGACTTTAACATGATTTTTCTTGAACTGGCTGGGACAATTTTTCCAACCTTGAATCCGGGACAATTCCGGTTTTCCGGGATGTATGGCAACCCTACTTCTAATATAAATAGAAAACAGGGATTAACTGAGACAACATCCCCTTTGCTTTGCGAGCCATAATTCCAACATCTCATGAATTCAGAAACACTACAGCTTTTTGGAACACTTTCTCTGGATGTCCACCTGAACAAGTTAGGTCAGCATGTACAGTTGCTGTGGAGTAATATTCTGCTGTGGCCCAAGAAGCTGTGTATCCCATGCCCTTATGAGATCCAGACCTCTGGCCCTTTAAGCTCACATGGGGCTGCTTTTCTCTATTGTGTAATTACAGAGCTGAGTTTGCCTTGGAGTTGGGCCAAGGAACTGCAGCTGGAGGAGCAGCCACTTAACGTCAGACGGCTGTTGTTCTAGGACTTCATTTTTTTAAAAAAGGATCAGTGTTGACTTCTGCAAACACAGCTCTGGTCTCAGGAAAAGAGATATATTTCCGAGGAGAACCAGAGTGAAGAGAATCCAGAGGGAAACAGCAAGAGAGGCATCAATGAGAGCGTGGAACAAGTACTGTAGCTTCCATTTCCACCCATGGGATCGTGATTCTTCCACTTCCCTCCACGTCGCTGGTGTCTTTTACGGGAAGATTCCCCACCGGACATGAGATGGGGGAAGTCTGTACATTAATATACTGCATTAGATTGTGTGTGGCTTGGAGAACTGCAGACAACCTGGCTTAGGAGGACTGTCATCCTAAACAGGTGGGTAGAAAGACTGTGATGTTCATCTAGCAAAATTGTATATGCTTCTTTCACCGGTAGGGGGCAGCAGAAGGGACGGTGTCAGTGGAAACTGGGAATTGGTGCATACCTGTCAAGTTTCCCATATTGGCTGGGATTTCCCATTTTTACGCCCCTGTTCCTCCCCTTTTCTGCCGCCATCCCATATTTTGAATGGCGGGGAAAGTAGCTACTGCGCATGCATGCCACTGCCTCTGATGGCCACGCATGCGCAGTAACTGATTTCCTGGCCGAAGGGGTTTCTGCGCATGCGCACAGAGGTTTCTGGCATGTGCGCCACTTCCTCTGATGGCCATGCATGCACAGCAACCCATTTCCTGCCCAGTGCCTGGAAACCTACTGCGCATGCATGCCCGGCTCCCAGATTTCCAAAACTGCGACTTGACGGGTATGAATTGGTGGTGTTGGGCAATTAAGACTGAATGAGTATTTTTTTTTAAGGAAGAAGGAGCTCATGAATGTGTTGCTTTGAGTTACTTACTCATTTATTAAATTATACCCTATCTTATAAAAAGATAACATGGCTAATAACTGGAGATAGAAAGGACTACATGGCAGGCTGAGTTAAAAATCAATGATTTGTTAATATCAATTTTAATATTTTTTAAAAAAATTAAGATGGATTTTTTAAAAAAATATTTATTTATTTATTGCATTTTTATACCACCCATTTGGGAAATTTCCTACTCTGGGCGGTGTACATATAACGACTGTATCAAATAATATAATAAAACACACAACAAATTAAAAATAAGCTAAAAAGCCTTTTGAGGCTAAATCTTTTTAAGATACGGGATAGTCCAAAGGTTATTCATCATGAAATAAGGATTAGTTTTTAATTATGTAGCATGAGGCTGTGTTTTTATGCAATGTTTAATTTTTTTGGTAAACAGATTCCGTGAATCCGTTCCCAAGGTCATGCTCTTCCAAAGGTTTCTGTTAAGAGTATTGGGCAATTTTTCTTTTGAAGATATAATCACAGATTTTTGGTTTTACAGTTCTGAATACTGTGAATTTGTGTCTCCAGCAACCACATGCCTCTTCTCAGCAGAAAAAAGTTATAAAATAAACATACAGACTTTAGAAAAAGACCTTGAACTGATATTTCCTTTGCAAATCTGTGCACACAGAATCAACCTTTTATCTCTTAAGTCAGGGATTCATAACCTATGACCCGTGGGCTGGCCCCAGCCCCGCCACCGTTCCATGCGGCCAGTGGCAGCAACTCCAGAAGAGGAAGCGGACGTGTTTACAACAGCTGTAAATGCACCCGTGCATGTGCAAACACACCTACCGTATTTTTCGCCGTATAAGACGCACTTTTTCTTCCCCAAAACTGGGGGGGGAAGTTGGTGCGTCTTATACGGCAAATATACGGCAGCCGCGCTCTCCCCGCCCCCACCATTGGTGGGGAGATAAAGGGAGCCGCGCCACGCCGCGCGAAGCCGTCCCTCCCTGCCACCGGGCGGGGAGGTTAAAAGGGCTCCCTGGCCGAGGGAGCCGAAGACGCCGCCGACGCCGCGCCGTGCCGCGCCGCGCGAAGCCGTCCCTCCCCGCCCCCTGCCACCGGGCGGGGAGGGACGGCTTGGCGCGGCGCGGCTTGGCGCGGCGCGGCGCGGCACGGCACGTCGTCGTCGTCTTCGGCTCCCTCGGCCAGGGAGCCCTTTTAACCTCCCCGCCCGGTGGCAGGGGGTGGGGAGGGCCGGCTTCGCGCGGCGTGGCATGGTGGCGGCGGCGGCGGCGGCTTCGGCTCCCTCGGCCAGGGAGCCCTTTTAACCTCCCCGCCCAGTGGCAGGGGGCGGGGAGGGACGGCTTCGCGCGGCGCGGTGCGGCGGCGGCGGCGGCGGCGGCGGCTCCCTCGGCCAGGGAGCCCTTTTAACCTCCCCGCCCGGTGGCAGGGGGCGGGGAGGGACGGCTTCGCGTGGCGCGGCGGCGGCGGCGGCGGCGGCGTCTTCGGCTCCCTCGGCCAGGGAGCCCTTTTAACCTCCCCGCCCGGTGGCAGGGGGCGGGGAGGGACGGCTTCGCACGGCGCGGCGGCGGCGGCGGCGGCGGCGGCGGCGGCGGCGGCGGCGGCGGCGGCGGCGGCTCCTTCGGCTCCCTCGGCCAGGGAGCCCTTTTAACCTCCCCGCCCGGTGGCAGGGAGGGACGGCTTCGCGCGGCGCGGCGCGGCGCGGCGCGGCGCGGCGCGGCGCGGCGCGGCTCCCTTTATCGGCGGGGAGATAAAGGGAGCCGCGCCGCGCCACGCAAAGCCGTCCCTCCCTGCCACCGGGCGGGGAGGTTAAAAGGGCTCCCTGGCCGAGGGAGCCGAAGACGCCGCGCCACGCCGCGCTACGCCGTGCCGCGCCACGCGAAGCCGTCCCTCCCCGCCCCCTGCCACCGGGTGGGGAGGTTAAAAGGGCTCCCTGGCCGAGGGAGCCGAAGACGCCGCGCGAAGCCGCGCGAAGCCGCGCCACGTCGCCCCCTGCCACCGGGCGGGGAGGTTAAAAGGGCTCCCTGGCCGAGGGAGCCGAAGACGCCGCCGCCGCGGCGCTCTCCCCGCCCCCACCATCGGCGGGGAGATAAAGGGAGCCTTCCGTGGCCCGGGAGGCTCCGAAGACGCTGCCGCCGCCGCGCTCTCCCCGCCCCCACCATCGGCGGGGAGATAAAGGGAGCCTTCCGTGGCCCGGGAGGCTCCGAAGACGCTGCCGCAGCCACGCTCTCCCCGCCCCACCATCGGCGGGGAGATAAAGGGAGCCTTCCGTGGCTCCGAAGACGCCGCTGCTGCGAAGCATCGTGCCCTCCCGGCCCTTTGTTCCTCTTGGAGGTTGACTAGGGCAGGTAGTTTTTGACTTTGAGTATTTTTGTGGTGGCTTTATTGTATGTGGGGTTTCTGAAAAGATGTGTTTTTTTTCTTCCCTTTTAGTACAGTATTTGGCTCAGAATCTTTTTTTTCTAGATCTTCCTTCTTTAAAATTGGGTGCGTCTTATATGCCGGAGCGTCTTATAGGGCGAAAAATACAGTACCACAGTTTACAGCAGCATTTGCAGCAGGGGAAACTACGTGTCTGGCCTGCTCAGCTGTCTGAGAGGGAGTTGTCCGGCCCGTGGCATGAAAACCTTGAGAACCCCTATCTTAAGTGCTAGGTTTTTTAAAAAAAATCATTGGCTAGAACAGGAGTCAGCAATCATTTTAGGTTGGGGGCTAGGTCATGCTCCTTCAGACAGTTGAAGGAGGCGGATCCGCAGCTGTCGTAAATGTGTTTCCAGCTGCTGTAAATGCATCCATGGCCGCTTCTGGCAGCAGCAGCTGAAGCGAGGGTGCAGGCCAGATGGTTTGGCACCATGCGCTGGATCTGGCCCATGGGCTGTCAGTTGCCGACCCCAGGACTAGAAGATTATTGGGGGCAGAATAGATCTGTAAAAGAAGTTAAGAGTGGGGTGGGAGGGGCAAGCAGTAAAAATGAAAGTGAAACTTTTTTGAGTTTCATCTCATAAGCCTTTATGTAGAAAACCATGATTTAAATATAGTCTTGCTTATTTAAGGTCTTATTTAAGTTGTGTTTTAAATGAAATTGATTTGCATCAGATTCATCCTACCAAATGGTCTGTGTCCATTGGACCTCTAATAAATTCAAGAGGGCATAAGTCCACCCTATTGTCGTCTTCTCCTTTACACCTTTGTGAATTAGGTTAGGCTGAACAACTGGCAGACCTGAACATCGCCCAAGCCAGAACTCCTGTTTGGAAATAACTTGTAGAGAGCTGTTTATTGTAGGTTAACTGCACATCGGGGCAAAAACACTTGAAGCACGGTCTATGTTGCCTGGATCCCGCAGGCACTGGCACTGGCAGGAGACTGTGTTGGTAGCAGCAGCAGCGTTGCTGGAGGGAGTTTCCATGACTGTCAAAAATGCTCATGCTGTTGCCACACTCCTGGCTGCCACCATCTAGCCACCAGCTGGACAAGCCGAGCTGACGCAGAGGAAACCCTATGGTGGTTTAAAATGATGTGCGTTGAGTGCCATTTCAAGCTGCAGTATGGCTTGTGTCACATGAAGCTACAAAAGTCACTTTGTATTCCATATGGGTCCCCTACCCCCCACTCCCATTGTGTGTTGCAGCCCCAGTTGAGTTTTGTTGCAGGACACGGACTTGAATCCAGATCTTCCCAGTCTGTGTCCAATGTTCTATTAAATTACATGGTGCATCAAATAAACAGCAAAGAAAGACATTGTCTTATGCAGGGATTTCAAACCTTTTTAAGCCGGGGGCTAAGTCACACTCTTTCAGTCAGCTACAAGGGCCGGACAACCATTTTGCCCAGACTGCACAATGGGGTTGGCCATTTTGCCCCTACAGCTTCAAAGGGGTGGCCATTTTGTTTCTCAAATGTCCTTGGAGGGGTGGGGGGCCACATGAAATGGTGCTGCAGGCTGGATCCAGCCCACAGGCCTTAGTTTGGGAACCCCTGGTCTTATGGATAGTGAGAAGGCGTTTCTGGTCACTCTTAAAGACTGGATTTTGTTGGATCCAGAAGCCTTTTGTTTCATTCAGCAAGGCCATTCTTATATTTTATATTTATATTTTTAGTTGGCAACTACAATATCACATTGTCTGAATGGATGTGAATATCTCTTGGTTCTCGTTTCGTTTATTTGATTTGTATGCCGCCCACTCAGCATAGGCCGACTCAGGGTATTGTTGCATTGCCATGATTTCTCTATCTCCTTCCTATTCTTCTTTTCTACTGAGACATTATGCTTATTTTTAAATTCCCGTAATGAAATGTGTTTTTGTTTTTGCTCATTTTCCTTAAAGTGCATGTTTGTTTAATTTTTTTACACATCGCCCCCATTGATCAATCCCTCCTTATGCATCTATCGTCCACTGTACGCATTGTACCCAATCACATTTTAAAGCATGCACTATGGACTGTGTAGATGTTATTTCTCCGAGTCAGCCTGTACAACATACACATGTTCAGATACTCAAGATAAGATGTGTTTCTTTTGGCAGAGAGATACAAAATTCTGCTTTTGTCAAATTGTTCACCATTCCAAGCAGCAGGTACAGCTTGATCTATAAAGCATGGGCCTAAGGTAGAAATGTAGAGATTTTTGGATTTTGTACCATAATCCTCAGCATTCCCCATACAACTTTAATGTATGGGGGATTGTGGGGATTGTAGTTTAAAAAAAAAACCTACACCTCTAGGTAAAGGTCACCCTTGCTCAAAAGCTAGTCATATCTGACTCTCAGGTTTAATGCTCATCTGTTTATAGCCAAATAGCCAGTGCTCTCTGTGTCTGCAGATGTTTCTGTGGACATATGACAGACATGACTAAACACTGAATGCTGCTTACCTTCCCACCGAAGTGGTACCTATTTATATACTTACAATTTCTTGCTTTCAAACTGCTAGGTTGGCAGAGGCTGGGATAGAGACAGGAGCTCACTCTATCGTGCAGCACTCGGGTCTCAAACTGCTGACCTGCCAACCTTCCAGTCAACAAGTTCAACGTTGTGTGCATTTGACTAATAGTGAAATTTCAGGGTTACAAGCAGAATATTTTTCCTAGTCCAGCTTGGAGATTCGACCATGGACCATCTGTGTGTGAAGCTGGAACTCTGCCCTGACCCAAGAGTCCTTTTCTTTCACTAGGGAGCCACCACAGAAAGGATTCCCTTGGTGGTAGTGGTTACAGTTCTGAATTTGAGGTTTCACGACTGTGCCCTGAAAACACGTTTAAATAATTTTTAACCACCAGATGGAGAAGGCTGTTTCATTTGCCTTTGCCTTGAGAGGACAATAATAATTTTCCATGCTTTACTCTGATGCTGGTTTGTAGCTGATGGGTTGTACTGGCCTCTTTTTTCTGTCATAAAATGTAGGGTTGTGTTTTTGATTAAATTTATTACTCCTCGTATTTTAAGTTGAGTCTTTTTGTTGCATATAAACTCTTTGTTAGCTGCCTTAGAAGTTGCTTTAATGAAAGGCAGGATTCCTGCTTATTCATAGGATAGCTTCCAAGCCAGCCATATAACTGTTTAAAATGAATACATAAAAATATAATTAGCTCATTAAAGGAAAGGGATGTGGGGAGGGGAAGCTAAGAGAAAGATTTTGGCCTGTGCTGTTTAGGGTGAAGAGCTTTTCTCAAACACTCTCTTCAAACGATCCCCTGTGGTGTCCGGCTTATTTCTTGAGTGATTTCTCTGGAGTGGTTTAGCTCTGCTCTCTGATCTACACATTTTTTTGTACATTGACAAACTTCAGGATCTTTGCGGAAGGCATTGGGATAGCCCAAGAATAGATAGCAAGAATGGTAGACCACATAACAAGCACTGTACCCAAAATAAAGCACTGTGCAGCAATTCAGTAGGAGGGCTTTGCTCACACAGTGTGCTTGATTATGATAATGGGTGTGTGTGGGGTGGTCGGTGCATGTACACACACTTACACATCAACCCACAGAATCACATTGCCTGGTGATTGTATCACTTCATTCATTCTCTGTATTACTGCTTGGGCTGGCTGGCTAGCTCAGTGGTTTAGTTATCTGAATGCAGAGCCAGAAGTTGGAAATTTGATTCCCCATTGTTCCTTTCTGGAGAAGACCTACCCTGTGTGGCTTGGGCGATCTGCACACTCCCAGGGCATCTCCAGAAGAAAGTAATGGTGAATCACTTCTGGGTACTGTCTACCTAGAAAACCTTGGGAAAGGGTTACCATAAGTCAGAATTGATTTGATGATACATCATCATTCTTCTTTTTCTTTTTCTTCTTCTTTAAAATCTATCATTAGATTCATATTCAAAGCCTGCTATAAAATTAACAGTTCAATCCCTAACCAAGGACTTAAGAACTGTTAAGGTAATGTCTAAGTATATTGACAGTTCCTGGTTAAGTCGTTTTTGGTAGAGTTAGGATGTTCAAGTCCAATAAATCCAAAATTTCCAAATATTCAAAGAGTCCTTTAGGTATTGCTCCAAAGGCTCCAATCACTATGGGTACAACAACAGTTTTCTTCCTCCATAAATGCTCCACTTCAATTTGCAAATCATGATATTGGTGTGTGTGTATGTGGTGGTTCCCTATACCTCTTAGTGGGCACATCTACAGCTGTCATAAACATGCCCGCTTCCAGGAGGCTTGGTCATGCCTGCTCAGCTGTTCATGGGGCGTGGTCAGGCCCACGGTGTCCAAATTTTGGGTACCCTTGATGCAAGAGATACATAAAGGAGACAAGAGAAAGAAGCCAGAAGTCAAGGTGGCTCAGGGCAGAAACACATATCTCATGTTTGAGAAAGCAGACTTCAGAAGAATCCTACAAGTTCTGGTGACTAGTTAAACAACACAAGCTAATTGGTTAATAACAGAGTGAAAAAAGCCCCTGCTGTGCACTTCAGCAGCTAAGGAATCCTTTCTTTTGAGCTATCTGTAACAAGGAAGGATGTATAAATCAATCTTGCGCAAAACTGACTTGGATACATTTCTTCTCCCTCTTCATTGTTTCCATCTGTGGTGTGTGGAAAGAGGAGAACATAGAGCTTTTGTGTGTTCTGAATTATCATGCCATTAAATAGAGATGTGTTCATTTTGTTAAGAAGCAGCCTATATGATGCGGCTGGGAGGCCCACTAGCTCTTGGCCTGTTAAGTTGAGCTGCTCGGCCCGTTTTCCTTTCTCCTAGAATTTCCCACATCCTGGCGACCTCCCCTCCTGGTCCCTGTAGGCTGATCCAGATGTTTTCCCAAGCCAGGGCTTGCTGGAGGGAAAGCAAAGAAGCTGGGAGAGGAGGAGGGAGGAGGAGGAGCAAGAAGCTTCCTTCAGTGCATCATGTGTGAAATGTGTCTAAATCCTGCATCCCAAATATTTCCCACAGCTGAATAGTGGGAGAAACACTGAGGGTAGGAATGTCTGCCACATGTGAGGTGAAGCAGAACAGAGCAAGAGGAAGATAATGGTTTTGAAAAGGTTGCCTTTTAGGTTGAATAATCTGATAATATTAGCTGGAGGAATCTGGAAATCATAATACAAAAAAAAATAACCTTTTTAAGTTCTGGGTGTAGCATTAAGCAGGGATCCCCCTTCTAACCAAGATGGCTTGCATGCAGAACTTCCCTGAATGACTACCAGAACTTAGTTCTGGTATTCATTCCTCTGGGGTGGGTAGTTTCTCTGGCTATTAGGAATTTGAGGATTGAGGCCTAGTAGCATTCTCCATAGGCACCGAGAAAGAAGGATGCTTGTTTACCTAATTTACCTTTCAATCCCTCTGTCTTGTTTTGAACTTTGACAGGGCATTTGAGGAAGGTGTTGGTATAGCCCAACAGAAGTAGGGTTGCCATAATTCTCTCCCACTAAACTGGGACAGCCACGTGACATTGCATTCTTCAAACTATACATGCGTTGGATGGGCTGTCAGGGAGACCGCGGCTCTAAGACCCCGTGGAATCCCCGTCCGGGGCGGACAGCCTTCGTCAACTTAAAATAAACTTTAGTCAAGAGGTTTCCCCCCGTGTGATTCTTCTTGCAAAAGACTGTTCTTGATGGTTCTATTTTTATTTTTTTGAATACAATTTCTCGGGCCACTCTTGAAACCACCCTTCCTCCCCCTGAGGTCACCCCACTCTCCCCTTCACACACACCCCACTGAAGTAGACTCACCCTCAAACCTTTGGAAGAAAGTTCTAAAGAGGGGCCCGGAACAGCAATGCAGTCCATGGTGCCTACGTTTCCCTCCAGAAGGAGAAAAGCAAGAGACGGGAAGGGACTTATTTTGGAGTAGGACCTTTGCGATGGAGGACTCTTTCACTTTCTTTCTGCCCTGTTCCCTTCCTCTCTAGGAATACCGACCCTATGCAATTAACCCTTTGCGGTCACATGAAGAAGGAATCCTCCGTCCCAATGTGGCTTCTTAGATATGGGTATTTCTTGCTCCCTCATGGCTTTCGAGGAAAAGGGCTGAAGATGACTCTTTGTCCCCCAAACTTCAAGGTGAGCCAAGGGATTTTTGCAAAGAGTTATTTCACTGCTTATGTGCCTTTCTTTCAATTATCTCGCTTGCAAGTATCTCCCCTCCCCGGCGGGCTTCTTAGGGTACTGTTTTGCCTTCACTGCTTTCAAGCAGGATAATTGAAAGAAAGGCAGGGAGGCAGTGAATTAACTCTTTGCAAAAATCCCTTGGTGAGGGGTGATCTTGCTTCCTTTGTTCAAATCTAAAAATCCAGGACTTTTACATGTGTTTTTTTTTTTTTTACTGGCTGGGACAGGTTGAATACAGGATAATCCTGGAAAACCGGGAAATATGGGAACCCTAAACAGAAGGATGGGGAGCTGTCTTCCACATTGGCAGTTTTGAATGTCAATGTCTCTCTGTCCTGAATATAAAAGAATCTGTTATTTTTAGTAGATTATTGTCATAAATGAATTAAAACAAAATTTTCTGTCTTAGTACGATAGGTGCAATTAGTTCCTGCGCTAGGATGACCATGTTGTAGGTGCCTCTTATGTGTAGGGATACCATATTTCCCTCCTCCAAAAACGGGACAGGAGTAAAGGTTGCCCTTGCTCAAAAGCCAGTCGTATCCAATTCTAGGGTCCAGTGCTCATCTCTGTTACAAAGCCAAAGAGCCAGTGCTGTCTGCTTCTGCAGAAGTATTCCATGGTCATGTGGCAGGAATGACTAGACACCGGAGCGCACGGAACACTGCTTACCTTTTCCCCGAAGTGGTCCCTATTCATCTACTTGCAATTTCTTGCCTTTGAACTGCTAGGTTTGCAGGAGCTGGGACAAAGACAGGAGCTCATTCAGCTGTTGCTGCCGCAACTTCAATAAAGGCGGCAATAAAATGGTGAATTTATTTTTATTTTATTTTTTTGCTGTCTTCCTTAGCCACCAAGCTACTACTGCTGTGCCACCTGCTGGTCAGTTCAATAGAAGCACAGTTCTAATGCAAGAAAAAAGTGCATTTTTTTCTTCAAACCCCCTTGGTCTGAAAAGTGGGAATTTTAAATGATTTTTTTGGAACCGGGCCGGGACAGGTTCAACCTCAGTGATTCTGAGACCATGGTTCTAAACATATGATTATTCAACTCAATTTGAGGGAAGGCAGCAATAAGGTCACATCTAAGGTTATCCTAAAACTGGCATTCTAGAAGTACGTGTTCAGATGTCTCCACCTTCCCAGCCTGACAGATACATAAGTGCTCCTGAACAGGAACTTTCTTAAATAACCCCTCTCTGAATACTGATGGTAAGTTGGTAACATGTTAAAACGCAAGAGCGTGTATGATCTCCTATGTTCTGGGTTGCTTAAGATGGATAAGTAAGATAAGGGCCTCATATTATTAGGTGGGGGCATTTCAAAGAATGGACTATTTATTTTGTTTAAATCATGTTGCCAATGGATATCCAATACCCTTTGTTTTATTATTAACCTTTTTGCTCGAGCAGAGCCAAGAGAAACAACTAACTGCTTTGATAGGCCGTATAAAGCTCCATAGTCAGCAGATACTTAAACCACTGAGCTATCCAGCCATCTCATACATAGTTAGGGATACATTTAAGGAAGAAAAAGGCAAAATGGGCTGTCCAGATATTGTTGAGTTGTAAATGCCGGCATTCCTCACCAATGGGCATATTGATCTGTTTTGTTTTTTGTTTTTTAGTTCCAGTTATTTCTTGTTTGTGACTCATGCCTTTTTAACATAGATTTTTTTTATCATTTATACATGTTTATCAAAGACAGAGCTGTCCCTTCTTTGTTTATTGATACATTTCATCAAGTCATCTTCGACCTATGGCAATCCTATGAATGTGAGATCTCTAGAATGTCTGTTGTCAACAGTTTTGCTCAGCTTTTACAAACTTTTGGGGCAGACTTTTAAAGCTGATCTAATTTAAAACTTTGATCTGTCTACACAGGCTAAATTAAAGCAGAATGGAGCAAACTACATAGGATAACTAAAGGGAAGGTAGAAGTCTAGTATGCCGTTTGGTGTGATCTTTCCTTCAGAATGGCATACACACAACAAGCAACCCTATTTGGTCCACCTCCCTGCTGAAAACAACAACATATCCTCCTCCTTGCCCTTTCTTCATTCCTTAACACTTCCAGGAGGAAGTTTTCAAATTTTTCAAACTTATTTTCTAAGTGGTATGACACGTCATCATTGTCATAAATGATTCCCCCCCCCCAAAAAAACACGGTTCCTTCCTCTGCCCCTCCACAGTGAAGCAGATGAAGTGTTTAATTTTCCAATATTGTTAAGTGTCTAGCTATCTTCTTAAGCCACTTTACAAAATTGGGGAAATGAAAGTGGAAGGTAAAATTGAACCTGCGAGCTCCACTTTGGCTACCTCCAGCTCTCACACATAGTGAACATAGTGGACGTAAACTAAAACAGAGTGATCTACCTGCTTCAAAAAGTAGTAACCCCTGATTAGCAGCCCTGTGCTAAGAACTACATGCCAAAGGTCAGTGCCATCCCTGGAAAACAGAAAACTAACCTCCCCCTATATGATAAAGATCAGAAACTCTGGATGTTATGCTCTTTCTAAAATGTTCACATCTACAGGATGTACAGAATGAAATAGTTACTGTCCAAAGCCTGTTTGTTCCCTCTGTTCTTAAGTTAGGATATGGAATCACTGTAAAATTAGATGAAAATGGCAGGAGGAAAGGTTAAAATACACCACCTTAAAGGATGTAGAACTGTTGCCTCCCTAACCCAACCTACATATTGCACAAGCATATCTGCGCAAACAAGAATGCTACAAAATTGTTTGCACTGCACAAGATAAACATTTAGGAATGTTAAGAATTCACATACTGTGGCAGATTGCATGCAGAATTCCACAGATACGGTATTACATTGTTTATTATATAAGGGATTACTATTTCCGAGAACCATTTGAGCGCTGTTCAATATGCCTGAAAGTCAAATAAGTAAAAAGAAGTTAGAAAAATTAGACTGCATAAAGGAAATGTAGAAGATCCATAAAATTGCTTTTAGGTACAATAGTATGTTTATAATTAATACAGATCTAATTGGGGTGGTTTTAATTAGTGCAGATTCCTGCTTCTCTGTCTTTAGAATGTTAAATAAAACTTTCTGTATATGTGTACATTTTACATACATTCATGCTAGAAATAACATCTTCCTGTTTACATAAACTGCTGTTTTACACTCACTGCAGTGGCTTAAGTGGTTAAGACGCTGACTTGGAGGCTGAAGGTCAGCAGTTCAAAATCTGAGTACTGCATGACAGAATGAGTGCCCATTTCGGTCCCAGCTCCTGTCAACCTAGCAGTTCAAAAGCAAGATATAGCAAGTAGATAAATAGGGACCACTTCAGTGGGAAGGTAAACAGTGTTCTGTGCATTTATGTATTTATTTATTTATTGTTAAATTTCTATACCGCCCACTCAGCTAAAGCCGACTCCGGGCGGTTCACACAGTGGGTAAAAACAGATAAAAACAAATAAAAACCAGCAATAAGAACCCACCCCTAAAAAGAGAGGGGTGTAGGAACCGAAGAAACCGTGGGGCAGGCATCCTCCCCTATATTAACCACCCAACAGAAGCCACCCCTCCACCTGCACCCCAAACTTGGCCCGCCAGCCAGGTTTTTAGTTCTTTTCTAAAGGGCAACAACTCCATCTGGAGACGCAGTTCCACAGGCAGGAGGTTCCAAAGGGCCGGTGCGGACACAGAGAAGGCTCTCCTCCTTGTGCCAGAGAGGTGAGCCCCCCTGGCCGATGGCACTATTAGAGAGCCCCTCCGGTCCGCTCTGGTTGGATGGACAGATATCCTTAGGGCGATGAGGTCTCTAAGGTAACCTGGCCCACTACCATATAGGGCTTTAAAGGTCAAAACCAGCACCTTGAATTGCACCCGGAGGCAAACGGGTAACCAGTGCACTCCCGAAGCAGTGGTGAGGCATGGGCATAATGTCCACACCCATCACCACCCGGGCCGCCGCATTCTGGACCAGCTGCTGCCTCCAAATGGTCATCAAGGGCAGCCCCATCTAGAGCGCATTACAATAATCTAGTCTGGAGGTCACCAGAGCATGAGTGACCATGAGCAAAGAGTCCCGGTCCAGAGCGTGCGCAACTGGTGAATCACCCGAAGTTGGGCGAAGGCCCTCCTGGCCACAGCCGCTACCTGTTCTTCTAGCAGCAGCTGCGAATCCAGGAGGACCCCCAAGTTGCACACCGGGTCGGTCTGGAGCAAAATAGCCCCATCCAAAACCAAAGATTGTAGCTCCCGGGATAGCACAGGACCCCCTATCCATAGCCTCGCAGTCTTGCTAGGATTCAGTTGTAGCCCATTCGCCCCCATCTTCAGTGTCTAGGCATGCCTGCCACATATCCATGGAAATGTCTGCAAACACAGGCAGCGCTGGCTCTTTGGCTATAAACAGAGATGAGCACTGAACCCTAGAGTCAGATACGACTGGCTTTCGAGCAAAGGTGACCTTTACCTTTACCAATGCTTGATGTTCTTATTAGAAAGCAAATAAGTTATTTGGTAGAGATACATTTGCCTAGTTCACAAATATTCTACTTTTTTAATGTGGGTGACGTCATATTTTTATTTCACATGTAATTTTTATATAACCTTGCAAATGTGTATCTGGAATTCCACAAGGTGAGGAAAGCAACTTGTATGTGGATAAGTGACATAAATATAATGGGAGGGAAAGTATGTGAGAGAGAGAAGGATGTAGACCTGAAAGGGAAATCCAGCAAATGAATCACAGCTGGACAAAAAAGAGCTGGGTTTACTAAATTCCAGCTCGGTTTATTAACCATAATGGACAGCCAAGGCAACAATAAGAGGCCCAGACTCGAGTGCAGCTTGCTGAGGGAGGTTCTCGGGTTGTTGCCACTACAGATTCATGGAAGGCTGAAGGAAATGGTACCTGGAATCTCCCTCTTCCCCCTCATGGGTCAGTCAGGGATGCTAAGGCGGCTGAGCCAGGTGAGGCAGCAAAGCTCAGGGTCTTGAATAGCCTCACTGTGCTTTTCTCCTGGGTGGGGTGTAGCCTGTTTATATTACTCTATATTTAGTCCCCACCACCCCTGCGTTGGCCATGTTGCCTCCGGGCTATGATGAATCGCAGCCTATGTGAGTGCCGTCACTGGACGGGCCCAGGCCGGCCAAAGCAAACACCCTAATGGGTAAAAGAGGCAGATCCAGTAAGCAAGAAACTCAGCAAGAGGCCTTGTTCTTTCTTTTTTAAAAACTCCTCCTCTCCTCTCCTTCCCTCCCAGCCTGTAGTGTGGGCAGAGGAAGGACTTCTTTAGGACGTCATTGCAAAGCTTTCTTTGTGGCAGGGATGCTGACAAAGTGTGGAGCCTCCAAAACTGAGCAGAGGTGAACCTCCAAATGTGCTCTTCTCAATGTTCTTCCTGTTTCCAGGTGCCAACACCGTGCCAGGCCCTCCCGCCCCCTGAACTGGTAAGTGTGGACCTTGCTATTCACCCATTATACCTTCTGTCTCCTTTCATTTATCCTCTCCTCTCTCTTCCTCCCTCCCCACACACTTTAGCATGTCTTCTCTGCTTAAATGCCAATAAGGAATTAAGCATGCAACCAACTTTGGGAGTGCAGAGATATTTTTTTAGAAAGATAATTCAAAACCATGTGGCTTTTTTCTTACCCTCCCCTATCACCACCTCTTCAAGACCTTTGGCAGGCATATTTACGAACTATTCAAAAAACTGGCAGAGCCCTCTGTCTTTTTATACCTTTCCTTTCCGCATCCCGATTTCCAATCTCAATGCATGTTTTGCAACTTTACCTGATTTAACATTTGTTTGGCAATTGTGTCTTCTTAGTTGTTGTATAACTGTGGCTATATTATTATGTACCTATTACTGTTGCTGTTATTACTTTTTTGTTCCTTAGAGATGATTATGATAAAGAAGAGGATTGGTTACCTTGTTCTTATGTTTCGCTCAGTCTTTCTAAACATTGGAAAATCCAAGGAGGAATGGGATGGGTTGGAGATGGAAATGTGGTACCCAAGCCCCCTTCCTCTCCTGGCCAAATCAGGCAATACTAGCTTCAGCCCCAAACCTTCAGCATCATCCAGAGCCAACACTTTCCCCCAAAAGCCTTTCAGGAGAAGGCTATCCATATGAACCATACAAAGTGAATGAGCTTTTACAGATCTTTTTAATGCAAAAAGCATACCCATTTAAATGCACTCTCTGTTTTCAGTGTATTTTGTTTCCATTGAATGTGTTCAGGTTCAGTGTGCCCTGTAAATAAGCTACTGTGCTTTCTATGCTGCCTGATGGAGGTATTCTGTATACAGTAATTGGAAGATGAGTTTTGTGTTACCAAAGCAATCTGTAAAAGTTGCCACTTTATTCAAGTTCTGTTTCTTTGTCCAATTTTTAAAAAGATGACTCTTTCTCCACCCCTGCCACATTGATGATACCACCGTGGTCACTGCTATCATCTTAGCAGCTCTAGAGAGAAGTTAATTATCTAAGTCCAAGAGGATTTCAGTAAATATTTGGTCCCCGCTTTTTTGGAAAGTGAGACTAGTCCTTTTGCTCATTTTAGGCCAAGGGAATGTCATTTGAAACTGACTATTTGTCAGAGTCTAGGGCAGTGGCTCCCACTGCATGCATCCCACGGAGACTTCAGTTCTCAGAAGCCTAAATCAGTACATTGGCTGGTCAGTGCTTCAGGGAATTGGCTTAGGCTTCTGGGAACTGAAGTCCAAAAACCAAAGGTTGGGAAACACTTGTCTAGGGCTTCTTGTAGATAGCTATCCTAAAGTCTCCCGAGTCCAACCAAGTGTGCTGAGCAATCCAGACTGTCTTGTGGGAGTCACAAGATGTGAGAGACAGCAGCTGGTGACATGTAGGCCATGGCTGTCTTGAAGGATCTGAATCTCCTGCATGAGTTCAGTACATGTGGCGTCATAGGAGCCATAGTTCTGATGTGTAACACCATCTAGCTTACAGCTTTTGTGGTGCCAATGGGACCCTGTCTCCTCTTCCTCTACTTCCACTGTGCCTACCCTTTGGATGGTAATGGCAGTTAATGGACAGAGTAGGAAGGGCATTTCAACCCCAAATGATACCCAAGTAAGCACCTCTTTACTGGTCCATGGGCCGCCTACAGCTTTGGAAATTGCCCTTTGGGTATTCTGAAAAGTTCTATCATGCTTTTCGGTATCTTCCTTTTTCTCTCACCCACATATTTCAATGGATGTATAACTATGCAGTAATTTCCTACCTTATATTTTTATTTTTTCAGGGTTTTATTCTGTTGTTTAGTTTATTTTGTTGATTGTTCTATTATGTTGCTTTGTTTATTTATCTGTGCAGTGCCCAGAATGGGAAATATCCCAGATGGGCAGTATAAAAATGTACTAAATAAATATGTGAATTCCCATTCATATATTCCCTTGATGCACTGCACACAGATATAAATGGTATTCTAATTTTATTTAATGAGTTGCCTTCTATTATAAAGGCCCTTGCAACTCAATGTCTTTATATTCATATATTGTTTCTAGGGGTTGCAGTGGCTCAGTGGTTAAGAACTCACCTTGTTAGCTGGAAAGCTGGCAAGTCGGCAGTTCGAGATTCACGTACTGCATGACAGATTGAGCGCCCGTCTCTGTCCCAGCTCTTGGGGACATGAAAGGAGCCTCATTTGGGCGTTCCCTGAGCAGAGTTTCTTCCGCAAAAATCCTTTCAACGCAGAATAATTTTTGACATGAAATTATTATTATTGTTGTTGTTGTTGTTGTTATTACATGGTTTCTATAAATGTTAAAAGTGCAAAAGTGCATCGAGGGACTCTATGAATGAGAAATCACATATAAAGTATGAAATTACTGTATGGTTATACATAGAGATTATTGTAATTATAAAATCATTTCAATGGTCCCTGTGTATTGTAAATGCTTTCCTATCTATCACAAAACTGCTGGAAGGCGTTATTTGGATGCTCTGACTTATCAACAGTAGAGGGACGTCATGTTATACAGTCAACGTCTCCGTTTCCTCTTTTTCATGGACCTAGACAGGGTGGTGAATACCTCATTTGGGTGCACAGTGGCAGAAATGTTGAAGTAAACAGCAGCTCAGCCAAAACAAGACTAAGAAATTAGTAGGGAATTGGTTCAGTTGCTCGTGATTGCCCTTCGAGGATTGAGAGAGTCAAATATTGGAAGAGTTTGTTGGGGGCGCAATGCTTACTACCTTTAAGGACTCCCCCAGAGAGTACTGTAAGTGCCTGTAAATAAGTGTAATTGTTAATGCTTTACATCACAGAAAGTCTACAGAAAGCAAATATTTAGAAACTAAACTTTGAAGAATGAAAGCATCAGTGATGCTAATGGTGATTATGATAAATAACTAAGGGTAACAAAGAAAATGGAATATATGGTAACCTATGCAATTGAAACCACATTTCAGATTGTTCATGTGACCTGTGAAATACATGAAATAAGATGTGGCAGTGTTAATTTTTCTTCTTGTTCTATTCCTGCTTTTTGAAAAATGGACACTTTTGATTAACCATTCCATTGTCATCTATAGTGTTTTTTGTATACTTTACAAGTGCAGATGCAGTGTCAGCTGAAACAACACATCTGTGTTATATACATATAATACCACACAGATTTACAGATATCCACCCAAATTTTAAATGACAGGTATGTGGTTGAAAAGTAGAAATTTATTTTAATTTCAGCAATCATCTGTTCCAAAGGAAGGTTGTCTCAGGTTACAAGATTTTTATTTTGAAACACACATATAAAGACACACATACAGAAAATAATAAACCATAAAATTAAATTAAAAGTAGTAGTAGTAGTAATCATAATAATATTATTAATAATAATATGAGTATCAGTGTTACATACCTTATACTGTAATAGAATTTGCAGTTTATATATATATAAAATAAAAAACAAAAAACATTTGACAAGTGCACCCTCCGTCCTTGGGACCTTTCTTTCTTTTCGACATGTCTTAATTCTCTAGCTAATGCTTTCTTGACTTGGCTAAAATCCCTTAGATTTTTGGAAAACATATACAAAATAATCTCCCCGTATATGTAAAAAATCATTGTTCTTTGCCATCCCCTTTTTAATTTTTAATTTGCATGTTAGCTTATCATTCAGTGCTATGTTCCAAATTTCTTTATACCATGCCTCCAAATCTATGGAGATGCACACTTTCCAGTTCTTAGCTATCAACAATCTCATAGCTAATATCATAATTATAATCAATTCTTTCTCATATTTATCTATCATTATATCACTTAGATCCATTACCAGTTCGATCTTGGGACTTGTGCCTATTTTTAGAGACAATGTCTCATTAATTGCATCAAAAACCTTTTTCCATATATTGTATACCTCTTTACACTCCCACTATAAATGTAAATAATTCCCATCCCTTTCTTTGCATCTTTAGCAATCTTTTTGATAATTATGATCATATCGGTGCAAACGTATTGATATCAAGTATTATCTCTCCACAATAGTTTATAACAATCAGATTTTGTTGGTCAACGTTCTCTCTCTCTCTCTAGAGAGTGAGCGAGCAGAACAGAGCAGAGTGTATGCAATGTTAATGATTTAGTACTTGCCAGTACATTTGGCACCTTGGTCATAAACAGGCTCACAAAATAACTCACTGTAACCCTGGGAAGCTTCAGAGCATGCCAGTCATGTGCCACTGCTTGGCTGTGCCAAGGCAACCCGGCCTAGCTAAGGAGGAGATTTGCAGTAGTGGCACCACCAGGAGATCAAAGTGGCAGTAGACACCAACCACAATGACAAAAGAGTTTGGACTCTGAGGAGTGCTGGCAGGAAGGCCAATCAGAAGCACCGATTGGTACTATCTGATACGCCATGGCCCATTTGAGCAACACACTATTCCTGGAAGGCTCTCATTTCTAGCCCTGCAGGTTAAGGCCCATCTCATCTCTGTCTCTCTTAGGCTCCCTTTCTTTTCTAAAGCTCAGACCTTTCACTGCACTTCATAAGTTAAGAAGGAGGTATGGATCTAAAGACATGGGTCCTTGACCTGCTTTCACATCCATGTTGAAAAGGAGGACAAAGAAGCTCAGAAGAAGGCTCAGAAAGGTGCCCTCCCTCTCTCCTCCCCCTAAGAGTTTTGAGCAAAAGCTGGTAATTATGATTACTAGGGATAAGGATTACAAGGTAATAATCTAGTTAAAGTTTAAGATTCAAGATTTTGGAAGGGGATTGTCAAAGAATACAAAGTAGATAGACATATTTCTCTGTGTGTGTGCATATGCGTGTGTGTGTGCACACTTTCAGCAAGGACAAAGTGGAGGAATAGGCATTCAATTTTTTAAAAATGCCTAAATCTTTTATTTCTCTATTGTCCACATCATGGTTTTCGTTCCAGTGGAAAACAAGATTTGATAGTATTTGCTTGATACTGAAATCAGTGCAACTGCTTTAGGATGCTAACTAGCAGATTTTGCCAGGCGGTGCCGGGCTGTTTAAAATGGTTTTGGAAGGTTTTGTTTTATGTTTATGCAAATGAGGTTAGTTTTTAATTGTGGTTTTTTAGAAATTTTATTTTTACGCATGGGCTGTTATAAACTGTGATCATTTTTTTGTTTTTTGTTTTTAAAAAGAGGAAAGGATGATATAATTTTTTATAATTATTGTATTTAACCAAATAATGTGTTACTATGTGAATTCTTTTAAATAGTTGTACCTTGGTTAATAATTTTTAAAATGTGTAAGAATATGGTTTTTAAAAATCAATGTTTCTATACTGTGTTTTATTTATTTATTTATTTATTTATTTTATAGTCATATTTATATATGCCGCCCACTCAGGCAGAACCCGACTCAGGGCGGCATTACAACAAGTTCTAAAAACACATAAAAACACTTTAAAAGCCCCATATCCCACCCACTTTAAAAAACCCCATATCCCACCCACCCATCCCACCCACTATAAAAAGAAGAAGGGAGAGTTCTTAATTCTTTACATTTAGATGTTTTGTTTTGTTTTTTGGAGTGAAAACTTATTTCTTTTTCTTTTTTGAATTATTTGTGATTAGTGTGAATATTTTTGAATGTTTTGATAATTTATTTCAGTAATTTGGGACTTATTTGTATTTATTTTGAATGTTTTTGAATGTTTTTTCTCTTGTGGCCTCTGGGGGGGGCTGGTGAGCTTTTCTTCTTTTTTACTATTTTTCTCTACTGTCCTCTGGGTGTCACTTCTTCTTCCGGTAAGTAGTCTCTTTCTTTCCTCAGTTTAGTTCCGGTCGTCATAAAGTGAGTACATCTCCTGGTAAGGTCTCTGGTTTTATTTTTGGGGTTGTTTTTTTTTTGGGGGGGGTGTCTGTGTGTTTTTTCTTGTTTATTTTTGGATGTTTTTGTGTTTACTTTTTCTGTTTCTTATTTTTGTGTTTGATTATTTTTGACTGTTTTTGGATGTTTTTTGTGTTTACTTTTTCTGTTTTTATTTTGGTTTTGGTTTAGATTGTGTTGTTTTGTGTTGGGGGTGTGGGTATTTCCGTGGGCCGGTCTCAGGGGTTGGACCGCGGAAATACCATTGCCGCTTGATGTGGCATTGGGGTGTTGGTATTTCCGTGGTCCGGCCTGGGTGGCCGGACCACGGAAATTGCCTCGCCACTTCATGCGGCGTTGGGGTGGGTTTTTTTTCCATGGACCAGGCTCAATGCCTGGCCCGTGGAAAGGAAAGGCAGTGGCTGGGAGGGGTCTTTCTTTTCCGTGAGCCGGGCTCGATGCCTGGCCCGTGGAAAGGAAAGGCAGCGGCCGGGGGTGTCTTTCTTTTCTGTGGGCCGGGATCGATACCTGGCCCGTGGAAAGGAAAGGCAGCAGCCGGGGGGGGGTCTTTCTTTTCTGTGGGCCGGGCTCGAGGCCTGGCCCATGGAAAGGAAAGGCAGCGGCCGGGGGGGTCTTTCTTTTCCGCGGGCCGGGCACGATGCCTGGCCCGTGGAAAGGAAGGGCAGCTGCGGTGGGGGTTTCCTTACCGCGGTCTGTGTTGCTGTGATGCGCTGCATTTTTTGCTCATGGCGCACAGGACGCTGGGGCTTGTAATTTGGCGTTTGCGTTTTGGGCTTATGTGCCAATTTTTTTCCTGCGGGTTTGATTTTGATTGGCTGCTGCGCGTTTCCGAACATTCCTTTTGCTCGCGCCACTCAGCCTGATTGGCTCTGGTGCGGCGCAAGAAACATTGGAAATTGAAGTTCCCTTTTTTTGTTTGCATCCTGGGGGCTCCTGCCCCACTGGCACATTTCTCAACCCCCCAGTAACCTCCGTTCGGGCGAGTGCACGAATGCTCGGTCGGGGCTAGTGGGGCCTGGCTAAACATCCTTTGTCAAATCACAACGGTTAACGCACAGATTTATAGGTATAGATGGTTCCTTGATTTCTGTTTCCCCACGTTTAAGACAGAGGTGGTCCCCTGCTGTATGCTGAGCACCATAGTTCATAGTGATGCCCAACCAATAATACTGGAAGCTGGTGGGAATGTATTGGTCAGAGGGTTCCCCTGGGACTTGGTAGTCTCTACTAGTCTCCACTCGCCATAAATCTCAGTGCTTGAACTTGAGCCAGTCACTTCCTCTCTCAGCCTAATCTTCCTAGAGAAAGAAAGTGGTGTATATTGCCTTGGGTTCATCAAAGGAAAGGTTGGATAAACATGAAGCTGATAAATAGAATAAAAATTATAATAAATAATAGAATGGTTTCAAACAGAAGTTTTAATTTAATTTAATTTAATAGTCATATTTATATATGCCGCCCACTCAGGCAGAACCCGACTCAGGGAGGCATTACATCAAGTTCTAAAAACACATAAAAACACTTAAAAGACCCATATCCCACCCACTTTAAAAGACCCATATCCCACCCACCCATCCCACCCACTATAAAAAGAAGAAGAGAGAGTTCTTAATTGTTTACATAAGCCAGCAGGCGGGGACCGTGTTCCCATTCGGGCCCCACACCTGCCCTGCCAGCCAGGTCTTCAATCCTTTCCTGAAGGGCAGCAATTCTCTTTGAAGTCTTAGATCTGTTGGCAGGAGGTTCCAGAGAGTTGGTGCGGACATAGAGAAGGCCCTCCTTCGGGTGCTGGATAGATGTGCACCCCTAGCTGATGGCACTATTAGAGAGCCCCTCCGGTCCGCTCTGGTTGGACGGGCAGACACTCTTGGGACGATGCGGTCTCTAAGTATCCTGGCCCACTGCCATATAGGGCTTTAAAGGTCAAAACCAGCACCTTGAATTGCACCCGGAGACAAACTGGTAACCAGTGCAGTTCTCAACCTTTTTAAGCCGGGGGCCGGGTCACGCTCCCTCAGACAGCTTCAGGAGTTGTATGGCCATTTTGCCTTTCCTCCACCACATGGCACTTCCTGGTGTTATGGAGGTGGTGGTGGGCCACATGAAATGGTGCCATGGGCTGTATCTGGCCCACAGGTCGCAGGTTGAGAATCCTTGGTTTAAAAAGTATCTAGATTTTGTGTAGAAAGCCACTGTGTCCCATATTGTTATTGTTATGGTTTTGTTGTTGCATACCGTCAAGTCATCTCAAACATATGGTCACCCTATGAATGAGAGATCTCCAAAATGTCCTGTCTTCAACAGTTCATGCAAACTGACACCAGTATCTTCCTTTAAGGAGTCAATCCAACTCCCACTTTGTCTTCCTCTTTTTTTAAAAAACTGATTTCAAGCTATCCAGGAATTGTTGTCTTTCCCACAGAATTTTGCCTTTTCATGATGTACCTGAAGTAGGACACCTTCGGTTTCATCATTTTTGCCTCTGATGAGAAAATTCAGGCTTGATTTGTTCTAGGACCCACTTATTCATCTTTCTGGCAGTCTGGGCTATCTGCAAGGTTCTCCCCCAGTATCATGTTTCAAACAAATAAATATTTTTCCTCTCAGCTATCTTTACTGTTCAACTTTCCCACCCATACACACTGATCAGGAATACAGTATTGTCCCATATTATATTGCATAGTATGTCAACTGACTATCAAATTATAACTGTCTTGAGCATGCAAATCCTCGCTTTCAAATTATGACTCTGAATAGTGAACATATACAACATGTCCATGATGGTGAAACTTGGCACTCCAGATGTTCTTTTACTTCAATTCCAAGAAGCCCAAGCCCCGGTGAATCCACATGAATGGGTTTACTGCGATTGATCCAGCTCACGCCACCCTTGTCGCTCCTGGAAGCAGAAGTAAAATGTGCCCGTACAGAGTGTCAAGGTTCTGCTTCCAGGAGTGATGAGGGAGGCACGGGCTGGATGAATCACAGTAAGCCCATTCATGTGGATTCACGGAGCCTGGGCTTCTGGGAATTGAAGTCCAAGAACATCTGGAGTGCCAAGGTTCACCATCACGGCCATATGTGAACTTAACCTAAGCAAAAGAAAGTAAAAGCTGCAATCAAGCTGGCGTGGATGGAACCTACTGATTGCTGGAGAAAAGTCACTGGGATCTGAGAGAGATTGCATGGATGTTTGGAGGGTATATAGAGCAAAAAGTGCAAGTAAATTCCCCCTCCCTCCCATATGTTTTTATTTTTATTTATTTCATTTGTTTATTTGAGTTATACCCCGCCCATCTGGGATGCCTTCTTACTCTGGGTGGCTCACAATGTTAAAAAAGCAGATCAGACACCATCAAACCATAGAAACCCCATCCACCCTCCCACCCAGTCCAATCAACACCAAGTACCACTAGCCCAAGTGGCCACGATGGGAGGGTCTTCTATTTAAACTTCAAGAAGCTGCTAAAGACCTTCTCGAATAGAAAAGTTTTCAGTTGCTTCTTAAAGATCCCTAAAGAGTCAATCAAACGCAGCTCCCCAGGTAGAACATATCATGGAGGTTCTCAGCTAGCACACGCCTTGGCTCCGATTCAGATGCCCACAGGTGCCGCACAGACGAGAGACCACGGTGATTTGGCAAATGAGGCCGAGAAGGGTGCGCTTTCTCAAAATGGGATCGAGAAAGGCACGTCCAGCGGAGCTGTGCAACAGGTTCACAGGGAAATGGCGATCTGTGACTGATGTTGCAGTTGAATGTAAAGCTGCAAAGCCCCTTGGGACGAGACTCTGGATTCCCATGCAAAAAACACCCTTATCTCATATATATAACATTGTTGCCCATCCTGAAAAAATATTCACCCACCCACATCTAGAATCCTGGCTACGGCCCTGTTTGGCTGTAGTGTAACAGCTTAACCACTGCAAAGGTCCCTCATCCCCAACTTTAAAGCAATTCCTGATCTTAAATCTCCCAAAACCAACCTTTGCCGCAGTGACTTCTGAGCTGCATTCATAGAAGGGTGGAGACCTCAAGTCCTTTGGATGTGTATCAAGAGATCCTTGATTAGATCAGCAATTGCAGGCAAGCTTCCTTAAAAAAACAACTTTGATCCTATTACTAATCTTTTCCTATAATGCTCAAATGCAAAGGAGTCTTGTAGGATTAACATTCAGTTTCCATAGTAGATCAGAACAGATACATCAAGTTTGACTTGTATGAACTGGGGATAAAAGTATATCATATCCTCTCATGATGTAGAGAGATTTATTTATTTTTTGGTCTGCCAGACAGATGCAGCAGAGCTTATTCCAGGGCAGGAAGTCAGAAAACAGCTGCCTTATATTAAAAAAAGAAAAAGAGAATCTCACTACCTCATGTCCTTATCACAGGCTTGATCACTGCAGCCTGCAGACAAGAGATACTTGACATTCTGTGCTGTTTTATCCAGTTCCATCCCATCACAGCATTAATTAGAAAAAACTAAAGGAAAATACCACCTCCATTCCTGCCACAATGGCACTCTTTCCTTTCCTCCGGTTGTGCCAAGTCACATAGGAAAACAGAGAACCCAATCTTGGCCATATCTCTTCCTGTTCTTGGAGGCCAGGAAAGTGAAACAGCTACTCTTTGGGGAGATGAATCCACAGATTATCAATAGCCAACCTGTTAAAGCAGGCGTTCCCAACCTTTTCTAGCTGGGAGGGGGGGGCAGGTCACACTCTCTCAATCAGCTTCGAGGGCCAGATGGCCATTTTGCCTTGCCTGCACAATGAGGGTGTCCATTTTGTCCCAACAGCTTCAAAAGGTTAGCCATTTTGTTTCATGGAGGGGTAGGGAGGCACATGAAATGGCACCATGGGTCAAATCCGGCCCGTGGCCCTTAGGTTGGGAACCCCTGTGTTAAAGGGTAGTGAGGAAGTGGTGATGGGTGGGATAGACACAAGAGTTGAGTCATATGAGACTTTCTTAATGTTAGGAGGTCCCCAATTGTCAACACTTGGCTTGGAGAGACAATGTTTCAGTGTGGTAATGTGAAGAGATGCGGACCCACCATTTTTCCTATGCAACTGTTGGAAAACAAAGTGTCCCCAGGCAGGGGATGGCAATTTGTGGCAGACTGATGGCTGAGCCAGAATTATAGCCCTTGCTATCTATTCCCAAAGCAATGAACATGAGAAATGTATGTATCATAGGATGCTCCTTCCATTAATGTCTTCTGCCAGAGCCGCACAACGCTGTCACCCACCAACATTTCCTTGTCTACGTTTCTGTTGCGGAAGCTCAAAGGAATGAGTAGGTTCTGACTTCCCACTAAGAGGTGAAGGACATGATGAAAATATGAATATAAAAGGAGCCAAATATGGGCTGAATATCAGGAAAACACTCTTAATGGTTAGAGCAGTACGACAGTGGAACCAACTGCCTCAAGAGTGCTCCATCACTGGAAGCATTCAAGAGAGAGTATGACAACCATCTGTCAGAACTGCTTTGAGCAGAAGGTTGGACTCAATGGCCTAAAAGGCCCCTTCCAACTCAGTTATTCTATGATTCTATGAACCTTTGGCTAGACACAAAGCATTTTTGTGTTTTAGCCAGAAGCAACTGTTTTTTCCTGCAACCTTTGGCCAATGGTCTATGAGGCACTGTAACCTGCATGTTGAGGTTTGTGCCCAGGGCATGGCAAGCTGCTGGACGGCCATGAATTATTAAAATATAGTCTGTTTAAAGCAAAGCAAGGCAATTCCACATCTATAATGCTCCATAGCGCTTAGTGCACTGTGGGTGGTTCATAGAGTAATTAGCATTTTGCCCCCAATATGCTGGGTGCTCATTTTACTGGCCTCGGAAGGATGGAAGGCTGAGTCAACCTTGATCCCTGGTCAGGATCAAACTAACAACCTTTTGGTTGCAGTTTAACCACCACACCACCAGTTTAACAGCAGTTTAACCACCGCACCAATGTTCAGCATGTTCTCTTCAAGAATTTGCCACCATCTCTGATTTTGCTGCTTGAAGAAGAGGCTTAATGCTTACTTTACTTCTTACCTTATGGCTCTGTTCCAAATGCTGCAATTAAAAAATAATAATTAAGGAGTCACTCACTGCGCAGTTGCATGTTTGTTCCTGCACTTTCCATAATACCAGCTCAACTTGAATGTATGTAAATATTTGGGGTTGTATACAGCACTACGGATTTCCAGGGATCCTATGAAGGCCGCCTGAGAATTCCAATGAATAGTGGAAATTAGACCTCAGAAGAAAAGGGTCAGAGGACTTTGCTCCAAACATGTGGGCAGCTTGTTGGAATCCGTCTTTAGAAGTACTGTACTTAGATGCTTTGCAGATGTTGATGGTGGGGATATGTATGTTTATGTTAACTGTGTTATTGTAAGCACAGCTTACTTTTGTGACACCTCCTGTAGACAAGCATAATGCAGCCATTGGTACTACCTTCTTCTCCAACTTAGTCTGAGGACCAAGCTGGTGGTGGACAGTTTACATAAGCCAGCTGCAGCAGCCTTCCCACTCCCATAGCTGGTTATATATTCCCATGACTGGTTTCTCAGGGAAGGAAAATACAGCACCACCAGTAGTGTGTTTAATGGTCTTCATTTCTCCTAAAATAAATTTTGTGCATTCTCCCTATTTTTTTTTCTCCCATGTCAAGAGGCGGAATACAGCCCCAGTCCGGCGCATTGAGCACTTGGTAAGACACCATTTTATTCTGCTATTTTAGATCTTTAATGCGAGGGTTAAAATTTGATTTGTCTTTCAGGAACATGGTACTGATACAAAACCAGCAGTGGGGTGTATGGGTATATTCCTTTTTTCTGTAAAGGTAAAGGTCACCCTTGCTCGAAAGCCAATCGTATCTGACTCTAGGGTTTAGTGCTCATCTCTGTTTCGAAGCCGAAGAGCCAGTGCTGTCTGCTTCTGCAGACATTTCCGTGGTCATGTGGCAAGCATGACTAGACACCGGAGTGCACAGAACGCTGTTACCTTCCTACCGAAGTGGTCCCTATTTATCTACTTGCAATTTCTTGCTTTCAAACTACTAGGTTGGCAGTTACATTAGTTACATTCATTTTTGTGCTTAAAAGATCTCGTTCATTTCGTTACTTGTTCCTTAAAATTGCATGAAGTTCAATTGAATTTTTTAAAAGACACATTTGCTTCATTCCTCAAATTTGTTTTGATTCTAGTTGCTGTCTTTTCTTTCTCTTTATTGTCTTTAGTGGCAGAAGAGTTGGCTTTGCAACAGCTTCTTAGTTGTCACTACAGTGGAGCCCTGCCTAACGACGTGTTCAACTAACAACATTTTCGATTAGCGACGCATTATTAGTGGCAAAGTCACCATTTGCACAACAACGTTTTTAGTGTCATTGTGCAAAAACATCATTACTCGAGGTTTCCCCATAGGAAGCCGCTTTTTTAGCATTGTTGTGTGGGAACTCGCGATTAACGATGATTCACATGAATATCAGTGGTATTCAGTGGTGAACAATAGTGTTCCTTCAGCTGGTAGCCATTCAAAGCCACTAAAATGCCTCTGATTATTTTTGGCAATTTGGATATGAGAGACAGTGGGGTAACAACACTTGAGTTTAAAATCTTCTGGGAAATGGTCGTTTAGAGGCTTCTGGCTAGTAGAAGAGGCTCCAAAGTATGGATCTTGTCTGATTATTAGGACTGTCAGTACTACACTGTTGATGGGGTCAAACTAGGACATAGCTGCAAGATCTCTTCCAAGACTGTGATTTTAACACCGTTTGCATGCAAACTGGCTTTCCGTCTGCTCGACCTGAATGTTTTGTATGTAAACAGTTGATTATAAAGCAGTACCACAAGTATCTTCATGAGGACTCTGACCTCTGTGGAAAGACTACATTCTGCTCATGGGAAGCAAACTACAGAGTCATATACCAACCTGACCTCAACAGGGCTCAGATGAGGATATGAATATATTTTCCATATTTAGGTTAAAGAAGAACAAAATATCTGTAGCATTAGGAAGCAAGGGAGCTTCCAAAGGTTGTCCCTTCTTCCAGATGTTGTTGGACTACAACTCCCAGCAGCTCTAGCCAGCATAGGCAAGTGAGGGAAGATGGGACTTAAAGTCCAACAATAGTTGAACGCAAAGTTGTATGATTCTGCATGCAACTGATAAGGGTGACAGACTCTTCTTGATTTACAACAATTTGCTTCTAAAGGTTATGCCATTTACGTAACCGGATTTTAGCCGTTGTATTAACGTAAGGAAATTTTTTAGAAGAAACTTATTTTGCCTCTGTTTCCAAAAGTAAGAACAAACATTTGAGATTAAAACGTACAAGTGCTTTTTCATTTCTGTGTTTTATGCAGAGCTTGGGAAAAGTAAATTCCTGGTTTATAACTTCCAGAACCTGGAACTGTCTGGTGTGGGCATTGTCATGCTAGCTGATAAATTCTGGAAACTGTAGTCCGTGAAAGTAGCTTTCTCCAATTCCATCTTTATATTCTCTTATTCTTAATTCTTATGTTAATGCTTATTATTAGTGGTATTAGCTTTAGAGAGACAAATAGAGTAATAAGGTATTTTTGTTTTTGTTTTCCTAGCTGCTATGCTGTTTCAACTCATGGTTTGTTGTTGATCTACGTCGGCAGTGATGTTTTGGTTAAATGCTAACTTCTTTCCCTCTCCTTCTCCCTTTTAAATTGTCAGGGCTCTACTAAGTCCCTCAATACTGCAAAGCAACGAAATACACTGCCCAGGTAAGTGATCTGAGCTGAGGGAGGGAAAGGCCTAGCATTGCAAAAAGGTGTTTGGGTGAACGGTCACAACACATATCTCAGCCAGCTTCTAGTCTCTTGCTCTTTAATGTAGGTTATTTTGTAACTTATGCAAGGAAAAAAATCTTGTCAAAGGCAGCTGTTTAAATGCCACCATTGAATAGCTCTGTGGTTTTGGTCTGGCGGGACAATACATCCCACTAATGTAATGGAGTAGACCATACAGCCAGCAACTCAATGCTGAGTGTTGGGCAGTGGTAAATAGCCTGAGTCCCTAAAGGGGCCAACAGATACAGGTGGATGAGCCCCTTCAGGTGGGGTGATGGTCCCCTCAGTGGAGGAAATGCCACTGGAAACCATCATTTTGGGCCCAACAGCAAAATGAGTGGATGAGGAACTCTGATTCCCAATGGTCATGGAGGCGGAAGAGGCCATGCCAGATGGACTGGCTGTGAAGGCGCACCTTGATAATATCCTCAAGGCTGTGGCAGTCCACTGCAGCCCTGGTGTTAAATCCTGCATGCCTCATTTCATATGTGCCGCAGGAGATGGCTCCGTGGTCATAGTGTGTGGGTCACTTCATGGCAAGCTGGGGTCCACCTTAAACAAATTCATGGCAATGACATTTTTTCTGCTTCAGGGAAAAAATGCATTCTCGGATAGAGTTGCAGCCGACGACAGAGCCAGAGGTTGGGAGTTTAATTCCCCACAGCCTGTGTTGCTTTGTGCAAGCTGCACAGTCCTGGAAGTACCATCAGAAGAAGAAATGGGAAACCACTCCTGAGTACTCTCTATCTAGAAAGCCCCAAAAAGGGTCCCATAACTCAGAATTGACTTGACAATTTATTATTTCTGGCATGCATCTGAAGCACCGGCGCCACATCTAATTCTGATTGGTTATGTTTGGTGGGAATACAGGCAAAAGGGAGTCTTAATAATCTAAGGCTTGGGGCGGGGGGGGGGGGATCCCCTCACAGTTCATATGAAATGTCTATTCTGGGCTTATCTTTTCATCCCTTCCACAGTAACACCAAACACCTCTACCAAAATTAGATAGCAGCATGATTGTTTTTTGAAAGGGTGGCTATTCCCCCCCCCCAAATTATGATTAATGATTGCTTTCTATTTAATGTTATATTTTATTTGAAATGGCATAGAGGCTTGCTCCAGTAACTTTTGGCTGCCAGGACACGGCAGTTTCAGACACAAAAACATTCAGTCGGCTAAACCACAGTTATGTAAGCTCATTTCCAATGCAGTATCCCACAGAAATGCCCTACAGAAACATGCGTTAATAAGTGTTCTTTTACAGAATATAGCCCAGTGGAATAGCAGAAGTAAAATGACAGTGTGAGAGGGTGCACCTCCAGGTTAAAGGATGTCTTAGTCCTCAGTCATGTCCTCATTCTAGCCCTCATTCTATCTTGAATCTAATATCGCATCCTTGAAGAAACTCTTTTCTCTTGTTTTTTTTAAAATTAAAGATAGATATACAAATGAATCTTTCCATTAAATTGCAGGCATGTGCTCTCCAGAGATAGTGTAGGGAACGAAGTCTAGAAGTTAACATTCACCAAAAGGTTTGGGTGCCTGGGCACTGTACTCCCAAGTGCAGCAAATCTGCACATAAAATTGGTGCTAGACTCCAAAATCAAAGCTTATCCTTTGGGAAAATGGACTGAGCTGACAACTAATTAAGAACATGTAAGAAGCTGGCATGTGGGTATGAGTTCAAGTCTAGAGCCTTAAATGTTACAGGTATCTCATTTGATCTGTACAGATTTTGATTTTCTAGTTGGAGGTAGACTTCTCAAGGGTTGGGGAATGATGGAGAATTATTTTCCTCAGACATTTTAATTCTGGAAACCTGTTGTTGTTGTTTGTTGTTTCTGGTTGTCCCTAGCGTTTTACCTCTGTGCTGCTGATGTGATCATACCTGTCAAGTTTTGGACATGAAAATAAGGGAAATTTTTTGGGCCACGCCCCTCTCCCTACCAGGCCACGCCCCTACAACCAGGCCATGCCTCCTCCTTCCCCCCAAAGTCCAGACACATCCAAGAGCCCAGAAGAGGAGGAGCCACCAGAGCCAGGAAGGAGTGTTGGGCTCCCTCCAGGTGGAGGAAGAACCACCCCCAGGCACTCCCCCACTCCCCTTAGCACCACTGCTGCCTCTTGTGGGGAATAAGGCAACAGGCCAGCCTCTACAGGCCAGCCTTACTGTAATAATTCTATTTTAAATCTCTTTCCACATTCTCTGCTCCACCAGCATTTCATATTATGGTGATTTTTCATGGAACTGTTTTTTACACTTCAATCACTTAATTGTCTACTGTCTTAGCCTTGTGTACCTCAATTTCATTTTTAAAAAACTCTATGTTTAAGGCATGACCATCGACATATCCTCTTTATGTTGTATGCAAATATACTTGAAGCCGATTGACTCATTGTCTCTTCCCTTTAGCACCCTTTTTCCCAGGGGAAGAGACATTGAGCTAATCAGCTTCAAGTATATTTGCATACAACATAAAGAGTATATTTCCATGGTCCTGCCTTAAACACAGAGTTTTAAAAAATGAAATTGAGGTACACAAGGCTAAGACAGTAGACAATTAAGTGATATAAGTGTAAAAAACAGTTCCATGAAAAATCACCATAATATGAAATGCTGTCGCAGCAGAGAATGAGGAAAGAGATTTAAAATAGATTTATTACAGTAAGGCTGGCCTGCTGCCTTGTTCCCCGTGAGGGGAAGCAGTTGTGCTAAGGGGAGTGCCTAGGGGTGCTTCCTCCTCCACCGCCCAACACTCTTCTCTGGCTCTGGTATGAGGAACATACCTCATAAACAAAGATATAATAATAATAATACAATAATATACAGGAGATTTACATGCCTCCTGGATTTTTTTTAAAAAATATGGGAGATTATTTTAAAAATGTGACGGTGGGAAGAGGGGCTAAATTATAGGGTTTTCCCAGGCAATACGAGATACTTGACAGCTATGGATTTGATCAATATTTTTTCCCTTCTGGCTTACTGTACTGTTATGTTTCCCTGCCAGCAACCTGGACATTGCCATCCAAGTTGAGATCCGGGAATGAAAGAGATGAGATTGTACTGCTATTTAAACCTTTTTGATTACATATTTGTTTGCTGGGAAAAGAAGAGAGCAATTAATTATTTTTTTAAAAAACCAGTCCTGTAAATGATCCTATCAGGTAGAGGACTGTGCAGTGAATGCAGTGAAATTAAGAAGCCATGTACCCATCCAGGGAAGTTGCAGACCTGTGTGGAATGGATTACATACTGGGATTTACTTATGCTGTGTGAAGCGAATTCCAGGCACATTGACCTCTCTTTACATAAGTGAGCAATGCTGCCCCCTTTGGGGGTGGGTGGGTTGAGAAACCAGGAAGGGTTTTTGATTTGTTGTTTATTCAGCAAAGATTTCTAACTCTGGTGAGGGCATTTGTTAAAAGTGTCTCCTTCTTTGGCTCAGTCCTACTAAAGTCAGGGTTCTGGTATAAATATTGGGCAATTTCACACAATACATTCTTTGCCTGTGGCTCTTGTGTATTAAGCCGTATCAACTTAAGACTGGGGGAGAGGAAGCATTTTCCACGTGCCGCCTCTTCTTCCTCCATTAAGATCTGGAGGCACATCTTTTCTTCAAATGCCATCATCATCTGAGTTTGTATCTGGATCTGGTATTCACAAATAGCGAATTGGCTGGAAAAAATGTTCCTTGTTTCTATCACTTGAGTCTTTTGAGTTAACTGCTGTCATGCAGAAGATAGAACAGATTCCTCTGTTGCTCTGAGCAAAGGATCCTCAACCTTTTAAAGCTGGAGGTCAGATCACGCACCCTCAGACTGTTGGTGGGCCAGATAGGTGCCTCCACCACTGCCGCAGAAGGCAGCAATGGTGTGGGGAGTGGTGGGGGCTTGGGGTGGTCCTACCAGCCTGATCCCCCACCATTCCACCCTAACTCTGGCAGCAGCAGCGTGACCACCCCAAGCCACCCACCACTCCTCTCACACCGCTGCTGCCGACCACCCTGAGCCACAAACCACTCCCTCCCCCATGCCGCTTCCCTGTTTACCGGCCTGGAGGAGCTGCATGGCACCAACACATCCGGCCCATGCCCTCACTCCAGCCACTGCTTCTACTTCCACCACTGCTGCCTCAATCCTTGTCTCCTCTGCTTGGCTTGGCATATCCCTAACAGTGATCTGTAGCAAGGTGGATGTTATAAACCTTACAGCATCCACCTTGCTATGGAGCGCCATTAGATACACGCCAAGCCAAGCAGAGGAGACAAGGATTGAGGCGGAGGCAGTGGTGGAAGCATCAGCTGGAGCGAGGTCATGGACCAGTTGAGTTGGTGTCATGGGCCTGATCCAGCCTGCGGGCCATAGATTGAGAATCCTTGCTCTGGGCCATATGTTTTCCTGATGTTTTTGTACTTCATCTCACAGAAGTCTGACCATTGGCTATGCAGACTGGGGCTTCTGGAGGTTGAGGTCCAAAACATCTAGAGCATTTAGAACCACTGCTGTAGAGGGCAATACTATAACTTGGGAATCCCTGGGAAATGGGCTTGGGCTAAGTCTTAGGAGAAACTTCCTAATAATGCAAACTGTTAAAAAGTGATTAGTGGGATCTGGCCTTTTCTTCACTAGACATTTTGAAGCTGACAATGAATAGCTGTTTGTTATGCACAAATACATTTATTTATTTTTCTTCCTTCTAAGGAGTTTCAGCTTGGACCACGTAATGGAACACAAGTATGACTTTGACCTCATCTACATCACTGAGCGCATCATCTCCGTCTTTTTCCCTCTGGGCTTGGAGGAGCAGCGTTACCGGGGCAACCTCCGGGAGGTGGCCCAGATGCTTAAATCCAAGCATGAAGACAAGTATATGGTAACTATAAGTGAAGTAAAGTGGGAAGTATCATTTCTGATGAAAATTCACAGGAAGGGATTATTATGTGGTGGTGCCCAAAACTGGAATTCCTAACTTTCTGGATGAGAGTCAGTGAAATACGGTGGATAGAAATGATGTCTTGCATCTTGGATTCAAACCCTCACTCAGCCATGGAAACTCACTGGACTGGGGAGGGAATATGTCTGATAAAACAACTCCTTAAATATCTCACATACTGTACCTTGAGATATTTTGGATCCCCATAAACTAGATGTAATTCAACAGCACAAAAGACACCCAACTTTCTGGATGCACGGGACTCTACTGAGTACATAGGGTGCATTATCAGATAATAAAATTTGCCCTGCTTCCTATACCCACACATCAATGTCCTACTTCAGGGGTAAGGAAAATGCAGAGCCTGGGCTTCAGGAAGCCTTGAGGCTGTTTTTCCTGGAGCCAGAGATGCCTTTTGGGGGGCTGGGGGAGAGAATGCCCCCAAAAGATTTAGTGCTTCGTTTTGAAGCTTCCTGGAGCAGCAACTAATCTCTTAAGCAACTTGCAAACTCTTCCACAAACTTTTCAACTCCTTTTTAAAAGGACAACCACTGCCCAATTTCAGTTTTACATTTCTATTTTGTTTTGTCTGTGTGGAAATTTGGCCCCTTCACCTCTGAAAATTGCCTACCGCCTCCTGGTTGAATATAGCATAGGCATCATCTCCAGTTCGAAGTTGTACAGGCTGCCAGTGAAATGACAGGTTGCATACCTTCTGGTGGGATCATGAGAATGTGAGGTCTGGAATATGTCTTTGTGAAAAAACAGGTAGTGCGAGACATTTATGTATCCTTTGGCAATGCAATTTTAAGAATCTGTTCTGAGCAAGAGGAGTAAAAGTGGGAAAGGAAACAGCAGGGTTTATTTGATGAAAATATCAACCACATGAATGAAGCTAGAGAAGAAAAAGTAGGTTTGGAATTTGGTAAGTCAAGGGAAGGACCAGGGAAGAATGTAAAGATTGCTAGGCTTTCCAATCATGCTGTGTCATGAAGAGCCCTCTGGCATAGTACTGCACCCAAAACTTGGTTTACTGTCTGAGTTCAATCCTGAGAAGCTCAAGGTTGACATAGCCCTCTATTCTTTTGCGGTCAGTAAAATGAGTACCTAGTGTGTTTGATTAAAAATGTTCATTACCTTGTGAACTATAGAGTGCACTAAGTGCTATGGGGTGGTATATAAGTGTACTGTGGATACCTGAAGCCACAGATAACAACAAACCCTTACACATATACCTGAGTAACAGAAGTGGGGAAAGAGACTCTGTTGTTCTATATGACAGCTACTAAAACATCTACCTCTTGGGGGGAAATTAGGATGAAGACAGTGACTTCTAGTGTCCAGCTCTGACAATGCACCATAGAAATACATATACTGTACTGTATATTATGTATTTCAGGGATTTTTATTGAATAGTTTTAGACCTGTGGGTAACTGAAACCACAGATACTGAACCCATGGATATGGGGAGGGGTGGCCTATTGCTATCTGAGAGAAGCTGGTTGTTCCAGTAAATGCTGGTTGGCCATGTTAACGGAAGGGCAATTGTGAGTCATGAGGTCGAATGAGATGTTTTGTTCTGTCCCACAGCTCTTCAACCTTTCAGGGAAGCGGCATGATATCATCAGGCTGAACCCGAAGGTGAGTTTGGGGAAATGGGTTATGTGCATTAGATGCTTATACCCACCAGTGAGGTGGTCCAGATGAGAGTGATAACTGTTGGTTCTCTTATGATGAATATTTGGGAACTAAATCTCTAAGACTTCTTTAAGTACATTAGAAGTAAGAACCCAACTAGGAAGGCCATTGGACCATTAGATGACAATGGAAGGCAAGGGGTTATTAAAGAGGAAACAGAGATTGCAGAGAGACTCAATGAATTCTTTGCTTCAGTATTCACTGAAGAAGACAGAGGCCACATGCCCAAAACAGAGCCTATCTTCGTAGGGAGGGAAACCGAAGAATTAAGCCAGATAGAAATAACCAGGGAGGAGGTCCTTGCATGTCTTGTTAAGCTAAACACTAACAAATCACCAGGACCAGATGGAATCCATCCACGAGTTCTCAGGGAACTTAAAGATGAAATTGCTGATCTCCTAGCCAAAATATATAATCTTTCCCTCAAATCAGGCTTTGTGCCTGATGACTGGAAGGTAGCGAATGTAACACCAATTTTCAAAAAAGGATCCAGGGGTGATCCAGGAAATTACCGACCTGTCAGTTTGACATGTGTCCCAGGTAAAGTGATGGAAACCATCCTAAAAGATAGAATTAATAGGCACATAGAAGAGAAGGCGCTGCTAAAGGAGAGCCAACATGGCTTTTGCAAGGGCAAATCATGCCTCACTAATCTGTTGGAATTTTTTGAGAGTGTCAACAAGCATGTGGATAAGGGGGATCCACTTGACATTGTTTATCTGGACTTTCAGAAGGCTTTTGACAAGGTCCCACACCAAAGGCTCTTGAATAAACTTACCAGTCATGGAATAAAGGGACAGGTCTTGTCCTGGATCAGCAACTGGCTAAGGGACAGGAAACAGAGGGTAGCACTAAATGGACACTTCTCCAAGTGGAGGGAAGTAAAGAGTGGGGTCCCCCAAGGTTCAGTACTGGGACCCCTGCTTTTCAACCTCTTCATAAATGATCTAGAGGTAGGAGTAAAAAGCAAGGTAGCCAAATTTGCTGACGACACTAAATTATACAGGGTAGTGAAAACTGTGAGAGATTGTGAGGAGCTTCAGAGGGATCTCTCGACACTGGGGGAGTGGGCAAAACAGTGGCAAATGAGTTTCAACATTAGTAAGTGCAGAGTGATGCATGTTGGGGCAAAGAACCCCAATTACATTTATAAACTGATGGGGTCTGAACTCTCTGCGACAAACCAGGAAAGGGACCTTGGTGTCCTGGTGGACAACTCAATGAAGGTGTCAACCCAGTGTGCCTCAGCAGTGAAAAAAGCAAACTCAATGCTAGGGGTCATTAGGAAGGGTATAGAAAATAAGTCAGCAAGTGTCATTTTGCCTCTTTATAAATCTATGGTGAGGCCCCATCTGGAATACTGTGTACAGTTCTGGTCGCCATACCTCCAGAAGGATATTATGGAGCTGGAAAAAGTGCAGAGGAGGGCAACCAGAATGATTAGGGGACTGGAACACCTTCCTTACCATCTGAGGCTGCAACGGTTGGGCCTCTTCACTCTTGAACGACGACGTCTAAGAGGTGACCTGATTGAAGTTTATAAAATCATGCACGGTGTGGACAAAGTAGATAAGGAAAAACTGTTTTCCCTATCGCATAACACTAGAACTAGGGGACACTCGATGAAACTTTTGGGTACTAGTTCTCAAACAAATAAGAGAAAGTATTTTTTCACCCAGAGGATTACTGGTCTATGGAACTCCCTGCCAGAAGAAGTGGTGACAGCTGTCAGTCTTGACAGCTTTAAGAAAGGATTAGACAAGTTCATGGAGGACAAGAGTATCAATGGCTATAATTATGGATACTTAAGGACAACCTCCAGGTTGGAGAGATAGGCAGGATATCTCTCAATATCATTTCCAGGGAATCCTAAGCAGGTGACCGCATCTGCTTGGGAATACCCTGAAGGAAATGGTGAGCCACTGTGTGAGACAGAATGCTGGACTGGATGGGCTGTGGCCTGTTCCAGCAAGGCTGTTCTTATGTTCTTATGTTCTTATGTATGTAATCCTCTCTAGATGTAGGGTAATGAATTCATCTGGCAGTAGTCAGCTGTTAACATCTGTGAATGGAAAGGAATAGAGAGAAATAGGGTCTACAGCACATCGCCTCTTCTATTGTCAGCTGTTTAAATGAGTGTCTGGTCCCATCTCTGGTTCCCAGCAGTGACAATCAACACTGTGTCTGATAGTCTAATAATTTGTGGTTTGCTGGCAAGAATTCATGACCTTGTCAGAACACTTCCTAGGATTGGATTAGGTAAGAATGAAAGGTTCCTGGACCATTGACTTCAATTCTAAATTGATGACCACGTAAAAATAAAGCAGGTCTATTGTCCTCTAGATCAAGAGTTCTCAACTTTTTAAAGACTGGGACCGGGCCACTCTACCTCAGACAGCTTCAAGGCCTGGACAGCCATTTTGCCCTTCCTCCACCACATGGCACTTCCTGGTGTAGTGGGGGCAGTGGGGGCCCACATGAAATGGCACCATGGGCTGCATCCGGCCCACGGGCCACAGGTTGAGAATCCCTGCTCTAGATTATGGAGAGGGTTCACTCTGTAGTGATTCTGATGAACTCAATGGGCTGTTAAGTCTGGTAATCATAGAGAAGGACAAATTGTTGTCATAGATAATTATAGTAATAAGAAGAAATAATAGTTCTTTATTATAGTACTTCACATACTATATAGTGGGTACTTTATAGAGTTTCATAAGCATAAAGGATCTTATATATTCCACAGTGCTTCGGCTTCATTAATTATATATGAACTAGAACAGATGAAGCTAGATAAATAGGTGCAGCATGGCTTACTGTGTAAGAACAAGCCTCGTGTTCTGCTGCCACAGATCATATGCATGCTCTTAACTCCAGTGGTTCTTTCCTCCTTGAGTTAGGTGCAAGATTTCGGCTGGCCAGACCTTCATGCTCCACCACTGGACAAGATCTGCTCCATCTGCAAAGCCATGGAGACCTGGCTACACTCAGACCCTCAGCATGTGGCTGTGCTTCACTGCAAGGTGAAGGGAGAAACATTCTGGCTTTCAGTACCATTAGAGAGAGGAATACAGTAAATACATGGCAGGGACAGGGGTGGCAAGAGGGTGAATGTGGAACTGGGAAGAAGCTGCCTGGTTTCTAAGGGTCATGAATTGTGGGCCTTTTAGGAGCCCCAAAACTGTAAACCCCATGACCAAAGTAGCATGGCAAAATAGGTTTTTGCACTCTACTTAAGGCAGAGTTGGATAAAGAGGGGCCCACTCCCCCGCCTACATTTCTTTCAAACGGGCAGTGGGTGGGGATATACAGGATCCATGAGAGAACAGAACTGGTTCTTGGACCTTCTAGAATTAATTAAAGGTATGCCAAGACTTCCTGTTAGCCATCCTTTATCTGTCAGCTGACATTGTACAGTGGCTTGAGCATAGCTGTCAAGTATCCCGTATCGGCTGGGAAACTCCCGTATTTTACTCTCTTTCCCACCATCCTCTTGTATTAGTTAGACTGCAATACCCTAATGCCACCACTGGAGGGCTGCACAGGATAAGCATAGCTGTCAAGTTTCCCATTTTGGCCGGGAAATTTCCCTTATTTTCAAATCCAAAACTTGACAGGTATGGGCTTGAGTGGTAATATGGAAAATTTCATTCTGGGTGCGAGTTGAAATCAAGATCTGCATTTTTTTTCTCCAGCTCAATCTTGAGGCTATTTGAAGTTTTTTAAAAAGTTGTTTTTCCACATTTTAAGTGTCTGGGTTGGGTGGCACCGGAATTGTCTGGAAATGAATAGAAGAGGAGGAAAGAAATACATAGAGTTAGCCTGAAAGAGAAATGGAAGAGATTCACATACCCCAGCAAGAACAAGATCTCACTTTTCACCTTTCCTTTCCCTTGCATCCCTTCAGCAAGCCTGGCTCCTAGGTTTGAGCAAAACTGCCCTCCTCTTCAAGGCATCAACTCTTTTGCACAATGGTACTACTTACCTCCAGTTCTTAACATGTTCTGTCTCTTTGTGCCAGGGCAACAAGGGCAAGACCGGTGTCATTGTGGCAGCCTACATGTATTACAGCAAAATCTCTGCAAGGTACTGAACAAGGGAGAGCAAACAGGTGGTAGACTGCCATTGGGGGTGGAGCATAAATTCCCTTTGCAGCTGCTCTCATCCCTCCTGTACATGTATTTCTGTACTCTCTATCTCCCCACATTTTTGTCCCCACCTCTCTCCCACTCCCCCACTTCTCATTTGTCCTAAATTAACTCAGTTGGTCTCTAACAGATATGACACACCTCACCTTTCCTGTTCAGTGTCACAAAGGATAGATAGATAGATAGATAGATAGATAGATAGATAGATAGATAGATAGATAGATAGATAGATAGATAGATAGATAGATAGATAGATAGATAGACGGACGGATGGACAGACGGACGGATGGATCATTGTGCCTGCCAACCTTTTCCCCTAGAGGCCCCAATGCCACTCAACAAATAAACAAAAACAATTAAACAATAATATATTTAAATTTTTATACAGAACTGAATTGAAAACAGTTAACAATAATGAAGATTTTTTTAAAAAAATTAAGAATATTTTAAAAACATTTTAAAATTGAATCAGCCACATGAATGATTTTGTCTGGTAGAAGATTGTGCATTGAGTGCAGTGAAGTTAGGGAGCCATTTACCTGCCCAATTAAGTTCATGTACTGTACCTGTGTGGAGTGAACTACATGTTGACGTTTGCATATACTCCCTTTCATAAATTGAGTATTCCTTAGACACACACACACACCCTTCTTATTGCCTAAAGTAAGAGGAAGGGTTTTAGCCTGTCGATAGAAGAACAAGAGGGAGGGAGCCAAACTAACTTCTTAAGGGAGAGCAGTCCAAAGCCTTGGAGCAGCCACTGAGAAGGCCCTTCTCCCATGTCCTCACTGAACACGCTTGGGAAGATGGTAGAAGAGTAAAGCATGCATGCATGCATTTTAACATATCTTTGTTCTCCTCACAGTGCAGACCAGGCCCTCAGCACATTGACTATGCGCAAGTTCTGTGAAGACAAGGTGGCAGCATCCTTGCAACCTTCCCAGAAGAGGTGAGATGTACCCTCCCTCTCCAAACCTACCCAATCCATAGGGAAGGGGAGGATGTTGTCAGAATGCACTAAACTAGGAGTGCCTAAACTATGGCCCGTGGGACGGATCTGGCCCCCAATGCCAATTCATCCAGCTCACACCACCCTCATCACTCCCGGAAGTGGCGAGGGTAGCATGGGCTCGATGAATTGGTGTCGTGGCCAGATCTGGCCCACAGGCCACAATTTGGGCACCCCTGGTTTAAGCAGAGAAAATGGCAGCTTAAAATCTCATCATGTTGCAAAACAGATTGCAAAGTGTGTTTTACTTCCAATTCCAGTGGGAGGAACCACGTGACCAGCCCGCTGAATCACGTGACTGGCCCATGGCCCAAAAATTTGGGCACTCTTGCACTAAACTATCCTGGACCTTCCATACATTGTTAATTTTTGATTCCCATCATCCTTCACCATTTGTCTGGCTGATGGGGACTGAAAGCCAACAGCACGCAGATAACCACCGTTTCTCTGGCCCTGCATTAAGAGCACAGCGTTATCTGCCTGCCGTTTCTGCTGATACTCCAGCCCAGTAGCAATGTTTCTTCAAACTATACTGTTTGCCTTTGCCTAGAAAACAAAAGGGTTGGGGGAAAGGGATTTCTCCCTTGCTCTCCCGCACGCTGCTATTCTGTGTGGATGTTGTTGTTAGTTTTTTTTTGTTTGTTTGTTTTTTTTTTGTTCAGAAATGTTCCATTAGATATGGGGCAACACACCGCACACTTTGAAGTGATGCAGTCCAAACATGGGCTTTTCTACCTTTGTGTGTATGGCCAGTGGAGAACTGTTAAGGAAAAGAGACTTGGAGTCCAAAGGTTAGCAGAGGAACTATGTGTCCATACTGCTATCTTTCTAGAATCGTACATTGCCTATGGGAGTAACCAAGAGCTTGTGCCAGACCCTTCTATTTTTTCCCTTCAAATAGGTACATCCAGTATTTCAGTGGGCTGCTCTCAGGCACAATCAAGATGAACAGCAACACGCTCTTTCTGCATCATGTTCTGCTCCCTGCTATTCCTACTTTTGAGGGCGGAGGAGGTAAGTGGCACAAGGTTGCAGAAGGACGTTTCGAGAATCTATACTTCCCATCTCTTGTGGCTACAGCCTATGAACGTATAGGCTTACACCACTCTTCTGAACTTGCACATTTCTTGTGTATGTACTTCTTATCATTCTTTTATACTTGTTCAGACAAGGGAAGTCTTGGCAATCAACTAACAGCTGAGAAAAGTTACTTTTTCAGATTAGTAAAGGGGCCATTCAACAATTATGTGACCCATTTTGGGGGCAAATTGACCTCCTCCCCCCTATGTAAATCGACCGTAATTTTACCTTCGACCCTCTCCCCCCTTAAAATTACGTAATCCAGATCTTTTGTATCAAAACTCTAATGTTTAGAGTTTTTCACTATTGATGCCTAATGCACAACAGCTCCAAATGGGTTACATAATCTTTGACCTGACACACACACCCCGCCGCTGCTGCCGCCCCATCCCCCCACATAATTTTTCTGTAATTCAGATGGCAGACTCCCTCCCCCTTCAAAGATCACATAATTGTTGGATGGCCCCAAAGGTCGTCCTTGCTCGAAAACCAGTCGTATCTGACTCTAGGGTTCAGTGCTCATCTTTGCTTAAAGACAAAGAGCCAGCACTGTCTGCGTTTGCAGACATCTCCGTGGACATGTGGCAGACATGACTAGACACCGGAGTGCATGAAACGCTGTTTACCTTCCCACCAAAGTCTACTTGTCTACTTGCAATTTCTTGCTTTCGAACTGCTAGGTTGGCAGTAGCTGGGACAGAGATGTTTGTTCACTCTGTTGTGCAGCACTCTGGTCTTGAACTGCTGACCTGCCAACCTTCCAGTCATCAAGTTCAGCATCTTAACCACTAAGCCACTGCAGTTCCTTTTTTAAAAGATTACCTCTCTTCCAGGTAGAATTTTTAGTGACCAAGCAGTCCAAAAAAAAAAGCATCTCTAAGTTCTGTTTCCACCATACACCTGTCGTGTTCTTCTAGCCTGTGTCATGGTGTTGGGCCCCCCACCCCATGGTGATAGGTTTTAAGGAAAATGTCTTAGTAAGCTTGATGTGGTGTAGCAGGTGGTAAAGGTTACAGAACCAGCGCCTGAAGTCAAGAAGCTGAGTCATGGTCTGGTATTCCCTATAAAGTAGTGAAGGGGAAAGCCTTAAGGATGGTGGGGAGAATCTGAAGCTTACCCCAGTCTTCGGACGGGGCAGGAAACAGGGTATGTTAGATAGGTTTTTTATGTTTGGAAAAGAGCAATGTTTTGTCTCTGGGGTATATTTTTTATATACTGTATGTCAATAAATGAAACTATGTTTTTGTATAACAGTTTGTGTTCAGTGGTGGGCATCAGCAGGTTCGCACCAGTTCGCCAGAACCGGTAGCAGAAATTCTGGCTGGCCCCGCCCATCCATGTTTTGAAATAAAGTAGTCCTAATTCGGGTGCAATGCAGGGCTTTCCCCCTGGCCACGCCCACCATACCATGCCAACAGTGTGGTAGTAATTTTTTTTGAGCCCACCACTATTTGTGTTTATTGAAAAGGGTGAGTGTTGGCAGGCTATACAAAGCCTTTTTCACTAATACACTCTTGGCTGAGGAGGCTTAAAGCCAAAACTATCCTCAGGGGGTTGGAGGGTTTGTTTGGTCCAATCCAGTACAAATCTAGGGCAGATTTTCCAAGTCTGTGTGCTCGTGATCTCAACCTTGGGATATCCCAGGCTATCATGGAGCGAGTGCATGAGAGCTCAGGTGGAGGGTCCTGCATGGTGGTGTATTTCCCTCTGAGTTGGTGTGAAGCATCGGAGGGGATTGCTGACAGCCTGTGCTTTTCCCTGTTCTAGGTTACCAACCTTTCCTGAAGATCTACCAGTCCATGCAGCTGGTCTACACCTCTGGGATCTAGTAAGTATGAGGAAACTCTCTGATTTTCAGTTGCATCACGGAAAATAAGGGTCCACCTCTTTGCCACTTAACTCTTGCCTCTGCTTTTGTTTCTCTGTGCCTTGTAGCAGCCTCCATGGCTCAGGTGGGACCCAGAAGATCTGCATCACCCTGGAGCCAGCTTTGCTTCTGAAGGGGGATGTTATGGTGAGTGCCACTGATCATCACTCAAGTCCAGACATATAGCAAAACACAAATGCTTGGGCTGGGTCCACCAAGTTACATGTTCCCCTAACAGCACATCATAAGAGAGCATCAGATTACCGGTATGTCTTTTCCTGCCCCTGCCTCACATGCAAGTAACAGAACTGGTGACCAGTGGGATTATGCTTCCATGGTGCACTTTGTGCTCTGTTGCACACTAGCATCTGAAATGCCCCTGTGTAGCTGAATGGGTTACTGCAGAGGTGGCCAACCTTGATATCCCAGGTGTTCTTAGACTTCAATTCCCAGAAGCCTCCATCAGCAGGTGTACTGACTTGGGCTTCTGGGAACTGAAGTCCAAGAACTGAGGCACCAAGGTTGGCCACCCCTTGGTTACTGGATCCAGTCTTTCAAAAGCAATGCCAGGGCGGGTCTTACATTCTCTTTGTTTAATGCTGGAGGAATCTCTCAAGGCTTGGGAAATCCTTGCTGTCATACCTCATTGTGCCAAGAAAACCCGAATGGATAAGAGCAAGGATTTTGCATCCCTTTTTAAAACATATTGTTCCATGATGAGGATTCTATGTTTATATTTTCATCCTACATACCTGATATTTCTAGATACAGTTAAAAGTGCTGCTGTTTGTACTGCCTGTGTTGGGCTTTCTTTTACTGGTAGTGAGCAGCATTTACTGGATGTGTGAAAAATATACACAGATTTTTTGACTGAAAATGTCTATCATAGGATGTGATGAGGCCAAGAAAGGCTGTTTGTGTACATTAGCCGGAGCAGCAAAACCTCCTCTGTCAAGCCATTGGTAACACTATTTAAAAACAACTACAGTAGAACCTCGGATAAAGTCCAAACTCCGTTCCACAAGTTTTGACTTTATCCGATTTTGGACTTTATCCGAATCAAATGGGCGATGCATCAGAAGTCCAAGAACTGTCCAAGATGGACCTTATCCAAGGTTCCTATACCAAATACTGTACCTTGGATAACGTCTATTTTTAGTGGTTTTGGACTTTATGCGATGCATCACATGTGCATGAAAACCGCGACTTTATCCGAATCGGACTTTATCCGAGGTAGCACTGTATCTGGAATTAGGCAACTCAGCACCTCTCAGCTGTTTGAAATATTTACAGATATATGCTGGAGATTTTAAAGACTAATATTGTCTACCGTGAACTGAGTTCAACAGGGCTTTTATGTCCAGTCAAAGATGTACAGGGTTTTCAGCCAAAACACTCTTCCAGGTTGATTGACCAAAGTAAGTTTACAATTAGTGACGCCATCTAGGTGTCAAAGTGAAAATGTTTATCCTTTTAAAATTTGGTGGAAAAATAATTGATACTGGATTCCTTAGAGACTGAGACTATACCCATACTATAATATTCCCAATTATTATGTGCTGATATGAAGACCGGTCAGTGTACAGTGTACAGGAGACTTGAAGTGTACAGTTGAAGGAGACATTTACAGATACCATTGACTACCAGACTGACTCAATAAAAGAAGCCACAGCTTTTCTTTTACCAGACTTGAACAAAACTGATAATGATAGTACCTTTGGGAGCTGATGAAGTTAAAAAAAAATTTTTTTTTTACATCTAACAGTGACATCTCTTTAACTCAGGGGGTGGGGACACGTTCTCCCACTTGTTTTTTGATCTGGAACCAAGATATGTAAGCTAAATTGAGTTAGAGCCAGAGATAAGAAAAGTTACATTTTTGGACCCACTACGCCCATGATGGTGAACCTTGGCACTCCAGGTGTTCTTGGACTGCAATTACCAGAAGCCCAAGTCAGCACTCCTGCTTATCAGAGCTTCTGGGAATTGAAGTTCCAAAACACCCGCAGTGCCAACATTCACCATCACTGCACTATGCTTTTCTCCTCCCTGACTGATTCCTACACTGTCAGGTCCACGCTTGTCTATGCCAAGGGTTCCCAACTTAAGGCCTGCAGGCCGGATCTGGCCCTGGTGCCATTTCATGTGGCCCCCACCCCTCCAAGGGCATTCAAGAGATAAAATGGATGTCCCTTTGAAGCTGTTGGGACAAAATGGCCACCCCCATCGTGCAGGCAGGGCAAAATGGCCATCCAGCCTTCAAAGTTGACAGAGTGTGTGACCGGGTCTCCGGCTTGAAAAGGTTGGAAACCCCTGGTCTACGCTGTCGTCCAACATGTTCAAGTGGAGCAGAGTAGGGGTAGAAGCACACTTTCTAGCTAATATTGTAGCTGTAGCCTCTAACAACTCTTTTACTTAGTTCTCTTTCTTTCCTCCAGGTGAAATGCTACCATAAGCATCTTCAGGGAACAGAGCGGGATGTGATTTTTCGTGTGCAGTTCCACACTTGCACCATCCACACTGACCAACTCTGGTTCAGCAAAGATGAGCTGGATGACGCCTGGAGAGGTGAGAGAAGAAACCTACCTCTGGACACCGAAACTAAGGCTGCTATGTCATCTTCTTGTTCTGTTTCTGAGGCAGGCAACCTTAACGGCTTATCAGAATTTGACAACAACGAATGAACTCTTCCCTTCTGTTTTCCCCTCCCAGATGAACGTTTCCCCTTTGAAGCAAGCGTGGAATTTGTCTTCTCCTCTAGCCCAGAGAAAGTCAAAGGTGAGTAGATGGTGGGTGTTAGGGAGGGATAGATGCAGTGCTATGAAAAACCACCCCTTGATTCCCAAGACATCAGGTGAAAGACATGACATGGAAGAGAAGCACAGGAGGCAGCAACGGCTCCAGATCTAAGCTGGGCTGGGTTAGGTTAGTGCTTAGGGTGACAAGAGAGCAACCAGAGCATCCATGGTACCCTCTTCCTACTGTTCTTCCATCCTTCTTGTTTCTATCCAGCATAAGAAATGGCTACTGATAATTAGTTGGAGAAACAGGGACTTGCTGAATTATGACAAAGAGAACAATGTAGCCCCTGATGAATTTTATGTATATTGGTGTGTGTGTGTGTGTGTGTACATGTGCTCTGATTTAGATGGGATACCATCCATCCATCCCCTTTCTACCTACCTACCTACCTACCTACCTACCTACCTACATACATACATACATACATACATACATACATACATACATACAGTAGACTCTCACATAACGACGTTGCTTTTCAATGGCAGCTGCGCCATCTAGTGGCAAAAAACTGTCATTATCCACACAACGTCGTTAAAAAATGTTAATCCACACGATGGTTTTTCGTCGTTGTACGGATAGTCACGTGGTGAGTGACAATGTGTTGTTAAGTGGAAATGATGCTATTCGAACGCATCATTAATCGAGGCTCCACTGTACATACATACATACAAATTGCCTAAGAAAACATATGGTTTGCCATTACTAAATGAAACTTTGTTGTTACGCATGAAGAGCTGCACAACAGGATTTCAATTAAAATGGCATCCACCCAGGTATATTGTCCTGGGTTCCAGTGCTGGAGGAGCACAAGGCTTGGATTCACTCTGATAGAGTGAGCAATGGTCCCTCCTGGAGGAGAAAGGGGGATGGCTCAGGCCATTAGTCTGTTCATGTTAGACCCTGGCTTGGTGATGTTATGGAACAACCTTTAATACCTAAATGCACATAAAATCCTATCTAGCTGACATTCAGAAGTTGATATGCTGTTATCAGTTTCGTGTCTGATGTATGAAAACGGAAGCATGTTATTTAGAAGGGACAGTAGCAAAACAAGTTTATTCTCTTTCCTATTGATTTTCTCTCACTATCCTCATTTATTTCCACAGGTCAGGAGACCTATAGAAATAATGCTGCCATTGCTGTGGATTACAGCATCTCTGATCCTATAGTGCGCTGGGACTCCTATGACAACTTCAGCTTACACCATGAGGACAGCCTGGACGGTATCTATAGTCTAATCCTAGTCGGGTTTTCTCTGAATTCCTCCATAGCATGTAGATGCCTTTTACTCCATTCTATTCAATTGCTTGATTGGGCTTTGATTTAGTAGGGGGCTGGCAAAATCAATTTGGTCACTGAATACAAAAAACTGACATCCTTAAAGGCCTAGTATTTCATTCTTAAGGCTGCAAAAATTGTCTAGTGAAACTGCAGAAGAGGTTATGGGAAAATGAATTTATTACGACTTAATTTAGTGATTCTCAACCTGCGGCCTGTAGTGGCTGGATGCGGCCCATGGCGCCATTTCATGTAGCCCCCCACTGCCTCCACCACACCAGGAAGTGCCATGTGGTGGAGAAAGGGCAAAATGGCTATCTGGACCCCGAAGCTGTCTGAGGGACTGTGACTGTCCCCCAGCTTAAAAAGGTTGAGAACTCCTGGCTTAATTGATCAGAAGCCATAGGTTTTAGATAGATAGATAGATAGATAAATCTTTATTGTCATTGTCCTGCACAGAACAACGAGATTGGGGGGGGGGGGACACCTATCAACCCAACAAAACCTAAAAAAAATACAACTATACAAAATTATCAACATACTCCCACCCCACATATACACATTTAACCCCTAAAACTCTAAAAACTCTAAAACTCTAAAACCCTAAAAACTATATACAGAAGCTCCCTCATAGACTGCATTGCACTGTATTCAAAGCCAGAACCGCTTTTGGGTAAAAACTAAGCTTCTTCCATGTGAATAGGAGTTCACGTTTTGAATAATAAGAATTGTATGTCACGGGAAGGGGGAACATCAGGATTTTAGAGATGCTTAAGTGGGACATGGCCAAAAAAGGTTGGGAACCACTGCCCTAATGGGTTTCTCCAAATAGTGAAAAACTAAAGAATATTATTTTCCTTCCCCCATTGATCTTGCACTCTGTGCTAGCTTCTGTGATTGATCAATGGAAGGTAAGTATGGGCTTACTTTACCAAGTCTAGTAGCCGATAAACTACTGTTAATGCATGCTGAGAAACCCTAATTCTTCTTAATGATGAACGTGGCATCCAGTTAGAGTACTGAGATTTCAGCAGGAATTGTGGGTTATCATGTTCCATATTTATTGTTGCTTTACAGCACAAGCTATAGAAAGAGAGAGAGAGATTACACACACAACTGGCCACTGCTTGGGTTTATTTCATTTTTGATGAAATTGTTTTAGACAGATTCCTGCTGTTAGATGTTGACCCCTTTTGAATGTTGGCTGAGATCTCTTCCAAGTCTGCTCTGTGTTGTTGTTTAATTGGCAGGCGGGGGTCTCTATTTATATATGCTCATGGTCAAAATGGAAGAGGAGGGAAGATGAAAATATCTCTCTCTCTCTCTCTCTCACACACACACACACACACACACACACACACACACACAGGCTCTTTTGCTCTTCAGTTTTTGTTCAGTTCACCTTGATTACCGTTTCCTCTTAAAGTCAACTCTTTAAGAACTAAAATAAATAAAATATCAACCAGTGCCATCAAATGGCAACTTAATACTTGAGGCATGGCTGTGTCAGATACTAGAAAATATCCAATAGGATGCAGTAACATTTCCTACACCTTCCCAGTAAAATTTGGTGTCTGGATAAAGGAGGCTTCTTTTGGAATGAGGCTTGTATAGCAAAGTAAAGGTAAAGGTTTCCCTTGCTCGAAAGCCAGTCATATCCAACTCTAGGGTGCAGTGCTCATCTCTGTTTCAAAGCCGAAGAGCCAGCGCTGTCTGCTTCTGCAGATGTTTCCGTGGTCATGTGGCAGGCATGACTAGACACACGGAACACTGTATAGCAAAAGAGACCTATAAATTTTAGAGATAGAACACAGTGGGCTTGGGGGTTAATGGATGGGTGTGCAATAGCGTCCTAGATTCATGAGTATGCATATATCAACAGGCAGATATAGAAGGAAATGCATTTTTGGCCATACACCAAGGGGTTTTTTCCCCCCTTTACTGGATTAAGCATAAAGAAATGTCAGCCTGCAGGCTCAGCCTTTCATATCTTATCCTACCAATCATGCTGTCAAAGAATATCAGCCACACCATAAAAGAAGTAGAAAGCTCAGGATTTTGTGAAAGAGATTGATGTGTTTATAGATGTTTTGTTATTGTAACCAAAGGTCATGGGGCAACTTGAAAAGTAACACTATCTAGTGCATTGATGGTGAATTTTGGCACTCCAGATGTTATTGGACTTCAATTCCCAGAAACCCAAGCACCCTGTGAATCCACATAAATGGGTTTACTGCGATTCATCCGGCCCACGCTGACCTCATCACTCCCAGAAGTGGAAGTAAAATGCGCCCGTACAGTAAACAAATTCGTGTAGATTCACAGGGTGCTTTGGCTTCTGGGATTTGAAGTCCAAGATCATCTGGGGTGCCAAGGTTTGCCATCACAGATCTAGGGGATTAACTTTTGTGAATTCTAGCCCAGATTTTAAGATTTAGGTGGCCTAGAGTAAATGAAGGTTTATGCTAACAAGAGGCAGTTTACAAGGTGTTTTATGAGTCTTGCTTTTGCGGCAAGAGATTGAAACAGCCACATTGTTATGTGCTGTCAAGTCATTTCCAACTTATAAGAAGCCTATGAATTTGTGGCCTCCAAAAGTCCCTGACATTAATAGTTGTGCTCAGGGATTCCATGCTAAAGTAGCTATTGCTTCACTTAGTAGCTTACACCACTACCTTCTGGATATTTCTGTTACTGTGGCATGTTTTAAGGAAATAGTAATTGTAACCGTGGTACTGTGTATTGTACTGTGCCCTGAAACAATGCCAAAAATCTTGAAACGCCCCCAAAAATTAATTCAGCTAGGGTCAAGAATTCTTATGAATATCCTCAAGTATTAATGTTACTGCTATTTAAAACTGTAAAGCACAGGTAAATTAGAAGTTGCAAGAAGATTATTAGGATTCATTTTTGTTGCCGTGGCCAAAACAAATGTAAATAATTATGTAACATTTTGTTTTTTAAAAAATAAACTTTGTTCTATGTTATTACATCTGTTGAAATACCACTTTAAACCATGACATGTTTAAAGCGAGACCATATGGCGGTGGAAATGAGTCCTTTGCTGTGCTATCATCCACCTCATTCACAAAATTTAGCAAGTATTGGCCATGTTGTCTGCCACTAGTAGACTTTGTGTACTTTTGCTTTGTTCCTCCTACCCGTCCAGGTATAAAGAGAGAAAAGCTACACAATGTCTTTAGAGGAGTAGCACTCACTGCCATTGTTTCTAGAAGTGCCTAGTAATCTCTAACATGGTTGAAGATTTTTTTAAAAAAGAGACACCACTGGCCATGGTCTGTATGAATGTTTCTTCTGTCCCACTGGACCCATTTTGCAATGCTTCCCCCATGAAGACCTGCAAACGCAAGTTGTCAGATTTAAGTGTGGCTTGAATAAATACTCTCTATACAGCGGAATTCCTCTTTCAAGCCACCTTTAGTTTCTGCAAAAATGCCCATCTCCAGCAATGGGGTGAAGGTATTAGCAATAGTAACAACACTTATATGCACTGCCCCAAGGATCTTACTCTCAGGGTGGTTCAACAAGGTAATTATCCTTTTGACTACTCATTCTTCCAATCTCAGAAGAATATAGTAATAAGAATTCAAAGCTATTAGCTAGAGCCGCGAAAGAAAAGAGTATTAGGAGGGAAATTGGCGTTTTGACGAATCAACAAGGAGTGGGGTGTAACAAAACAAAGGAGAAGGGCTTTTATCAAGAGTTATATTCCAAAAAAAAGAGATAAAAGTGGAAAGGTTAAGGGAATATTTGGAAAACTGCAAGGGAATTAAAGAGGAACATAAAGATAGAATGGAGGCATTAATAACAGAGAAAGAGATAAAAGAGGCGATACAGAGGTTGAAAACGAATAAAGCGCCAGGTGAGGATGGATTTACTGCGGAATTTTATAAACAATTTAGAGAATTGGTAACTCCGAGACTTTTGAAGCTGTTTAATTACATATTAGATGGAGGTTCATTGCCGACTTCATGGCATAGATCAGTAATTGTTTTGATCCCTAAACCGGGAAAAGATCCAGAGTAGATAGAATCATATAGGTCAATTTCATTGATAAATCAAGATGGAAATTTTTTTACCGCAATATTAGCAAATAGGTTAAATCAATTTATGAAGGAATATATAAACAAAGATCAAGCTGGGTTTTTGAAGGGTAGATATATGGCAGAACTTACAAGGAGAGTAGTGGACTTGGTGGAGAAAGGGAGGCTGAGTCAACCTGTCAGGCGTGTAGTAAGGAATAAACAGCAGAAAAACATTCTGTGGTGAACAAAAGAGGAATAAAACATTTGTAATACAATAGCACCATCTAGTAGAATGCAGTTATTAAAAGCACCCAAGGAGGTTCACAAGACACTTTCCTGATTCTTAGCTAAACAGCTGAATTTATAAACTATAGTATCAGTTTATAAATTATAGGTTATAGTATCATAGCTATAACAGAAAGAGAATACAGTACAGTACCTGTCAACAATGTGGCAGAGACTCTGGTTGGGCGATATTTTTCTTTTCTTTTTTTTTAGATAAATTGTTCTGTTTAGGCTGTGGTTGTCATATCAATTACGGAAGAGTGCTTTTCTAAATGACTGAGAACTGCCATGAATTATATTATATCTTGTGGTTTTATTCAATGCAATTGTTGCTTTAAGGTTTTGTATTCTGCAACAATTAGCTGTATCTCAGAAGGGTGGAAACCAAGCCAGTGAGGTGGAAAAACTGAAGAAATTGGGCATTTTTAGCCTTGAGAAAAGAAAGTTGAGGGGACATATGATAGCACATTTCAAATACTTGAAAGATAATCATACAGAGGAGGGGCTGGATTTCTTCTCAAATCATCTCAGAATGTAGGACACATAATAATGGGCTCAAATAATAGGAACCCAGATTTCGGCTGAATATCTGGAAAAACTTCTTAACTGTTAGAGCAGTATGACAGCAGAACCAATGACCTCAGGAGGCAGTGGGCGCTCCAATGCTGGAGGCATTTAAGAGAAAATTAGGCAATCAGATGTCATACATGCTTTGATTTGGATTCCTGCCTTGATCAGGAGGTTGGACTTAATGGCCTTATAAGTCCTTTCCAACTCAATTATTCTGTGATGCTATAATCTTCTGAGGTTTCAACAGGATGCAGTTTCCCCCCCTGAAATGCTACAGTAGTTCTGAATAACCAATAGAGAAAGATGTTTTAAAACCTTCTGAAGTTTCACTATGATGCAATTTTTTTATCTGAATTGTTATGGTAGTTTTTGATATTACATTATTGCTATTTTATCCTTTTGATTTTGACCTGCTCCTTTTAATATTAGATATGTTATTGATACTATTTTGATCCTTAAAGCCTTATTCAAACTATTCCTGTTTTTTCAACACTTATACAAACTATATAGCTTAATTGTTTCAACATTTTACAAGCTTGCTTTGCTGCACAATTGCTTGTTAGACAATGAATGAAAGATGATACATATTTTATACGTTCAATTTATTATGGGTAAGATTAATTACCCATAATACTGCAGTGGCTCAAGTAGCTCAGACACTGACTGGGAGGCAGAAGGTCAGCAGTTCGATTCCCAAGTACTGCAGGATGGAATGAGCTCCTCCGTCTTTGTCCCAGCTCCTGTCAACCTAGCAGTTTGAAAGCAAGAAATTGCAAGTAGATAAATAGGGACCACTTTGGTGTGAAGGTAACAGCGTTCCATGCACTCCGGTGTCTAGTTATGCCTGCCACATGACCATGGAAATGTCTGCAGAAGCATGCAGCGCTGGCTCTTCGGCTTTGAAACAGAGATGAGCACTGAACCCTAGAGTCGGATACGACTGGCTTTTGAGCAAGGGAAACCTTTAGGTTTACCTTTAAGATTAATTAAGATGCATCTTTAAAAATGTTCAAATTGCCCTTAAATTAAGAAATGGCAAATCTTGAGCTTTTCAGGATCAAACTTGGAACATGATCAAAATTTGGTTCATGTTTGTGTCAGAGATTACTTTGGGTTGAAAGGATTTTTGCAGAGGACGCCCGAATGAGGCTCCTTTCATGTCCCCCATCGTGCAGCTCTTGGGAATCGAACCCGTCTTTCCAGTCTCCAAGCCTAGCGTCTTAACCATTAAGCCACCGGGGGAGTACTACAACTTAACCACTGTGCCACAGGGTCCATCAGATCTTCAGAGCGCCCCAAACATGTTCTTTGCCACTATGAGAACTTCATGGCAAAACACCTACATTTTCCGGCATATAAGACGACTGGGAGTATAAGACGACCCCCAACTTTTCCAGTTAAAATATAGAGTTTGGAATATACTTGCCGTATAAGACTACCTCTCTTCCAATGCACACCAAATAAAAATTAACCCACACTCAACCCGGAGACGCGCAGCCCTCCGAGTCGAATGGGCAGGTTCTGGTGGAGAGCCAATCCACGCTCACGTTCCCCTCCTTGAGGTACAGGAAGATGTGTGCAGCTTGCTTCCCCTTGTTTCATACTCCCCGCACAGAGCAGGGACTCGGCCGCAGCACCCCCCACCATATGTGCCGGACATATGAAGCAAGGGGAAACAAGCTGCAGTTAAGTACCTGTCCTATAAGACGACCCCCGACTTTGGCACAGATTTTTCGGGGTTAAAAAGTAGTCTTATACGCCAGAAAATACAGTACTTGTAAACCAGACTTCACCACTTTGTCCCTCTCCCTTTACATTCAAGTACTGTATATTGTTTACCTTTTCAGTATTGTTTTGATTTACATACCCATCCTTCCTTTGCCCAGGAAATAAATATTTTTTAAAAAACTAGGTTAAAAATTACTCCAGCAGTCAAAGCAGTAATTATTGATTCCAATAAATAACTTTCTCTTCTCCACTTTTTCTATGTAAGATAGTGGCTTGGTTATTATGGAGCATGAATGGTCTTGAGAGCATCAGTCTAGGTGATAGGTTATTCATCTCACCCCCAGCTCACTGTCTGGGGAACAGAGTGGCTGTGAATAATATTAATAAATTGTGGGGCTAGGTAAATGATGTCAGGGAGCATTATGGATCCCTGGGTTTCACTATATATGGGCTTTCCCCCAATAAGGGAGAATTCAAGCACAGTGAATCCTGATCTGCATCTAACATATTGGATACAAGAATGTTCCTATTGCCAGCACCTGAATCTGGGAGATTGCACCCACCCTGAACTTTCATTGAGGTGGAACTGACTCATTACAGTGGGAATTTTCCCCATAGGCTACTGGCTTTCCTATTTGGGAGAGTTAACATTGTGTGCGGAAGTGTGAAATCTCTGCTGTTATCTCTGATTGGTGATAACAGAAATTTCCTTTCTTCCTCTCATGTTCCAGTGGAGTGGTAGGTAGTGTTAAAAAGAATAATGTGGAATCACCAGGGAGAGGGTCTCAACAAGGGTTGGGGGCAGGGGGAATGGTAGAACATCCCCTGGATCCTTTATGGGCTGAATCAAGTCCACATGCTGGAAGTTCCCCTCTTCTAAAAAAAAAAAAAGCCACTCTACGGGATGTGGAGTGTGTGATTCCCAGCCTACTGCATTGCACATAGCAGGGGTGTGAAAAAATTAGAAGTAAGCCATCCCTCCTTTAAAGCATGAGGTGCAAGTATTAGACACATCACTGCAGTTACCCCAAGCAGAGTCACAAGCCCTTGTGTGTGCTAGCTGTCCAGTGAGGAGACTCTAGGCCAGTGATGGTGAACTTTGGCACTCCAGCTGTTTCTGAACTTCAATTCCCAGAACTCCTGATCAACAGGAGTGCTAACTTGGGATTCTGGTAATTGAAGTCCAAGAACACCTAGAGTGCCAAGGTTAGCCATCACTACTCTAGGCTACATGGATAGGATGAGTTTCAGATGCTGCACATTGTTGTGAATTCCCGATGTCCTTCTTCAAACAGGGTCCCATTTTTCTTTCCTAGATGCATTGCACACCCATGGCCCTCTTGACGGAAGTCTCTATGCCAGGATCAAGAAGAAGGGGGACCTGAGTAACTACTCCTCTGCCAATGGCAGCTCCAGCAGTCCTGAGTCCCCTCCACAACAAGATGGGCGCCTCCTGTCCATCAGCAGTGACTCAGGGCACTCTTCCATGCTGACCGAAAAGGCGGATGACAACTCAGCTCCCTCCAGGCCACAGCCTACGCCTGCTGAGAAGGAAGAACTGGACAGACTCTTGGGTGGATTTGGGGTCCAGCCTCGGCAACCAAGTGAGGGAAACAGGTCTCATAACGTTTCCCCCTCTGCCGCGAGAGAAAGAGAAACTGCCATTTTGGAAGACGAGCTTTCAGAGACAAGCCAGCCCGGAATTCCCCTTTCGTACCAAACTCAGCGGTCACGCCTAGCTCACCATTGCTCCTGTCGCCTCGGTTACCGCTCCCACAGTCCAGAGCGGCCTCCCCACATGGTCTACTATAGACCGGATGGCACTTTGGAATGGCGGCAGCCAGCCTATAATGGCGGGCACTCACACCTGCAGCACCCTGATGGGTTCGAGGAGAAACGGAAAGTGTTTCGCTCCCTTTCCGAAGGCATTCAGCCCCACTCCTACCCCTTTAGCCATGAACTACTGCCCCCTCCCAATGCCATGAGGAGGGAGCACGAGGAGTTGCTGATCTTGGAGGACCCGCCGGCTTTCTTGTGCTCATGCCAAGGTTGCCAGGAGGTGGCTCATGAGGAGGAGACAAGGCTGCCCATGGCTGCCTTCTACAACCTGTGTCTGGATCGGGAACCAGAACTTTGGGGAGTGGAGAACACAAGGCTTCATCAATCCCTCCACCGAAGCAGACAGCCTGTGCCACTTCTGATGCCAGCTGCCTACGGGCACCACCCTGTGCCCCATGGGCAACATCACACTTTGAACTGTGATCCCAAGATGGTGGCCACACACTTAGGCTACGGTTACCCAGCCCACCAGAGATCAAAGCTGGCAGAAGAGAATGCCGAAGCCTTTCCTTACCCTCACTATGGCCCAGGCTACCCTCCTGTAGCATCCTATGCCTATGGAAGAGCCCCTGTCAAGCCCTGCATTTCCCCTTATGGCTCCGGGTATTCAGACTCCCCTCACTCCGGCTCCATTTCACCAACCAGCCCTCTGTATCCACCAGCCAGGAAGCACGACTATGAGACCCGTGAGAACAGCGATGGGTGCCTGCTACAAGGGGGCACCACAGAAAGGTCACGTGGTGAGTGGAAGGGGAACAGAAGGTGCTACCATTCCCAAGCAAGAGAACGGCACCCATTCTCCCAATGATTTATGCTTGATAGCCATGGGTGATACATTATGTAGGGAAAAGGGCCAATAATTTGGGCTTTCCTTGATTGAGGCACTATTACTGAAAATACCCTCTATATCAGGGTTTTCCAACCTATGTCCTGTGGGCCAGATTTGGCCCATGGTGCCATTTCATGTGGGCCCCCCACCCCTCAAGAAACAAAATGGCCACCCCTTTGAAGCTGTTGGGACAAAATGGCCACACACACACACACACACACACCATTGTGCAGGCAGTGCAAAATGGCCATCCAGCCCTTGAAGCTGACTAAGAGAGTGTGACCCAGCCACCGGCTTGAAAAGGTTAGGAACCCCTGCTCTATATTGTAACAGATAATGAAGCTTGGATAAAGGGCGCACCCAAAGAAGAGCTGCGGGGCAAGGCCTCGGTGCATCACAGGTCTGCATTCCTGCCTGCTTCAGTGTAAGGACAGACCGATCCGTTGAGTCCAGGGTATCTGTTTGTTCCCTGAGACATCTCACCTCCAGTGTGGCAACGGAATGGGTGCAAACTTCTTGCCTGAGGCTTATGTATGGCCATGGGAGCTATAGGCCTCCTGATAGCTCGCCAGAAATAACACTGCCTACATTAGTGTTGGTGAACATTTTAGAGCCTGAGTGCCCAAACTGCAACTACAAACCCACTTATTTATTGCAAAGTGCCAACGTGGCAACAGAGGAGGGAGGAAACTCTCCCACTGGGCTGCTGGGAGAGGGGCAGGGCAAACTCAGTGCTGGGGAAGGGAGGAAGTGCTCCCATTAGGCTGCTGGGCAGAGGGAGGGGTGGGGGCAAACTCTGTGCTGGGGCAGCCACATGAGTGCCCACAGAACAGGCTGAGTGCCACCTCTGGCACGTGTGTCATAGGTTCACCACCACTGGCCTACATCTTGTAACTATTGCTTCTAGCGCTGATGCTGTTACCACTGTTTGTTTGCCTGGCAGAACTTTGTACCACTTTATATGTTTACACCAGTTTACATGGCACACTGCATTACTAGATATGCCCAACGTTGGCCATGCAATTGTAGAGTCAGTTTTTTAGTCCAGTTAGACTATCCTCAGGGATCAGGGCTTCTGCTTATAGACAATCTGGTGAAGAGCTCTTGCAGCAAGGCCCCATGGTCTGAGACTCGATCCCTAGGAACAGGTCAGTGTGACTTAGCCTGAATATTCCCCACCTCCCTTGCTTTCTCCCCAGAGCTGCAAGACTGCAGGGAGGCCATGCCCTGGCAAAGCACTCCCAGCTCCCTGCAACCACATCCGTCAGAGGTCCGAGCCACTTGCCCAGATGCCTCTGGCTCTCCTATGCCTGTGCACACCAGCAGCCCTGTGTTCACCAGCAACAGGTTCGTGAGTGTGTGAGTACATGCATGTCACATTGGGGAGGGGGGGAGGGTTTCAGTATTATTTATTTATTCAATTTCTATAGCCGCCCCAGTCGACGTGCGACTCTGGGTGGCGTACATAAAATCCCCAACGTTTAAACTATAGCAACCCTTAAAATTCCTAAAAACACTGAAAAACTACCTCCCACCTGCACCAATTAAAAATCTAGTTAAAAACTTTTAAAAACATGAGTGATCCTGCTATAAATGAGCCGGAGGGTGGGGTGCTCCCTCTCCACCTGCCCTGCCAGCCAGGTTTTCAGCTCTTTCCTGAAGGGCAGCAGCTCCGTTTGGAGACGCAGTTCAACTGACAGGAGGTTCCACAGGGCCGGAGCGCATGCGTGAAGGGGTTGTGTGCCTGTGCAAAGGGGTTGCTGCGCATGCACGAAGGGGTTGCTGCGCATGTGCGCCCGTGCCCATAGAATTTCCCGTATTTTCACAGGCAACTCTTGACAGGTATGGGTTGGGGAACATTTCCAGCCTCAGGGCTCAATTTTTTAGGAAGATTCTGGCTGGCTGTCACACTTCAGGAGAGGACACAGGACTTCATGTGCAGTAGCTTCTCAGCTCACGTCCTTGTGGCAGGTTCATGGGGGGTGCTCCTTACCTAGAGCTCTAGCCCTCAAGGAAACTTGCAGAAGATTTGGTCTGTCAGCAGCTCCATGTTCAGGAGAGGGAGACAACTGGACGGTAGCAGTAAAGAAGTTGTATTCCCAGTCAAGGCAAACAAATGCTGTTCATCTGCCTTTTAAGTAAACATTTCTGAGTGAAGTAGGGAGTGAAGCCCCCCTGAGAATGAGTGCAGAACCAGAGATACAATACTGCCCTTTTCACTTGAGCTAATTCTTACAATTATCACATGCTTTTCCTTCCAACTTAAGGTGGCTGAAATGGTTGTACATCTCATCACTTAGTCCTCATAATGACAACCCTATGACAGTGATGATGAACCTTTTAGAGACTGACTGCCCAAACTGAACAGGCTGCTGCCTGGGCTGCAGAGGGGCGGGGTGAACTCTGTGCTGGGAGGAGGGAGGAAGCGCTTCCATTGGGGTGTTGGGCAGAGGGGCGAGGTGAACTCTGTGCCGGGGCAACAACTTGCATGCCCACAGAGAGGGCTCTGAGTGCCCCCTCTGGCATGCGTGACATAGGTTCGCCACCACTGCCCTATGAGGTCAGTCAGGATAAGAGACTGATGGGTTCAAGGCCAGCCTGGGAGTTTCACGCTGTTTTTGTTTCTAAGCACAGCCTGAAGGATGGCAGCCATCCGTAGTGATTCAGAGCTTGATATTAACTCAATAATGAAAGTTACTGCTCTTCGCTTGTGAGACCTGGGCAGTGTTGTTATAAAGAAAGGACTTTTTAGACACCATTAATTCATTGGATTGCCATTACTTGTGTGAACGGTGTGTCAGCACAAAACAACATGCATGCCTAGTGGTTGTTCTTTCTCAGATTTAAATAATTTTTAGTAAGCACTCCAAATTGTGTGACCCCCCACCCCCCTGCTGATATTTGTTTTATCCTGCCTTTTATGCTGGCTGAGGTTGAATGGATCTAAAGTCCTCAGCTGTTTGCTTGTGGCAAGTGAAAGACGTGGAAAGGGAGGAAAACTTTTTTTTAAAAAAAAATGTTGTAATGTTTGGCCAGCTGCACTAATTCAATTATGTTTCCATATTCTGCAAGATGTATGTACATCAGGGGAAGAAAGGAGGAAAGAAAGCGAGGGTTTTATAAACCTCATTTTGCTGTAGAACTCTTCATCAGCCAAAGATTTTATATATAATTTGGGATTGGAAGGATGCTGATAATCCCCACCCGCTAAAATCAGACCAGATGGGATGCCCCTTGCTCTTCCATATGGAATACTTGTGAGACAAAATTGGAGTTTCCCCATTCAGCTTGAACTAAAGATGTCAAGGTATCCGTTGGCAGTCTCCCTTCTGTGGGGTGGAATCGCAGATCTGTTCACCACCTTGAGTAGGCACACAAGCCCGCGTTGGTGAATTCGAGTCTTTCCATCAGCAAATCAAAATGTCTCTGCCCTGTTCATTTAAAATGGAGGTTTGTTTTGTGAGCCACCTTGAGGATCTTTGTTGGGCAGAAAGGCTAATTGCACCCTCCCATGCTTGGCAGCACTTTCGTCATAGGTCATTGGCTGTCCTTTGGCACATCAGTAGGAACAGCTCTCTTTTCTCCCCGTGAAGCACTCTTGTCAAGATCTACTAACTATGTCCTCTTGTTGCCTCACAGCTCCGGAATTCATCAGCACAACAACAAGTCCGCCAACTCCCCCGAAAGCATGCTCCGGTCAAGCCCTGAAGTGCTGGCTTCTCCTGGCTGGGAAAGAAGCCCAGAGAAGATGGCGTCATTGCCAAACAGTCCCACACAGACTCGGTCCCCCAAGCAAGCCTTCGCCCACCTCCCCAGCATCAGGCCCCAAGCCAATGGAACCTCTCCAAGGCCAAGCCTCCAGCTGTGGCCCCGAGCCCACTGTCCAGCCAGCCCACCCCATGCCACCCCTTTGCCCACTGCCAAAAATGGCATCTCAGCAGAAAGTCAAGTGCACCAGAATGGTTCGGAGGCGTTGAGTCCACGCTCCTCAGGGGTCCCTCCCGAGTCAGCTGCTCAAGATCCCTTAGGGAACCCACCCGGCCCTGTGGTGGAAAGACGAGCTCAGAGGGGTGGTTTGGGGCTCTCCCCCTGCCGCAGCCAGCCCCATCCGGGCTGCCCAAGTGTGTCCAGTGTTCCAGCCTCACCTCAGGTGCCAGTGATCTATAATGGGCACTCCTGGAGTGAGAGGCTCGAACCTGACAGGGGTGGCCTCCTTCACTGCCCCGATCTCAGCCCCACTCTAAGGCCTTGCTCCATCAGTGTCCTGTCACCAACCGCGGGCTATGGTTTCATGGACATGCAAGGCTCACCAACCCCAGCCTTCCCCATCGCAACAGCCTACTACACTGGGGCGGAGAGCAGCTTCTCCAGCCGAGAACAGCTCTGTGAACCACAGCAACCTCCGTTGCCCGAGAAGCACCACTTACTGGCCACCAGGAACTGGGAGAGGAGCACGCCACCTGGCCGCAGCCCTGGCTCTGCTCACCATGTCACCTTCGCACCTGGAGTTCCTGACAGCAGCACACCTGGGCCAGGTAAGAGCTCTGGATTTTTTTGGCACAGGTAGTGAGGATGAAAGGAAGGATTGGATGTTGTTTTCCATTTTTTTGTATCCTTTGCTCCTGCTTTCAACCTGCTTCTCTCATACATCTTGCAGAATATGGAAACATAATTGAATTAGTGCAGCTGGCCAAACATTTTCAACATTTTTTTTTTAAAAAAAGTTTTCCTCCCTTTCCAGCAATTTTTTTTTTGTTTCGGCTAGCTGCTCTGGATATCTCTAGAATTATATATGTATGTCAAGAATAAGCACCAGTGACCCCCAGATCCTCTTAGCCAACAACTGGCTTTAGCATAACCAGCACCATGGTGGTTGCAGGCAAAATCTGGAGGTTCACAATTTTGCCCAACTGGCTTAGTGGTTCAAATGCTGAACTGGACAACTGGAAGGTTGGCAGGTCAGCAGGTCGAGACCAGAGGGCTGTACAATGGAGTGAGCATCCGTTGTCTGTCCCAGTTCCTGTCAACCTAGCACTTCGAAAGCAAGAAATTGCAAGTAGATAAACAGGTACCACTTTGGTGGAAAGGTAAAACAGCGTTCTGAGCACTCAGGTGTTGAGGCATGCCTGCCACATGTCCACAGAAACATCTGCAAACACACAGCACTGGCTCTTTGACTATAAACAGAGATGAGCACTGAACCCTAGAGTCAGATACGACTAGCTTTCGAACAAGGGCGACCTTTACCCTTTACCTAGGTAGAAAGGACTCAGAAGTGGTTTAGCATTGTCTTCTGGGGACATCCTGGGAAACTGCACACCTTACCCAAGGACATGTAGACTGGCTCTTTTAGGATACATAGACTGGCTCTTTTAGGATACACAGCAAGAGAACTCCCAACCTCTGGTTCTTGAGCCGGAGATCTAATTTCACTGAGCTATTTAGCCAGCTTGGGATAATTTAGGCTTATATAATATACTCCAATTCTCAGTGGCTCTCTTTCTTTCATGGCCCTCAAACCTGAGAGTCTTCTAACTAGAGAAAAAATATGTGTTCTAGCAAGCCATGACCTTTCCATGTCAAAATAACACCCTATATTACGGATAATATCTGTGAGTCATACTGAAGCCTCTGAAACATGGCAAAAAGACTGTCTTTATTCATAACATTGCCACATTTAGACATTTTTAGTACCTTTGCTTGTCTATTTTAGACTAACGTACTCCCATGTTACTTCTTTTCAGACCCACCACAGCAGGAGAACCAAGTTAGTGTCAAGTTTGTCCAAGATACATCCAAGTTCTGGTACAAGCCTCATTTATCCCGGGACCAAGGTACACCATTCCTAAGTGGCTTTTGCCTGTGTTTTTTCCCCCCTGGAATTGAACGTATTTAATGTTTGACTGCACTCATTTTAGTCAGTGTAGTCATCATAACCCGAAAAAAGTATTAAAACAACCATAAGCTGGAACGTCATTTTTCTAGAAATGACCATCGTAAACCAAGGCAAACATTACCTGGATCAGTCGTAAACTGGGGTTTGACTGTAGTTAATCTCTGAATAATTAAATCACTGTATTTTCAAAAAGTACAAGCAAACCTGTCAGAAGAACAGTTTTTATCTCAGTAAATCAAGTGGATGAGACAGTAGTTTCTTCAGTTGTTTTTTTTTAGGCCATTAGGAACATGTGTAATTTCCATGTTCCCCACCCTTAATTTTCTGTGACAGACATATACTTTTCTGTCTGGCCAGGTTATCCTGCTATGGTAATAGAGTAGACTATATTGTCAGCAACTCAACGCCGAATGTCAGGTGACAGTTAACTAACCTGACAACCCTGATTAGACTAACAGCCTTGGGTGGTAAAGTCCACAGGGAAGGGTGATGGTCCCCAAATGGATTAAATCCCACTTGAATCCATCTTGATGGAGGGCAGCAGCTTCATCAATACTGGCCTGGGGCTGAGGAGGACTTTGCGTGTTAAAAGGGCTCAGGACCAGATTAATGGTATGGGTGTCATGCTGCGATGCAGAAGGCAGATGAAAGGCCACTGCATTATATTCTCAGAACAGTCTTCATGGTTGATCGCCATGAGGATTACCAATATTCTGATTCGGGTATGGCAGAAGAAAAAGAAATATACCTCAACAAAGGCAAAATTCAGTTATTAAAGGGGAAGAGAAGAAAGTACTGTCTAGTGGAATTCCTTTGTCCATGTCTTACAGTGAAGATACTATGATCTGTGGGACAAAGAGGGATAATCAGTCTCTCTCAAAATCAAATAAATTCAGTTCTGGCAGGGCATTCCCTCTTACTCTTCTTCTGCAATATGAGAGATAATAAAACTGATTTATGCTGTGGGGATAAGAATTAAAAATACTATGGTAGTGAACATAAATCACTTTGAAGATCCTGGAAGATGTCAGAGAAATATAAGGCAACTGGTAGCCATTCCACAAGCTTAGAAGTATATTATATAGGTAAATAACATTAGGAAAAAGACATCACTTGTAGCCCAGAAAGACAATGGGTCTGCTGATTGTTACCAGTGCCCTTCGTTTCCTCTGGGTTTCCAAATTGCATGAGTCAAGCTGAATGTTATGTGAATTGTGTATGATCTTGGGTGTATATGATGCATATAGATACAGGTGTATAAAGGAACACATACACCTGTTCTCATTCACTTTAGGCTGGCCAGTATACAAACCTTATGTGTGGCAATAGGATGTCCCACAAGCTTGGGCTAAGATATTTTTTCTTCCTGATTTGGATTGGCACCTGCTCCCCATCTCATTGCAAAGGAGCCTGGCTGAGTCACAATATTTGGCCCTTCGGGCAGAAAAATCTCACATTGGCTTCTCCTTCCTGGAAGTAAAAATACAGTACAGTGGACCCTTGATTAACGACACGTCGTCACTCGCCACATGACTATCCGCACAACGACGAAAAACCGTTGTTGTGCAGATTAATGACATTTTTTAACGTCGTTGTGTGTATAATGACAGCTTTTTGCCGCTAGATGGTGCAGCTACCAATGAAAACCGCACAACGACGTTTCCCCTATAGCGACGCTACTTGGGGAACCAAGTAGCGTCGTTATTCGAGGGTCTACTGTAATAATAACTATAATAAAAAATCATTTGTACATTAGTCACATTCCATAGCTACGGCTTGAGGCCAATGCCACGCAGTGCATAATGGTAGAGCTGGCCCTGGTGTGCTGTTCCTCCTGCCCAACAAATTTTCAACATTCTTACATTTGCCCAAATTCAAAAGAAGTAGCCCTGTTCCCTCCTCTCCACTAAGAATGGCTCATCCCCTTTTCTATGTGTGGTAGTAATCCTTACAGTGAATTCGAGATAAGGTACCCATAGAAATAATGTCCTAATGAATCCCAAAAGCCTCTAGTTGGTCTTTTGCTTTGTTTTGTGAACAATTTGTTGCCATAGCTGATCTTGCCCAGGCATTCACGAGATGTCCACCTGACACTTTTGCTTCTCTTCTCTCTGAGCAGCGATTGCCGTCCTGAAGGACAAGGAGCCTGGCACGTTTCTCATTCGGGACAGCAACTCCTTTCAGGGAGCTTACGGCCTGGCTCTGAAAGTGGCAACGCCTCCGCCCAACAGCATCAACCACACCGCCAAAGGTAAAATAAACAAACCCACACAAACAACATCACCCAACATTCCCTTGACTTTTCTCAAATATCTGTATCTGTAACTCCTACCAAGAAGAAGTTGTGTTCCCAAGCAGTTGCCTCACCATTATCTATACCTATAAATCCAAGGGTTAACCATTGGAACTTGCTATACGTTTCTGCACCTGTCCATCCTATCCCGTACCGAGCCTCCTGCACTCCCCCGCACCTGGCCCACAGGTTACTGCAGGGTTGCCAAAGGCACCAGTGGGGCAAGAGCCCCACTAACGCAAAAAAAGGAAAAGAACTTCACTTCCCAACGTTCTCTGCGCCGCACAGCACCTCAGCCAATCAGGCTGAGAGGCGTGGGCAAAAAGAACGTTGGGAAACGCAGCATGGCCAATTAAAACTGTTGCACAAACGCAAACAAAAAAAATTCAAAACTCAAAGTCCCAGCGTCCTACGCACCATGAGTGTGCAGAACGCTGAGAACGCTGAGAAAGCCAGCGCGAAAATTAAAATTAAAAAAACGCAACGGGAGTGCAAGTCCGCCACAGGCGGACACAGTGCCTCACAGCCTCACAAAACAAACACCCACAAAAAAAACAGCAAGACACCCGCCGGCCTTCTTTCCCGGAGCAATGAGGAGAACAGGGGCTCCCTCTCCTCCACGCTATTCTGCCGAAGATACGGCGAGACCACCACCAGCCTCAAGGTACCTTGAGCCGGGGTGGGGAAAAACAACAACAGCAGGCAGCAGTTTGTCAGGGGAAGCACCCTCCCTGGCGAATAACTGGCTGCTGCCTTTGTACTTCCAACACCACTGTTTCGAGAACTAACACAAAACAGCGGTGGAGGTAATACAAAAGCAGCAGCCACCAATCTGCAAGGAAGAGCACAACCCCTTACGGATCGCTGCCTGCCGATCCCCAGTTAGGTAAGCCAGGAGAGAAAGGAGACAGAGAGGAGAGAACCATTGTCAGGCAGATAGCTCTTCTCTGCCTCCTTCTCCCCCGACCTACCTAATGAACCTTACCAGGGGAAGAACAGGCTGAGTGCCAGCTCCTCCTTTTCCCCATTGATGCATCGAAACCAAAATTCGAAGCAGCAATGGGGAAAAGAAGAACCAACAGGCAGCCTGTTCTTCACGCAAAAGTACACACCAACAACAAATACTAAAATTAATAAAATTAATAAAACAAAAATAAATAAATAATTTTAAAAACCATTAATAAACAAAAAAGTAAACCACAAAATCCACAAACAAAAACATCCACAATACCCCAAAAGCACAGACAAACCACCTAACTACAACACGAAAATACCTAACTCTAACAACACAACTGCCACAAATTACACAAATAAACACCAACGAAATCACAAAAATAAACAAAGCCAGAAATAAACAAACCAATTACACACATCTAAAGCCCAACCAAAACAAAAAAGAACAAACAGAAACACCTCCCAGCCTACCACCACAAAATCAAAACAAAGAAACATTCCAGAATAAATAAAACCAGAGAACTCACCAGCACGTCCTCCCTCCATGAGACCAGAACAGAAATGAAGAAACAAAGACTACTTACCGGAAGATGCCCCACCTAGAGGCCAGGAGAGAAAAAACAAGTGAAACAACAAAAGGATCCAACACTATTAATAACAGCCCCACCTGCAGGTCGGAATATTAACAAGTCAAAAACAAAACAGCCCCACCTAGAGGCCACAAGAGTAAAAACAAGTCAAAAAATAACAGTAAATCAAAAGTTTACACAAATAACAAACACATGTTAAATAAATAGAATAAAAAGATTTATAGCATCCTCTGTTAATTTTTAACTAAAAAAAACACCAAAAAAAGCAAAACACAATTTATAACAGCTCGGCAATGCCAGGCAACCTATTCTAGTGAGCTATAGTGAGCTCTTTCTATGGCTTGGTTTCATTTGGAATGAGGAGCCCTACAAGCATTTTTCTTTTTTTGCAATGATCTACTCATTAGTAACCGATTTATATCCTTCTCCCTCTCTTAGGAGACCCTGCTGAACAACTGGTGCGCCACTTCCTGATTGAGACAGGACCCAAAGGAGTGAAAATCAAAGGCTGTAACAATGAACCCCATTTTGGTCAGTGACTGGGGATGACAACGATGACTTATTTATTTATTTACATTTATATCCCACCTATCTGGGATATTTTCCCACTCTGGGCGGCATACATACATCATCATCATACAATCTTTACAATAAAAATGTAATCAAATTGACTAAAATTATAAATATCAAGAAAGCAAAAATAACACCCACACTTTTAAAAAAAAATGCCAGCAACAAAAACATATATTGGCAACGAAAAAGTTAATCACAACCTAAAGCTCGGCTGTTGGCAGTATATCCTTAAAGGCCTCATTAAAAAGGAACTAGTTTAGTGATGTAAAATAAGAGCTCACCTTGTATCCTGGAATGATTAAGACCTCCAGAAGGTTTTAGGCCAGTGATGGCTAACCTTGGCACTTCAATTGTTCTTGGGCTTCAATTACCCTAAGCCCAAGTCAGCACTCTGGATCAGTGTAATTCACCAGTTCCGCCCACTCCTTGCTCATGGGCACACATGATCTGGTCACCTCTAGACTAGATTACTGTAATGCACTCTACATGGGGCTGCCATTGACGACCATTCGGAGGCTGCAGCTGGTCCAGAATGCTGCTGCCCGGGTAGTGATGGGATGCGGGCGCTATGCCCATACCAATCCACTGCTCCGGGAGCTGCACTGGTTACCAGTTTGCTCTGGGTGCAATTCAAGGTGCTGGTGTTGAACTTTAAAGCCATACATGGTAGTGGGCCAAGATACCTAAGAGACCATATCTCCCCAAGAATGTCTGTCCGTCCAACCAGAGCGGACTGGAGGGGCTCTCTAACTGTACCATCGGCTAGAAGGGCTCCTCTCTCTAGCACGAGGGCCTTCTCAGTGTCCGCTCCAGCCCTATGGAACCTCCTGCCGATAGAGTTACGGCTCCAGACGGAATTGCTGCCCTTTAGGAAAGATCTTAAAACTTGGCTGGCGAGGCAGGTGTGGGGCACTGATGGGGAAGTGACCCCTGCCCGCTGGCTGGTATAAATTGTTCCCTCTTCTGTGGTTTAGGGTGGGTGGTTTTTTTAATGGATTGGTTTTAGATGATTTGATTGGGGATGTTTTTATGTCATGTTGTGAGCTGCCCGGAGTCGCTTCGGCAAGGGGATGGCGGTACAAATTTAATAAATAAATAAATAGATCAGGGCTTCTGGGAATTGAAGTCCAAGAACAGCTGGAGTGCCATCACTGCTCTAGACTCTTCCCTTTAGAAGTGCTTCTCTCAACTTGCCATCCTCAAGTGCTTTGGCACACAAATCCCATCTCTCTCCCCCTGATGAGCACTATGGTGTTGCTGGCTGGGAATGAGAGGTTTGTAGCACACAAATCCAGAGGATGGCAGATTGGAGGATTCTCTCCCTTTGGTATAAGTCATATTCTTCTGGCTTGATGGAGGAGGAAGAGGCAGGTTCTGTGTTGTTGAAAGGAGCTGGAATGAAGATGTGCTTAGGAGAGGAAACCTTCCCCATGATTGTGTTCCTTCTCTTATTTGCAGGCAGCCTCCCAGCATTGGTGTCCCAACATTCCATCACCCCTCTCTCCTTGCCTTGCCGTCTCCGCATCCCAAGCAAAGGTATGGTTTCCAGAGGATCTGACAATGATGGGGTGGGTTGCAGTGCTGTCGAGTTAGTCTTGGAATCAAGAAACGCAACTTTGTGGGTGGCAGCTTTTTCTTTAGCAATGATCAGAAGCATGGGGGCCAAAGGCAAATTGCTTGTTCAGCTTTGTGGCCCTCCAAGGTCCCTGCTGTGTCCAGCAAAAGCTACATTTCCTCTAAAACAAGCTATATCCTCACTATACCTCTTGTTTACAAAGAGAATTCCATTCCCGGAACCTTCCCGGACGCACGTGTTGTGTTTGTAAACTATCTGGGTGCATTTCCTGTCATGCAAGTGGCACACTGCAACCAAGATGGAACTCCCTGCCAGAAGAAGTGGTGACAGCTGTCAGTCTTGACAGCTTTAAGAAAGGATTAGACAAGTTCATGGAGGACAAGGGTATCAATGGCTATAATTATGGATACTTAAGGACAACCTCCGGGTTGGAGAGATAGGCAGGATATCTCTCAATGCCATTTCCAGGGAATCCTAAGCAGGTGAAGGCATCTGCTTGGGAATACCCTGAAGGAAATGGTGAGCCACTGTGTGAGACAGAATGCTGGACTGGATGGGCTGTGGCCTGTTCCAGCAAGGCTGTCCTTATGTTCTTATGTTCTAAGATATACAGGTGAAACTCGGAAAATTAGAATATCGTGCAAATGTCCATTCATTTCACTTAAAAGGTGAAACAAATATATGAGATAGACTCACTACATGCAAAGCGAGAGATGTCATGCCTTAATTCGTTATAATTGTGATGATCATGGCGTACAGCGGTACATGAGATTATGTGATGATTATGGGGTACAAGAGATTGGGGGTTGGGGTTTTCATAAACTGTAAGCCATAAGCATCAATATTATAACAAAGTAAGGCTTGAACTATCTCGCTTTGCATGTAATGAGTCTATCTCATATATTTGTTTCACTTTTTAAGTTGCATTACTGAACTGAATGAACATTTGCATGATATTCTAATTTTCAGAGTTTCACCTGTAAAGTTAACTCTCTGGAGCAACTTACTAATGGAGCTGCAGCAAGCACTCTCCTTAGAAATATTTAAGCAATCCTTAAAAACAACTTTATTTAGGGAGGCATTCAAGGGTGTTTCTCCCCTGGTTGGTTGATTTGTTTGGTTGTGGACCCAAAGTCTGCATTATTTACTAGTCATGACATCTTGGAGGGATTGTTGTTTTTATGTCTTACTGTACTTTTTAGTTGACAGTATGTCTGCTATATTTTATTTTAATGCTGTAAACCACCCAGATAGGGAACTTTGGTGTTCCAGCAGGGCAGCATATAAATGTATTAAATAAGCCTTGTTGTATAAGAAACCTGGGGAATATAGTTAAAAGTAGGGACATCACCTTGCAAACAAAAGTCCGCATAGTCAAAGCAGTGGTATTCCTGGTGGTAATGTATGGTTGTGAGAGCTGGACCATAAGGAAAGCTGAGCACAGAAGAATAGACTCCTTTGAAATGTGGTGTTCGAGGAGAGTTTTGAAAGTCCCCTGGACAGTGAGGAGAACAAATAGGCCAATCTTAGAAGAAATCAACCCTGACTGCTCATTGGAAGTTCAAATAGTAAAGATGAAGCTAAAATACTTTAGACATCAAATTAGAAGAGAGGATTCACTTGAGAAAGCTTTGATGCTGGGAAAGGTGGAGGGCAAAAGAAGAAGGGGGCGGCCAAAGATGAGATGGCTAGATGGTATTGTAGACACAATGGGCACAGAGCTGGGTGGGTTGAGGAGAATGGTGGAGGATAGGGGTGCTTGGTGTGCAATGGTCCATGGGGTCACAAAGGGTCAGACTCGACTGAACAACAACAACAAAAGGACATTAAACAACATTGACTCTCCTTGTTTGTTCCCCTGTTTTTCAGATCTTGTGGAGCAGACGCCACAGGTGGCTGTTCCCACCAACATGAGCACTGCTGCTGATTTGCTAAAGCAGGGAGCAGGTAAGCACCAAATGGGAGAGAAAGTTGTGCAGGTATGATAGGCCGGCAGGCAGGTAGACATTAGAGCAGGGGTTCTCAGCCTACGGCCCGGGGGCTGGATGTGGCCCATGACACCATTTCATGTGGTCCCCTCACCACCTCCACCACACCCAGAAATGCCATGTGTGGCAGGCAGGGCAAAATAGCCATCCAGCCCCCGAAGTTGTCTAAGGGAGTGTGACCCAGCCCTCAGCTTGAACAAGTTGAGAACCCCTGCATTAGAAAGACTATCTGGGCAGACTCAGTAAAACCAATACATTATTTAGACAGGAAACATTTCAGGGAATTGGATGTGAGCAGGTATAGTAGTATTAATTTGTTTATTATTTATTCATTTTACCTCTGTTTATTTTATTTTATTTATACTACATGTTCCAAAAATTTGTAAACTTGTAATGAAGATTAATCCAAATTAATATAGTCATATCAGCATGCTAAATACTAAACATCTTATTCAACTAATCTTTAAGCTTATTTTGCTGACAGAACAGCTTGTTCATGAAATTTGAAAACTATTAGAATATTGCAACATCTATTAAAGTTATTCAAGTGGGAAAATATAGTAAAGTATCCATGTGTATGATGAACCATTTGGCAGCACGTACACAGCTATGGGAATCCAAGTTGCTGAAGGCAACAGAAGGAGGATGCAATTTCCAGGGAAGGGGTGGGTGCTTGAGGAAAGGGGTTGCTTCCCCCTTCTTCACCTCACCCCTATCCTGCTGCATCCTCTCTGCCCAGCTACTCCTCCCCAGCCCAAATTATTAGGTGAGTACTGGCCATCACAGATCTGACTCTGGTTGCATGTTAGCAAGGGAAATAGAATCTGGATGAACAAGAAGGGATTCTTTGAAGTATTGAAAAGTCAGGGTCATATAGTAAAGGTAAAGGTTTCCCTTGCTCGAAAGTCAGTCGTATCTGACTCTAGGGTTCAGTGCTCATCTGTTTCAAAGCCGAAGAGCCAGTGCTGTCTGCTTCTGCAGACGTTTCCATGGTCATGTGGCAGGCATGACTAGACACCAGAGCACATGGAGCACTGTTACCTTCCCACCAAAGTGGTCCCTATTTATGTACTTGCAATTTCTTGCTTTCAAACTGCTAGGTTGGCAGGAGCTGGGTCAAAGACCAGAGCTCATTCTGTCCTGCAGTAGTCAGGAATCGAACTGCTGACCTTCTGCCTAACCTGTCAAGTGAGGGAAATTTCCCGGCCAAAACAGGCAAACTGGACAGCTATGCTTATCCTGTGCTGTCCTCCAGTCTAATTGCAGTCTAACTAATACGAGATGACGGCGGGAGTGTAAAATATGGGGGTTTGACAGAAATTTCCTGAAACTTGACAGGTATGCCTTCCACCTCCCAGTCAGCATCTTACCTACTGAGCCACTTGAGTTACTGAAAGTGATGTAGGTCATACTTTCATTCATTCAAATCCCCATTCACTCTACTTCGAGGTATATAAGTCCAGAGAATGTTGATTTGTTGAATTTATTTGTTGCATTTAGTTATTTCTGTTGTTCTTTTGTCAATCGCCTGGAATAGTGACATGTACTAGACAGGCAGCAAGCAAATGAATGAAAAAATAAATAACTTCTCTCCTTCCACATTATAGCCTGTAGTGTGCTTTACTTGAGTTCTGTGGAAACAGAGTCCTTGACAGGTCCACAGGCCGTAGCCAAGGCAACCACCAGCACTCTGAGCACCACTCCCCGCCCTTCTGCCTGTATTGTGCACTTCAAGGTGTCAGCCCAGGGCATCACACTCACCGACAGCCAGAGAAAGTAAGTCAACCTGCCTTTGCCACCCCAGAGGTGCCAGCATACTCTTCTGTCACTGTGTCTTGAGCCAAGGCCCTTCCTCTCCTAGTTCTTGCTCAGGCACCTTTATCTCCTGGCTCTTCTCAATAATGCTTTGCCCTCTCCTCCTTCAGCTCCCGGGCAAGTTATGGGAAAGTCTCACATTGCTTGTTTACATGTCCAATATCTCCCCTCTCAATTCAGGAACCTTTTCTCCTTCCTGCAGGGTGTTCTTCCGACGTCATTATCCTGTCAACAGTGTTACATTCTGCAGCACAGATCCTCAGGACCGTAGGTAACTACCCTCCTAGCCTGACTTTGCCACAGGGTTTTGTGTAGCTTTTGCCACTTTGCTTTTTAAAAAATTACTACCACACTGTGGGTGTGGCCAGGGGGAAAGCCTTGTGTTGCAACCAAATTAGGACTATTTTATTTCAAAACTTGGATGGGCAGGTCCAGCCAGAATTTCTGCTACCGGTTCTGGTGACCTGGGGCAAACCTGCTGACGACCACCACTGGATTTATCCCGAGGAGACTCCCCTGCAGCCTTCATTCTCTCCCTGTTGCAAGTTGCCCAATTCTCATTGTTCCTTCTTTTAATGAGAAGTTTAGTCATCTAAGGCAAACGTTATGGCTATAGCTTTGGAAGATGTGAAAGAACATGTGGAAAAGGCTTCCCTGTGTGGTCCTTAGGATAGAGAAGGAAACATGTGGTCTTCTAAAAATTTGTTGGGCTGCAAGTCTTGTCCTTCACCTTTGACTAGCCTACGGTATGCTGTGCTAACCATATTGGGCCTTCTAGAAGAGAAAGGTAGGGTGTAAGTATCTCAGGCAAAGAAATAAAATAAGCAGGCAATTATGGGAGTTACGTTCTCCAACAGCTTCTAGAGCAATGATGGTGAAACTTTTAGAGACCAATAGCCCAAACTCAACAGGCTGCCATCCGCACCACAGAGGGGTGTGGTGAACTCTATGCTGGGGGGAGGGAGGAAGTGCTTCCATTGGGCTGCTACAATGGTAGCAGGAATTTTCCTTCCACTCACATCACTTCCATTATTTACTTCCAGATGGGCCAACCCAGATGGCACCACATCCAAGTAAGTACCGAAAAAAACCCAATATTGTGATGTTAATATGTTGAGAAAGGAAGTCAGCCATGGCTTTAATCTCTCTCCTGCACAATGGTGTGCAACCGGGCGAGCGGCAAAGGGGTCTGCCGCCGCCGCCAGGCAGCCACCCCAGCCGGGGGTGAGCGAGGAGGAGAAGGAGAGCCGGGCGAGCGGCAAGGGGGCCTGCCGCCGCCGCCGCCGCCGGGCAGCCACCCCAGCCGGGGGTGAGCGAGGAGGAGAAGGAGAGCCGGGCGAGCGGCAAGGGGGCCTGCCGCCGCCGTCGCCGCCGGGCAGCCACCCCAGCCGGGGGTGAGTGAGGAGGAGAAGGAGAGCCGGGCGAGCGGCAAAGGGGCCTGCCGCCGCCGCCGCTGTCGGGCAGCCACCCCAGCCGGGGGTGAGAGAGGAGAAGAAGGAGAGCCGGACGAGCGGCAAAGGGGTCTGCCGCCGCCGCCAGGCAGCCACCCCAGCCGGGGGTGAGCAAGGAGGAGAAGGAGAGCTGGGCGAGCGGCAAGGGGGCCTGCCGCCGCCGCCGCCGGGCAGCCACCCCCAGGGGGGGTGGGGGGGGTGAGGAGGAGGAGGAGAGCCAGAGTACCAGGCAAAGGATAAGTAGCTGACATGCAAATGTAGAAGACCTAATATAGCAACTGACATAGAGACTTTATACTGACTAAACATAGAAACTGACATAGAGACTGTGTTTTAAAGTGTGATAATATGCATGATAATATGTTGTCTTAAATGTTCTAAACTTTTAAAAACTGTGATAAAATGTATGAGGAGAGAAAAATGGCGTAGACACCGGCAAACCACGCCACAAATCTTGCCAAGAGAACCCTATGGACCAAAACAAAAGGCAAAACAAAAGGGCAGGCTAGGTGATACAGGATGCTTAACACCACAGAGGGGAGGAATGGGAGGGACAGTAAAGGGGGAGGGGAAATGCAATGTTGTAAAGAGCAATACTGCATAGGGACATGGAATGTGAGATCAATGAACCAAGGTAAACTGGAAGTGGTAACAAATGAGATGGAAAGAATAAGCATTGACATCTTGGGCATCAGTGAGCTAAAATGGACAGGGATGGGTGAATTCAGCTCTGGAAACCATCATATCTACTACTGTGGACAAGAAAACCTTAGAAGAAATGGAGTAGCCATAATTGTCAATAAAAGAGTAAGAAAAGCAGTAATGGGATACAATCTCAAAAATGACAGAATGATGTCAGTCAGAATTCAAGGCAAACCTTTCAATGTCACTTTGATCCAAATATACGCACCAACCACGGGTGCAGATGAAGCCACAATGGACCAGTTCTATGAGGACTTACAACACCTCATAGAACAGACACCAAGAAATGATGTCCAAATTATATTAGGAGACTGGAATGCCAAAGTAGGAAATCAAAAAGTAGAGGGAATAACAGGCAAATTTGGTCTTGGAACACAGAATGAAGCAGGGCAAAGATTGATAGAGTTCTGCCAAGAGAATGCACTGGTCATAGCAAACACTCTCTTCCAGCAACACAAGAGGCGACTTTACACATGGACATCACCAGATGGCCAACACCGAAACCAGATTGACTACATACTCTGCAGCCAAAGATGGAGAACCTCCATACAGTCAGCAAAAACAAGACCTGGAGCAGACTGTGGCTCAGATCACAACCTATTGATCGCAAAATTCAGGCTTAGACTAAAGAAAATAGGGAAAACACGGAGACCAGAAAGATATCACCTAGACAGCATCCCTAAAGAATACACGGTGGAGGTGATGAACAGATTCAATGGCTTAGACTCAATAGATAGAGTGCCAGAAGAATTATGGACAGAGATGAGGGACATCATGCAGGAAGCAGCAAAGAAAACCATACCAAAAGAAAAGAAGAGTAAGAAAGCAAAGTGGTTGTCTGATGAGGCTCTTAAAATAGCAGAGGAAAGAAGGAACGCAAAAGTCAAAGGAGAAAGGAAAAAATACAATCATTTGAACACAGAATTTCAAAGAAAAGCAAGGAGAGATAAGGAAAACTACCTAAAAGAACAGTGCAGAGAAATGGAGGAAAACAACAAAAGAGGCAGAACCAGAGATCTTTTCAAAAAAATCGGGGAAATTAAGGGAACATTTAAAGCAAAAATGACCATGATAAGGGACAAAGAAGGAAAGGAGCTAGCTGATGCAGAAGAGATTAAGAAAAGATGGAAAGAGTACACAGAGGAACTCTACAAAAAGGACCTCAACACTCCTGACAATCACAATGATGAAGAAGTAGAACTTGAGCCAGACACCCTGGAGAGCGAAGTCATAAAGGCCCTAAAGAGCACTGCAAAAAACAAAGCTAGTGGAGATGATGGTATCCCAGTTGAATTTTTCAAAGCGCTAAAAGATGACGGCGTCAAATTACTGCATTCAATATGCCAGCAGATTTGGAAAACAAAACAATGGCCACAGGACTGGAAAAGATCAGTATACGTTCCAATCCCAAAAAAGGGCAATGCCAAAGAATGTTCAAATTATCGAACAATCGCGCTCATCCCACACGCTAGTAAGGTGATGCTCAAGATAATACAGGATAGACTTCAGCAGCATGTGGAAAGAGAATTACCAGAGGTGCAGGCAGGTTTCAGAAGAGGCAGGGGGACTAGAGACCACATTGCCAACATACGCTGGATCATGGAGAAAACAAAGGAATACCAGAAACAAGTTTACTTTTGTTTCATTGACTACACTAAGGCATTTGACTGTGTGGACCACAACAAGATGTGGCAAGTAATTAAAGAGATGGGAATACCAGAGCACCTCATATGCCTCCTGAGAAATCTGTACATGAACCAAGAAGCAACAGTTAGGACAGAACATGGGATGACAGAGTGGTTTGGAATAGGAAAAGGAGTAAGACAAGGCTGCATTTTATCACCATGCCTATTCAACCTATACACAAAGCACATAATGCGCAGTGCAGGGATGGAGGAATCACAATATGGGATTAAAATCGCTGGGAGAAACATCAACAATCTGAGATATGCAGACGATACCACCCTAATGGCAGAAAGTGAGGAAGACCTAAAGAATCTCTTGATTGGGCTGAAGGAGGAGAGTGCAAAAGCTGGCTTGAGACTCAATATCAAGAAAACCAAGATAATGGCAACAGGCCCAATCAGTTCCTGGAAAATAGATGGGGAAGAAGTAGAAGCAGTGACAGATTTTACTTTCTTGGGATCAAAGATCACTGCAGATGGGGATTGTAGCCATGAAATAAAAAGGCGACTGATTCTTGGGAGACAAGCAATGAGAAACCTGGGGAACATAGTGAAAAGCAGAGACATCACATTGAAAACAAAAATTAGAATAGTCAAAGCAATGGTTTTCCCAGTAGTAATGTACGGATGTGAGAGCTGGACAATTAGGAAGGCTGAACGCAGAAGAATAGATGCCTTTGAAATGTGGTGTTGGAGGAGGGTTTTGAGAGTCCCCTGGACAGCGAGGAGAACAAATAGGTCAATCTTAGAAGAAATTAACCCTGACTGCTCATTGGAAGGTCAAATAGTAAAGATGAAGCTAAAATACTTTGGACATCAAATGAGAAGGGAGGATTCACTTGAGAAGGCATTGATGTTGGGAAAGGTGGAGGGCAAAAGAAGAAGGGGGAGGCCAAGGATGAGATGGCTAGATGGCATTGTAGACACAATGGGCACAGAGCTGGGAGGGCTGAGGGGGATGGTGGAGGACAGAGGCGCCTGGAGAACAATGGTCCATAGGGTCGCAAAGGGTCGGAACCGACTGTGCGACTGAACAACAACAAGATTAAACCAGTCTTTGTTCTAGCCAGACTTCTATTATTCAGGAAAACAAGCCAATAAAGACACACAGCTCCATCAACACTATCTCCATCATTCTGATTTAGCAGAGCTGTGGTGTTAAGGTTATTGACTATTACTTTGTCTGATTTAACCTCTGTGTGAATCTAAAGAGATGGTCCTTTTTGAAACAATCTAGTGTTCCGCATGCATTTTTTCAGCTTCTGTGAAGTTGTTTCTCCAGGGGTTCTCAACCTTTTTCAGTCATGGGCCATACCATGCCCCTTCAGACAGCTGAGCGGGCCAGACTGGTGGTTCCCCTGCAACAAACGCTGCCATAAAATATGTCTGCGGCTGTCATAAACACGTTTATGATGGCTGCAGTAGTAAATGCGTTTACGATGGCTGTAAATGAGTCCATGGCTGATTTCATCGGCAGTGGTTGGAGTCAGGTTGGGGGCCAGGTTATTTGTCACCATGGGCCAAATACGGCCCATGGGGCGTAGGTTGAGAACCCCTGCTCCACCCAGTTGCTTCAGAGATACAATATTAAAAACATTTGTCCCTTCTGGTGGGATGAACAACTTCCCTTCCCTTCCAGCTTCTCTCTTGCTTAGCAACATCATTTGCCATGTTTGACCCCCCAAAAAATAAAAAATAAAAAAAAATTCTTTTCTCATTCCACTCTTGATTAGACAATTAAGACTCCAAAAACTTCAAACAGTGCAAAATACAAATGAAACTGCAGTACTCATGTACACATTATACACATACAGTACATGAAATATAAGTACCCCCACCCCCCAAATAAATAAATGTTAATATGATTAATCTGTTTTTGACTTGAAGCAGGTTACTTCAATAATATTTTCTCAGTCATTTACTAGGTCTTCTTCTGTACATATGGTGGGGCGCAAATTGCAAGCACATAAATGCTGTGATTTCACATTCACAGAAAATTTGTCCTGTATCCAAAAGTGGAACAAGGGATAGCTATAGAGAACATAAGCCTCCAGTTCAGTTTCTTCCACAAAAATTCTTTCAACCCAGAATAACATCTGACACGAAATTATTATTATAGTTATCCATGCGGCCTTATTTTCGTAATATTTTAGTGTTACCATATATACTACCCTAAGAAAATTGTGCTGGGAGGCAGCCCTCATGTTAATTAAATAAACAAATCAAATTGATGAAGCGAAGATTCTCTGTCCCTGAGATGGTGTTACTAAGAGTACACCTTGCCTCAACAATCTGCATGGATAGCAGGCCAAAAGTACAATCCATAACATTTTTGTGGAGGAGAACATGTAGAAGCAATGCAGATCCATAGGCATGAAATGAAAGGGAGAATTCTTGGTCCTGAATTCTTGGCCATAACTTTCCATTTTTGAGTCTCCTGACAAACAAAACCGATCTCTTTTCCCTAAGCAGTGTTGGCTGGAGGAAACCAAACCAGTGGGGTTGGAACTGGGGTGTTCCAGACACATGTAGTCACACAGTAGTGATGTGGTTTTTTTCCATATGCAGAAGAAAGTGTGTGTGTGGGGGGGGGGGGGGGGAGAAGCATAGTATTGCCTAAAAGACTGAAGTGTATTTCAGGGTGAGCTCTCATGTACATATTCACTTCCACTTTGTTTTTCCCAGGATCTTTGGCTTTGTGGCTAAGAAGCAGGGCAGTCCTTGCGAGAATGTCTGCCACCTCTTTGCCGAGCGAGACCCTGAGCAACCAGCGTCTGCCATTGTCAATTTCATCACCAAAGTTATGCTGGGAATACAGCGGAGATGAAGACTGCTGGGAGAAATCTCCAGGTCTCCCACTCAGCACTTCCGCCTCTTCGTCTTGGCCCGTTTTGTCTCACTCACTGTAACCCTGTTATATGGGAAGAAGCTATTTGGGGGCAAATGGACAGACCTCTAGATGGAGTCACTTCTAGAAGTTCCTATTTCCTTCTTTTCTCTCATGTTCTCAGCCACTGACAGCCAAATGAGGCACATACAGGAGCAAAGATACCAAAGCTTCATTTACTTAACTTTACCCTGAAAGTTGAAGTTAAATTTCTCTAACACTTCCTTAGTACCAGAGAAAGGACCCAAGAGCAAGACTTTAGGAGAGGGCCTGCATGGATTTACTTGCTCATTTTGCCATAAGCTTAGCCAAGGCTCAGAGTGGGCCTTACAGCCTTTCAGAAGCAATAGACGAAGTTGTCATTTTAAGCCTAGCAGTGCCTGTTCAGAACTTTGTGGCTGTGAAAGTTTGAGCTGATTCTCTATTATGGGCCTTCAATATACAAAGACCTTGGTGTCTGGTAAGAAGCCGTAGAAACCTTGTTGAGCACTTTCCTAAGAAGTGGCTGTGTTAGTCTGTCTCAGCCTGGTAGCAAAATGAAAGGGAAACGTTTTTAGGATGAAGATGGAAACAAAATATTGTGGCATTTTAAAGATGAACCCATTTGTTTCAGCATGACGTTGCATGGATCAAAATCCATTTCTTCAGACATAGCTATACTCCTGAGAAGGAAGCAGAGGGAGAGGCATTTGTCATGTCTGAAGGTGGATTTTGATTCACAAGAGCTCAAACCAAAACAAGATTGTTCATCTTTAGAGTACTACATATATTTACCTTGTTCCTGCCCTCCTTTAATTTTGCTAAGTTGTCCAGCACTGTTCCTTGCGAAACTCTTGGGATAAGGTTGGTACAACATGCTAACATGGGTTAAAACCCCTTGAACAACCATTGGTTTGCATCTCAGATCAAGTAAATAGAACAATGGAAGACAACTATGGCCAAATCAAAAGCTTGTTTCCCCTCTCTTAAATCTATACTGTAAATAGTATGCAAGGAGAATAGAATTGAGACAGCCGTAAGTGGAACACACTTTATGTAGTCCAAGATATCTCACAAAAGCTGTTTATCTTTCTAGCCCATTTGAGGAGGAAAATGTGAAAGAAGAGACAGTTGTAATGCAACACACTATGACCTATGACTAGGTTTTTGCATCACATTGCAAATCGGATTGAAGGAAGAGGCACTTTTAGCTTCCATATGAAAATATACTGATTAAGAACATAAGAACAGCCTTGCTGGAACAGGCCACAGCCCATCCAGTCCAGCATTCTGTCTCACACAGTGGCTCACCATTTGCTTCAGGGTATTAATCCCAAGCAGATGCCTTCACCTACTTAGGATTCCCTGGAAATGCCATTGAGAGATATCCTGCCTATCTCTCCAACCCGGAGGTTGTCCTTAGGTATCCATAATTATAGCCATTGATACAGTGGTGGGCTACAAAAAAAATTACTACCACTGTGGGCGTGGGTATGGTGGGCGCGGCCAGGGGGAAAGCCCTGCGTTGCACCCAAATTAGGACTACTTTATTTAAAAATTTGGATGGGCGAGGCCAGTCAGAATTTCTGCTACCGGTTCTGGCGAACTGGTGCGAACCTGCTGATGCCCACCACTGCATTGATACCCTTGTCCTCCATGAACTTGTCTAAAAGTTGTCCAAGGTCCTCTCAGCTCAGCCTTTGGTCTGCTGAGTGGAAACACTGAATCTGAGTAGAAGTTGCAGCTGTAGCCAAATCTGTTAATGCTGGAACATCTCCCACTGACTGACTCATAAGTTGGCAATGCCATAGCTGTCACATTTTGTAAAGAAACAGCACATGTTGTATTAAGGTAAATTGTATGTGATAAAGGGGTAGCGAGTGCAGGCACAGAAAGCCACCTGTATTCTCTGAGATTAGGTTCTTGGTTCTCGGCTCATCCGAGGCCTAATGCAGGCTGCTGGGAAGAGAGAGTCCGCAATGTGCTCCTAAAAACGGGATGAGCAATCTGCCACATGTGATAGGATCGCTTGTGGCCCTCAGCCTAAATTCTAATTTAGAAGCCCTTTGCAAGCAAGCAATCACCTCAGATTAGTGGCAAGAGGGATCTGTTCTATTGTCAACCCACTGTCTGAGGCAGAAGAGTTTAAGGGACAGAGAGCAACAGAGAAAGAATTGGTGGGTGGGTGGGTGTTTCAACTCTCTTCTCATTCTGGCCTTGCCTTGTGCTAGTTTTCCCCCATCCAGCACCAAGAGGCATCCCTGAATAATCACATACTCACCTGTCCGTGGCCAGAAAAACAACGCAGGGGCTCGTGTTCGCTTGTTTCCTAAGTTTCTGTTCCCTCCCTAGCTGAGGGGAGTACTTCTATTTCCTTTAAGTAGCAGGTTGCGGCACCTCCTGCTTCTCCTACTTATCAGATTCCAAACAGCTCCAAGAACATGTTCAAAAGCATGTAAAGCAGAGGTTCCCAACCTAAGGCCCGCAGGCCAGATCCGGCCCCATTTCATGTGGTTTCCCCCACCCCTCCAAGGGCATTTCAGAAACAAAATGACCGCCCCTTTGAAGCTGTTGGGACAAAATGGCCACCCCCATTGTGCAGGCAGGGCAAAATGGCTGTCTGGCCCTCGAAGCTGACAGAGAGCATGACCTGGCCCCCGGCTAGAAAATGTTACGAAGCCCTGATGCAAAGGGGTTCCTTCAAGTAATCTGGAATATGGAATAGCTTCGTTTCATTACTGCTAGCTTTGGGAGCCATCAGTCACCCGAACTTGGCACTCCCCAGCCTAGTGTCCACCTGCTGTACGGCTACCCAGAGGGAAAGCCCTAGGAACCACTTTTGACTCAGGGCAGAACAATGCGCTCATCTACCTGTAAAAATAAAGCAGCTTTTGGGAGGGGGACCTAAAGTTGAGATGGGTGCCTAATGCTCCATCCATCTGCCACTTCTCTGCTCCAGATTGCAATACCAACCCAACTGCTTCCAGAGTTATAAAAGCTTTTTCTTGCCTTAGTTATATGTTTGGAATTTCTGAAAAAGGTAATAGTCATCTGTGGGACAGAAATAGAAGGAAAGAAGAGTGCCACTGGAAAGCAATGCCTTCCAAATTGCATACCCAAAGCTAATTTTCCTCAAAGATTAAACATCACACGATGTTCTAAGTTCCCAGAGACAAACTGATCCCCTTTATTTGTGTCTGTGTGTGTTGGGGGGGGGGGGGCTTTATCCTTTCACACGCAGGTATTTTAAAAACCCATAGGACTTTCAAAACCAGAGTATGACAAATGAATTTTATCTATTTCACTTCTACATGGGGGCTGCAATGGCTCAATGGTTAAGAAGCTTGCCTTGTTAGCTGGAAGGCCGGCAAAGACAGCAGTTCAAGACCTGGGTACTGCATGACGGATTGAGTGCCTGTCTCAGTCCCAGCTCTTGGGAACATGAAAGGAGCCTCATTTGGGCATTCCCTGAGCAGAGTTTCTTCCTCAAAAATCTTTTCAACCCAGAATAACCTCTGAGACGAAATTATTATACTTCTACCATTACATTTTCAATGATATTAGGTTTCTCTCACTTACCCTAAACTCTTTCCTGAAAACCTATTCAAGTTATAGAAGGCCTGTTTGCCTTCATGCCTGGCTATTGGCGGGGGAAATACATATTTGAAGGCCAAGATTAGAGTGTGCAGAGAAGGGCACAAAAGCACCAGGGAAAACAGAAATCTTCACCTATCAATGTTCCCATGTCAATCTTTTCTCTAACATTTTTTTTAACCAAGCACAGACTCCCATTTCCAAGATCTATACTTACCTACCATTACAAGAACTAGGAACTTTGTGTTTTTTAAAAATGGAACACAGAATTGTATGATGCTGTATTAATTGCTTTGACAATCATTACCAATTCTGCAGCTCCTCATTAGTGCAATCTATGACACAATTTTACAGGCGGGACGCAGAAATAAATGCTTGGTGGATTGTGACGTCAGATACTTCCGGCCATGAAGGAAAAGAGGCTGTGGTAGGCTCTCGAGATAGAATAGGAAACAAGCAGAAATGGGGCTCCGCTTTTAGCCCATAAATCTTGGGTGGGGGGAAGGGGAGGGTTGGTTTAAGTACAGAGATCTATTTTTGTTTATGAAAGAATTTATATGTGAATGTTAGCCAGAGATGTCTTCATAATATATTATTATCTATCAGGGGCGAGGAGGAAGGGAAGATAACAGTAGCACTAAGCTTGGTTATTTTTTTTTTGTATTTGTATTTTTCTTCTTTGTGTACAAATGGCAACGTGATTTCTGTTTATTCAAAATTAACACTAAAAGAAAGAAAAAAGTAGCCAAAGTGCTTTTTTTTTTGTAATTTAAAATCTCTTAACACATTGCTGTCTTCTTTTGGCCCACTGAACTGCCTTTCTGTCATTCTGCATGGGGAGAAGCAGGCCGCTACCGGTTAAAACATGGAATTCTTCCCAATGGCATTTCTTCTTTCAATAGGAATTTCTCATAGTTTAAGACAGGGGTCCCCAAACTGCAGCATGCAGACCTGATCCGGCCTGCTGCATCAAATCATCCTGCCTGTGCTCTTGCTCCAGTTGCCGCTTCCGCCACTGCCACCTCAATCCTTGTCCCCTCCACTTGGCTTGGTGCGCTCCGTAGCAGGGCAGATGTTGTAAGGCTTACAACATCCGCCCTGCTATGGAACTGAGGCGGCCGGACCACCAGTCCGGCTCCTCAACAGTCTGATGGTCCATGAACTGGGCCCCAGTTTAAAAAGTTTGGGGACCCCTGGATTAAGATCCCCAAAATATACACTTTCTATGACCAAATTCCACTTGCAGTCCATGAGCCAGCTAATTTGATGGATTTCCACCTTCCAAATATCAAACACAAATTAAAAATGCTCCATTGGGGGGGGGGGGGACACAGCCGAGAGATCAAAGTTACTTCAATTGGTCCTTGGGGATCTCCTTGCTATAACTAAACACACTTTTGCAAAGAGAAGGGACCTTCAAGCGTATATAGTCAGTGGTGGGCTCAAAAAAAATGTACTCACACAGTGGGCGTGGCATGGTGGGCGTGGCCAGGGGAAGCCCCTGCATTGCACCCGAATTTTTTTTGTTGTTCAGTCGCACAGTCGACTCCGACCCTTTGCGACCCTATGGACCATCTTTCTCCAGGCACCCCTGTCCTCCACCATCCCCCTCAGTCCTCCCAGTTCTGTGCCCGTTGTGTCTATAATACCATCTATCCATCTCATCCTTGGCCTCCCCCTTCTTCTTTTGCCCTCCACCTTTCCCAACATCACGGCCTTCTCAAGTGAATCCTCCCTTCTCATTTGATGCCCAAAGTACTTTAGCCTCATCTTTACTATTTGACCTTCCAATGAGCAGTCAGTGTTGATTTCTTCTAAGATTGACCTATTTGTTCTCCTCGCTGTCCAAGGTACCCTCAAAACTCTCCAGTAATACCTCATACAAAGTCCGCTTCGTACAACATCGAATTCATGCAACATCGCCTAATTCCTTGAAAAAAGTTGCCTCATACAAAGTCGCTGCGACTTTGTATGAGGCATTGGGGTTTTTCCCAGGTTGCATTGTGTCTGGGCAGTATAAAAGGCAGAACGCATGCATACATCCATGCATTGCTCTTGTGGGTTTTGCACACTGTGTTGCATGATGGGTCATGTTAACTTTTAAACTTGCACTTCATAAAGTTTTCAAAAGTTAAAAACTTGTTGTATGGTTTGTCCCCTAAAATCAGGGTTGTTTGACATGTTTTTGTAATGTATTTAGCCTTTAGACAATGATTTCTTTGTTCTGTCAGTTTCCTGTCTGTTTCCTTGACTTTGCCCTGAAGTCTGTGCTGTTAAAGTACAATGTATCTCTATGGAAACGACGTTGTACGAGGCATCGCGGCAAGGATTTGGACGTTGTATGAGGCATCGCGGCAAGGATTTGGACGTTGTATGAGGCATCGCGGCTAGGATTTGGATGTTGTATGAGGCATCACGGCTAGGATTTTGCAATGCCTCATACAAAGTCCAAATCCGTATAAAGTCCAAACTTGTGGAACCAAGTTTGGACGTTGTATGAGGTATCACTGTACTTTATTTCAAAACTTGGATGGGCAGGGCCAGCCAGAATTTCTGCTACCAGTTCTAGTGAACTGGTGCGAACCTGCTGATGCCCACCACTGTATATAGTGAAGTGGTCCTTCTATCACCAATACAGGTGCTTTCAGTTTCTGGCTGCTTCTAGAAGCAGCATGTGTTGTGGAACAATACTTCCTTCTTCACTCACATTTTTCAGGTATTCTGTGCATACACAAGGTCATCATCATTTATAAGCAATTCCCCCATGTTTCTGCACTTGCTACCCAAACACAGAAGTTGTTATATTATGAAGTTCTCTGCAGGTGTAGAAAGTAATATCTAACTTACTTAGGTGTAATAAGTAATAACTGATTACAATACTGCCAAATATTACTTTTAAACATTATTTTTAAGAAACATTTTTGACTGGTACCTTGGAAGTTCTATGCCCTTCAGTTATCACTCCTAAAAAGCAATCTCCTTTCACGTATTTTCATGCATATGTCCAAGACACAATATTAGAAATGCTCATCAGACAGAATTTCTCTATCTTCCTCTGGCTTACTGCTAACATTACCACAGCGATTGAAATCCTGTTGCACAGTTATACAAATGGCATAGCTTTTAGACACAAATTGCTGTGAAGAAATCTGAATAAACTTTCACACTGAGTCATGCAGCTCAGTTTGCAACAGACAATATCTTTGGAGTCTTCTTAATGACAATTTGCTTCCAAAATTTGTCTGTGTAACTGTGCAACAGAATGTGTTAATAACAGAGCAATGCCACAAATTATTCACATGCGCAAAGCAATAGTTAACATCAACCTGGCTGCTGAGAAGTGGCACAAGAAGTTCCTTTTAACATGCAATACTGTATTCTAAACTGTCACCTACTTATGTTGTCTTATAAAATATCCTCTTTTTTGTGAAAGGTAAAAGCATAACACTAGACCCAAAAGGTCTAGATGCCTTTTTCACTCCTCTTCAGCATTTAAGAGATACAGATTTCATGCAAGTAGGGACTTATGGGACAGCTAAATCTCCTAAAGCTTAGCACACCATAGATTTGAGATAAATCTGCTGCATGTGCCCTTGTGTCATTTTAAAAAAAAAGCTATTGAGCTGCAATAAAACTTTTCCATTTAAAAAGTTTAAAAACATGTACTGTACATATTCAACTCATAGCAAACTGCCATCAACAAAATAGTGTTCTAGCATTATGACTCTGTCAGGCACATGTCTGATGAATACAACTCCTTTTCATGCATTCATGAATGCTTAATACCACCTAGCAGTGGGGAGGAAACTTGGGTTGGACACAATATCTGGAACTTAGAAGAGTCCAAAACATGACAAGATGCTGTAGTCAAGAATTCTTAAGACATTATGATTCTTAATGTTTTGAAAACAACAGGGCAAGAACTGTTCTAATTACTTCCTTTTTACCAAAAAGGTTAAAGGATTTCGGATGTCTTTACTTTATGTAACTTTAAGTTGAGAGTTTAGCGTCATAGTGCTACACCTCTATAATACTTCTCTTTTTAAAAAAGTATTGCATTAAAAGAAGTGCCCTACAATGTTGACTTTTTAAAAAAATTACATTACACTGGTAAGTATACTTATGTAATATTTTGATAATAGTTTTAGAGAGCAAGAGCTATATATATTTCTAGCTAGAAAAGAGAATGTTAATGCTACTTAATATTAAAAAAATAAGCAAAGTCATTGCTCTAACATAGTGGTAGATGCATACTAGAAGATGTGCATTAAATGAGCCAGAACCCTTCTCATATGCTGGATAAATATGGACATTTCAACTTTATTAAGTGTAACAAGATTGTATCTGTAGAGATGCAGCTGGAGTCAGAGGCAGGCACATCCACCTGGACACAAGAAGACTCTGTTCACACCAAGGGCATCCCATTAGCCTCTGCCCAGCCCAAGAGGCGCCTACATGACTGGCAGAGGGAACAGTAGTTGAGTTCTCTTTAAAGACCACTTTAACCTAGAAGGATTTTGACAAGTTCACCACCAGCTCCCAAACACACGGGCTTTACCCCATCACAATACACAGGATTTTCTTTCTTACACAGACTCACAATTTCAGCAAACTGCTGTGGAAGAAGAGAGGGGGGCATCCATGCCAGTAGACCGTGCAACAGAAACATGGGTTAAAATCAAAGAGATCAGCATTATCTTACATTTTTAAAAGTTTAGGAAGGTTTGCTAGTAAGATATCAACATTCAAAAAACAGAACCATAAAATGGTCCTTCTGCTCTCACCTCAATCCATGTATAAAACAAGACGATTACAACAAAGCCAGGCAATTATACATATACTATCATCAGAGGAAACCCGTGCAACAGTGTTCGTAATTGCCATCTTCCATTTCAGCTCCCTAGAAAATTCTTAGTTTTAGCAGCAAAACTACCCCCTTGAGTATGCGGGGCCAGCCAAAAAAAGTGGGGAGAGAACAGAGTAAAGCAGCAAGAAATACCCCCCACTGCAGAAGCAAACAAACGGGCACTCTTTGGCTTCTTCTGCCATTGGTCAGCCACAACTACATTAAGTGGCCTCATGGCAGGTTTTCACCTAGTTTCAAGGAGCCATCGTTAAACGTCAAAGCCAGCGGCAGGGGAAGAGGGGCAAGGAAGCAAGCAGAGGGCAAAGGGAGGACCAGGAATCTCCAGAAGGAAGGACTACTACAAAGGTTTCAGGATCAACCCCTCAAGCAGAGAGGAAGGTTGTAAGAGGAAACATTCAAAAGTCAAACTGCAGGGTATAATTCATATTCCATACAGCCTCATCTCATACAGTAGAGGGATAAGGCCGCAGCAGTATTATCATGCCAAACACTACCCATTCTAAGCACATTCCGATATGCCCCAATCATACCCTCTGGTGATGTTAAAGAACCCTCATCAGCTCTTGGAAATAGATAAGGATAGTGCTGGGTCATGCCCAATTCAGGAATCGCCATTCCCATCCCACCCCCGCCCCACCAGGGCTGGTACTAGGCAGATGCAAAACGTACAGAACAGCAAAACATACAGAACAGTTCAACAAATATCCTAGCAAAGCTCAATCCATAAAGCAACTGATGTTAAGGAGCGGGGCAAGATGTAGGACAGGGGTGCCCAAACTATGACCTGGGGCCCGATCCAGCCCCCGGCGCCAATTCATCAGGCCAAATCATATGGGCGCGTTTTACTTCCGCTTCCAGGAGCAACGAGGGCTTCATGGGCCGGATGAATTGGTGTTGGGGACTGGATCAGGCCCCTGGGCAATAGTGACTGGCTCCATGAACCACGTGACCATGCAGGCGTTTTACTTCTGCTTCCAGAAGTAAAGTTTGGTCACCCCTGATATAGGACCTTAGTTTACCATGAATGGCTTAGGGTCCCAGAAATCTCTCCTCCTGCTTTCTATGATATATTCACATACTCTCCTGACAACTATCAATGAGTTCTCTTCCAGGAGAGAAGGCTGGCTCCCAGCAGTGTGCAGCACCCACGAGACCACACGCTCCATTTTACGCAAGAGCAGAGCATGAAGCAGAAAGTGCAAGGTTGTCTCGTGACAGTCTGATGTCCGAAGGAAAGGACGAGACGACAACCTCTCCCCAAGTCCACATACAGATTATGACGGGAGTGGAAGCAAACTCCATGCCACTTTTAGAAGCCCCAGAAGAGTGTGTGTGGCACGTTTCTCTCTGTCCCACAACAGAGGGAAAACAGCTGGAGAGCTCAGAAGGGAATGCTGGGAAGTTGTGATCTGCTGCCTGATGGTAGGGCTGGCCCTGAAGAGGTGGCACAGGAATTTGCTGAAATGAACAGGTTCGAGATATGACTCCGTGGGGCTGGCCTGCAGCTAAAAGTGGGGAAGAGCATGCATTCAGTGTGTTATATGGTAATGCAACATTGTCCACATATATGGTAGAGACACTGCACTCTTCGACATGCCACTGCACCTGCTCCTTGCAGAAGACGACCCACACCCTTTGAGCATGGAACTATGACAAGATGCATCTCATCTTTTTGTTCAAAGGGACCGTCCTGCTCTTTGAGGCAGGGTTGAGAGGCCATGATGAGTGGGAACAGATTAGGTGTCTGCCCCTAACGGCTAATCCCAAATCTGCTTGGGACCAACGGCCTTGAATTTGTTTTGCCAGTAGCTGCAATCAAGCAGGAGAGACACAAGAACAGTGGCTCAGGTGGTGTGTTAAATAGAAAGACATCAATATGGCCCCACAGAGAGAAAGAGAGAGGCTGGAAGTGGAACGATGAACAGCCGGGATGACCTGGCAGTCCCATGGAATGGCCCCTTGGATCCTCAGCCGCTCAAGGGGTGCAGATCCACCTTGACCTTCTCCCCACTACTCAACATCCCAATGGTGGGGTAAAAGCCCCCAGATGGGACCACAGCATCTTTCTTGCCAATAATCTTCCCGTTGCGTGTGAAGAACACCTGGGGTGGGAGACAGAGAAAAGAAAGGCAGTGGTTTAGATAAGATTAGTGCAGTTCAGGCTCAGCTGTTAAATCTGTTGTCTGCTCAATCCAAATGTAGAGAAATTTTCCAAAAAGTGAACTGATTTGCCAAGACAGCATACATTAAGAACTGTATGCAAGAAACAGATGAGTTTGTGCGAACTCAGTCTCAGCAAGCTCAAGAAGTTAGAAATAGCATTTTTAATTTAAATAGTACAGAATTTTCCCTGCTCTAGTGAATTTTCTTGGTATCCAGGGTTTTGGGGTCATTCCCATGAGTCATCTTAGTGGCGCCACTTTTCAAAACCAGTGTTAGAGCAACCTGGTTGCTCCCCAGGCGTTTTGAACCACAACTCAAATGGTCATGACCACAGACCATGTTGATTAGAGTCACTGGAAGCCCAGTCTAGAACATCTGAAGGGCATCAAGGTTGGGGGAAACGGCATTTTAGCAAATCATAACCATGCTGGGCAAAGAAACCAATTCTAATATATTAAGTCCGTGCCCAAACATAAAAGAGGCAAGTGCTGGACCGTGTCATTTCAGACTGCAAGTGGAAAGACTCAACATTCTGAATGCTCAGCCTAAATGTCACTTTTGATATTATGCAGGAAAAGAGCATGCAGAAATCAGCGTCCCAATACCTGCATGCTAAACATTCCACACTCCTGCAACAAATAAAATTAGACAGAGCTACCAGCTGCTCAGCTTGACACATTGTTTACTTCTTGACAAGCAAGACCTGGAAAGAGGCCAATGGGGACCTGAAACTCCAAAGGCAAAAATGATGGGTTGCTTCAGTGTTTAACAGAAGGCACACAAAACATCTAAATCCCTGGTCCAACAACTGCTCTTTCTACCATCTTCAAAAATATTTTTATTACCGTTTTTGCCAGTGTATAAGACGCACTTTCCCCTTTAAAATGTACCAGGAAAACCAGAGTGCGCCTTATATGCCGGTAACAGCCCTTGTCCCCGCTGGTATGGTTCGGCGGCTAGAGGATTGGCAGCTGGAGACAGGAAAGGGCTATTTTTAAAGCTGCCTACACACACACACACACACACACACACACACACACACACACACACACACACACACACACACACACACACACACACACACACTGGTCACCGCTGACCGCTAGCAGCTGGGCGAAGGGCAGCTTCCAAAGGGGCTCTCTTGCCCATACAATCCTGCCCTCCCCAGCTCCTGACAGCCAGTGGGGGTGAGGCGGGGTGGAAAAGGGCTTTAAAGGATCCTTCTTTTCCACCCCATCCCCCTCTACTTGGTTCCTAGGGGCCAGGCTTGGTGGGATGAGGTGGAAACGGACTTTAAATGATCCTTCCCCTGTTGCAATGGCTCTCGGGAGTTGGAGTGGCTGGCCACAAGGAAGACACGCAAAACAATCGTGCGGTGAAGTCCAGCCCCGACCTGGGTCAGGTGGCACGTATTTATTACCCTGCCTTGGGGTGATGCGCGCCTAGGATACGCGTGACCCCCTAATACAGAAGGCTTGCATACGTGACCTCTTCCCGTGGCTCAGCTGTCATGCCGGTTCTTAGGAAGGTACCTAGGTGTTAATTGGACAACTCACACCTTGGGTTGGCGAAACCCATTGTTCCTGCCCTATCTCGGAGCCTAAGTGTATTGACTCTGGGCATCTAACATGATCAGCAGTCTGGCGCGGCTTATTTGCCCAACCTAATCCGTGGCCAGAAGCGGAAGATTGTGTATTACCTTAGAGTCATCACCTTTTGACTTTTGCCCTATTTCTATCGTAGCCACCAGACAAAGCTTTATGAATTGCCCCCCAAACTATCTGACTAGCCCGAACCCCAATTGCCTTTCCAGCAAAGTCCGGTTGGTACCCAGATGTGTTCAAGACCGGGCGAACCCCTTGGGAAAGGTTTGGCCAATTATTCACTCGGGCAACCCACATTCCCCCATCCTCCACTCTCATCAGCTGCTGGAGTTAATTTTGGAAATTCATGAAAAAATGTAGACAATTATTTTTTCCCTTAAAAATATGTATAAAAACTGGGGTGCATCTTATACTCTGATGCGTCTAATATGCCAGCAAATATGGTATGTGCTTTGAAAAATGGCAGTAACATTTCAAAACACAGCACTGCTGTGGATCCGCATGCCCAGTTGGCACGCATGGCCTCTGGCAGAGGTTAAACCTAGCGAGCACGCTCCTGGCCCCTGGCCCTTGCCAGCAGAGAGAAATTAAGGGGGGTGGATAAATTATAGGGTTTGATTCACCCAATTCCCTGACCTGAACAACGGCTCTGCTGAGAGAGCTAATCTCTAACCTCTGTTACGTATTAGGCAATCACTCAGAGTTAAGCTTAATCTCTGGTGCAAATAGGAGTCATGATTGCCTTAGTCTAAGCCCAAAACAATGGTGTTGTTCCAGCCAGTGTTTGCCCGCACTAATTAACTTCCCCAAAAGAGATTCCCAATTAACCTGAGTAAATAGGTGATGTGATTCTCTGTCAGATAACCATCCTACCATGCACAGCCTTCTGCATAATATATACTGATGATTTTCCCTCAATAAATCACTGGTCTTCCCTCCATCTTGCCTTGTGTCGTTCCTTTGACCAGTCTCCTCCGGGATCCTAAGGGCCTCCTCACGGCCCCAATTCCTACATCTGGTGACCTCGAGACGTGATCTACTCGAGAGTAAGCGACCCCCGAGCGGTCTACTCGTGAGTAAGCGATCAGCACAGCCAGGTTCGGCGCTTGAACCTTGTCCAATCATCCCGGAGGACAGAGCAGCAGCCCCAGTCGGAAAGCCATCCGATTGGGAAGACAGCTGCGCGGTGAGGCATTACAGAGAGGCATCCTACAGCTTGCTCCCGACTTTCGCGGCGGCTTGCGCCAAAGGGAAAAACGCGTTCCGCTCAGGGCTGCTGTGAGCCCCTGACAGCGCAGTGGCCACCGAGGGCCCGTGGCCGCAGTCCACGCTCCGAGCTCTACCCAGAAGCGTCGTCGCCAGAACCTATTGCCTGCCAAAGACGCGTCGACTCGTCCCGAGGAGGAATCTTCCGAGGACCCAATCGCAGGTAATATGGGGACCTGTCCTCAGCGACAGCGTCCATCCGCTAGCCAAAGAACCCATGAGGAGGGGTTCATCATCCTGGCCAGGGTATTTAATTTGCGTTTTCACAGCGGGGAGCTAGCAAGACTTTTGGTGTACCTAGGGGAACACTGCCTGCTTTACCCAGAAGTAGGTACGTTAACCCTCGAGCTCTGGGATCAGATAGGAGACTGCATTCAGCAACCCCCGAAAGCTCCAGAGGGCATAATTCGCACATGGAGCAAATGTAGGAAACTCTCAGTAGAGGATGACCCAGTCCGGATAGAGACCCAGAAAACCCCAGCGCAGTCAGAACCATCAGCCCCAAGAAGTCTCTATTCGTCATTTCAGCTTAAGCAGGGCAGTGTAGGGAGCATTCCCTCAGTGGCAGCTGCAGACGTCACTGAAGGAATTCATGGCATGAGAGGCCCTGGCGCTTCTCTGAGTTAAAAGTTCCCTGCAAAGAAAGAACTCCATTCAGCGCAGGGGTGAGGAAGATCCATTCACGGGGAAATTGCCAGTGGCACAATTAGCTAGCGCCCAGCTGCTGTGCTCAGCCTATCTGAAGGCAGACACACGTTCAGGCAGGGATGCTCAGCGCCCACTGCTCACGGAAATCTGCACGGCCCTTGGCCACGCAGGGCTCCAGAGCAGACCCATTGCCACACTCAGGCGCAGAGCAGTGCCAAAACCCCAAGGCGCCTGCTTCCAGTGTGGAAAAATGAGACACCTTAGAAGAGAAAGCCAATCTAGACCAGGCAGATCTTCAAAAGATTGTCTTCATGCCAAATGGCCACCCTGGCATGCATTTGGCCCAGGCTAGAAAGGAGGCAGCCATCGCCCTGGCTATGCCAGAAGAACCATCCCAGCAATAGTACCCCGAGTTCCCCCAGGGCACAGGCAGAACCTACTTGTCTCACCTTGGGAGTAGCCCAGAGAAACTTGCCCCTAAGTAGAAGCACCCAGGTGGTTGTAAAATAGCCAGCTGTGTATCAGCCATCTCCTCATGTGTAGTATAGAACGCTGCAGATCAGGGGAGGAATGTGCGAATGCGTAAATAAATGTGTGTATGCGTGGTGCACCACTGAATGTATGTCTGCAAGAACTGTGTATGATTGCAAAAGCCTTGTCTCTATGACCACAGTATGACTGGAAAAGTGTTCCTTGTGTGTAACTGCGTGGTAATGTCACTGTGAAATATGTGTTAAACAATTTGCACTCTGCTCATGGGCAGGAACTATTTAAAGGTTGAGAAAGCATAATGAACAAAGCCCCTTGCCTTGCCTGCTTAGCAGCTTAAGCAGGAGGGGAGGAGAGGGGGGGGAATCCTAACCCACAATAGGGCGGGGTGGTTCCTCCCTCCTCCCTTGAGACTTTTCTTTGTCAAAGGATTAAGCCACTCTTGGAAACCGGTTTTGCCACTCAGGAAAACAGATTTTTCTTTTCAGAAGCGCGATCTGAAAACAAAAATCACTTCTATGAGTTTTCCTACCTGTATCGTGAGCTATGGGGCCCCTCCCTACGTCTGTGTTCCTCTGTGTTTAAGGTTTTTTGAATGTCTCTTAGCGTCTGGAAGTCGTATCTCACTAGGAGTGAGAGAATTGCATTGTCTTCATGTGTGTATTGTGTTATCATCTTGTAAACTCGGTTCTCAACCTTTTAAAGTCAGGGGCCAAAGTTCCGGGGCCGCAGGCAGCTCTGGGCGTCTGGACAGTCATCCTGCCCTTCCTTCGCCGCACAGCCCTTCTTGGCTCGGCGGGGGAAGTGGCAGAGCAACATGGGCCACATCTGGCCCACTCGCCCACCTCTGGCCGCAGGTTGAGAATCATTCTAACTCTCCTTCATTCTCTTAGGAAAGATATTGTTCTGGTATTTTGACTTTAATCTGTGCAAAGTAACTCACTCATTGTACCCCTTTCACAGGAAAAAGCACGCAAACAGGAACAAAATTCCTCTCCAGGCCTTAACCAATTTCTTTCTTTCTAGAGCCTTCCTTTCACAGGCTCCATGGTTAATTACTGATAGGGATTTTCTTAACAGGAGAACCCGGTTGCCTTGGTTACCTGACCTAATCTGATTTCGCTATGATAAGAGTTGTTGCATTCCCATTGTGCTAACTTCTGACTTGTCTTTCCTCCTTCCCTCCTTTCGCCAGTGGAACTCCCGGCTGGAAATGGAAATGCTTAACTTGTGTGTCTTTTCATTTTTTTGCGTGTGTTATTTCCTTACAGCTGGCACGTCATAGTTGGCTTGTTTTTAATAAGTCATAGTAGGTCATTTTAAGTATGGCACCTGGCCCGCAGCACCCTCTCTAGTGTGCAGACACATTTTGCAAACTCCAGAGCACAGAGGAAGGATTAGTCCCTGAGCTCCCAAGCATGTGCAGAGTGCCACCCATTAGCCAGGACTGCCTAGGACCATTTTAAGAGTGCAGTCAGGTCACACCCTTCAATCAGATACAGGCATTTTTAGGCCACCCCTTCCCTTTTTGCTGCTAGTCTAAGCACAGGCAAAAGGCTAAGCCACCATCTGGCACTCTTCTAAAAGTGTGCACGCACACCGTGGGCGGATGTGCGCAGGGGGGCCTCCATGAGAAATTTACCCAAGGGAAGCCTGGCGCTTCATGTGCCAAGGTTTGCCATAAGACCCCAGACTCGTCTCAAACGCAGACAGTCACCTTGTGTGAATTCATGTCACTGGTTCCTCTTCAGGGGGCTAGGACAGTTTTCACTTATGGGGGTCGCACATATTAGGTTCTTACTTGGCAAGAAGACCAAGCTTGGCGCACGCTCCTGACTCTTCCGCAAGCGGGCAGAGTTGGCAGCCGTGAACCTCGCTTTGCACACCTTTGCCAAAGAACGCTTCAACATAATTGCTGACAGCCAGTTTCCTAGGAATTTGCTTCACAGTCTACTGGGAGCACACATCACTCCCGTGATAGACAAAAATCTGCTAAGTTTGCTCCTCACCACTCCTATTCAGAGTCATGCATTCCCTCTTCAGAATGCCAAGGCACTCGCAAGGCAGTTCAACCTGCCACTTTCCCAAGCCAAAGGCATAGTCCGGGGGGGGGCCCTCATGGGGGGTCAACCCACGAGGGACAGAGGCCATTCAGGTGTGACAAAGGGACGTCACACATCCCCACATTTTGGCAAATGGCAGCACATGCACGTTGCATTAATACCTTCCCACAGTTTGTTTGGGTAACAGCACAGAAGGGAGTAACGGCTCCCCATGTGGAGCAGCATCTCCTTTCCCACGGCCAAGGGCGAACGTCGGCACACGACATCCCTTGACGCCCCAGCTTATAGCTCCAGGCAGCTGGCCACCTTCAGGGCCACCTGGGATATTAAGCTCACTTTTGGCGTTCCTTGCAATCAGCAGGGGCAAGCGATTGTGGAGGAACGGGCCTATCGGACCTTGAGTCCTGCATTGACAAACAAACAGAAAGGGGGGGAAACCACGTCCCATAGTTGCACAGCAATTGCTATCCTATAAGTGCAGAAAACTAACTAACTCCTTCAGAATTTTTATCTCCCAAACAAGTCTCTTCCCCATGCAGGTCCCAGAGGCCAGAATCAGACCCAGATGATTGCAAAGAGCGGCACCAGTCACGGTCCTGGAGGTCATCAGCTGTCCGTCTTCCTTTATGACTTACATCTCCAAAGACATTTCTATGAACATTTTGCACACTCAGTGCCACTTCTAAGGACTTTTCCAAACTCAAGTTGCACATGAAGCCCCACCAAGAAGGGAAGCCTCAAGAAGCAGCTGAATGTCTTTTATTGCTATTGTTATCTGTAGTTGCTATTATTTATACATGCCTTGTACAATGCTCCAGTTGGGATTTGCAAGGGACACTTGAATTTCTGTATGTTGTTAATAACGGCCAGCTTCCACCAAAGGAAGCCAGACCGGCCCATGTTTTGCACTGGCCCATTACTTGGAAAGATTGAGCACCCGGTAGCCGGCTATCTCCAGCCATTGTAATCTTCACACCTCCCCATAGGTGTTAGAAAAGACATTTGCACAACACCAGAAGCTGCAGAAATAGCTTAGAGTCACCCCAGGTCACAGTATCAATGACACATCTCATTATCTTGCCTTGCTACAGAAAGCAGTCTGGATTCAGACCCACAGCTCTGAAAAACCAGGCTGTAGTCAGTATATTCAGCGTGTCAGGCTTAGCCATAGGCAACGCTCAATTGGCTTGCGAATTAGCAAAAGCCATCAACCACACCTCCTCAGCAATAGCGCTGCTCAACCAGGAGCAGGCGGAGCTTCGCCATGCCATACTGGATAATCAAGCAGCTATCGATTATCCAGTATTGTTACATCATATGGGCTGCAAGTCTGTCCACAGCATGTGTTGCTTAAATCTCACAGACAATACCCACAAGATACAGAGCCAGCTCACGGACCTCCACACCCTAGTTAAGAACATCAAGGAGGATTCTTCATGGGGGTGGTAGGACTCCTTGTGGTCGTGGTTCCCATGGGGACGGCTTCAGATGACACTCAAAGTGATTGTGGGGGTGGTAATACTGGGCACAACAGTGTGTTGTTTCGTGCAATGTATTCCCTCGCTGATCTCAAGGTGCCGCCCCAGAAGGAAACCCCGAGACGCCATTCCCGCTCATCAGCTGGCCCCGCTCCTACGCAGAGTCGCTTGTCAGGCTCTTAAGAAAAATTAAAAGGGGAGATGTGGATCCGCGTGCCCAGTTGGCACGCATGGCCTCTGGCAGAGGTTAAACCTAGCGAGCACGCTCCTGGCCCCTGGCCCTTGCCAGCAGAGAGAAATTAAGGGGGGTGGATAAATTATAGGGTTTGATTCACCCAATTCCCTGACCTGAACAACGGCTTTGCTGAGAGAGCTAATCTCTAACCTCTGTTACGTATTAGGCAATCACTCACTCTGAGTTAAGCTTAATCTCTGGTGCAAATAGGAGTCATGATTGCCTTAGTCTAAGCCCAAAACAATGGTGTTGTTCCAGCCAGTGTTTGCCCGCACTAATTAACTTCCCCAAAAGAGATTCCCAATTAACCTGAGTAAATAGGTGATGTGATTCTCTGTCAGATAACCATCCTACCATGCACAGCCTTCTGCATAATATATACTGATGATTTTCCCTCAATAAATCACTGGTCTTCCCTCCATCTTGCCTCGTGTCGTTCCTTTGACCAGTCTCCTCCGGGATCCTAAGGGCCTCCTCACGGCCCCAATTCCTACACACTGCTCCTAGCAACCACTAGGAAGCAGCCTAAACCTAGTAAGAAAAACTCACGAATCATCCTATTGACAAACAGGAGGCTAGCCAGGAATATTGGAACTTTTCTTCTGCATAGTGCACGCTGGAAAATGAGAAGTGGAAATCCCTGAAGGATCAAAAGCAAACCAGTTGCTTTACAAAAGACTGTCACCCATCCTTAACAGCTGGCTGAGATAATAAAAAAAACAGTGTTCTATCTAATGACATCTAGCACAGTTTGGAAAATAGGTGCCTTCAAAACAAAGGCCTAAATCCAACAAACTAAAGAAGACCCACTGAATCAATTGAATTTACACAAGTGTTAATAAATGATGGTGGGGGATGTAATACTCTATCTGAGATTAACAGATGGATTTAGGCTAATGAAATTAACTTGCCAATGGCCATAGAATTCACACCGTTGTAGAATCATTTGTATATACTGACACTGTATAGTATGTATACAGACATTGCCAGCTCAAATCTCAAAGGGTGGTAGTAGAATTACAAGAAGCCGCATTTGTATTGCAAAACTAAATTATGTATATTAAGCATATAAACTCATTCCTCTTTTTCTGCATATGCATGAAGCAGCTACCTCAAACTATGAAAGCCCATTTTTCCACCTCCATTCCTTTGCCTTCTAGAATTACATCAGACATTAAACAAACTTGTGTAATCAGGATTAAAACTAGGAAGGAAAACTAGTCTCAAAAGAAAGCCATGTTTCCACAATGCAGAATTCCAAGTTCAACAGTGAGATTCCTGTGCCTTAAACTGTGCTTTTAGAAAATGCATCCAGCCCCAGCTGTGATAATAGTTTCATGTCAGAAATTATTCTGGGTTGAAAGGATTTTTGCGGAAGAAACTCCGCTCAGGGAACGCCCGAATGAGTCTACTTTCATATCCCCAAGAGCTGGAGCAGAGATGGGCGCTCAATCTGTCATGCAGTGCCCAGGTCTTGAACTGCCGACTTGCCAGCCTTCCAGCTAACAAGGTGAGCTTCTTAACCATTAAACCACTGCAGCCCTTCCAAACAACTCCTTTGTTGTTGTTGTTGTTGTCATCGCACAGTCGATTCCGACCCTTTGCAACCCCATGGACCATTGCCCGCCAGGCACCCCTATCCTCCACCATCTTCCTTAACCTGCCCAGCTATGTCCATTGCATTAACAATACCATTTATCCATCTCATTTTCTGCCCCCCCCCCTTCTTCTTGCCCTCCAACTTTCCCAACATCAAGGCTTTCTCAAGTGAATCCTCTCTTCTCATTTGATGTCCAAAGTACTTTAGCTTCATCTTTACTATTTGACCTTCTAGGGAGCAGTCAGGGTTGGTCGACCTATTTGTTCTCCTCGCTGTCCCTCAATATTCCCCTACCATCCATAAGTCTTGTTCAGCCGCAAGACTTTCAAGTGAAGCATGTTATTTTTTTTTATATTTTTTTTTGCTGAAATAATCAAGAGAACTAAAGATGGCCAAATGTGCAATGAAAAACAGTAAGACACCAGTAGCAAGAGCAGGACCCAACTAGAAAGCTTTGGGTCCCTGTACATTGCGTTTCTGTCCTTAAAGAGGCCATTGGAGCCCCTATTCCAGTGAAGGCCAACCTTGGCACTCCAGGTGTTCTTGGACTTCAATTCCCAGAAGCCCAAGTCAGCACTCCTGCTGATCAGGGTTTCTGGGAATTGAAGTTCAAGAACAGCTGGAGTGCCAAGGTTCGCCATCACTGCCCTATTATCTCCAAGCAAAAGAGAATGCCCCAACACTGGGAGTATTCAAAAGAAAATTGGACAACCACCTGTCCTATCTGCTTTGATTCGAATTCCTACACTGAGCAGAGGGTTGGACTCAGGGATTCTATGCTTATTCAATGATTCTATGAAAGGAGAATACTGCAGATCCTTGCTAAACACGTTATCCATTATGGAACAACCTTTCTAGGGATCCTAACATTATCATTATCACCACCACCACCACCACCACCACCATCACACCATGTTTTTCAAAATCCAACTAGAAGCCATTCAATTTTTTCAAGCTAAGAAGAGGAAGTCTCCACCTTAAGGTTCCTCTTGTTTTAAAATTGGATTTGCTTAATCGGTTTCTTCCCCCACCCCCACCTTGAACTTCTAATTTAGGGATTCTCACCCTACGGCCTGTGGGCCCGATGTGGCCTGTGTGGTGCCATTTCATGTGGACCCGCCACCGCCTCCACCACACCTGGAAGTGCCATGCAGTGGAGGAAGGACAAAATGGCTGTCCAGCTCCCGAAGCTGTCTGAGGGAGCATGACCCGACCCCCGGCTTTAAAAGGTTGAGAACTCCTGTTCTAATTGTTTCAAGTTAGATTGCAAGCTTTCCCCCAAGAATGCCGATGGTTTAGCAGCAAGCCTTGTCCACACTTACCACTATTTTTCTGCCTTCTTGTTCCTGTTCCATATCTTCCCCATCTTCTTCTTCATCCTCATCCTCCTCAGCCTCCTGGTGCAGGTACAGGACATTTCTGACACCTCGGGGTTTGGCCTTGATAGCTACTGTGTCACAGCTGTCATCACTGTCACCTATAGGCCATCCATAAAATCAATACTAATCCAATATACATTGATCTCCCCCAACTCAAAGGGTGCTTCTGGTCCCTCAACTCAAACAGTACTTCTGCTCTCCCACTCCCCAATATCTAACTAAGGGTTTTCTCTCTTTCCTATCAGAATTGCCTGTCCTTTACAGGACCCTCAAGGAGGACAGCAAAGAGAGACCGAGGAATTCAAAAGCCAACCAACACTAGACACCAAACGTAACAGCAGAAAACAAATGTATGAAGATGAAGCACCTCCATACCATTTACACTAGTTAACTTCAGGCTTATAAAATAGCCCCCTTGCCCAGGTTATTCAAACAGTGCATTGTCTGTAAAAACCACCCATACAGAAGTCGGTTTTAAACATATACTCTTTCAGACTTATAAATATCAAATGTTAAAACATGAAACATGATGACAGAGGGTGCCAAGATTCACTGGGCTAGCAAACACTTCAGTTTGCTAATGGATGATGTGGAGCTATTTCTATAAGGATATCACCTATTCTGTTTTTTAAAAAAATAAATATTAGAAAGAGAAAAGGTTTAAAATACAGTACAGCATCCTGCCACTAAGCATTCTGCAGCTTCCTTTTAAACGTTTCTCAGAAAGAAACCTTTGACTCATCAATGGCCTATGAGCCTTGGTCATGGGCAATGACGACAGAAGTCCTAATTTACACCCACAGGCCAAGTCCCAGAGCCATATACTGCAGTGCCTACCCACTGTTTTGCCTGATATTAAAATGAATGGATTTCCAGATACCTACCTTCACTGTCAAGGATATAGTCACGTGGGAACATGATCCCACAGCCCATGATGTCTCCTTTGTAGCAGCGTGGACCAAAGGGGTCCCCCACTCCACTCCCATGGAAGATTTTGCCATCATCTGTAAAACAGAAAACATGCTACAGCCATAAGGGGGAAGGCTGGAAGAAAACAGTCGAGTAAATTGGCATGTGCGATTCCTGTACGACCCAAGCAGCCTTCAGCAAAGCAAATCAGGAGCAGTAAAGAAGCCCAGATGCAGACCGTATAGGCACTCAGTCAACACTACTATCCATCTAAGGTCAATTGGGAAGAAAAGCTTATAAAGACTGTGCAGGGACTCTGCCAATGTTTCAGTGGCTTTGTACTGGGAAGTTTCTTAGTGTTTCTTCGGTCAAGGTCAGGAACCCCCACTACTGGTCCCAAATATAACAGCTTCCCTGAGCTATGAAGTGAAGGCCAAATACACAGGGCCTGCAGAGCTGCCTGGAACCTCACAGATTGGGCTTCAGAATCCTCCGCACAGTTCTTCCAGGGTTTGGACAAAAGCAGAGAACATCTACCCCTGTGAAAAGAATGATTCTTCCCTCATCAAGCGTACAAATATCAGGCTATTCCAACATACGAGCAAAAAATGTTTTCATCAAGCGTGCAAATACCAGGCTATCCCAACACAACGAGCAAAAAATGTTGAACTGACTCAAACGAAGGTAACACAGCCTTTCAGCAAACCTAAATGATGAATTGCTAATAAACTAGAAACTACCGGGTTTCCCTGAAAATAAGACACTGTCTTATATTTATTTTTCCTCAAGAAGACACACTATGGCTTATTTTCAGGGGATGTCTTATTTTTATTACTGTATGTTCTTCTGGAACATTGTCATAACTCTCCAAACCCAGAAGTCCATCCTTTGTGCATGCGAAGAACCCTTCTGCACATGTGCAGAACCCCTCTGAGCATGCGCAGAACCCTTTGTGCATGTGCAGAGCCCATTTGCCATGCCACACCTATTGTAATGTCTTATTTTCGGGGTATGGCTTATATCGCCCAAATGCTTAGAAATCCTGGTACGGCTTATTTTATGGGTATGTATTATTTTTGGGGAAACACGGTATGTAAGATGGTGGGAATTCTCCACTCAACAATAATTCCTAAAAATATTCAGCATTCCAGACAAAGGTTTGAAAGGTTGTCTTTTTGGAACACACACACACACACACACACACACACACACACACACACACACACACACACACACACACACACACACACACACACACACACACACACACACACACACACACACACACACACACACACACACACACACACACACACACACACACACACACACACACACACACACACCAAAAGAGAGAGAGAGAAACATCTTCAACCTCTGGTCCTAGGCATCATTATCATCATGACTAGTATGTAAATGATTCCAGAGAACCCCAGCAAGAGCCTGGGATTTCTCGTTCATTTAGACAAGGGTTGTTTATCTCAGTGTCACAGCATCTCTGAATCCTGATCTGAAAACAGCCCTCACTTCTGGCAGACCTGCTTCTGATTCCTACAGCAGGCTTGGCAATTTGGGGAAACTATGCCACTCTAAAACTGAAACAGCTAACGGACGTTTCCCCTCATGCCCACTTACCATGCAGACCCCTTCAGGGCTAAACAAGTTGCTTCAGCCAACTCGCTCTGTTGCCATTTCAGGCCAAAGAGAAGAGAGAGAGAGAGAGAGTGAGTGTGTGTGTGTGTGTGTGTGTGTGTGAGAGAGAGAGAGAGAGAGAGAGAGAGAGAGAGAGAGAGAGAATATGCCACTGGCCGCCACCACCATCCATGATCAAAGCCACCACCACCATCCATGATCAAAGTCAAACAAGTTTTGGATTTGGGCAGTGCTCCTAGAGCAGTTCCTTGCCTTTGGATGCAGAAGAACAAAAGTGGGGCAGGGAGGCTACAAACCACTTGAAAGACCTTGGCTATGTTCAGCTATGCGGGGCGGATGCGGGCACCCGGAACACAAGGTGCTGAGCCAAGATTCCTTTGTCTTCACAAAGAAGAAAAGTTTTCTTGGGGAAAGGGCAGTAAATATTTCTCCTGTTACCAAGGAAACTTTGGGAATAATGTTGTGCAAACATTCCAGAATGGCTCTAAAATAACAAAGGCTGGCCAATAGGCCAGTGTGCCTTTTAGGGAATCCCCTCTTGCTCAACGGGCACAGGGAAAGCGTCTCAATACAGCAGCGAGGATGAGGAGGCATAGGAATGAGTTGGGGGAAGAAGGTTGGCTCTGGGACTATCGGCTTTATCATGCATCTTCCCCTCCCTGAAGCTGCAGTCTCTGATTTCAGTGGCTCAAGTGGCTAAGATGCTGACTGGGAGGCGGAAGGTCAGCAGTTTGATTCCCGAGTACTGCAGGACGGAATGAGCTCCCGTCTTTGTCCCAGCTCCTGCCAACCTAGCAATTCGAAAGCAAAAAATTGCAAGTAGATACATAGGGACCACTTTGGTGGGAAGGTAAAAGTGTTCCATGCGTTCCGGTATCTAGTCATGCCTGCCACATGACCACGGAAACGTCTGCAGAAGCAGACAGCACTGGCTCTTCGGCTTTGAAACAGAGATGAGCACTGAACCCTAGAGTCGGATACGACTGGCTTTCGAGCAAGGGAAACCTTTACCTTTCAGAAGAGAAACACAGGCGATCTATTCTACATCTCTAGCAGAAGAAAGCATGACAATCCCAGAATGGCCATGTGGATTTCAGATTACAACAATGAGCCCTCAGATATCTTTCCCTTCTTTTGTGTCCAGATCAAACTTTGAACTGTCAAAATGAAGCCACTTTCTTGGCTTTGTCGTTGGCCACAATTAAATCCTCTTTGGTGCACGTTTCTGGCAGTAATTGGCAGACCGGTAAATGAGCCGGATTCTGTATCACTCCACATTCACACAGTGTGTTGTTGCCTGCCAGCAGCCCCCACTTGAGCATGTTGGTCTCGCATTTAGGCACTCCAACCCTCAGCCTGGTTCAGGGTCCCCCAAGTAACATAGGGGAGGTCGAGTTCCCCTAAAGAGCTTGTAACAAATTCAATGCAGATACATGCCTAGTTCTAACTAACTTAGTTCCTTTTCTGCAGCACTAATCATATACTTGCAGGGACGTGTGTTTATTTTTAAAATAGGTTTCCCTTGCTCAAAAGCCAGTCGTATCCGACTCTAGGGTTCAGTGCTCATCTCTGTTTCATAGCCGAAGAGCCATCCCTGTGTGCTTCTGCAGGCATGTCTGCGGCAGGCATGACTAGACACTGCAGGGCACAGAACACTGTTTATCTTCCCATCAATGTGGTCCCTATTTATCTTCTTGGGGGCTGGACATTGCCCACTGGCCAGCCTAGGCCTTGGACTCTCTGGCCGATGATTTGTGGGACTTTTTCAAAAGAAGGACTTTCTTCTTTTCTTCTCAATGTTTTATGATGGTTGTGATTTATGAAGTCGTGATTTATATGATGTTGTGATTTATATGATACTGTGAGTTATTTATTATTATTGTATTGCATTTCCCCACCAGCCTTGTGGAACCTCCTACCAGTAGAGCTGCGGGAGCAGACGGAGCTGCTACCTTTCAGAAAAGACCTAAAAATCTGGTTGGCAGGACAGGTGTGGGGCCCAGATGAAAGGATGGTCCCTGCCTGTTGGCTTATTAAATAAGCCCCATTTCTTTTAATTCCAATGCAGCCAGTTTTAACGTGGGTAGTTTTTTAAAGATGATGGGATAGGTGGGTGGGTATGTTGGGGTTTTAATGGTTCAATTGTTTTTTATGTATGTTTTGACTTGTTGTGAGCCGCCCAGAGTCGGGATTACCTGATCGGGCGGCATAAAAATTTGAATTTAAATAAATATATTTTTTTTAAAAAAATCATTGTATTGTTCTGTGAGCCGCCCGGAGTCACGTTGTCGAGTGGGCGGAATAATAATAATAATAATAATAATAATAATAATAATAATAATAATAATAATAATAATAATAATAATAATAATAATAATAATAATAATAATAATAATAATAATAATAACAACGACAACGACAACGACAACGACAACAACAATTCTTGCTTTTGAACTCCTAGGTTGGCAAGAGCTGGGACAAAGACGGGAGCTCATTCCGTCCTGCAGTACTCAGGAATCGAACTGCTGACCTCCCGTCTTCCAGTCAGCGTCTTAGCCACTTGAGCCACTGCAAGGGAGCATTAAAAAAGAGACAGCTTTTCTCCCTGCACCAGAAATAATATAGCTCATTTTCACCACCCCATTCTGCTGCACATGTAGACCAAGTCACATTCTCTAGTTATCCCCAGTGAAAACCAGGCCTTTCAGATGTGTGCCATACACAATATTGTGATCATCCCCATCTTCCTGCTCCCTCACTAGTTCTTTCAGTGAGGGAGAGCTTAGCAAAGCCCCACCCCACACCCCGGTCCAATCAGCCAGGATCCATGAATATGCCACACGACTGAGATGAAAACCCAGCCAGGCTGTTATAAGGAAGGCAGGAACAGAAGAAAAGGACAACAGCTAGAGCTAAGGAGCGATGGCCTAACAGCAAAGGAATGAGTTTTTGCTGGCCAGAATGAATTTAGTTACATATCCCTCCACAGCCAAACTCCCAGCTCCTTTTTCATTTTTCACCTGAAAGCCAGTCATGATACAGAACATCAGGGCAACGCTATAAATGGTTCATTCAAGACTTAGTCAGCATGGAGATCCAATGACACTGGTACTAGGAAGACTGGGACCTAGCTAGTCTTAACCTGAAGGCTGTCAGCAGCACTACCTTACGACACAAAGAACTAAACTAGTGCAATGAGAGATAAGTTTTACCCTAGACCAGTGATGGCAAACCTTTGAGAGACCGAGTGCCCAAAAAGAGGGGCAGGGCAAACTCTGTGCTGGAAGGAGGGAGGAAGCGCTCCCACTGGGCTGCTGGGCAGAAGGGCAGAGCAAACTCTGTGCTGGGGGAGGAAGGAAGCGCTTTCATTGGGCTGCTGGGCAGAGGGGTGGGTGCACTCTGTGCTGGGGGAGGGAGGAAGTGACAGCGTGCATGCCAACAAAAAGGGCTGGGAGTGTCACATCTGGACCACGTCCCATAGGTTTGCCACCACTGCCCTAGACAAAGCCCCGGAACATATGAAGTCATAAAGCATGAATGTGTTCCCAGCAATCCCCTAAATATCCTTCTCATACCCTTATTCACCCACGCAGTGATTCAGGATATTGTGGGCATTGTTCCCCAGTACCTTCCATTGAAAAAAATTAAACTTCAGAGCTGCAATCCTTTTGAAGACTTCTGAAAGAGGACAGCATTCCCAAGCTCCCACTCCCCCCCCCCCCCGGGACAAATGCCATTAGGTCATGAAAGAAACCTCAAAGCTTTCAATGTGGAAGACTGGCCCAAAAGCAAATAAAACAAAATAAAACTGCAGTATTTTCTTAACATTCATATCATTTTGTACACACAGATAATTTAATGGATGGTGAGGCTATGGCAATGTAAACTGTACTGACGATAACACCTATGGCCCTTATCACTGGCTAGGGACTGTGGTGGCTTAGTGGTTAAGACACTAAACTTGACAACTGGAAGGTCAGCAGGTCAGCAGTTCAAGACCCAAGTGCTGCATGATGGAGTGAGTTCCCATCATCTGTCTCAGCCTAGCAGGTCAAAAGCGAGAAATTGCAAGTAGATAATTTAAAATTTAATTTAATTTAATTGTCAAATTTACATACCGCCCACTCGGCCAAAGCCGACTCAGGGCGGTTCACAATCACAATTTAAAAACATGTTAAAAACAGTTAAAACTACCCACCCCCTAAAACAAGGGGTGCAGGATCCAAAGGCACCATGGGGAGGAGTTCTTCTACACCAGCCAGGTAGGTAACAGCGTTCCGTGCGCTTGGGCACCTAGTCATGCCTGCCACATGACCACAGAAATGTATGTAGACGCAGACAGCGCCGGTTCTTTGGCTATAAACGAAGATTAGCACCTCCCTAGAGTCAGATACGACTGCCTTTAGAGCAAAGACAACCTTGACCTTATACTGGGAAACCACCAATGGCAGCTGAAATCCAACATTACCTGGAAAAGGGGGGGGACACAAACAGTCACCCTCTTCTTCAAGCAGGCACTAACATAATCATCTTTAGACTTTTCTCGGCAGCTATTAAACCATGCCGTGCAGTAATCTTAAAGAAACCCAGGGACTCCCAATAAACTAAGTGGAGGTGAAATCCTAACTAGTATGTCTTACTGCCCATACAGACTAAACAACACTCTTTCACAAGAGGTCACCCATCAGTAGGACATCCATCAGCCTCAAGGGTCTGGCCTTCCCAAACAGGGTCTGAAAGGAATAAACTACTGGACATCTGGGCTTCCTCTGGTTAATAGCCTCCACCAGCTGTAAAGTTTCAAATTCCTCTGTTGCTAAACCTGTCCTATGAATAAAACTGAATAAAATATTGGATACAACACATGACCAGAATGGTTTGCTAGCTAAAACATGTACCAAGACAGCCTCACATTGTTTGCGAAATTGTGAGTTCCAAACCCAAAACAAAAATTGAATAAGGAAAGAAAGGCCTCTTTCTGTTAGCAGGAGAAAGGAGCAATTAATGTTAGGAACAAGGCAGAGTGGATTTTGACCATAGTTTATCTCTGGAGTAAAAATATTCCTGTCTGCATTTGCAGGAAAAAAAGGCTTACTCGATAATATACTTAGCACACTCCTGAGCAAGCTAATTTATTCTTTGTCCCAACATTTATTTATTATGTATTTATCATGTATTTATTACATTCTTTGCAGCCAAGAAAAACTTAAAAATGAAAGCAAACACACATCTGTAAGATGTACTTGTATATTGCTGTTTTTGATCCCCAGCCTGAGGCCCAGCTCTTCTTTTACTTCATAAAGTCATTCCATACTAAAGTCCCCAAGTACAGTACCAACAATTTTCAGGGGTTTTCACCACAAACTACAGGGCAATTCAGGGTGTTGGTTATCACCTATAAAGCCCTTAATGCAGGGGTTGCCAACCTTTTCAAGCCGGGGGCCAAGTCACGCTCTCAGACAGTTTTGAGGGCCGAACGGTAATTCTGCATGATGGGGTGGCCACTTTGTTCCAACAGCTTCAAAGTGGTGGTCATTTTGTTTCTCAAATGCCCTCGGAGGGGTGGGGGGCACATGAAATGGTGCCACGGGCTGTATCCAGACCACGGGCCTTAGGTTGGGAACCCCTGCCTTAATGGTTTGGGATCACACTATCCTAGGAAGTGTCTGTTCCTTGGAAATTTCCTCCTCCGTCAAGTGCCATAGCCAATCACAAATATTGTCTATCATCATGGTGATGAGCCATGAACATTATGGGAACACTATATTCTTCCATTTGCCTTTTGCATCACAGCCTGACACTCGTACCACTGATCCAGTTCCACGAGTCATTTTCTGATCCTGAACCCTTTTGGCACATAAAGTCCTCCTCAGCCCCAGGCCAGTATGGATGAAGCTGCTGCACTCCATCAAGATGGTTTCAAGTGAGATTTAATACTTGGGGACCATCAACCTTCCCTGTGGACTTCGGCACCCAAAGCCATTAGTCCTCAGGGTTGTCAGGTTAGTTAACCGCAACCTGACAATCGGCACTGAGTCACTGGCAGTCTGGTTTACTCTATTACCATAGCAGGAAAACCTGGCTAGACTCGACTTGTTCTCCCCAAATGTTCAGATTTCATTTGGTCACCCCTAAAGAGGCAAGAAAGCAGGTGACCAGATCCAGAGGATTTTCGACTGGATGGGCTGTGGCCTGTTCCAGCAAGGCTGTTCTTATGTTCTTATGCTGTAGCCTTTAGGCTTTGGAAGGAATTGCCAGCAGCAATTAGATCTAGCTCAAATTTGCTGGCATTTTGAAAAGCCTTGAAAACATTTTATTTATTTTATTTTATTTATTTTTCACGCTTATATACTGCCCACTCAGGTACAACCCAACTCAGGGCGGTTTACATAGCGGACATTGTTTCGTGTAGCCTTCCTCTCTTAATATGTCCATTGTCACTCTATTTAATTGCTGAGCATTTTTGTGGAGATGGTTTGGGTACCTCTCCTAGCTTTTTAATGCTGCTCTGACACCTGTGGACTATGCTCAATGTATTGATTCACTATTTATGGTTGTAAGGTGCCCAGAGCAGTGTTTGCCAGTGAGGGGGAATATAAATGTTTAAAAAAAATAAATAAAACAATGTCAGCTGAGGCCATGCAGTAAGGTCAGAATATTCTTTACCTCAGCTCATATCTGAGGTAGTAAAAGGTAAAGGTTTCCCTTGCTCGAAAGCCAGTCGTATCCGACTCTAGGGTACAGTGCTCAACTCTGCTTCAAAGCCGAAGAGCCAGCGTTGTCTGCTTCTGCAGACGTTTCCGTGGTCATGTGGCAGGCATGACTAGACACCGGAGTGCACAGAATGCTGTTACCTTCCCACCGAAGTGGTCCCTATTTATCTACTAGCAATTTCTCGCTTTCGGTCTGCTAGGTTGGCAGGAGCTGGGACGAAGACGGGAGCTCATTCCGTCCTGCAGTACTCGGGAATCGAACTGCTGACCTTCCGCCCCCCAGTCAGCGTCTTAGGCACTTGAGCCACTGCAGTCCCCATATCTAAGGTGAAAGGCAATTAATTGTTTTGATTTTGGCTTACAGCAGTGGATCTCAAATGGTAAGGCAGGCTTATATGTCACAGGATACAGTAATCTGCCACTCTCTATAGTACAGGGTATACTCAGAATCTCTCATGTATCAAACTATAGAGACCTCATAGTGCAGTAAGCAAGCTACCCAAACTCTGTTCACAATATGAGTTTGATTCTGACAGGATCAAGGTTGACTCAGGATCAAGGTTGACTCAGCCTTCCATCTTTTCAAAGTGCAGACAATGAGTACCAAGCATGCTGGGCTGGGGGCAAAATGCTAAAATTATCTTGTGACCTAAGCACTGTGTGTGTTATATAAGAGTGATTGCTAGTACTGCTATTGCTATTCAATTTTTCGATTTTGTATACGTGCAAAGTACTAAAATCTTATGTGATAAATTAATGCTGCATTTTTATGGCCAGAACCTGTTGAAACAGGTTGGCTTACCTTACCATTTAAGAACAATCCCACTAATGACATGAGCTGTTTTCCCAGCAGTCCATCACACACCATGTTCTCCTTTGGTTTTGCAACTGATTGTGTGACTGGCTGTGCAACAGGGCAGTCAAGAAAATACAAATGACCTTATAATCACAGAAAACTTCTAGCTAGATGCTGGCTAAAACAGTATATGTTTAGATTTTATATTACATGTCTTTTTCCCCATCCTCTCCCCTCTTAGTTTTTGAGGGTTTTTTCCACACACAAAAAGACTGGGGAAAATGGGACTATGCCACTTATACCTTTCACATTGTTTCTGATTGTGAGAATTGTGAACAATCTATCACTCTTTGCAAGTACAGAAAATGTTAACAGTGGAGAATGCAACATCCTAATACAGGGGTTCACAACCTATGGCCTGTGGGCTGCCCTTGGCTCCCAATGAGGTTGCATCCAGCCCGTGGCAACAACCCCAGAAGCAGAAGCGCACGCACATGCGCAAACACACACACCAGCAAGGGGAAACCATGTGTCCAGCCAGCTCAGCTGTCTGAGGAGGAGTTGTCTGGCCTGTGGCATAGAAACCTTGAGAACCCCTGTCCTAAAAGATGTAGCTTTTGGATACTGTTTTCATTCATTCATTCATTCATTGTATTTGTATGCCGCCACAATTAGTGCAAATGCACGACTCTAGGTAGCTCATAACATTACAAAAAAACAGCAAAAGTGTACAAAAAACAAAAAACATTAAATAAAAATAAATAAATAACAAACATAACTATACAATAAATTCAAAAAAATTTAACAAATACAAGCAACTAAATAAATATACCCACCCAAATGGCTACTGTATGTTCGAATTGCCCCAATATTTAAAAATGTTTAAAATGTCTATTTAATGGGACATTATAAAATGTCTATTTAATGGTCAAGACCAATATTATATAAGTTATTTATCAATTAGAGTAATCAGATGAAAATGCTTGATGGGAAAAATACATTTTTACTTGTTTCCTAAAGGCAGTGAAAGAAGGAGTTGATCTTATTTCATACTATAAAGTATTTTATAATGCGGGGGCTATAGAAGAAAACACTCGTCCGTAGTCACAGATTTCTTTACATCTTTACGAGTGACTATTCATAATTTAAGCTGATGAGTTCTCTGCGTAGCATGTTCCTAACCATTTATGGCAGGGGTTCCCAACCTGAGGCCCACGGGCCATTTCATATGGGCCCACACCCCTCCGAGGGCATTTGAGAAACAAAATGGCTACCACTTTGAAGCTGTTGGGACAAAATGGCCACCCCCATTGTGCAGGCAGTGCAAAATGGCCGTCCTGCCCTCGAAGCTGACTGAGAGAGTGTGACCTGGCCACCAGCTTGAAAAGGTTGTGAACACCTGAATTAGGGCTTTATAAGTTATAACCAACATCTTGAATCTGATATGGTAGACAATTGGTAACTAATGCAAACTAGCCGGAACTGGGGTAATGTGGTCATAAAGACCTAAATTTGTGATCAGTCTGGCAGCTGCATACTTTTTCCTTTGAAGTCTCAATACCAACCTTGAGGATAGCCTCAGGTAAAAAGCATTGCAGTAGTCAGTCTGGGAGATTACCATTGCATAGGTCAGTGTTATCAGGGAACACCTATCCAGGAATGGGTGAATCTGGGCAATGTGTCACAGTTGGTAAAAAGTGGACTTGACCACCGATGAAACCTAATCCTCCACAGATAAGAGTTGGGTCAAGTAGAGTGCCCATATTGCAAATGCCTTCTCTCCTTTAATGGAAGAGCGACACCCTTCAGTTTGAGGGAAATTCTCCCAACCTGAGATTAGATACCCCCAACAAGCATGACCTCCATCTTGTCAGGATTCAGCTTATTGCTCTCCATCTATTCCATGACTCCTCCAGGCAACTCTTCAGGAGAGACAGAGCGGCATACCATCAGAATATTGATGATAGTGAACTCCAAATCTCCTGATAACTTCTCCCAGTTGTCTAACATGGATACTGAATCCTGGGGCACTCCATATTGTGGTACCCATCCCAGGGATACAAGAACTCCTCCCCTAGCTGTACTCTCTGGACACATCCCCCAAGAAAGGACTGGAGCCAAGCCAATGCCCGGTCACTAATAACCAATTCCCCAAAGTATGTCCAGGAGGACACAGTGATCGACAATATCAAAGAGATCTAATAGGACCAACCGCAAGGATTCACCCCTTTTTATTTTAAGAGTTTTTATTTTGGGTTTCAGGCCTTTAGTATTAAAAGTACTGAATGAAATGTGTATATGATAGGTGGAGTCTTGGTGTCTCATATAGGTTTTACCTATTTATTTATTTGATCCTTTCCAATATCAGTTTCTTTAATCCACTCTTTTTAAAGAGTCTATAAATTCTTCTTTAGGTAGAAACACCCACAAACACAAGCACTTCACCACAGTTTGCTTAAGTCAGGGATTCCCAACCTAAGGCCCGTGGGCTGGATGAAGCCTGCAGCACCATTTCATGCTGCCCCCCCCAACCCCTCCAAGGGCATTTGAGAAACAAAATGGCCACCCCTTTGAAGATGTTGGTACAAAATTGCCACCCCATCATGCAGGCAGTGCAAAATATCCATCCGGCCCTCAAAGCTGACTGAGAGAGTGTGATCGTGCCCCTGGCTTAAAAAGGTTGGGAACCCCTGGCTTAAGTTCTGTTAAAGATCTCATATGGAGCTTTAGCACCCTGAGACATATCCTTGAAGGTTATGTAGAGGATGGCAGCAATGATGTCCGCATGCCACCAAGAAGTCGAGAGTCAGGGAAACTCTTAACCAAGGTCTGTTCAATGCTGGTGTGATGCAACACCTAACAGAATACAGGTAGTTACCTTTTTTAAATTATTGTACTTCCTCCAAATGCTTCAGGGGAAGTACTATGCATGGACAAAAGTGGGCCTAACTCCAGCTCCAATGCCCAGCTGGTCATTTCTTTGCTGGCAATGCACCAGTTGTTGACAAGCACATCCAACCAGTTACACTGGTCTAGCATCCCGGGTTCTTCAAGAGAGGTCAATGCAAGAACAGTAAGATAAGGAGGAGGCCATCTTGGGAACCAGCCGACTCTTGGACTAAACTCTCAACACATCTCCCAAACTTCCTTTGGCATTGAGCTCTGGAAAGAACCAGACTAACCTCGCCAGAGAGGGAAAGTGCCAAGTCAAGAGGACGGGAACAGTCACGAGGAGGGCATGGTGCGGAATGGAACTGAAAGTGATGGTGGGGTAAAAGACACTCCCAGCTGTGCTGAAGCCTGGCCAAGAATAAGGTTGAAACAAAAGGTTGGGAAGAATCTGAAATGTTGACGGAAAATCTTTCCATTAATCAGGAAGCTTTTAAAATGGGATTCCTAACCAAGATTTCCAAGAAGATCTTTCAAGAGGGAAGACTGAGAAGAGCATACTGGCCAAGTTAAAGACAACTTTTACTGCCATCACTTTTGTTCTGTCTCGTGCGAGGTACTGATGTGAAGGAGGGATAAGACATGTTCTAGCCAGCGCATGGCCTCAGTTCATGTAAGGTAATATGTAGGCTTGCCTGAACTCCCTGTGAACTGAAAGTGCAACATAGGGCATAACTCACAGTTGACACTGAAAGAATGCCTTGAGGATAAGAAGTTTAAAGAAACACTGTCCTATACTCCTATGCATCTTGAGCATTTCTAGTAACTGAGACTCTTCCTCAGGGACCTTCTTTCAGTGGTGGGCTCCAAAAGTTTTTACTACCACACTGTAGGTGGGGTATGGTAGGCGTGGTCTGGGGGGAAAGCCCTGTGTTGCACCCGAATTAGGACTACTTTATTTCAAAAATTGGATAGGCGGGGCCAGCCAGAATGTCTGCTACCGGTTCTGGCGAACTGGTGCGAACCTGCTGATGCCAACCACTACCTTCTTTCCTATTAAAAGGCAAACAACATTTCATCGTAATGAGCCTAATTATTCCTCTCATCTGCAAGCCAAGAGGATGGTGAGGTGAATCAATTACCTTAGCAACACTTTACCCCCAGAACAGCTGAGCGGGCTAGACCACGCCCCGGAACAGGGCATGTTTGCACATGCATGGTCATTTTACTTCCTGGTTTGGTGCAGACGCTTCTGCGCATGCATGAAAAGCAGCCATTTACTTCCTGGTTTGGCACAGATACTCCTGTGCATGCATGAAAGGAATCAATTTGGCACAGAAGCTTCTGCGCATACATAAAAGCAGCCATTTTACTTCATGGTTTGGCGTGGATGCTTCTGCACATGCACGAAAGCAGCCATTTTACTTCACAGAAGCATCCGTGCCCAACCAGGAAGTAAAATGGCCACTTTTCGTGCATGCACAGAAGCGTCCATATTTACTTCCTGGTTTGGCGAGGGTGTCATGAGCCTAATTGAATGCCTTCGGGAGCTGTATCTGGCCCATGGGCCGTAGTTTGGGCATGTCTGTTGTAGATAGTGAGTACGATTCATGGTTTGCTAACCCTATTCAAAATGTAGGTTTTTTTACTTTGCTTTATACCCATTCCTTACCTCTGGTTACATATTAACAGCAAACCCCTCCTAGTAGCAACAGCAATTACACTTACACTTACATACTGCCCAATAGCTCTTAGTGCACTCTCTGGGCGGTTTACAAGTTAATTAGCATTTTTGCCCCCAACATGCAAGGTACTCATTTTACCAAACCTTGGAAGAATGGAAGGGTGAGTCAACTTGGATCCCTGTCAGGATCGAACGCAAAACTTTTGGGCTACAGTACAGCAACTTAACCACTGCGCCACCAGGGCTCCTAGTGTCAATTTAGCCACTGCGCCACCAGGGCTCCTAGTATCAACTGCACCACCAGGGCTCCTAGTAGAACCCCTGCTCTACCCCCTTGAGAACGACACACAATAAAAGGACCAGAACACCCCTAGAACATCCTACGCAAAATGCACAGCTCCAGGAAGAGACTCCTTGAGAGTAGAGGCTTCCTCAAAAACTACAAAGTCTCCTGGCGATAAAGCTCTTTCTCCCAGGGAGACCAGGAAGCTAATCCTGCAAGTGGAGTTTCTTCTCTAGCTGGCCAAGGTGTGGCTACAGCAATGTAGCTATTTAAACCCTGGCCTCAGACTGGGTGTTTTTATGTCCCTCCTTGCTTCAAACCCAGCCTGCTGGGGTACACAGAAAGTGCCTCTTCAAAGACTGTGGTATTTCTGAACTCCAATCAGGCATACCCCGGGCAACGTCAACCTTGTGTGCCGGCTAATCTTTCTCACACTAGGTCAAGTGAAAGGAACTCACCAAAAGGTGACTTCAGTTTGGCAGTTTCACGTCTGGCCTAGACATGGAGGAAGAAGACCCAGCCTGCCTTGTACCTCAACCGCTGTTGCTTACGCCTCACTTTAGAGCTGCTTAGCTACACTTCTTAGGCTTTCTCTGTTTGTTTGCTGATACAACTGGACTAACTTAGATCTCAATTGTTCTCAGGCTTTTCCCTTTAGTTCTCTGGTACAATTCTGTTTGCCTAGATCTCAGATATCATGGGTTGACCGTGTGACTAATGTAGAAGTACTGCGCCGAATGGATAAAGAACAAGAACTCTTTAAGACCATTAAGCAAAGAAACCTCCACTACCTTCGCCATATCATGAGGAACAACATAAAATATAGACGATTCCAACTCACTCTGCAAGATCTCTGGTAAGAGAGGCCTTGGAAGTAGACGGACTTCATGGCTGAAGAACCTGAGAGACTGGTGTTGCATATCCTCAGAAGAACTATTCCGAGGAGTTAAGAACAGGAAGACTATCGCCATGATGATAGCCAATATCCGGAACGGATACAGCAGCTAAAGAAGATCTCTGCATTGTCTTTGCCTCAATTCTGCACTCTTCAGCTATGATTGTTTTTCTTTTTACCTGCAAAAACCTTGGCTGTGAAGGCAGTCTACCTGGGAGCCCAATACCATCTCCCAAACCCTGGCAATTTCAACCAGAACTGTTTATAAATTTCCTTCCACACCTCACATTGGGAATCGAAATCATCTTATTTTAATTATGTCAACAAAAAGAAAAAGCCCCATGGTCTATGCACAGATCACAACAAATTGGGTTTTCTTCTCCCTACTTTGCCCTAGGCATAACTTTGGGGTACCCTGGACAGCGAGGAGAACAAATAGGTTAATCTTAGAAGAAATCAACCCTGACTGCTCATTGGAAGGTCAAATAGTAAAGACGAAGCTAAAGTACTTTGGACATCAAATGAGAAGGGAGGATTCACTTGAGAAAGCCTTGATGCTGGGAAAGGTGGAGGGCAAAAGAAGAAGGGGGAGGCCAAGGATGAGATGGCTGGATGGTATTGTAGACACAATGGGCACAGAACTGGGAGTGCTGAGGGGGATGGTGGAGGACAGAGGCAACTGGAGAACAATGGTCCATAGGGTCGCAAAGGGTCGGAATCGACTGTGCGACTGAACAACAAAACTCACCTGCATGGTAGGCCACAGATCCCCGGCTCCAGCCAGGATGTCGGTTTTTTGGGTAGTCCTGGATCAAAAAGAAAAGAAAACGAAGGTAGATCTTACAGCACCATTGTTCAATCACCTGCCATCCTTGTGGCAAAAAGTGCCAAGCTATCACTATTGTTTTAAAAGGAATTTCTACTGAAGAGAATATGTTTCCTAATCTGAAGCTACAAAGTTCACTCTCAAGCTACCAAATGCAGAGAATTTATTTATTTCATTTTTGTGCCACCCATTTGGGTGGTATCCCACTCTAGGCAGTGTACAAGCAGATATCAATTAACATGAAAGAACATACAACAAATCAAAACAGACAACCGACAAATACGATGGTCGTCCAGGTTTTAAATGATGGTCGTCCGGGTTTTTAGCTTCAGTTTTAACTTACGGGGGTTGTTGGGATGGTATTTTAATGGTTATTTAACATGAAATGTTGTGGTTTTACTGTTTAGGGGATGTTTTTATATTTGGATGTTTTATCGTGATTGTGAGCCGGCCAGAGTCGCTTCGGAGAGGGGGCAGCAATAGAAATTAAAACAACAGCAGCAGCAACAACATCTCAAAATAAAATAAAATACAGTGACTGGCGTCTGAGGGCATAGGGGATCAACTTGCCTAACTAATTTATAACTAAAGGGACAACATCCTGAAAGGGCTCCTTGAACAAGTTTTATCTTTAATTTAAAGACAGCCAGTGATAAGGCCTGGTGCAGCTCCTCTGGTAAAGTGTTCCACATTGTTGGTGCCGCCACAGAGAAGGCTCTATTTCTAGTTAGACTTTTGAGCCATCCTCAAGCTCGGCACCTGGAGCGGTGATGCAGGGAGTTGTTCTCAGGGAGAGATGCTGCAACAGATAACATTTCCTCTTCTCTTCCCATGTGATCACTGGAAAAGGCTGTGGGGTTTAAATGGGTGGGAGCACATGGTCTGGGGAACTTTGATTGAGGAAGAGATGGATTAATCCCCAGGGATTAAAAACCACAAATCCCCAGTCCAGATGTGGGAAGAGGAGGAGGAGGAAGAAGAAGAAAAGGCTTTTACAATCTGTCAAAGCTCACTAGGAGCCAGCCAGCTAGCCAGCTGGGCACTCAACTAGGGTGACTCAGCCATGCTTTCTCGAGTTCCTAGAGATACAGAGCAACTTTATCCTACTGGCTCTGGTACTCCCGCTTCTCACTGACCTAGAAACAGGGAGTGTTAAAGAAGTGAAGGATGTGCAATTCCAGCAGATTTAAGGAGCCTAACTTAAAAAAGAACATGTCCCGGTCAATCAATATTATGTTTTATATATATTAAATATTAAAATATATATTTATATATTGAACATATTTTAAAACATAGCTCGCCCTTGCTTGAATGTCAGTCATATACCAACAATAGAGTTCAGTGCTCATCTTTGTTTATAACCAAAGAGCCAGCGTTGTCTAAAACAGCCTGCTCAAACTTCAGTTCTTTTCAAGATTCTCCACTTGAGTATCGAGCTGTATTTACTGAAACCAGATCCTTTCTATTGACCCTTTTATTGTTCCTAATACTATACAGAGATGTTGCAGAACTGGCTGGCTGTTATATCTCTGCATAAGTCACTTCTCTAGGGTTGACTTCCTTCAAATCAGACAGCAGGCTCAGACAGGACAGCCATGGGAAAAGGCAGGGAGAGAGCAACGCTTTCCTCTGTGTGTAGAATTAACTCTCGGCACTCTAATCTAAGCCTTTCCTGGGGCAGGAATGGTGCAGCTCAAGTTTTAATTCAGGAAGAGAAATCTAGCTGAGTTTAAACACCAGCCCAGGACCAAGTAGTCTTGCACATTTATTTGTCTGTCACTGCACACTGTGGTCTACAACCCATACTCAGTGTGGGAACTAGTCACCTTATTAAGCAGTTTCTCATAGGGCAGTGATGGTGGACCTTGGCACTCCAGATGTTCTTGAACTTCAATTTCCAGAAACCCTGACCGGCAGGAATGCTGACTTGAGCTTCTGGGAAGTGAAGTCCAAGAACACCTAGAGCACCAAGGTTCACCATCACGGCCATAAGGCATGCCTTTCTCACTGACATACCTCTCCACCCCCAAATAAAAAATCACCAAATCATTTAGGGACAAGTTTTCCTCCAGCAACAACAGAAACTTGAAGGAGAGGTGAAAAGGAGGTTGTTTGTTTATTTATTTATAGGATCCAATGTGACTGCTGAGAAGGGGAAACAGACTGGACTTGTCTCAAAGGCCACGTGGATCCAGACCATGTGTGGAGGCAAGCAACCAAACCAGATGTCTGCAGCTGACAGGGAAGGAAGAAGGACAGACGCCAATCCAGATCCAATGTACAGCCCTGCCTGTTTCTAATTTGTTTTCTGGAATTTAGCAGTAAGAAACAAGCCAGGCTCAGAAAAAATTCAGGGCAGAATGTGAGTGTGGATCAATGAAGCATGGATGTGGCTGACAAGAGACTAGATTCCTAAGGTTGGGAGGGACCCGAAGATATTCTTGACTTGGGGTTCTTGACAGGTGTTGACCTTCAGCTATCCTGGAAATGTAATTTAATATAATTTTTAGATTTATGCGCCACCCACTCAGGCAAGCCCGACTCAGGGCGGCTCTCACATACAATAAAACCAGATAAAAACCCTGCATAAATAAAAATCCACCCACCCCAACCCTAACAAACTCACCCATCCCATTCCTAAAAACAGATAAAACCACCCACCCTATACTTAAAAAAGGAAGAGAGAGAGGATTCTGCTTATTAAATAAGCCAGCGGGCAGGGGTCACACCTCCATCAAGTCCCCATTCCTGCCCCGCCAGCCAGGTTTTAAGACCCTTCCTAAAGGGCAGAAACTCCATCTGAAGACGTAACTCTGTTGGCAGAAGGTTCCAGAGGGCCAGTGCAGACACAGAGAAGGCCCTCCTCCTTGTGCTAGAGAGACAGGAATACCTACCCCAAACTCTTTACCAAAGTTACACATAAGAACTTTATTTAAAGCAAAGAGAGTTAAATCTCTCTTTTGGAGACATAATTCCATTGCTATATGGATACATTCACAGGGAAATGTAAAAGTAAAAATACTTCATCATCTGTTATTGGATGTTACATGTTGTTAAAAGCAACATCCCAAAGAGGAGAGGAACTCAGAAATAACCCCTGAAATGTAATACTGATTTTTAGTAAATAGTCCTATGGTTAAACTTCAGTTTTACCACTTGAGGATGAACATTTATCTGTTTATGTTTTTATTTCTATCTTGCCTGCCCCCAATAGAAGGACCCAATGTACACTGATGCAACCCAAGCAGTAACCAGAGAAGAATGAAGGCAATACTGCTTAATTGTGGCATTTCCCCAGTGACAGACACCCTAATGAAAACTTGACCCAATTGTCCTGAAGTGAGAAAAACATTTAGTCATCCAATGAGTTATCACTGGTTAAGCTTAGGGTTATCCTAGATCTTATGACCACCTCATGGAACCTACTTGCAATGGATCCTATGAAGCAGCTGGAACATAGAAGGCAAGGATTGGCAATGTGTTGTCTGCTGCGTGTAAGGCCTCTGAACTGCTTTTGGAAACAACGATGAACTTCTACAGACCTCCACTGTTAAACTCACCATGATGGTGGCAGCTGCAACATTGGTATGGATGCCAGATTACTAGAAGCCTTTGAAAACTATGGCTTTATTTAATATCAAAGCATGAGCTCTCTACACAACTTGTTCATATGTTTTTACGGGGTCAGGGGAGTTTGCCAAGTAACAGAATAGACCATACTGCCAGCGACTCAACGCTGATCATCAGGCTGCAGTTAACTAACCTGACCACCAGCCTTGGGTGGTGAAGTCCACAGAGAAGAGAGATGGTCCCAAGTGGATGAAATCCCACTTGAATCCATCTTGATGGAGAGCAACAGCTTCATCAATACAGTACTGGCCTGGGACTAAGGAGGCCTTTGTGTGCCAAAAGGGCTCAGGGCCAGAAAGTGGTATGGGTGTCACGCACCGATGCAGAAAGCAAACGGAAGGCCACTGCATCATATGGTTCCCAGGGACAATCTTCATGGCTGAAGAGCGCCGTGATGATAGTCAATACTGTATTCAGAATTGGATACAGCACTTGAAGGAAGACGAGGAGGAGAAAGTTTGCTGCCACCATAAAAACTTCAGCAACGTCCTTTATTTTCATATGTAAAAAAAAAAGTTATAGAGACATATTCAAGTGTAACCCTCAAAAGTAACCCTCGGAGAAGACCCCAATAAGTCTCTCTCAGAACCACAGTTTTGTCATCCTGACTCAGCCCTGTGGGTCAGCACTGCAGGAAGAAATGCTCCCGAGGGGAGACTGTAATGTGAATGGGACTAGGGTGGAGAGGAACAATGCTCTTGCTCATGTTTCAATAGTTTATTTGTTTACCTTGCGTGCCAGGCCCAGTGCGATGTAGCATTTTTCTCCTGGATCTACAATCTCCACCTCAAAGTAGTGACTCCTGGTGCTCAGGGGTTGTCGAGCTTGTGCTAGGCCGACGTCAATGATGCTCTTCCCCTTCCCCACATATTCCAAGAGCTAAGGGGGAGAAAAGATGACACATGACACACCAAGGATCACACTGAGTCAGACTAAGCAAACATTTGGTCTCCTTGTGGTTTCCAGAGTGATCACTACCAAGAAGCTGTGCTAGCATGAAAAAAAGAATGAAAAATAGAAGAAAACAAAAGGAGAGGAGAAGGGATATTGCAAAGTAATTTCTTATAGTGGACAACAGCAAGCTGGTCAGCAATAGAGGGAACTCTGATGAGAGAAAATAGCCGCAAAGATCACAAGGCAATGGGTTTCAAAATTAGGAACAGTAAACAATGGTCAAATCCCAATCTCAAAAATCCTGTCCTTGCAAATATCACATTTCCACTTGGATGGATATGCAAGACTACTTTTCAACAAGAGGGAATGTATTCCACAAAGGTAGGAATTATATATTTTGCATTTCCCTAAGTGTTTCTTTCTCATATTTTAAAACCAAATTTTAAAGGCGGTTGCATGGGAGTTCTAAACCTGTATGCAGGTTTCCAGCTGTTAAAATCTTCCAGTTTGGCGGATCAGTAATTTTACTATAGGATTTCAAGGCAACAACTCAATCAACTTAGTTTCTTTAATATTGTGTTGTATTATGAACAAGCCAGCTGCCCAATCTCCCCTGAGTTATGACACACAACAAACAAAAATATCATATTGTTAATGATAATAATTGTATGTATCAGGTCATTTCTGGCTTATGATTACCCTTTCCAGGGTCTTCTAGGCAGAGAAAACACAGGAATGGTTTCCCATTCCCTATTTGTAGAGCAGGGGTTCCCAACCCTTTTATGCCATGGGCCTGACAGCTGAGCGGGCCAGACATCGCCCCCCAGAAGTGGGAGTAAATGCACCTGCTTCCACATTTATGACAGTCATGGGTACATTTATGACTGGCGTAACTGCATTTATGCATGCGCAGGCACATTTTATGGCTGTCATAAATGCGCCTGCTTCCACTTCCGGGTGTGGCAGCAAGCCACATTAAATAGTGCCATGGGCCGGATCCGGCCCATGGAGCGTAGGTTGGGAGCCCCTGTTCTAGAGGCCTCCTGGAACTTGCAGGCTGGCTTCCCCCCCAGAAAACACAGAGAAGACTCAAACTCCTGGCCTCTGATTCCACAACCAGATACCTAAATCACTGGGCTGTCTAATTAGCATCATATAATTAGTTGGATATTATTATTTCTTCCTCTGCTTTACTAATTTGTCCACAATTCTGACATGGAATCGTGAACTGTGACACAGGTAATTCTAAGAAGGAAGCATTTTAACTGTGGATTTACCACTGTGTGCTAAGAATTTTGTGGACTGAGAGGGTGACAAACAAAGAACTAAGAGAAATGAACAAAGATCAAGAAATGATAAAATATAGAAATGGAGAAAGCTGAAATATATTGTTCATAGAATGAGAAACAAAAATACAAATTGTTACCGCTCATTATACATGATAAATCCATGGGGGGTACATTCTGAGACCTACTGTGAATACCTGAAACCATGTATAACAATGAACCCTATACTGCAGCGCTTCTCAACCTTTGGTTTTTGGACTTCAATTCCCAGAAGCCTAAGTCAATTCCCCCAAACACTGATCAGTTAATGTACTGGCTTAGGCTTCTGGGAATTGAAGTCCAAAAGCCAAAGGTTGAGAATCACTGTTATGCTGTATCTTACATTGCAGACAGTGGCCTCTAGTGGTGAGCTGCACAGATATGGGCAGCAACCTGTACTTCCAATTCTGTGTGTGTGTGTGTGTGTGTGTGTGTGTGTGTGTGTGTGTGTGTGTGTGTGTGTGTGTGTGTGTGTGTGTGTGTGTGTGTGTGTGTGTGTGTGTGTGTGTGTGTGTGTGTGTGTGTGTGTGTGTGTGTTCCAAATGAGAGCAGGGGTGGGTAGTGTGTGATTCTCCAAATAAAAGACTGCAACTTCCATCATCGCCTGCTATGCTGGCTTAAATTGATGCAAATTGTAATCCAGAATTTCTTGGGTCATATATTCCCCACTACCCTGCCTTAATGGCAGAAAGTGAAGAAGATCTAAAGAGCCTCTTGATGAGGGTAAAAAGCGGAGAGTGCAAAATCTGGCTTGAGACTCAACATTAAAAAAAAAAACATTTGGCCCCATCACTCCCTGGCAAATATAAGGGAAAGAAATGGAGCCAGTGACAGATTTTACCTCCTTGGGATCTAAGATCACCGCAGACGGTAACTGCAGCTATGAAACAAAAAGACACTTACTTATTGGGAGGCAAGCTATGGCAAACCTAGGCAGCAGAATAAAAAGTAGAGACATCACCCTGCCAACAAAAGTCCGCATAGTTAAAGCGATGGTCTTCCCAGTAATAGTGTATGGCTATGAGCGCAGAAGAACAGATGCCTTCCAACTGTGGTGTTGGAGAAGACTTTTGAGAGTCCCAAGGAGATCAAATCATTCAATCCTGAAGGAAAATCAACCCTGACTGCTCCTTGGAAGGACAAATACTGAAACTGAAGCTCAAGTATTTTGGCCACCAAATGAGAAGAAAGGACTCACTGGAGAAGGCCCTCGTGGAGAAAAGGGCAGCAGAGGATGAGATGGTTAGACAGCATCGTTGATGCAACGGGAGTAGATATGGACACTCTGGAGGATGACAGAGGGCCCTGGGTCAGAATCGGCTGTGCGAATTAACAACATAGGCAAAGGTCACCCTTGCTCGAAAGCCAGTCGTATCTGACTCTAGGATTCAGTGCTCATTTTTGTTTATAGCCAAAAAGCCAGCGCTGTCTGCGTCTACAGACATTTTCGTGGACATGTGGCAGACATGATTAGACACCAGAGTGCATGAAACGCTGTTTTCCTTCCCACCAAAGTGGTACCTATTTATCTACTTGCAATTTCTTGCTTTCGAACTACTAGATTGGCAGGATCTGGGACAGAGACGAGAACTCATTCCATCCTGCAGCACTCGGGTATTGAACTGCTGACCTGCTGCCTTCCAGTCAGCATCTTAACCACTTGAGCCACTGCAGCCCCTTGTATGAACAGCATATTCCCCACCCAATTTAAGGAGAGGCCTGGCTGTGCTCCTTGTCTTCAAGATACACAGCACTTCCTCTGCTTTACTTCTGCACAGCTTTTCAAAAGGACTGTTACATGTGCATTTCTCCTGAGTTTGTGCCCGGTGAGGTAGGCAATTTTAAGTGCCATTGCTTAACGTCTGAGAGTCAGACAAAGTAACCACGGAAAAAATGTGCCGTTGTCTCCCATATCATTATAGAGTCCACTCTAAATCTTAGTTGCCACAAACTACAATACAGTACCTAAATTTATGTGCAACAAAGCAGCTCATGTGCTCTGGCAAGATTTGTATACCATTTATTTAAGATAATACCCAATATTCTGCTTTCATTATGCACGGCGAGCAAATGTTCAGGTGTCTTCTCATTTTATTTGCATATTTCATTGTGCTAGTGAGAATATGCTCACCCCCAAAACATTTTTCCCAACCACTGAAAATCCTGCTCAGCTGGCACATTCTTGACAAGGTTGGCCCAAGACATATTGTCGTCTCTGGCAAAACAAAAAACAGCAACCTCCCCTACAAAAAAACCAAGAAATCTAGGTTACTTTGGTTGGTAAATAAAAATATAATGGTCTCCCTTGCTCAAAAGCCAACCATATCTGGCTCTAAGGTGCGGCACTCATCTCCGTTTACAGCCAAAGAGTCAGCGCTGTCTGCATCTGCAGATGTTTTCATGGTCATGTGGCAGGCAATACTAGACACCAGAGCACATGGAATGCTGTTACCTTTCCTGCTGAAGCGGTACCTATTGATTTACTTGCATTTTCTTGCTTTTGAACTGCTAGGTTGGCAGGAGCATGCACTCACTCCATCATGTAGCACTCGTGTCTCGAACTGCTGACCTGACAACCTTCCAGTCATCAAGTTCAGCATCCTAACCACTAAGACACTGCAGTCCCTTTAGTTTAGTACTCAAGGGAAAAAATAGGAACTTCTTTTCCCACCCCTGGTAATAAAAATACAACAAGAATACATGTCAAACCGGCTCTGGGTAATGGTAGAAAAAGTAATGTCATGCATTTCACAGGAGACTATATGCATATTTTAAAGGCTGCATTTGCAGCCATGATGACTAGACACCTTTTGCTACTGCTGCTGTTCTTTTAAAGAGAAAGATAAATTAAGAGTTAGATGGAAGAAATAAACAGTTGCTTCAAATGCGGAATAATACATTTCCCCCAAAAGAACTGCAACAAACGGTAGTCTTAGACCACTAAACCAGGGGTTGTCAACCTATGGCCAAGTGCCAGATAATCTGGCCCCTGGCCTTGTTCCAGCCGCTGTTGCCACCATCGTTGCCGGATCGGCTGTGGACTCATTTACAACTGTCGTAAATGTGTTAATGACAGCCGTAAATGAGTTTGTGGCCTTTGTAAATGCATTTACGACAGCCATAAATAAGTTTGTGGCCTTTGTAAATGCATTTACGACAGCCATAAATGAGTCCGTGGCATTCATAAAAGCGTTTATGGCAGCCGTAAATGAGTCTGTGGCTTTCGTAAACGTCTTTATGACAGCCGTAAATGAGTCCGCGGCCTCTGTAAACGTGTTTATGACAACCGTAAATGAGTCCGCGGCCTTCGTAAATGTGTTTATGACAGCTGTAAATGAGTCTGCAGCCTTCGTAAACACGTTTACAATGGCCATAAACAGTGGGGGGGACAACCAATCCAGCCCCCTTAACTGTTTGAGGGAGCATGACCCAGCCCCCAACTTGAAAAGCTTGAGAACCCCTGCACTAAACCAATGATCCTGGCTGCCTCTCCCAGCCTGAGGGAAGGTAAAAGTCACCAGCCCCTGGCCTGCCGAGAACACCGCCTTCGGGAGGGAGACTGGCGAGAACACCTGAGGCAGGGCGGCTTCTAGACTCCTGGTTGGGCTCCAAGGCCACCTCCACCGCCTCCACCGCCGCTTAGCCGGTTTCATCTTCGGGAGTGGAGGCCATTGAGAACATTGGACATTTGTCTTCTGTCCCATGGCTGGTTTCGGAGAGGGGATATTTTTCCCGGCTGTGTGGGTCCGGCGCAGCAGCTACAAGGAGGACCTTGCGCTGCCAGGACCGGGGGCGGGGAGGAGAATATCAGCTGCACCTGGGGTCGCTTGTGGCCCCAAAGATGGTGCCCCCTGCCATCTCTGCAGCTACGAACCTTGCGCTGCCAGGACTGGGGTGGGGAGGAGAGCATTGATTATACCTTGGGTCGCTTGCGGCCACAAAAGCGGTGCCCTCCGCCATCTTGGCAGCCACGAGCCTTGTGCCGCCAGAACTGGGGCGGTGAGGATAACATTGGCCGTACCTGGGGCTGCTTGCGGCCTCAAAAGTGGCACCCCTCGCCATCCCTGCAGCATCGCACCTCCTGCCACGTGGACCGGGGTGGGGAGGAGAACTATGGCCACACCTGGGGTTGCTTGGCGGCCTTAGGGGCGGCGCCCCCGTCCCCGTCACCCCCGCGGCCTTACAGCGCTTGGACCAGGGCCGGGAGGAGGAGACTCCCGTCATTGGAGTTTTGTCAGGGGGTGTGGAAGGAGTGAGAGGGTATGTTTTAAGTGGGTTAGGGAGGGAGGGAGGGAGAGATGGCCTTGCCAGCCGGGAAGAGAGGGCGACACTCCGTCTGGGTTAATGGTGGAGGTTCCAGGGGCTCATTTAGAGGTTGTGACAGGCATGGGGCGTTATAGCGGGAACCGTGGGGCGGGCCGCACTCGGGGAACGCGGGACTGATGCTTAGTATCTGTCCCACGTTCTGGCCCCCCCGGTTTCACCTCTAGGTCCTGAGCAGCTAATCCAGGGTGACCCCGCCCTTAGGCTGCTGCTGATGAATGCCAGGTCGGTCTGTAATAAGGCTCCCCTAATACAAGACTCTATTTTGGAGGAGTGGGCCGACCTGGCATGCATCACTGAGACCTGGCTGAGACCTGAGGATGGGGTGCCTCTATCAGAGATGTGTCCGGCCCGGTTTGGTGTTTGGCACCAGCCTAGGGATGTGGGTAAGGGCGGTGGTGTTGCCATTATAGCCAGGGAGTCATTGGGAGTCGCCAGGGACACCGCTCCACAAATTTTGGGTTGTGAGGCCCTGCTCCTGCGGTTGGGCCCTAACGGTCAGTTGGGGGTCCTACTCCTGTACCTGCCTGCTTGCAGGGTAAGGGACTCCCTGCCTGGGCTCCTTGAAGCCATCTCGGCGTTGGCTTTGGAGTTCCCTAGACTGATGGTTTTGGGGGACTTCAATTTGCCTTCGCTGGGGTCTGGTTCCGAGGTGGCACAGGAGTTCATGGCTTCCATGGCAGCTATGGACCTGGCTCAGGTAATTCAGGGCCCGACCAGGGGCAGTGGCCACACGCCAGATTTATTATTTTTTTCGGGGCGGTGGCAGAGTGATCTGAGTTTACAGAAGCTAGACATAACACCTGTGCCATGGTCAGATCACTATCTGGTGGCTCTAGACTTTCTGGGGGCGACACTTCATCGTAAGGAGGCAGGGTCGATTAAAGTGGCCCGCCCCCGGCAACTGATGGATCCGGATGGATTCCAGAGGGAACTGGGGGAATTTCCTCTGGATCGGCGACACGATTCACCTGAGGCACTTGTTGGCCTGTGGTACGGGTCGACGACATCTGCCTTGGATGTAATCGCTCCACTACGGCCTCTCAGAGCCCGTGGAGCTAGGTCATCCCCGTGGTTCACTGAAGAACTACGGGAGCTCAAACAGGCAACGAGACGCCTTGAGCGCCGCTGGGTGAAGACCCAGAGCGATTCCGATTGGACACTAGCTAGAGCCGCCATTAGGGCCTACCTAGTGGCGATGGGGGTGGTGAGGAGGCAGTATTTCACCTCCCTTATTGCCTCCGCTGATAATCGCCCAGCCACCCTGTTTCGGGTGACCAGGTCCCTTCTGGGTAGGGCGGGGGCCTGTGCCTGGTTGGCAGGGATCGGCTGAGGACTTTGCTGACCATCTGGTGGAGAAAATCGATCGGATTCGCTCGAGGTTCAAACTTGGCGTGGACGGGGAGGGTCCGGGGGGAGCCAGTGCGCAGTCTTGCGGTGTTATCTGGGATCGGTTTGATCCAGTTGCCCCGGATGAAGTGGACCGGCTCCTTGCGGCGGTCCGTGCCACTAATTGTCCATTGGATCCCTGTCCCGCCTGGCTGGTAAAAGCCTCTAAGACGGTGACAGGTGGCTGGGTCGGGGCTATAATTAACGCGTCTTTTCGAGAGGGGATGTTTCCTGCACCATTGAAACATGCTCTTGTGCACCCCCTCCTGAAGAGGCCATCCCTCGATCCAGCAATCCCAACCAACTACAGACCTGTCTCCAACCTTCCGTTTTTGGGGAAGGTTCTGGAGAAGGTAGTGGCACATCAGCTGCAGGGGGTACTGGATGAAGCGGAATATCTGGACCCATTCCAGTCAGGATTCAGACCTGGATATGGTACTGAGACTGCATTGGTCGCGCTGATGGATGATCTCTGGCAAGAGCTGGATGGTGGTCATCCGTCCGTCCTTGCTCTTCTTGACCTCTCAGCAGCCTTTGATACCGTTGACCACGGTATCCTTCTGGAACGGCTCTGAGGATTGGGGATCCAGGGCATGGTGTGGTCCTGGTTTTCCTCATTTCTGAAGGGCCGGACCCAGTTGGTGTGGTTGGAGAGTGAGAGGTCGAGTCCTAGGCCCCTAAAATATGGGGTGCCTCAGGGCTCGGTACTCTCTCCTCTCCTATTTAACATCTACATGAAGCCGCTGGGTGAGATCATCCGTTCCCACGGGGTGCGGTACCACCAGTACGCGGATGACACACAGTTGTACATCTCGGCCCGTGGGGACACCAGTGATGCAGTCAAAGTCCTTTCCAGCTGTCTGGAGGCTGTTGGGGTCTGGATGGGGGCAAATGGGCTACAGCTGTATCCTAGCAAGACTGAGTGGCTATGGATAGGGGGTCCTGCGTTATCCCGGGAGCTACCATCTTTGGTTTTGGATGGGGCTGTTTTGCCCCAGACCAACCCGGTGCGCAACTTCGGGATCCTCCTGGATTTGCGGCTGCTGCTGGAAGAACAGGTGGCGGCTGTGGCCAGGAGGGCCTTCGCCCAACTTCGGGTGATTCGCCAGTTGCACCTGCTCCTGGACCGGGACTCTTTGCTCATGGTCACTCACGCTCTGGTGACCTCCAGACTAGACTACTGTAATGCGCTCTACATGGGGCTGCCCTTGATGACCATTCGGAGGCTGCAGCTGGTCCAGAATACCACGGCCTGGGTGGTGATGGGGTGTGGACGTTATGCCCATGCCTCACCACTGCTTCGGGGGCTGCACTGGTTACCAGTTTGTCTCTGGGTGCAATTCAAGGTGCTGGTTTTGACCTTTAAAGCCCTACATGGTAGTGGGCCAAGGTATCTTAGAGACCGCATCGTCCTAAGGACGTCTGTCCGTCCAACCAGAGCGGACCGGAGGGGCTCTCTAATTGTGCCATCAGCCAGGGGGGCTCGCCTCTCTGGCACAAGGAGGAGGGCCTTCTCCGTGTCCGCACCAGCCCTTTGGAACCTCCTGCCTGTGGAACTGCGTCTCCAGACGGAGTTGTTGCCCTTTAGGAAGGAACTAAAGACCTGGCTGGCGGGCCAAGTTTGGGGTGTGGGTGGGGATGGGTATAGAGAAGTGTGCCTTCCCCCAAGGTCCCTTCGGTTCGTGCGCACCTTTTAGGGGTGGGTTTTTTAACTTTTAACTTTGTTTTATCATGTGTCTTTTTATGTATTTACTGTCCGCTATGTAAACCGCCCTGAGTTGGGTTGTACCTGAGTGGGCGGTATATAAGCGTGAAAAATAAATAAATAAATAAATGATGGTCAGCCAGAATTCCTGCTGTAACAACAAAGAGGTAAGGTAAATAGCCACTACAAATGTGCTACAATCAGTAGAGAGCATATTCATCATGTGTGCGTGCACACATAGACCTCTTGTTACGAACAGCCACATATTGAGCCAATCTTTCCTGGCTTCTACAGCCTGGGGCGGGGTGTGTGTGTGTGGATCCACTGGCTGTCCTCTTTCTCACTACCACAGGATTCCCAGAACTGGTAATTTATCTAAGACGAAAAACAAACATTTTGAACAGCTGGAACAGGAAGCAGCAAACAAGGAGTGACCTACCCTGACAAGGATCTATCATTTGGAAGGAGGGAAAACAACTGCAAAATGATGTTATCATGGAAGTTTCCGTGTTTTAAAAATACTTCTCATTAATAGACAACTTAAAAGTATACTTTTTTTATAATAAAAAACAACTGTTGAACTAGAATGGAGGTTATGAAATGAGACAAGAGGGTGGAGAAGAGAGAGTGTTTACCACATGTTCTGCTAATGGTGTATTAACATCCTCATCACTGCATTTTGCTTTCTAGTCACACAGAGTTACTTTACTTGGTTATCTAGAAATGATCTCTAGTGGATACAACCTCTTTTTTCTTTTCTTTACACAACTTGCAGTCTTTCAATTAAAGAAAACTGACCTTGCTCCAAACAATGGGTCAATTTCAGGTTACCATTCAAATGTTCTAAGAAGGGAGAAACAGACTCCTAACAAAAAGCAATGGATGCCTTAACTACAAAATGGCGCCTGCATTTACAGCCCATGTTTAAGACCATGTCCCAAATATCACAGATACTGGCATCAATGCTAGTGAAATTTCTAACATGACATTCATTGGTTTGCAAGATTCTTCCCATAATGGTACAAAACCTTGGGAGATTAGTTAAGTCACTTAGTGACTATACATCCAATAGGTGAGTACAACACTGTGTTAGTCAAGACACCTAGAGTAGATGATTTGAGCTAATGATTTCAGATTATCAGCTGCTCTTGGTGAGTTTTAGAAGTGTAGGTATTAAAAACAAAATAGACAATCTGGAAGTTACATATTTTAATTCTACCTTACTTCAACTGGACATATTAAGTGAAGCATGGCTGACAAAAACATTAATTTTTTTTGCAGAGCCATTTTTTAAACAGATTACTTGCTTGTGGGGATGGGAACACTATTTGGGGACAAATGAAATACTTGATAGAGAAGTTCCAGAGATTGTTTGAGGAGCATTTTCAAAATAGTCTAGGAACATATTTACAGGCATAAAGATTACAAAAAAGTGACACTGAAATATATATTTATATAAACAATCTTTTAAATTGAAAGCACCAAAATTGCAGCCTTCTATGTAATATCCAATTGCCCAAGCTGTACTAAATCAGGTCCCTGACTCTAGTGAACAAGACAATGCATCGTGCACCATTTCACAAAGCTGGCCAGCAACACGGAACACATTACAGTGGAACCTTGCTTAATGTAATTAATACATTCTCCGGAACGTTTCTTACAGCGACAATTACTTTAACCAAATTTCCCATAGGAATGCATTGAATGCAATTTCCCATAGCAATGTACTAAAAACCAAAATACATTAACCGAAATGCGGTTTCCCAAAGGAATGCACTGAAAACCAATTAATCCGTTCCAAAAAAAATTCCATAAACCAAGCCACTATTTTCTATTGATTTCCTTTTGTTATGCAATTTTTATGTTAACCGAGCCATTTGTTAACTGAGGTTCCACTGTACTGTTATACCAGAATAAATAATCAATATGATTCTGGTGCTAGCACAACTCAACTGTGAAGACTACTTAGGTTTTAACCCAATAACCAGCCTGTATGGGAGACCATAGTGAGCCGTTTATCACTATCTTGCTACTTGCAGCCCCATGGAGCCCATGCCCCACAGGGGTACCTCAATTACCAGAAACCTGTTAGTACATTGGCTGATTAGTGCTTTGGGGAATTGACTTAGGCTTCTGGGAATTGAAGTCCAAAAACCAAAGGTTGGGAAACACTGGTATAGACAAAAAAAAGGCTTTCCTTTTTGTCAAATTGATGTGTGGCTCATTCATTCCTATGGTGCTCTTCTCTGGTTCTATCTCTACCTGATTGAAAACTGGACCACAAAGCACTATGGGGTGTTCTTCCCCAGATGGAAAATTTTGAAATACCATTTAAGAACAGTTATTTAATTGGGATGATGTTGTATCACTTTTGAGTGTGCCAGTTATACTTTCTGAAACAATGTCTTAAATTCTATAAATAGAGTTTAGATCTTGAGGGGAGGTGGGAATATTTTAACAGTCTGCTATTAAAAACCCTCCTGTTATCAGGAATAATAAGTACATGAAATGGAAACATGCCTGCACCACACACAGGGCATTTATCAAGCAGAGCTTGCAAAAGTTGGATGGAGAATTGCTATTGTCATCGTGTGTTACAGCAACCCAAGATGAGTGAGGGATTTGACGAGTGGCTTTGGCAGTTACACACACACCCTACTACACTCCGTGGCAGAGCCAAGGTAACTGGACTCAGTTCTCTATTAGTCTACCCACTACACCAAAATGGTACCCCTAAACCAGGGGGGTTCTTTACGGCCTGTAGCACCAAATAATCTGTCCTTCGCCCTCAATCCAGCAGCAGGAACCACCAGAATAGGCAGCGGAGTCATTTATGGCCATCGTAAACACATTTACAACAACCATAAATTAGTCCGCAGCCTTCATAAACGCATTTGCGACAGCCATTAATGAGGCTGCGGCCTTCGTAAACGCGCTTATGACAGCTGTAAATGAGGCTGCAGCCTTCGTAAACGTGTTTACAACAGCCGTATGATTCTGCAGCTGTTGTAAACATCACAAACTGTTTGAGGGAGCGTGACCCGGCCCCCGATATGAAAAAGTTGAGAACCCCTGCCCTAGACAGTATGGACAGTAGCTATGACAGCTGAGGCAATCTGGAAGTTGCAGTCTCCAAGGATAATGTTTACAAGCTCCAGTCCCAAAAATTCAGTTTTGAGCTACAGTGCCATATTGCTCATCCTCTTCCACTCTTCTAGCAAATGGAGGTTTGATATCCCAGTGTTTTTACATGCGAGTTGATCTTCTCAATGTACATCCAATGTACTGTCACTGTTCCCCACGTTCATACTGAATTCATCTTTCTGAAGTGGGCAATGCTGGGGTCATAATCACCACTGTTTACCTTGCTTCCCCCACCTCAAAAAGAGAATAGATATCAAATACTTATGAGAATCTGACTTTCATATCTTCAAACAAGGCCTTGTACTGTACTGTATTACCTTTTGCAGGAAAGCCTACATACATGGATGAAAGGGGATATAAATTGTCTAGGAAAGTGATCTAGGCCAGTTAAGACATCCTGGAGATTTTAGTTTTCATTATCAGACAAAGTTTCAATCTACAGTTCTGAAGACAAAATGTGAACACATATTATGTCTGTAATCAGAAGATACTCCTGTGAACATATACTGTACGATGATTCAGTCTTTGCATAACCTCTTGATTTTCTTTACTTATCTTCTGAGCCAGAACTCTATAGTTCTGATCTCTTCAGATCATAGCACTTTATTGTCCTGGAAAGCCTAAGGATTTTTCAGGGGACGGACCCTCAATTCCACAATGGCATGTGAGGTGAAGGATTTGAATAATACATTATGTCAACAAACTGGATGAAACCAACCATCAGGTTCCCTTTGGCCTGAACAAGAACAGGCTATTTGTGCAAGACTACGAAGTCTCTCATCCTGCAGCAAAAGCATAAATTCAACAGGCAGCAATTTTTAGCAGAAACCTGAACCTGCAGTGGCTCAAGTGGTTAAGATGCTGACTGGAAGGCGGCAGGTCAGCAGTTCAATGTCTGTGCCTGCCAACCTAGCAGTTCGAAAGCAAAAAATTGCAAGTAGATAAATAGGGACCACTTCGGTGGGAAGGTAAACAGCATTCCGTGCACTCCAGTGTCTAGGCATACCTGCCACATGTCCACAGACACATCTGCAGACGCAGACAGCATTGGCTCTTTGGCTATAACACGAGCAAGGGTGACCTTTACCTTAAACCTGCAGATGTTTTTGTTGTGCAGCCTTTTAATTTAAAGTGCATGGGTGGACAATTTTCGTATGTTTAGTATCTTAATTTTTGTATTGTATTCAATTATTGTATTTGAAGTTTGATTTAGTAGATGTATTAAATTTTGGAGTTTAAGAATTGAGTTTGAATTAATATATTGGGATAGTAATAATAATATATAAATTAAAATATGTATATTAGGATAGTTGTGTGCACGATAGAAGCACTTAAAATTTCTTTTTGATGAAATATAATTAATTACTTAAAGATGTAAGGAAGAATGGGGAAGCTATTGTACTACTAAGTCATAATTAAACTGTATCCTTATGATTTTTTATTTTTATGATTTTCTTCTTCTTTTTTTAGTTAGTATATTGTGATAGTAAGTTTAATGGTTTGTATTTTTATGTATAATTGTTGTATTACTTTATAAGTTGTATTATTGTTGTTTAAAATTTAATTAAAAAATTATATATAAAAAAAAATAAAGTGCAGGAGGGGAGAGAAGAGATGGTCATGGTACCGTCACCAAAAGCTATCAGTTGCCATGTCTTGCCTGCATAGCAGGCCATAACATAGCTTATACAGACAGTAACCACCTCTACACAAATCAAGGTTGCCATAGAAATTACTGATGGGCTAAAAGTCAAAGCCTGATATTTTGGCCCTCTTTCTCACTTCTTTCAGGTCAGGACCTGGCAAATTTTATCTCAATGCTTTAGTACAGAGCCTGGTCGCCAGCAGGGCATTAGAAGATGGAAGAAAATTAGAAGGTGGAGGAAGGCGCTCACTGGATAAGGAGCAACATTAAAGGAGGATATAGCTGAGAAACTCAACCTCCCCTATATCACTTGGAGGACCCTGAACAGGCTGAGGGTCGGAGTCCCTAAATGTAAGACCAACATGCTCAAGTGGGGGCTTCTGGCAGACAACAATACAGTGTGTGAATCCAGCTCATTTACTGGTCTGCCAATTACTGCCATAAACATGTGCCAATGAGAACTTAAGTTTTGCCATCAACAAAGCCCAGAAGGGGGCTTAATTTTGGCAGTCCAGTGTTTGATCTGGGCACGAAAGAAAAAGAAGCAGGGCATGGAGGACTACAGCTGGACTGTGCCAGGCCAAGCCCTTCAAGACAAGAACCAAATGCTACTGAATTTTCAAAATGACTCAGACACAGGTTGAAGTAGGGATTAACGCAAGGGCGATGCTGAGAATAACTCCTTGGCAGAAAGTCCCACCTGAAGAAAACGACACAATATCCTGTGTGATCTGGCCAAGTTCAAAGCTGAAAGCTGGTTCAGGGGAAAAAAGAGGAAGAGAGAGAGACTTTCAAGTCTACAAGTGGGATGACCACAGAGGAAAGGAGATGCCTTGAGGCTACTACAACCCAGACGTTCGAAATTCCAAGACAACCAGCTTTGCAGGAACAGACAAACACTCGCTTTCAAGAGACGTACGGCAAATCTGGGCTTGCCTCTTCACTCTGCCAGTGTGCTGAAAATCCATGCCCAGTCTTTGAAGAGCGGTCTTTTAATAAACAAAATATTAAGACTGTCCAGGAGAAGAATGCTAGCTATGCATTTTATTTTATTTTCCATCAGGCCAGGCAAAGCGAGGAAGGAGAGGAAGGAAGTTCATGTGGGTGAAACTGTTATTTGTAGGACAGGAGGAAAGCAGCAGCTTTAGAAGAGTTCAACCAGCTCTGATTCTATATGCCCTTCAAATAAATGTCTAAACTTCACTTGCCCTTATAAGAATCGTTGGCTGCCGCGTTTGCATTTCCCCCTCAACTGTTTCAATGGTTGTTTCGTGTCAACCTTCGAAACAGTTGAGGGGGAAATGCCTAAGGTGGCAGCCAGTGATCTATCAGGAGAGGCGCTCTCCCTGCTGGATCACTGGCTGCCTCCTTTGTATTACCCCCCCCTGCTGTTTCAACAGCTAACACGAAACAGCGGTGGGGGTATTACAAAGGCGGGAGCCAGCGATTCATCAGTGAGAACGCCTCCCCTGATGAATTGCTGGCTGCCGCCTTAGACATTTCCCCCTTAGGCGGCGCAGAAGGGGTGGCAGGCAGACCGTTCCCTCAGCCCGGGCTCTGTCTGCCTCGGTAAGGCAGGCAGGGCCCTGGGCTGAGCTGTTTTTGGCGCACATCGGCTGTGTTGTTGTTTTTTTACACACGCGCCAGCTGTCTCGTCTCCTCCACGCTCACGTCCTCCTGCCTGATTGGCTGAGGGGTGGCGCAGTGCGGAGGACGCTGGGAAGCATAGGGTTTTTTTGTTCGGGTTTGTGGGGCGTTGGCCCCACTCTTGGCTTCCAGACACTTGTGGGAGTGAGCTTCAGGATTTAAGGTAAGTGGGGCCGGCTCATTACGGGATTGACTGGACATGTGCGGACACACATTCCGGACACGCACGGCCACATCCCATTCTTATAGGTAAAGATATGGCTGGAGGCTGGATAGAGATAGAACATATGGCTAGCAATGGGGTTTACACCAGGGAATGCAACTAAGATTACACACTATTAGCAGTGACAATTACATGAAGGGCAGGTTCTCACCAGAACAGCATCGGCTATTACCTTGTGAACCACGCAGAGAGTGCACTAAGTGCTAAGGGGCGATATATAAGTGTAATTGCTGCTCCTAACACCAGGCAGCACCAGCAAAGTGCCAAAATATCTATCTGTGCTAATGTAACTGTCCCTGGGCTAGCTATAATAAATCTGTTAGCCTTAAGAAAGCCACAGGACTTTTGATTCCTCTTTAAGAACAATACTGGAACTTGACTGGAGAAATAACAATGGAAAGCAGTTGTGCAGAGTTTGGAACAGAAGGTGGAGCTTTTGAAATAAGAGGGACCAAAGATCATGAGTTTCCATGTCCTGGTGGCCACAGCTGGCAGACGTCTCAGACGTAGGGTGGAGAGATGAATAAAAAAGAAATGCTCAAAGGGGCTTTTAAGGAATAGAGATGAGAACTGCCCAACTGGAATAGATCGTCCGTACATCCTTCTAAGCTCAGTATTCTTTGTCTAGCAGCAGCCATCCAAAGATTCTCTAGAAAAGGGTTTCCCAACCTTTTCAAGCTGGGGGCCGGGTCACGCTCTCTCAGTCAGCTTTGAGGACTGGCTGGCCATTTTGCCCTGCCTACACGATGTGGGTTACCATTTTGTCCCAGCAGCTGCAAAGGGGTGGCCATTTTGTTTCTCAAATGCCCTTGAAGAGGTGGGGAGGGCACATGAAATGGTGCCATGGGCCAGATCCAGCCCACAGGCCTTAAGTTGGGAACCCCTCTACAAGCTCAGTACTAAGGAATAATAGAAATGAACATCCCTTCGTTCTTTCCAGTTTCTGGTAGAAGATATACTGCTTCTGAACATGGAGGATTCATGTTCTGCTATCTTGACAACCTTCAAAGCTAGATTTCTATTTCCCCACCAATGCTTAGCTCAAAGCTGCACCGCTGACCAGACCAGAGTCAGACTCACAATTATGAAAAAGAAAATCCACCCTGAGCCCTTTGTGATGGCTCTCACTTCAAACCATACTTTATAAGGGGAAACCTCCAAAGAATGAAGGCAAGAACATGCTGGCCAAGCAAGACTGAGGCCAATACAAACAGGTGAACCTCCTAGATAAGCAGACACAGGGCCATATGTGCCGCCAGCACAGCCAAAGAAATCTAAAACTGGCAACATATCCAGATTAAGGAAAAGGAAGGTCTACATGGTGCTATGAGCAAAAATGAAATAAATGATCTTAACCATGCTTATAAAGCCATTTGTGAAGATGATGAAAGCAAAGGATCTTGAATAGACCCAGTCCCAGCTCCCAGTAAATGCATAACTTGTTAGATTGAGAATTATCTAAAATTCTAAATGAATATTTAGTCAAATACTAGCATTTTTTGCCTGGCCCGGCCCAGCAGGTATAACTTGTGTGTTGGTGGTTGGGGTGGTTTTGGGGGTTACACACACACACACACACACAAACACAACCATACACACAACACAACCACACACAGAGACAATACACACAAACACCACAACCACACACACAACACAACCACACACACAACACAACCACACACACAGCTCAGAAGCCCGCGCCGAGTGCGAAAGGCCCAGCCGGCAACAGGTAAGTGGGGTGGGTAACAGGGACTGGGGGGGGACGGGCGGAGGGCAGGTTCGTGTTCCCCCTTTCTCCTCCCAAATCAGGGTGGGTGGCGTGGTCCCCAGGCCTGTCCCCCCCTCAGTCCATGTCCCCCGCCCCACCTATCTGTTGCCGGCTCAGCCGTTTGCTCTCTGCGCCTCTCTGGCCTGGCCTTCTGAGCTGGGCCACTCACCTTCCATGCCTCCGTGGCGCGACCTGTCCTCCATCCCCGCTGCCGTTGAAGCCTTCACCGGTCGGGCGGGGGGCAGCAAAAGCAGGTGGCCCACCTGGCAACTGATGTGCCCGCCCGCCCGCCGTGGTGAGCTGGGGATGGCTTCCCTCAATGAGACGAAGCGTCTCCCAGAGGGAAGTGGTTTGCATGTTGGACAGCCGTTTTTTTACATGCACGCCGCTTTCCCGGCCTCCTCCGCGCTTGCATCCCTCAGCCTGATTGGCTGAGGGGTTGCACAGCACGGAGGAGGCTGGGAAATGTATTTTTTGTTCATGTTTGTGGGGCGGGTGCCCCACTCTCGGCATCTGGACCCTTGTGGCGATGCTCACAGGGTCTTAAGGTAAGTGTGGCCGGCTTGGTACAGGATGGTTGGGCCGGGTGTGGCCACGTATGCCTGACATGTACCACGCAACCCCCTCAAGGTATAGATTTAAGGCTCTAACATACACAGAACTACTTAAAATCTTGCAAGCAGCACTGAAACTCCAACAGAAAATCCTCCAAAACAATATCGGGAATCAGTGTCCGCCAACCACTCAGCATACTGCTATATGGATACGTTTTCCAGCTGCGCCCATCTTGAGATGGTTGTGTGGCACGTTTAAGTAATGTCTGCATAACGCTTAAGAGGGGAGAACAAAGGTGGGGGATGGGGTGCAACAAGCATACTATCTGGATAGATCCAGAAAATACTAATTTGCATACAGTTATCACAGCCATACTCACAATACAGGTAATTCTTGAGATCTTTAGCAGAAGGTCAAGCTGGTAATGCATCAAAACACAAAGTAGATTGGTCATATGCTAGGTTTGCAGATGAGCAACAGAAGTCAAAAGCCACTTTGATTTGTACAAGAAGTAGAGCTTCCATAGCCCGTCCTCGTGCCCTCTGTGATATTTAGCAGCAGTCTTTCACCCTTTAACTGTTCAAGAAGAGAAGACACCTGGAAGGGGTGGCCTTCTTAGTTGTAGCATCACAAACCTATCTTATCTGATACCAAGTTTGTAAACCCTAGAGAATACCAGATGAAATTCTTTTTCATTTTTCTGGGCCTGAAAGATTTTCTTACTTCTATCCTATGCTTATTGATGTTATTGTTGTTGTTTCGGTATGCTAGGTTGCTTCAGTATCCACGTCACTACTGTTTACAGGTTTCCAGTTTGTTTATATGTTCAATCAATCAAACTTTATTATGATCAATGACCAGTGCAGATATGTTAAATATACATTGTAAAATAAATTCTTAGAGGATGAAAGAACAAAACATTGGTAGAAGAAATAAGTAGTCATGCCTTACAACATTTCTAACATAACATTGCTATCTGTGTACTCTTCTCTTTCATTCATTTTCATTTCAGAGATTACTCCGGGTTGAAAGGATTTTTGCAGGGGACACCCAAATGAGGCTCCTTTCATGTCCCCCTTTGTGCACCTCTCAAGTATTTATTTATTTATATATATTCAAATTTATATGCCGCCCAATCAGGTAAACCCGACTCTGGACGGCTCACAACAAGTTAAAACATACATAAAACAATACAACCAATTAAAACCCAACATACCCACCCACCTACCCCATTCCTCTTAAAAACCCACATTAAAAAACTGCCTTCATTGACAATTAAAAGAAATGGGGGCTTAATTTATAAGCCAACAGGCGGGGGCCACTCTTCCATCTGGGCCCCACACCTGCCCCGCCAACCAGGTTTTTAGATCTTTTCTGAAAGGTAGCGGCTCCATCTGCTCCCGCAACTCTACAGGCAGAAGGTTCCACAAGGCCGGTGCGGACATGGAAAAGGCCCTCCTTCGTGTGCCAGAGAGACGAGCCCCTCTGGCAGATGGGACAATTAGGGAGCCCCTCCGATCCGTTCTGGTTGGAAGGGTGGACACTCTTGGGACGATGCAGTCACTAAGAGGTATCGAACCCGTCTTTCCAGTCTCCAAGCCTAGCGCCTTAACCACTAAGCCACCGGGAGAGCTGCTTCTCTTTCAGTGGACAGGATATCAATAGTGGAGGAAGAATACAGACTAGAAGCATGAAGCATGTCAAGGACAACAGACCACTTTCACATAACCTCACCCTATCGCCAGCCCCTGCCGGCCATTTCTTGTCCATGCTTTAATGGGATAATGCAGCTGCCACATAGTATACAAGACAGAGCTGGCAAGAGCAGACACCTCTGTCTTGGTTGGGACGAACACACCAACAGAAGCACTTCTTGGCTTCAAGGCTGACCTCCGGTCACCACTTAAGTCTGGTGGAACAACCAGCTCTCAAGAAAAGGTCTGGAATGTCTGCCTGGCAGTTCCTCCAGCTTAGCTGTACAGATATTTTCTCCTGCAAAACACCAGCTGAGCCAGACTGGGCCAACCTCAGTAAAGTTTGTGATGGAAAGGGCTGCAATGCGGAAGCTGGTCTGTTCCCAGAAAAACAGCCTAAGCAGCTTCTGAAACCCTCAGCCTCAAAGTCAGAACACATGCCAATATCACTATATAGAGCAAGGGTTCCCAACCTTTTCAAGTCAGGGGCCGGGTCACATTCTCTCAGTCATCTTTGAGGGCCGGACAGCATTTATGCTCTGCCTTCACGATGGGGGTGGCCATTTTGTTTCTTGAATGCTTTGAAGGGGGGGTGGCACGTGAAATGGTGCTGTGGGCCAGATCCAGCCTGCAGGCCTTAGGTTGGGAACCCCTGATATAAGCATTCTATGAGGTGAGACAGTCCCAGCCCAGTTGAAACATTAATAGATACGTAGTTTGCAGGCCCCTGTCTTCTTATCTCTACAGTAAGGATCATCTTCTCACCTGTGTGTTCTGGGCAGCCATGGAAGGGAGCATGGAGGTATTCAAGTGTCAACCCATGTGGCAAACATGTCTGGCAGTACTTCACCACACAACAGAACCCTTTCCTGGCCACATCACCCACATCACCCAACAACTGTAGCATGCATTAAGCCGCCCAGAGTCGGGTTTACCTGATTGGGTGGCATATAAATTTGAATATAAATAAATAAATAAATAGATTAAATATCAACTCTGGCTGTGACTAGAAGACTGGCCAAGCAAAGATAAAAATGAACAGAAATATGGAATGCTAATTTTTCAATTGCAAGGCGTGCTTTTCACATGCCAATCAGTGTTTCAGTGGTACAAACCCTGCATAAATCAGGGGCATGAAATGATGTACTCCAAGACCTTACCATAAAGTTGGGCTGTCTGAGCATCACAGGCTTCTCACAAGCCCAATAAAACTATTAAAGGGGCTGTGCAGAACCCCACGCTCCCTATTTTCAGCCTGTGCTTCCTTGTCCATTACATCACCTCTAAGAGCCCTGTTGGTGCTGTGGTTAAACTGTGGTACTGCAGCCAAAACGTTGTGAGTTTGATCCAGATCGGGATCAAAGTTGACTCAGCCTTTCATCTTTCCAAGGTTGGTAAAATGAGTACCCAGCGTGTCGGGGGAGCAAAATGCTAATTAACTTGTGAACCACCCAGAGAGTGTACTAAGCATTACGGGGCAGTATCTACGTGCAATTGCTATTGCTACATTAACTACAATGTTGAGAGAGAAATCTTCCTTTTCTGATTCTTAGCAGCCCACAACAACATTTAGATGTTTGTAACAAATGTTCAATAACGCCATACAGGCTTCAGAAGCATCACTAAGTTGCAAACTGAGTATTACTCTCTCAGGTCAAGTGTGTATCTAGCACTGCAATTAAAAGGAAACCTGTTTATAACTTCAAAATGTTTCTAGGCTGCAAGTTATGTCCTTCCTTGCCATTAGCCAGGTGACTAGAATTCCATAAAAACAGAAAACTTCCTAATTTCAGGAGAGTTATTCAGTCTGAGGCAATAAGTGGCCTCAAGGCAGAACAATCCCTCTGCTGGGTGAGTAAGTAATCTAAGCATCGAGAACACCTTGCCTAATGCTTCAAAGGGTTCACAACAACAGTATCCCTACACACGCATGCACTCAAACCCCTGAGCTTTTTATTTAAGAAAACATTCTTATTGTTTTCTTCCCGTTGTCCAGTATATAACTTGTGTTATTCCTACCACTCCAATGTATTTTTGACACATAAGTGCTCTCTGCATAAAATGAGGAAAGCTGTCCAAACTTTGGGATCTCCCCATTATGCAGAAACTTGCTAATGATGTTCACGAGGTCATTTCTCTTAGTAATTCCTAGCTGCTGAGTATTATTTTCACATGTAGATATGTTTTCTACGAACATGCCATAAATATGCAGGAAATTTTATACTGCCCTAATTTATAGAGGCTGCACTACATTATTAATATATGGTGGGAATGTATGCATTCTATTCTGTGTTTCTAATGTCTGGCCGGGCATCCCATTACAGTAATGGAGTAGACCGTACAGCTAGCGACTCAATGCAGAGTGTTAGGTGTTGGAAAATAATCTGACTCCATAAAGGGTCCAACAGCTATGGGCAGATGAGCCCCTTTAGGTGGGGTGATGGTCCCGCTCAGTGGAGGAAATGCCACTGGAAACCATCATATAGGGCCCAATGGCAAAATGAGCAGAGGAGAAACTCTGATTCCCAAGAGTCACGGAAGCAGAAGAGGCCATGGCAGATGGACTGGTTGTGAAGGCAAACCTTGTCCATATCCTCAAGGCTGCGGCAGCCCATTGCAATCCCGGTGTCAAATCCTGCATGTCTCATTTCATATGTGCCACAAGAGATGGCTCTGTGATCATAGTGTGTGGGTCACTTCATGGCAAGCTGGGATCCACCTTAAACAAATTCACACCAATGGCATTTTTGCTGCTTCAAGAAAATATGCATTCTCAGATACAAGTTGCTGCCGCCACCACCACCACTTCTGTGTTTCTACAGTTCATCTGCGTAATTTCTTTTAATAATAATTTTGGGTCAGAGATTACTCTGGGTTGAAATGATTTTTAGGGGATGCCCAAATGAGGCTCCTTTCATGTCCCCAAGTGCAGCTCTTGGCTATTGAAACCTGACCTTCCAGTCTCAAACTCAGCACCTTAACCACAGCCAGGGCCGCCATCAGAAATTTCTGGGCCCCATACTGAGCAATCCTATTGGGCCACACACACACAGTAATGTCACAGTTATGGCCGGCAGCAGCAGGGCCCCTATCAGCTCTGGGCCCTATACAGCAGTACTAGTAGTACTGCCCTGATGGCGGCCCAGCACAGAGCCACTGGGGGAGCTGCTGCTAATATGCTGCTTTATGGCTTGCATCATTTTACGTGTATCGCTATTTTGATTTTCTGATATCCTTAATATGTTTGCTATGTGGAAAGACATCTTTTTTAAAAAAAAATAATTCAATAGCCAGCTCCCAAATGTAATTTACACTTCCCAAAGTCTTTGCCAAGAAAGTTCAAAAGAACTGGGTGTTCTTAATGCAGAGAAACCTGCAAGATTTGCCGGTATACAACTGGCTGCTCATTGTGCTGAGAATGGGCGCCAAAAGGCTCTCTCACGGCTGTTGTGGGAAGGACAAAATAAGAACAATCTTAGAACATAGAATGTTCCCTCTGTCACGCTCCACTTCAAATTGCGTTCCCTTAACCATGACATCAGGCCACTTTAGCGTGCAAGATCACTGAGATTTTGTCAATGGACGCCTTCGCAAATGAAGCTGGATTAACATCTGGCCCAAATGTTTTCTGGCCAGGAGAGATTAGGATCAACACAAACATCTGTGAAAGAAATATTTCTACAGAAAAGACAATGGTTCTTTGCATCTTCATAAAATACAGAAGCTGACTTCCAGCGGACTGTCACTCTACCAAATCCCTGAGATTTCCGATTTGTGCTCTCCAGTAGAAAACAAACTGCAAATCTCATATGGTTGGTGTAGGGGGGCAGCGGAGATATCTGACTTGTTGTTCAGCCGCAGTCGATTCCGACCCTTTGCGACCCCATGGACCATTTTCCTCCAGGCACCTCTGTCCTCCACCATCCTCCTCAGCCCGTCCAGCTCTGTGCCCACTGAGTCTACAATACCATCTATCCATCTCATCTTTGGGCATCCTCTTCTTCTCTTGCCCTCTACCTTTCCCAGCATCAGAGCCTTCTCAAGTGAGTCCTCCCTTCTCATTTGACGTCCAAAGTACTTTAGCTTCATCTTCACTATTTGTCCCTCCAATGAACAGTCAGGTTTGATTTCCTCCAGTATTGACCTTTGTTTTCTTTGCTGTCCAAGGGACTCTCAGGACTCTCCTCCAACACCACATCTCAAAGGCATCTATTCTTCTGTGCTCAGCCTTCCTAATGGTCCAGCTCTCACACCCATACATTACCACTGGGAATACCATTGCTTTGACTATGCGAACTTTTGTTTTCAAGGTAATGTCTCTGCTTTTCACTATATTCCACAGGTTTCTCATCACTTGTCTCCCCATAACCAGTCGTCTTTTTATTTCATGGCTACAGTCGCCATCTGCAGTGATCTTAGATCCCAGGAAAGTAAAATCTGTCACTGCTTCTACTTCTTCCCCATCTATTTTCCAGGAACTGATCGGACCTGTTGCCATTATCTTGGTTTTCTTGATATTAAGTCTCAAGCCAGCTTTTGCACTCTCTTCCTTCAATCCAATCAAGAGGTTCTTTAGGTCCTCCTCACTTTCTGCCATTAGGGTGGTATCATCTGCATATCTCAGATTGTTGATGTTTCTCCCAGCAATTTTGATCCCATATTGCAATTCCTCCATCCCGGTATTGCGCATTATGTGCTCTGTGTATAGATTGAATAAGCAGGGTGATAAAATGCAGCCTTGTCTTACTCCTTTCCCTATTCCAAACCACTCTGTCATTCCGTGTTCCGTCCTAACTGTTGCCTCTTGGTTCGTGTACAGATTTCTCATGAGGCATATGATGTGCTCTGGTATTCCCATCTCTTTAATTACTTGCCACATCTTGTTGTGGTCCACACAGTCAAATGCCTTAGTGTAGTCAATAAAACAAAAGTAGACTTGTTTCTGGTATTCGTTTTCTCCATTATCCAACGTATGTTGGCAATGTGGTCTCTAGTCCCCCTGCCTCTTCTGAAACCGGCCTGCACCTTTGGTAGTTCTCTCTCCACATGTTGCTGAAGTCTATCCTGTATTATCTTGAGCATCACCTTGCTGGTGTGTGGGATGAGTGCAATTGTTCGGTAATTTGAACATTCTTTGGCATTGCCCTTTTTGGGGATTGGGACGTATACTGATCTTTTCCAATCCTGTGGCCACTGTTTTGTTTTCGAAATCTGCTGGCATATTGAATGCAGTAATTTGACGCCATCATCTTTTAGAGCTTTGAAAAATTCTACTGGGATACCATCATCTCCACTAGCTTTGTTGTTTGCAGTGTTCTTTAGGGCCTTTTATGACTTCACTCTCCAGGATGTCTGGCTCAAGTTCAATTTTTTCATCATTGTGATTATCAGGAGTGTTGAGGTCCTTTTTGTAGAGTTCCTCTGTGTACTCTTTCCATCTTTTCTTAATCTATTCTGCATCAGCTAGCTCTTTTCCGTCTTTGTCCCTTATCATGGTCATTTTTGCTTTAAATGTTCCCTTGATTTCCCCGATTTTTTTGAAAAGATCTCTAGTTCTGCTTCTTTTGTTGTTTTCCTCCATTTCTTTGCACTGTTCTTTTAGGTAGTTTTCCTTATCTCTCCTTGCTTTTCTTTGAAATTCTGTGTTCAAATGATTGTATTTTTTCCTTTCTCTTTTGACTTTTGCATTCCTTCTTTCCTCTGCTATTTCAAGAGCCTCATCAGACAACCACTTTGCTTTCTTAGGCTTCTTTTCTTTTGGTATGGTTTTCTTTGCTGCTTCATGCATGATGTCCCTAATCTCTGTCCATAATTCATCTGGCACTCTGTCTATCGAGTCTAGGCCATTAAATCTGTTCATCACCTGCACCGTGTATTCTTTAGGGATGCTGTCTAGGTGATATCTGTCTGGTCTCCTTGTTTTCCCTATATTCTTTAGTTTAAGCCTGAATTTTGCGATCAGTAGGTTGTGATCTGAGCCACAGTCTGCTCCAGGTCTTGTTTTTGCTGACTGTATGGCAGTTCTCCATCTTTGGCTGCAGAGTATATAGTCAATTTGGTTTCTGTGTTGGCCATCTGGTGATGTCCATGTGTAAAGTTGCCTCTTGTGTTGCTGGAAGAGGGTGTTTGCTATGACCAGTGCGTTCTCTTGGCAGAACTCTATCAGTCTTTGCCCTGCTTCATTCTGTGTTCCAAGACCAAACTTGCCTGTTATTCCCTCTACTTTTTGATTCCCTACTTTGGCATTCCAATCTCCTAAGATAATTTGTACATCATTTCTTGGTGTCTGTTCTATGAGGTGTTCTAGGTCCTCATAGAACTGGTCCACTGTGCCCCCCCTTGTGGGTGCACATGCAGCACCCCCCCTTGGGTCCACTGCTGCCTTTTAGGAGGGGTGGGTAGGTGGTATCTGGTAACCTCACCTTGGCCCCGCTGCTGCCTCCCAGGTGGGATTTTAGGCTCTCCTCTCACCTCCCCGTTGGCGGAGGAAGAGGGGAAGGTGGGGAAGCAGTGCTGCCATTGGCACCAGCGGCACAGTGCTTGCCTGCAACAGCGCACATGCCCCCCCGCCGCCGCTGCCCTTCATTTCGATGGGCCAGCCGGCGCAAGAAAAATAAAAGTCAAACAAACCCGCCGCCGCTGCCCTTCCCCACGGGCCAGCCAGCATGGCCCGCGGGGGAAAAAAGGGACACCCCCCCCCTGAAAAAGTAAACACAAAACAAAAACACTCAAAAATCCAAAAATAAAACACAAAAACAGCCAAAAACAAACAAGAAAAAACACACAGACCCCCCCCACAAAAAAATCCCAAACACCCCCCCCCCAAAAAAAAACAAGAGAGCTTACCAAAACACGTCTTCTATCCATGAGGGCCGGAACTCAAATGAGAAAAAAAAACTTACCGGAAACGACACCCAGAGGACAGAAGAGAACAATTGTAGAGAGGCAGAAAAGCTCACCACCCCCACCCAGAGGCCAAAAGAGAAAAAACATTCAAAAATATTGAAACTAATAAGATTAATTCAAAAATTAATCAAATAAGTTATCAAAACATTCAAAAATAATCACACTAATCTCAAAAAATACCAAAAAAACCAGAAATCACTTTTCACTCAAAAAAACCAAAACAAAAAATAAAAATGTGTAAAAATAAAGATTTAAAAAACCAAAATTAAATTTTAAACTAAATAATATTAAATTTAATTAAATTAATTAAATTAAAATAAATTTTGCATAAACAGAAAACAAAAACCTTCAAAAACCAATTTAAAGAGCCCGGCACTGAGGAAGCCGGCACGCCAAAAAAAAAAGCCAAAAAAACCCCACTGGGAGCACAAATCCGCCGCAGGCGGACGCAGCGCCTCGAAGCCAAAAAATCACAAAACCTTACAACACCATTTAAAACAGCCCAGCACCACTGGTTCAAGAAAAAAAATGAAACCCTTTACTATCCAACACAATTTTAAAAAGCCCGGCACCGCCGGGCAAAATATGCTAGTACATAATATAGATGAAGTTCTTTGAGCATATCTCTGAGTGGTTTGCAGTAAGACTGAAATGAGGTTGAACTACATTTCTCCTCAGTGGAGTTGTAATTCCAAGTCCAAAATATCTCAGAAGGTCATCAAGTTAGGGAATAAACTAATACAACTCATGGTTTCCAGTAGATAACTGATCCTGCATCTGGGAAACTTTAGCATTCAAATAACAACCAAAACTGATCACATGGGAGGTTCTTTTCCCTGTCCTCTCTCATAGGGCTTCAGAAGAACAAACACAGTCTTTTAACCCAAGTTTAATCTTCATAACACTCCTGCAAGAATAAACAGCATTGGCCCAAGTCCCCCAGAGAATGGGATCACTAAATCTGAGACTCTCCAAAGTTCAAAGGGTTAGCCAAGACATCATGTAACAGCAGAGTAAGTAAGCAAGCAGAAATTCTGATTTTGAACCAACTTCAATAAACACAGCCAGAGAAGCACAATACGATACAGTATATGTTGTTGTTGTTCAGTCGCAGTCGATTCTGACCCTTTGCAACATCATGGACCATTTCCCGCCAGGCACTTCTGTCCTCCACCATCCTCCTCAACCCACCCAGCTCTGTGCCCATTGCGTTTACAATACCATCTTGCCATCTCATTTTTGGCCACCCCCTTCTTCTCTTGCCCTCCACCTTTTCCAGCATCAAGGCTTTCTTAAGTGAATCCTCTCTTCAAATTTGATGTCTAAAGTATTTTAGCTTCATCTTTACTATTTGAACTTCCAATGAGCAGTCAGGGTTGATTTCTTCTAAGATTGACCTATTTGTTCTCCTCGCTGTCCAGGGGACTCTCAAAACTCTCCTCCAACACCACATTTCAAAGGAGTCTATTCTTCTGTGCTCAGCTTTCCTAATGGTCCAGCTCTCACAACCATACATTACCACCAGGAATACCATTGCTTTGACTATGCAAACTTTTGTTTGCAAGGTGATGTCTCTACTTTTAACTATGTTCCCCAAGTTTCTCATAGCTTGTCTCCCAAGCATCAGCCGCCTTTTTATTTCACGGCTGCAATCACCATCTGAAGTGATCTTTGATCCGAAGAAAGTAAAGTCACTGCTTCTACTTCTTCCCCATCTATTCTCCATGAAGGGCCTGTTGCCATTATCTTGGTTTTCTTGATGTTGAGTCTCAAGCCAGCTTTTGCACTCTCCTCTTTCAACCTAAGCAGGAGATTCTTTAGATCTTTCTCACTTTCTGTCATTAGGGTAGTATCATCTGTGTATATCTGTGCATCACCCCAAACCCATCTTTTCCTCCTGGGTAACCCAGAGGTAGACGCAGTGACGCTACTTTGGCCTAGTCCTCACTGAAGTGTTAAACTTGTGTCTCAACTGTAGCAGATTTAATGCTCCTCCATACAATCCTTCTCCTCCTCTTTGCACACAGAAAAACTGCAGGTCTGATGCACAATTTACCTCCCTGACACACTAGCTTTCTACACACATTTGAAAAGAAATGGTTGAAGGACCAGCTAACTATAAGGTCCACACATCTAAACACTCCAACGCTGGAGATGTTCAAGAAATAACTGGACCAACTATCTGTCAGATCTGCTTTGATTCACATTCCTGCATTGAGCAAGAGGTTGGACTCAAGGATCACATAGGCCCCTTCCAACTCAGTTATTCTATGAAAATCTGAAGTACTGCAGGTCACTGATATTTGAATGGTAGGATTTAGAATTTACATCAGCAGGTTTGGCTATGCCAGCAACAAAACACGCTAAAAAAGGGAAGAGGTGAACACTGTGAGAAGAGGAACCAGTGGAGGCTTGGGATGGAACCAGAGTTCCTAGAACGAATCAGATCTTCAATGTACAAAACAAAGCATGTAAGACAGGGGTGTCCAAACTTTTTGGGCCGTGGGGGCTGGTCACTATGGCTTGGGGGCCAAATCTGACCCTTCTGCCAACTGGCCCCCAAAGCCCTTGTCACTCCCGTGGCATTTTATTTCTGCTTCCAGAAGCAACAAGGGCTTTGCGAGCCACATGAAGTGGCATCAGGGCCGAAACCGGGCCCCAGGCCATAGTTTGGGCACCCCTGATGTAAGGCATGTGCTCATAACATGACCAAGGCACAAGATGAACCTAAAAATTTTAGAATTACTGCATCTCTCATACTCCAAGGAGACAGGAAGCTGGCACCCTGTCTGCCCATGTGGATTTCAACATATTCTTTCCACTTGTTGCCAAATATCAATTTAAGACCCCTGAAGGCCAAGCAGTACTCTCTAATTAGAGCAGAAAGACTCAGAGAGCCAGTAAACGGATAGGCAGCCAACAGCTCATGAATTTACCCAAAGGCTTATATTTGACAGCCCAGCTGCTAACATGCTTCTTGTTGTAAGTCTGCAAGGAGGAGAGACAGTCCAAAACTATAATGGATTTTCAGTTAACTGTGTTAAAGTTAAGACCCCTAAGAGCAAGGAATCTGCCAATGAATCCATCTATGGCAATGTTTTATAAATGCTCTTATATTTTTTACCATTCCAAAGACAAACTTTCCCCCTTCTGCTGGTAGTGCTGCAATTCAAGAGACAAGACACCCAGTCACTTTGTTCCTCCACATCTTATCTGGAAGTTAATATATTACCAGGTTGTTCATGAATCCTGTATCTTCAAGAAGCCATCCCATCACCCCTGGAGAATTTAAAAGGTAAGGCAGGGTTTCTCAACCTTGGGCCTCCAGATGTTCTTGGACTTCAATTCCCAGAAGCCTCAACCAGCAGGTGTGTTGACATGGGCTTCTGGGAACTGAAGTCCAAGAACATCTGGGGGAGTTCAAGGTTGAGAAATCCTGAGATAAGGGATGGCAAATACTCAACGGCTTTCACCACAACTGTCCAATAAAACACCCAGATGTGATGTTATAGCCCTCGCTGGCTCCTCCCACATGGTAAGGTTCCCAACACGAACTGCCTTCCCTAGCCAACTATTCACCAAGTCTGACCGCTTATACACCTCATCCAGAAACAAAAGGAATCCTATGAGAAGTGAAAGCAGGCTCACTACAGCCGATGCACATAGGTATTAACAACTCTCCTTATCACTGTAACTAACAAGAAAAATGTTGTAATTTACCTCCACACCATCCCAAGAGGAATTTTCTATTCCGTGAAATCCTCACATCCCATTAGGCCAGGGATAGCCAACTTTGGTGCTCCAGATGTTCTGGAACTTCAATTACAAGAAGCCCTGATCAGCAGGAGTGCTGATTTGGGCTTCTTATGCTGAAGACCAAGAACACCTGGCGCGCCAAGGTTGGCCATCCCTGCACTAGGCTGTTCAGCACTTGAGCAGGTTTGCCTCTTCCATCCTCCTATCCAGCTTCATTCCCAAACCCTCCTAGTCCCAACCCTCATCTTCTCCCCAATATTCCACACTTTTAAATGGCTCAAGAATATTCATCAGGTAGCCTGGGAAGGTTTTGAGTATTTGCATTTTCTAAAATTTAAAAACCTCTATACAGTAAACCCTCACAGAACGAGCAGCTCATAGTGATTACCGTAATTCACTTAATGACTGGAAATGGTTAGGAAATACACCCTTGTGTGGCGACTAAAAATTGCACAGTGACTGGAACTTCTCTCTCCCATGCTGCATTGTGCCTGGGAGGGGAGTTTGTGAGTTGCACACAGCAGAGTGCAGAAAAGGAGTTTTTTTGAAGCAGTTTTTGGACTTCCATTACTGGATTTTTGGAGTAGTTTTGGCTTTTTCAAGCAGTGCAAAGGTAGGGAGTATTTGATTCGACGCTTGTGGGGATTTGTGGGAGGGTTGGAGGTTTTTTAAAATGGAGTTGGGGGGATTACTGTATTAAAATGGAGTGTGGAAGCAATTTTCTGTTTGTTCTTGGAGCATTTTTAGCTTGAAATTTTGTATATGCTGCATTTTTGCACTGCTTTTAATCACCATTATGCTGTGTGTGTGGGGGGGGGTGTCTTTCCAAGTTGGTTTCTACATGCCTTTGGCATCCATTTTACTGTGTGTTTGGCTTTTTGGTACATGTACATCTGTGCATGCTATGTGTTTTCTGCCTGGTGTGGACAGATTTTACTGTGTGGACAGATTTTTGGGATTTTCATTAGCTTGTGTGGATAGACTTGGTGCTCTTGGAATGGAGAGCCATGATGTGGTTGTTAAGCATTTTATGCAGTTAAAATGCACTTTATAAATAATTTTAAACATAAATAGCTTTTGGGCTTTTTTCCTACAGTCTGGAATGGAATACTGTATTTGGTTTTCAATGCATTCCTATGGGAAATTGCATTTTGCTTAAAGAGCAACTCACTTAAAGAGCGATTCTGTGGGACACATTATACTTGTTAAGCAAGTGTTTACTGTACATTTATGTGTACTGACTGCAGTGACTTAATAGTTATGATGTTGAACTTGACGACTGGAAAGTCGGCAGATCAGCAGGGAGACTTTTACCTAGGGACTTACCTAAAAATGTAGAAACCACCTATTGTTCACTGCCTGCTTGTTGCCACTGTATTGTTAATGTTGTGGGTTGGTAGAACCATTTTTACATTTGGCTGTTGGGATTACTGTTTGCATTCTACCACCGAGGAGTGCTTGCCACTAAGATGAGTGATATATAAAAGCTAATAATATAGATAAATTAGACTCATTTTGCTTCCAAGCAAGTAGTCAAAGGACCACCCAATTCTCCCATAAATGGGGAAAAATATTATTATTAGAAAGAAGCCAGCTTTATTACTCGCTTGCTTATAAAGGCTTGGCAGTTTAAGAGCCATCCTCCCAGTTGGCCTTCAGGTTAGAGATTTCCAACCTTTTCAAGCCGGGGGCAGGGTCACGCTTCCTCAGTCAGCTTCAAGGGCCGGACGGCCATTTTGCCCTGCCTGCATGATGGGGTGGCCATTTTGTCCCAACAGCTTCAAAGGGGTGGTCATTTTGTTTCTTGAATGCCCTAGGAGGGGTGGGGGTCCGCATGAAATGGCGCCGCAGGCTAGATCCAGCCCACGGGCTTTAGGTTGGGAACCCCTGGTTTAGGCCTTCTCCAAAGCAGCAATGCCCTCCCAAGGACGTCTTCCAAGAGATGCTCACTCACTGTGCCGCAGACTTTTACATCGTGCAGCCGGCCCCATTCATCCTCGTAGCTGTCCACCATCATGATGCTGTCGTCCTCTTCTTCATTACCCAGCTCGGCATGCAGATGGAGCCGAACTTCTTCCCCCAGCGAATGCATCCCCACCGCTGGGAAGAGCCCCTCGGGAGAGAGCGGCATTATAGTTGAGCCCACCTGTGGAAGAAAGCCATGATGTAGCAGGGTCTGGGGAAAGAGAAAGGTTACAGCACAGTTCCATTCCCTATGCTGTTACTCTTCTACAGGTGAAACTTGGAAAATTAGAATATCGAGCAAATGTTCATTCATTTCACTTAAAAGGTGAAACAAATATATGAGATAGACTCACTACATGCAAAGCAAGAGATGTCATGCCTTAATTCATTACAATTGTGATGAACATAGCGTACAGCGTACATGAGATTATGTGATGATTATGGAGTACATGAGATTGGGGGGTTGGGGTTTTCATAAACTGTAAGCCATAAGCATCAATATTATAACAAAGTAAGGCTTGGACTATCTTCCTTTGCATATAGTGAGTCTATCTCATATATTTTTTCAACTTTAAAGTTGCATTACTGAACTGAATGAACATTTGCACGATATTCTAATTTTCTGAGTTTCACCTGTATGTGGGAAGAGCAGCGCCTCAAAAGAGGGGAGCATTCGTTATCCAAAATGGGTTTTTTAGAAAATCAGCGCCCGGATTCACATGGAGAGCCCTTATGAATAGCAGCAATCTTTTCAGACACAGGATTTTCCATGTGTAGAAGAGTAAACATACTGAAAACATAGGGCTGGAGAGCTGCAGAACATTCTTCTATCTATGGTAGGCAATCATGAGTTTTGACCAGCATTATAGATCCCTTAAGAGCTGAGGGGCTGGCTTACATGGGCATATAAACCCGCTGTTTGGGTCAGGTTGGTTCTATCCTGTCTACACTGCAATCCAGCAATCCACCCCAACCATTCTGAGTCCCAATCAGGGGTGGAACTAAATTAGGTCACTGTATTTTATCTTGAGGGACTGCGGTGGCTGAGTGGTTAAGACACTGAACTTGATGACTGGAAGGTGGGCAGGTCAGCAGTTTGAGGCCCGCGTGCTGCACGATGGAGTGAGCTCCCATTGTCTGTCCCAGCTCCTGACAGCATAGCAGTTTGAAAGCAAGAAATTGCAACTAGATAAATAGGTATTGCTTCGGTGGGAAGGTAATAGTGTTCCGTGCACTCTGGTGTCTAGTTATGTCTGCCACATGACCACCAAAGCATCTGCAGACAGCGCTGGCTCTTTGACTATAAATGGGGGGGGGGCGGTAAGCAGCAGATAGGAATTGTACTGATGTATCTATTATTTTTGCTGAATTTTTCTCTATATTGTATTTGATGTATTGAATTTGGCTTTGATTGGTACCTCGCTTCTCTATATTGTATCTCTGCTTCTGTTATTTTGTATTTTTAGATATTTCAGGGGCTTGGTTCTTTGTATAGAATATTGTGTCTTTTGCTATATTTGGTGCCCATATTTATTGATATATTGTAATTTCCCCCTAAGTTGTAAATGCTGATATTGTTTGCCGATATATTGTTTTGTTTATTGTTGATATTTCTGATATGTATTGCTGATATTGTATTATTTATTTACTTTTTGTATTATTTGTACTGTGTACCTATCATATTGTTTTGCTATTGTTGTTTTGCTGCTTTGAGTTGCCTTCGGGCTGAAGGAAGCAGGGTACAAATAAACCGATGACGAATTTCTGTCCTCCACCCACCTTAACCCCTCCGCAGTCATGAGTGGCAAGCTGCCCATAGGAAATTATTCCTCTCACTGATCCTCTTTTTTCCTTCCTTGGAATTTAAGTAGCAGAGCTGTGATACTCAAGCCATCATGCTACCAAGGGATAAACACAGGGATGAGGAAAAAATGTGATCCTACAGAGAGTATTTAACTACAACTCCCATCAATGTTCACCACTGCCTAAGCTACCTAAGGATGATGGAATCTGTCATCCAGTAACCTCTGCAGTCACAAACCTTCTTCATTCCAACATTAAAAAAAACCCAAACGTGCTTAACTTCACTAGACCACTGCACTAGACCCATGCAGATAATCTCTTCTTTCACTTCCAAAAGAAAAGGGGTTAGAACTCACTCTCTTTCCATTTTTGGTGAAGAATATCTGAGCTGTCTGAACTTCAAAAGACACTGGCTCAATTCCACAGCCAATCCGGTCCCCAGAGCTGCATTTTGTCCCAAACTGACGACCCTTGGGCCGGCCGTTGTAAAGTCTGAAAAAGAGCAAAATGCACAGGTTGATCTCATAAAGAACTTTACATGGGTAGAGAACGTACAGAATTTTCAGTGGCTAGAAAGTGCCAGGAGACCAGCCAAAACAACACTGTCAGACTTGGTGTGGTGCACAATACACCTAAGAATGTGACAATAAAGGGATCTATAAAAAGACAACATTCTGATGTTGAAAAACTGGCAACTTGAACTTCTACAGCTGAGCATGTCTATTTCCATGCCCAAGTAGGAGAGACCAAAAAAGGTACTGTTCTACTCAGCAAAATGGCATGGCCTGAATCCCAGCTCAGTTAGGATCCCCAGACCTGGTATGCCTCCAATGGCATCAGAAAAGCAGAACAGGCAGACAGCTCTCAGTGACTGTCGCTATGGCAGTGATGGTGACCATTTTAGAGCAGGGGTCCCCAAACTTTTCATGCCACAAGCCAGTCACGTGGTTCCTCCCACCAGAAGCAGATGCAAAACAGGCCTGTACATGCACAAAAGATAAAGGTAACTCTTGCTCGAAAGCCAGTCGTATCCGGCTCTAGGGTTCAGTGCTCATCTGTTTCATAGTCGAAGAGCCAGAGCTGTCTGCTTCTGCAGACGTTTCCGTGGTCATGTGGCAGGCATGCCTAGACACTGGAGCACACGGAACACTGTTTACCTTCCCACCGAAGTGGTCCCTATTTATCTACAGTACTTGTAATTTCTTGCTTTCAAACTGCTAGGTTGGCAGGAGCTGGGATAAAGACGGGAGCTCATTCCATCTTGCAGTACTCGAGAATCGAACTGCTGACCTCCTGCCTTCCAGTCAATGTCTTAGCCACTTGAGCCACTGCAGTCAGTCTGCATGTGCAAAACGCTACCATAAATGTTGTAAACAAGGAGGGAGGAAGCACTTCCATTGGGCTGCTGGGCAGAGGGGCGGGGTGAACTCTGTGCTGGGGGGAGGGAAGAAGTGCTCCCATTTGGCTGCTGGGCAGAGCGAACTCTTGTGCTGGGGGATGGAGGAAGCACTTTCATTGGGCTGCTGGGTAGAGGGGCAGGGCAAACTCTGTGCCGGGGCGACATTATGCATGCCCACAGAGAGTGCTCTGAGTGCCCCTGCTGGCACACGTGGCATAGGTTCTCCACCACTGCTCTAGCAATCCACTATAGGAGGAAACCCCTTGGTTTTAGAAGCTAGTAAGAACAACTCTCTTCACAGCAACACATGGAACTAAATCAAGTGAGAACAGAAGATGGTGGAAGGGCAAGGGAGCCACTCTACCCCCTTTTGATCTGCTGCCTCTCAGAGCAATGCTACTAATGAAACACTCTGACAGAGTAAAGTTGGTAAAGAGTTACTTATCATCAGACCTTGACAATATCTTCCTCAGACCATCTCTCAGGTATACCTAACTTTTTTTAAAAAGTTTCTAATGCAGAATAGTTAAGGATGTTTTTAACTGCATCATGCAAAAAGGACACCAAAGTTGTCACTCTCCACTTGCCAGCCACACTTGTTTTCCCTGAAGATGATGCCAGGTTCAATTTCCAGCATCTCCAGGTAAGCATACCTGTCAAGTTTTGGATTTGGAAATAAGGGAAATTTCCTGGCAAATAAGGGATACTTGACAGCTATGCTTATCCTGTGCTGCCCTCCAATGGTGTCAATAGGACTTTGCAGTCTAATTAATAAGGGATGACAGCGGGAAAGAGGGTAAAATAAGGGGGTTTCCTGCCAATAAGGGATACTTGACAGTTATGCAGGTAAGACTGTGAAGTATTTATGCCTCTAAAACTTTGAAGGGCCACCACTGGGCCATACAGGCTCTACTGAGCAACACAATCAATGACTTTATGTATAAAGCAACTTCCCTGTAGTATGATGAAGTGGCTCACTGGTTAAGAAGCTTGCCAAGTCAGTAGTTCAAGACCTAGGTACAGCATGACGGATTGAGCACCTGTCTCTGTCCCAGCACTTGGGAACATGAAAGGAGCCAGACTAGACTACTGTAATGCGCTCTACATGGGGCTGCCCTTGATGACCATTCGGAGGCTGCAGCTGGTCCAGAATGCCGCGGCCCGGGTGGTGATGGGGTGTGGACGTTATGCCCATGCCTCACCACTGCTTCGGGGGCTGCACTGGTTACCAGTTTGTCTCCGGGTGCAATTCAAGGTGCTGGTTTTGACCTTTAAAGCCCTACATGGTAGTGGGCCAGGGTATCTTAGAGACCGCATCGCCCTAAGGACGTCTGTCCGTCCAACCAGAGCGGACCGGAGGGGCTCTCTAATTGTGCCATCAGCCAGGGGGGCTCGCCTCTCTGGCACAAGGAGGAGGGCCTTCTCCGTGTCCGCACCAGCCCTTTGGAATCTCCTGCCTGTGGAACTGCGTCTCCAGATGGAGTTGTTGCCCTTTAGGAAGGAACTAAAGACCTGGCTGGCGGGCCAAGTTTGGGGTGCAGGTGGGGATGGGGGTACCGTTGGGTGGTTGGTATAGAGAAGTGTGCCTTCCCCCAAGGTCCCTTCGGTTCTTGTGCACCTTTTAGGGGTGGTTTTTTTTTTAACTTTTTTAACTTTTAACTTTTTTATCATGTGTCTTTTATGTATTTACTGTCCGCTATGTAAACCGCCCTGAGTTGGGTTGTACCTGAGTGGGCGGTATATAAGCGTGAAAAATAAATAAATAAATAAAAATTTGGGCGTCCCCTGAGCGGAGTTTCTCCAGCAAAAATCCTTTCAATCCAGAATGATTTCTGACACGGGATGATGATGATGATGATGATGATGATGATGATGATGATACCCTCAAATGTAGAGGAGCAGGTGGGAAAGCAGAACTGTACATCATAATGCATGAACATTGCAAATGTGCATAACTTAGTGTGTGTATGTGGTGAAAACCTGGGGCCAGTTCCTCAGTGGGAGCATCTCTTTCTCCCACTGAGCAAACTTACACAGACACACATATCAAACAGATGCCTATTGTCTTTCTACATGACAAAAGCACAATGAATCCTTTCTAGGCTACAACATTTGATCAATTAATCAGCAAGATGACTGAATTAAAAGTCTTCTGAGCCACAGCACACAACGAATGAAACAGATTTTTTAAAAAACGGTTAGCCTTTTTCCTTTTAAAACGTATACAATCTCTTCTTCTTCACCTATAAAAGGTCAACAGAGACAACATTGGGAGCATTATTTGAAACAACAGTGCCCATTCTCAAGTCCTCAGAAGATGCTGAACTAGAACACCAATAATTTCCAGCAATTGGAGGGAAGGGATTTGCAGTCTAACACCTAAGACATAAAAAGGTAGAGAATCCCTGACCTAAGGCCCAAGAACCTGTGTTGTTGCCCTCTCCTTCAGGAGTAACATTTATTCATGTGCCAGGCTACTTATATCAACCAACATTTCTTTGACAGGTGAGTAGTTCCACTGTAATCCCACACAATCTAGAAAAAGTGACATGTGTGAAGATGGCAGTCAAGACTCTGTTAACTTACTTGCCGTCATCAGCATGGTAGGCAACTGAATCTGGTAGCCATCCAGGCTGATGGTCCAGGCTATAGTACTGAGGCACAAGCCCCACGGCAATGGTCCCCCGCACACCGCTGTCCACAATGGATACCTAGACCGAAAAATGAGAAAAATGAAGGAACTGAGATATACAGTAAAACCTCGAGTTATAAATGCCTCGACTAATGAAGAACTCATGATACGAAAGGAAATCCCGGAAAAATAATGCTTTGAGATATGAATTTTTTTCGAGATATGAAAAGTTTTTTGGGGTCTTCCAATGCTTCCCACGGTGGTGAGAGGGTGCTTGGAGCATTTCCGTTCCATTTTTGGAATTTTCATCACATTTCGGCACTGCCAGAAGCTCTCCCCGCCACCAGGAAGTGCCAAAAATTCTCCCTTCCCTTCAACAGCTGATTGTCCAGGACTGATCCGGCAATTACCAGATCTGGCCACTAGAGGCCGCTGTCAGAAATGTGCCGCGAATGCATTGAGAACCATTCCGGAGGTCAGAAAAAAGTGGAGGAAAGTCTTTTAACTGTTCAAAACTCTTTCTAAAGTGCACTTTGGAATTTTTCACCATGTTTTCATCACTTTAGAAAGTTTTGAACAGCTAAAATACATTATTTTGGCTTTTTTCTTACCTCGATTGCCTAAAAGGCCCCTTCCAACTCAGTGGTTCTATGATTCTATCAGCAATCCCATACAAGATTAACCCATGTTATGAATTTTGGAGGTAGTTAAGATAAAAAAAATCTCTAAAGTCTTTCTTCCCACTGAGAGTTTGTCTACAGGACTGATTTACCATATGTTTTGTTATAAGAATGGCATAAAGCACAAGAAGTGCTTTAATAAACATTTGACAATAGTGAACTCTTACACAACCAGATGTCCAACTACGGGTCAGCCTGGCTGGGGACGATGGGAGGAAAGTAGATTCGGGAAGCCTGCTATAAAGGCAAAGCAGCATCAAAAATAAATCCAGTCATATCTGGCTCAACTCAATTTGCAGCCAAAGAGCCAGTGCTGTCTGTGTGCGCAGACATTTCCATGGTCATGTGGCAGGCATGACTGAACACCAGAACACAAGAAATGCTATTACCTTTCCCGCCAAAGCAGTACCTATTTATCCACTTGCAATTTCTTGCTTTCGAACTGCTAGATTGGCAGGAGCTGGGGCAGACAATGGGAGCTCACTCCATCGTGCAGGACACGGGTCTCGAACTGCTGACATGCTGCCCCTCCAACCACTAAGCCAACATGACCCTTATGCATTATTTATTACAGAATATGTAACTTCCAGAGTTCCCCTTCTAAACTTTCTCAACTGTCCACAATCTCTAGCCACAAAACTCTCCATCACAAACATCTGGAAAAGCAACCCGGCAACTATTCATTACTACGTGTGAGTGCTGTGAAATAATGTTGGACCACTGAGTTCTCCTATATAGGATTATGGGCAAATGTTTGGCTACATAAACATCTATAACTTGAAAATAAGCTCAATGTTTATATTATATATGTGTCTATATGTATGTCTTTCTAAACATAAATGTTATCTCACTGTTCTTCTACTTCCTCACATCGTGCACCGTTCTCTTGCATCACATATCTAAGTAATCCTCCTTGTTGTATTAAGGAATGATCTCAAGTACTGTACTGACTTGTGTACCAAGACTACCAGCTACTCTTTGCAGAATTTCTTCGTAGGGACACAAAAATAAGGCATGCATACAGCCAACAGCAGGTTATATAACAGGGGATATCCGTTAACACTTTGCAAGAGTAGACGATCCCCTTGTTTCCAATGTCCAGCTTGCACAACTCCAAGCCAAAGGTTGCTAGGGCAAATGCAATTTGAGCATCACATTTCCCAGCATGATTCCAGCATGAAAGCTGAATGGGGTAGATTCATTTCAGTCTCCCAGCCATAGGCTCAAACTATTCAACACAGAATGATGGAGGAAGTATCACAACATTGCCGGGACTTTTCTGATTCACTACAGCGACTCAACGCCGAGTGTTGGGCAGCGGTAAATAACCTGACTCTCTAAAGGAGCCAGTGGCTACAGGTGAATGAGCCCCTTTAGGTGGGGTGATAGTCCCCCTCAGTGGAGGAAATGCCACTGGAAACCATCACATTGGGCCCAACAGCAAAATGAGCAGAGGAGGAACCACTTCATTATTCTGGTTCCCAACAGTCATGGAGGTGGAAGAGGCCATGCTAGATGGACTGGCTGTGAAGGCACACCTAGTCAATATCATCAAGGTTGTGGCAGTCCATTGTAGTCCCAGTGTTGAATCCTAGCCCATTCCTTTGCTGAACAGGCATCACCTTAAGAAAATTCTTCCTGTACGTCTAACCAGTGGTGGGCATCAGCAGGTTTGCATCAGTACACGCGTACTGGTAGTAAAAATGGCTGGCCCCGCCCTCCTCCTCCTCCTCCTCCTAGAAGAGGCTTCAGAGGGGGCTGGCTCCGTTTCACCCCAAAGCGCATCCCCAGCCACTCCGGAGTGGTTGAGGAAGCACTTTGGGATGAAACAGAGCCCTGGAAAAGCCTTGGAGAAGGGGGAAATGACTTCAGAGGTTTGCTAAAGAGTGATAAAAATAGAAGAGGCTTCTATTTTCATAGCTCTATAGCGAAGAGCAGTCACATGGCCAAAAGGCCACGCCCACCCAGCCACATAGCCGCGCCCGCAGTGAGGTAGGAAAAAAATTTATGCTCACCACTGCTTCTAACCCTATTCTTTGCAGTCCAAAGGAGCAAGACGGATTGTCCTAAGGAACTAAAGGTATCTTCCATGCATTTTAAGAACTATTGCTCCAAATCCGCTCTCAAGGGAGATTCAGAAACAACAGGAAGCCAAGCAAGTTACCTCAAAATAATGGTTGTCTTTGGTCAGTGGGCGAGGAGCAACGTAACATCCAACCTCACCAGAATTCCCATGGTAGCTGCAGAAAAGATATGAACCCAAGTTATCTACTCCTCCAACCACACCAACTAACACATTTATATGAAAGCACAAACAAGGAAAGAATGGATCAGTGGACACAGTGGAGGAAAGGAGTTGATTACCTCCTTATGATACTCATGCATGTTTTCCCCCATTTAAGATGGCCAGAGAGAACGTCAGCACAGAATGACTGCCCTTCATGAGCAGGATCCAGCACTTTAGAGAACCTCAATGTTTTACTTGCAGGGTGTGTGTATATAAAACTAACACACTGGATTAAATAGCCCTGCACTCAAGTTAACCTTCAATTGGTTTATTAAATAAGTGTAAGGAGGGAGAGAAAGTTAAGGATCTGAGAACAGTCAATCTTTTTCCTTATCTCAGACATAGGATGTGTTCTTCAGATTGCAGCCAAAGGCATATTTTGTCACACATGACAACCCCTTCGCAAGCATTTGAACTCTGTGACAAAATCGGCACCATAAGAGCTAAAGGCATGATGGATGGACACCACAAATCGTTTCAAAAGTGGACATAAGGACTACATCCTGTTTCTGAAACTAGGACAAAAGGACTTCTAGAACGGCTGAAACTTTGAATACATAATATTATTTTATTAATACAATAAGAAAAAGGAGCCAAGCCTTGCAATAGATGGGAGCACGTGCTTCTTTTAAACTTCTGATAAACACCTCCAGGTCCCTTTTAACATCCCAGTTCCCCAATACTGTATCTCAAATTACCTCAGTATGTCTCCATCAACAAGGATATGTTTGAATCTCTCTTGATAGCGGACAGCTCGTACCTCTCGGATCTCTCTGATTCTCCTCCTCCAGTTGAGAAATCTGTAGTGCAAGTTTAGATCATCCATTTTGGCTGTAAAGATCTACCTATGGGAGAGGTCCATTTTTAAAAAGAAACATACCGAATGAAGCAGATGCTCTAAAATAGGCTAGATATGCCTGGTACAAGATGGCCTAGAACAAAGACATATTAAAAGAAGGGGCAAGCCTAGTGCGGACTTGCTTATGAAACTTAATCTCAAGAAAGATTCAGGTTCTCAATTAGAAGGTCAGTTGTGAAGAGCAGAGCCCTTCAGTCTCCAACAGTCCACCAACAACTCTGTTCAAGTCTTGAAAACGCAAACCCATGGCATCCTTTATTACGTTCCATGTTCAGACTTCCATTTTTCCCCAAATTTTTCTTCTACTTTTCCTAGCATTCTTCTTTTTCACTAAGTTGTGCCTTCCCATTATATATCCCAAATTCAACAGCTTCATCTTAATGATTTCAGCTTCTATTGAGAGTGCAAGCTTGATTTCGATCTAGAACCTGCCTTTTGGGCTTTCCTGGCAGTTCACCGTGTCCATAAAGCTTACCTCCAACACCAATTTATTATTAGCCTCTCTCAGACCTTCTTGGTGGAAGAGCAAATAGGGCACACTTGAAGATAATCAAATACACACACTCTTGTGAGATATGTTACACTGAGACACACGTCAAACCCACTCAAGTGACCTTCATAGAATCCCTGAGTTGGAAGGAGCCTTTTAAGGCCATTGAGTCCAACCTCCGTCCGGCTCAATGCAGGAATCCAAATCAAGGCAGATCTGACAGAGGGTTGCCCAATTCGTGGCAGAGTAAAGATTTTAATCCAGAGGTGCCCAAACCTTTTGGCCCATGGGCTGGTCATGTGGTTCAGGGGGCCGGTCACAATGGCCCATGGGCTGGATCCAGCCCACAGGCCGTAGTTTGGGCTCCCATTTTAATCCCTTATTCCCAATCCAAGCTTAACATCATGCCTGCTACAGACATTGGTCTTCTGAGCATTACCTCTTTGCCAGCCCACTCAGCAGGTGCCCAAACCTTTTGGCCCATGGGCTGGTCATGTGGTTCAGGGGGCCGGTCACAATGGCCCGTGGGCTGGATCCAGCCCACAGGCCGTAGTTTGGGCACCCATTTTAATCCCTTATTCCCAATCCAAGCTTAACATCATGCCTGCTACAGACATTGGTCTTCTGAGCATTACCTCTTTGCCAGCCCACTCAGCTTGTTTCTTAACTTCCTGTCACTTCTTTCTTTGCTGCTGTCTCAATCTGAAGCATTACTCAGCCCTTAACGTTGGGCCCTCTTGGTTGTATGACCACAACAGAGACCAAAGCTCTTCCAACTTTGATTTCCTGGTCCTCTCGGTCATGCTGAATATCCTACCTTACAATTGATACATTCCTCTTTCCCCAACTTGTAAATGCCTCTACCAAAGACAGTGTCATTCTCAATACTGTGCCCTCCAAAACCGGGTCAGATGGCTCCAGCCACTGTGCACTAAGGGGACAGAATACCTTACACCACAAGGTGTTGCTACAATTAACATAGGCACAAGATCCTCAATTAACCCCAGACTAGGTTCGTTTTCAAAGAAAACCCTCATGGCTATGACATGAGGGCCTGCGGTGGCTCAGTGGTTAAGAAGCTCGCCTTGTTAGCTGGAAGGCTGGGAAGTTGGCAGTTCGAGACCTGGGTACTGCATGACGGATTGAGCACCCATCTTTGCTCCAGCTCTTGAGGACATGAAAGGAGCTTCTTCTGCATAAATCCTTTCAACCCAGAATAATTTTTGACATATTACTGTATTATTATTATTATTATTATTATTATTATTATTATTATTATTATTATTATTATTATTATTATTATTATTATTATTATTATTATTGCTATGACATTCACCAGCAAGCACTGGACACTTCCTACAGCAGTGGTGATGAACTTATGGCACGTGTGCCAGAGGTGGCATGTTGAGCCCTCTCTGTGGGCACCCGTGCAGTCACCCCAGCACAGAGTTCAACCCACCCCTCTGCCCAGCAGCCCAACAGGAGCATTTCCTCCCTCCCCCCAGCAAGGAGTTCACCCCACCCCTCTGCCCACCAGCCCAATGGGACGCTTCCTACCTCCCTGTTGCTGTGTTGGCATTTTGTGCTAAATAGGTGGGTTTTGGGGTGCAGTCTGGGCACCCGGTGTCTAAAAGGTTTGCCATCACTGTCCTACAGAGCCTCACCCTCTCTTAATCTACCCCACAGGGCCGGTTGTAAAACCAGAGGTCCTACTTTAGCCAAATGGCAGGAATGGAAAGGAAGCAGCTGTATTTCGTCCCTCCTTGTATCCCACAGGGTAAAAATACGAGGGTTAAGGGATGTTTTTCCTCTCTCCTACTCCCAGGGCATGGAGGGATGGAATGTGGCCGGGTTGTGGGTAAGGAAGGACGGCAGTGCTTCTGAGCACGTGCAGAGTGCCATACACGTCCGGGGCTTCCAGGGCCAAAAGCCCCGGCAGTCTCTCGGATGCTTTCGTTTCGCGGGTGTTCCCCCCCCCCTCCCCCAAAAAAACAGCTGGATTTCGCTGACACACCCCAGCCCCAATTCATTGCACGTCTGAACGCCCCATATTGCAAATGTAGAGCGACCCTGGACGCTTCCCTCCCCCCCACCCCCCTCCAGTCCGCCCCCCCCCTCCTCCTTCTCCCTGTTTAATTACCCTCAGAGGCCCCCGCTCTCCCTCCATGGGCCCCGCCCCTCCGCAGCCCCGCTCGCCTCCTCCTCCTCCGGCTATTCCCAAGGTAGGACGACTCAGCCTGCCGCCCACCGGCCCGCTCACATCCGGGCAACTGGCGCTCGGCCCCTCCCTCCCTCCCTCGCTCCTCCTCCCCGCCCATTCCCGCGGCGGCTTCTGCTGAGGATCAGTGAAACCACGTCGCAAAAGGCGGCCCCCTTCTCCCAGCTGGGCGCAGCCAGCCAATGAGAAGACTAGCGGGGCGTGGCTTTCCGGGAGACCGCCAGGAAATGTGAATGGGGGGGGGGGGTGGCACTTCGCGTTCAGGAGATGAATGGGGAAGGTGAGTGACGTCATTGTAGAGGGGGCCTTCGGACCCGCGACGGCATCAGCGACTGTGACGCCACGACAGGAAGGTTAGGAAGAGACCGTCCAAGGCTACTGAGCTTCAAGAGGGGATGATAAATGTTGTTTTTTTTTAATTAAATTTTAATTTTACACACATAACAAAAAAGAAAAGAATTATTCAATTAAAATACATACAAAAATATCACCTTATAATCTCTATTGGTATGCAAACTTACATGTACAATATTAATAGAAGACAAAAACCCTCCTACTTATTATATTAATATAATTCCATCTTACCCCCACCCTTCCATTACCGTTTTTAATTCTATGGAATTTATTATTTCCAAATTAATCCTTAACCCATGTTAATTATTACAACCACATTCTAATAAGTCCCATTAAATTATACCATGCAACCAATAACTAAATAATGGTAGTTGTTTTTTAAATGGATGCTCTTACCCCCAAATCTCTGTCCTGAGTTTGCTGGGTTGTTGTTGCTTTTTGGCAAAGTTGCATAAAAGACTCCGAAAGGCTGCGTTATTATTATTATTATTATTATTATTATTATTATTATTATTATTATTATTATTATTATTATTATTATTATTATTATTATTATTATTATTATTATTATTATTATTCCAAAATTATTCTGGGTTGAAAGGGTTTTTGCGGAAGAAACTCCTTTCATGTCCTCAAGAGCTGGAGCAGAGACGGGTGCTCAATCCTCAGTCCTCGTCTGTGAACCAAATGGTTGATTTGTATTTATAATGATGATGATGATGATAATGATAATAATGATGAGATAATCTAGATCCTGTGGGACTTTAAAATTCAAACAGTTAGACATTTGCCTCACAACGTACCTGATATAACAGCTGTGGGAAAGAAGAATGTCTGGTTTATTGATATTGCTGTACCAGGAGACGCATGAATTGAAGACAAACAACTGGAGAAAAATCACAAAATATCATGATTTGCAAATTGAAGTTGAACGTCTATGGAGGAAGAAATCTACTGCTGTACCCATAATGATTGGAGCCCTTGCAACAATACCCAAAGGACTCCTCAGATACAGTATTTGGAAATTTGGGACTTATCAGACTTGAACATTCTAACTCCCCAAAAAACTATTAAGAATTACATATGTACTCAGACAATACCTTAACAGTTCTTAGGTCCTTGGTTAGGGCTTGAACTGTTAATCTTATTCCACTCCTCGACTGAATCAAATAGTTGATTTGTATCCAATAATAATAATAATAATAATAATAATAATAATTTCGTGTCAGAGATTACTCTGGGTTGAAAGGATTTTTGCTGGAGATATTCCACTCTTGGGTGGCTTAGTGGTTAAGACGCTGAGTTTGACGACTGGAAGGTCAACAGGTCAGTAGTTCGAGACCCAAGTGGCTGCGTGACAGGGTAAGCTTCCATCTCTGTCCCAGCTCCTGCCAACCTAGCAGTTCGAAAGCAAGAAATTGCAAGTAGATAAATAGGTGCAGTACTTCTTCAGTGGGAAAGGTAACAGCGATCCGTGCAATTTGGCATCTAGTCATGCCTGCCACATGTCCATGGAAACATCTGCAGATGCAGGCAGCAATGGCTCTTTGGCTGTAAACATATATGAGCACCACCCCTAGAGTCAGACACGACTGGCTTTCGAGCAAGGGCAACCTTGACCTTTACTATAAAAGATTCACAGTGCCTGCTAGACACGTCTCCTCATAAACTCCTGCAAGTTCAATGGGACCCAATCCTTGGTGTCATTTGGAAGGGTTTGCAACCTCTCGTCTTCCTGATGCTTCCCTTCTGAAACATCTGCAGGGCCAAAGTCTTCCCCCACTCTACTCCCTGCTGGGCAAGTAGGTTTCCTCCACTGGAAGTGGTTCTGTGTAGGGCTGAGAGTGAAGAAGGGACTTCTTGATCACTTTTGTGGAAGTATGCTACATCCAGGAAGCAGGATGGAAAAGTGCCTTCATACCAGACATTAGATGTCTGATGATAATGCAGGTAGTTAAGTTTCAGATCATACTCATGTCAAGGATGCAGAATTAAGGCTGAGAAAGTGATTCACCATCACTCACCCACTAAGATCATACTGCTCATTGCCTGTTTTATAGACATACAATGCAACATAGATAGACCAATAGATCTGAGTTAGGGTGTGATTACTCTGCAGGGAAAATATGTTCGATCTACTATGTATTTGCAATTTTTGAAATGGTAGTTGTGTTAGTCTGTGTTTCAGGCATATCGGAGAGTAAACAAAACAAAAAGACAAAAAAACCATTGTGGCACTTTAAAGACTAACTGCTGTATTTTAATGTTAGCTTTCGTGGCTCAAGTCCACTTCATCAGACATAAGAGTGAGACTTCATGGCATCAATTTCTACACATCAGATACAGAGGTACAAAATGGTTAGCATAACCGATAAGTATACAAATGTATATGCGGTTTATTAAACCGGGTTTCCCCGGGTGAATTGATGTACCTGTCCAGATGACTATTAGCAGGGCATAAGCTGAGAGGTCCTTTTGCTTGGAGCACTAACATCAGAAGTTGTCAAGGTGCAAAGAAGTTGTTAACTGGCAATTTATACCTCTCTTTTAAAAAGTTCATTATCCTACGTTCCATAGCAAATACTTGATCCCAGGAAACAGACATCCTTTGTGAATGCAATCACACTGGCAGAAAGTGAACAAAAGTGATGTCAATCTGATTGGATCAAATTCAATCCACTCCTGGCTGAGTAAAAAAAATATGTCCTGCACAAAAAGCCCACCACCATCAGATGTGAGCAAAGGAGCCCCATCCTAGATCATCTGTCCTTCCTGTTACTGATGGAACCAGTTAAAAAGATATGGATTCCATTGCTGCCATCATGGAGAGACCCATGCCTTTATGCCAGGCATTCTCAACCTTTTAAAGCCAGGGGTCAGGTCACTCTCCCTCAGACAGCTTCAGGGGCCAGATGCCCATTTTGTCCTTCCTCCACCACAAGGCACTTCCTGGTGTGGTGGAGGCAGGGGGGGCACATGAAATGGTGCCATGGGCCACATCCAGCCTGTGGGCCGCAGGTTGAGAATCCCTGCTTTATGCAATACTGCAGGGAGGCCTTTATGTTAACTGCTTTGGTGTGGAACCTCTTTCAAAACTCTGCACTGGGAAGAGCAAACGGTCACTTGACAGCCGACAATAGCAATGCAGTTCAGAAGGCAAGCATTGCGCCAAGCCTCTGAGCATCAGATTAGAAGCCAAAGCTCCTTCCTTCCAAACCACAAGAGCCTATCGCTATTTGGGTTTCTGAGGATGCCACAGAGGAGGAAGATAGGAAAGCTGTGGCTGTTGAGAGTAATACAGTTGACCTGCCTTCTGGATGCTTGCTTGCTGAAAGAACTGCAATGTACTTCCCCATTTGGCAGGCTGGTATGATATTTGGTGGAGCATTGTGTTAAGATTAAAACATTGCAAATCACATCCTGGAGAAATTGCTTGGACTACAGCTTCCAGAATCTTCCACCTATTCCAAGCTCTGGATCTTTCGCTATTTGACAAAATAGTTATCCTGTCTTGGAGATCACTGTTAACAAGGCAAAGCCCTGCCATAAGCAAAATGCCTCAAAGGGCAGATTTTGGACAGCACAGCGGAAGTGTTTAATCCACAGTTCAGGTAGGGGTCTGCAGTGGCTTAGTGGTTAAGAAGCTGAATTTTATGACTGGAAGGTCAGCAGTTCAAGACCCGGGTGCTGCACGACGGAGTGAGCTCCCATCTCTGTCCTAGCTCCTGACAACCTAACAGTTCGAAAGCATGAAATTGCATGTAGATAAATAGGTACCACTTTGGTTGGAAAGGTAACAGTGTTCTGTGCGCTCTGTCAATTAGTCATGCTTGCCACATGACCACAGAAATGTCTGCAGACACAGACAGGCCTGGCTCTTTGGCTGTAATAAACGAGATGAGCACCATACTCTAGATTTGGAAATGATTGGCTTTCGAGCAAGGGTGACCTTTACCTTTACGTCAGGTAGGGAAGAAGAGCATCTATATTCAGCAGGCTCGATAAGTGCTTTGGGCTACAAACTTAAATACATTTAGTATACACAGAAGGACCCAAACACCCAGGATTGAAATGTTCTTTTCCTCATGAAAATGAGTGATATTTGAATCTTCAATCTGGTCCTAAAAAGGGGTTATTTCCACGAACCACCTACAACTCAAAAGCATCCTGGTTTTGTATTTATGCCCCTGTCTTATGAACTTCTGCATCTATATTCTATTGATCTAATAAAATTATAAGAGAAATATGCATTGCTTAATTTTTAGTCAATTAAATCTGCAGTTGCTAGGTGTCAGCCTTACACCTGTCCTAGACATAAAACTGGAGGCACCCCAGGAAATGTGTTTCTTCACAGGAACCCCAAGGCAGCTCTGCACAATGCTTATCTTCCCACAACGCTTCCAGTGGTTCAAAGAGAGAGAAATTCCTATTGTCTGATTTTTCTTCTTTCTTTTTTGTCTAGGTCAGACATTAAACTGCCAAAAGGAAGGCATATTTGGTGAATCCATTCCATAGTTCCTTTCGCCTAACCTAGCATGAGAAAGATTAGCCGGCACAATAAGGTTGCCGTTTCCCCGGGGGGGGGGGGCTATGCCTGATTGTGGGTCAAAAAATAACACAATCTTCAAAGAGGCTCTTTCCGTGTACCCCTGCTGTCTCATATACAGGTAGGAGGAGAATCAGCAGCATGAGCAAGCATGGGGCTGTGAAGAAGAGAGAACGCCACAAGATAGAAAAGTGAATGGAGAGAAGATCAGGGATCAGGATATGTAGCGGGAGACTGAGGAATTTCTAATCCATGCAAAGATGCTACTAAGAACATAATGACCCATGCTGGGTCTTGGCAAAGTTCTCTTTTCAGTGTGATATAGTTAATCCAGCTTGCTTCAGGAAAGTCAGACAGCAGCTTAGAGGAAGGCTTAGCTGAGACAGTAGGCTAGGTAGAGTACTGTACATTACTACAGCTTCTCATAGCCTTGTGCCTGCAGACGGATGGAGTAACCATGTGCATTCCACAACTGAATATGTCTAACTAGGGAAAGAGAAAATTGGATTATGATATGGGGAGACAGGAGCAGTCTATTGAATATGCTTGATACTCTTGCCCTCCCCCAAAGAGGAATCTGAATAGAAGGGGAAGCAGTCTTGCTGAACAATGAGAATACATAACTTCAGCAGCACCCTTTAACTTGCTAAGCTTCAGAAAGTGGAAGACTAGAAAAGCCAAATTACAAGGAGCCAAAGATGTTCAGTTCCAAAGCCAAGACAGTAGGCAACCACCATCTTGCAGTAAAACCTGGAAAGAAAGAAGAAATGGGAGGGGGGAAGTATTCTTATTGTAGCCAGAGAACTCAGTCCCCCGAGTGTAATAACTGGGATTCATTCAATAAAAGCCCAATCAATAACCACTTTAGTGTTCATTAACTGCACCTCTTCCAAAAGTCCGGAGGGAAGCTGGAACAAGAGCACGGATGGAAACAGCTCCTTTAAGAAGATAGTTTGGCAGTCAGAGACCTTACTCATATACAGCCGTTATGTTGGTGATGTCTTTAGTGGTGATGTGACTTCAGTGGCTCAAATGGTTAAGACGCTGACTGGGAGGCGGAAAGTCAACATTTCAAAACCCGAGTACTGCATGAAGGAATGAGCACCTGTCTCTGTCCCAGCTCCTGCCAACTGAGCAGTTCGAAAGCAAGAAATTGCAAGTAGATAAATAGGGACCACTTGGGTGGGAAGGTAAACAGCATTCCGTGCACTTTGGTGTCTAGGCATGTCTGCCACATGTCCACGGAAACGTCTGCAAATGCAGGCAGCACTGGCTCTTCAGCTATAAACAGATGAGCACTGAACTCTAGAGTCGGATACGACTGGCTTTCGAGCAAGGGTGACCTTTACCTTTACCTAAGAGACACTAGAACGGCTGCTAGCTAGATCCCAAGATGGCAGGATTTGGTGGCAGAGTCATGAGCAAGATAACACAGTTTACCGTAGGATCAAGTCTCTGCCATGCAATAGAATAGATGTTTCAGATAATAACCTGATGTACGGTAATAATGTTATCCATTCTTTTAGCAAGGACTAGAGAAATGCCACAACAGCTCAGTCCAGGATTTTTCAACCCTTGCGAAATTGTGCTTGAATTTACTGAATCTTCCATGTCCATGTTTTCTTACACAACTCAATCATGCAAGGGAAGGTTGCTGATATTATGCCCTGCTTCGGATCTTCCCAGAAACACAGTGATCGCAGAAAAAATCAGGGTTGGGCAATGTGCAGCCCTCCTACTGTTGCCAGTCTGAAACATTCATGTTCTCAGTGTTTCAGGCCAACAGTATCTGGGGTAGGGATATCTCCCCCCCATCCCTGAGTAGAAGGAACTTCTAGTAATCAAGGATTTCTAGCTCAACTCAACATTTTCTTTTAGACAGTTTGGTTAAGCCCTGACCACTGTTGTTCTTATTTTGTATTTAAGCCATATTTAAATTTCTATTTTGTTAGGAATGGCTTTGATTAGTTGGCAAAGTGGCCAAAACACAAGTAAAACAAAACAAGTATCAGTAGCAAACAGAGGATAAACATTCGGCAGAGGGAAACAACATCACGGGTTTGGAAGATGAGTCGTTCAGTAGGCTAGCTTTTACCATGGGTGAGAATTCATGTGGAGTCCTAATGCCAGCGTTTAGTAAACATTCTGAAACTAAGCTCTGCATTGAGGTTTGCTCTTATCTTCTCTCCACACTGCCAATAATCTGTTCCTGCAGTGAAGTTTGTGGGTGGCCCCTCACATGCAGTTAAGGATGACCCAAGACATTTAACTGCCCAAGGCAGGGGAGCAAATGGTGCATTCCCACCCAGCCAAGGTGTGCATAGCAGCAGCAGTAGTGCTAAAACTTACTCCAGCAACCTTGCCACATGTTACCTGTCAACAGAAAGCACCAACTGCACAGTGCATAATAACTCTTTGGAAGAGAGATGTGGGGCTGTAACTATTGGATTCTACTCCTGAGACGGTTCCGGTCCTGAGAGCTTGGCACAAATCACTCTCTTGTTGCTTTTCTAGGTTGAGGACAACTTAACACATTTTGTTTCCTGAGCCAAAATAGCAAAGTGATGACCCCTCACACCAAATCAAAATGTGCAGTACCCAAAGTTAGGTTATTTTGACACCTGAGGCAGAAAATCCTACAAGCACATTTTACCCTTGCATGGTAGTAACACCTGTGTTTTTAGATATCTGGCTGTGAAGCCCACAGATTAGGAGTTTCATTCCTCGCTGTATCTTTTGGGGAAAGAGCCAACCATTGTTGTGAAGGGCTAACTACATAGTCCCGTGGGCACCCTCCCACCCTCCCACCCCCTCCAGAAGGAGGGAATGGGAAACTACTACTGGATAGTAGAATAGTCCCTACCTAGAAAACACTGGAAATCATTACCATAATTGACTTAATGGCATGTATTGTTGTTAGTACTAGTCGCCATAGTAAAATCCAATTAAATAAGCAAGAGTGTGATGTTCTTGACCAGGGGTCCTCAAACATTTTAAGCTGGGGGCTGGTTCATGGTCCCTCAGACTGTTGAGGAGCCAGCAGCAGTGGCGGTAGTGGCAGAAGCAGCAGTGGTGGCCAGTTCACAGTCCCTCAGACTGTTGAGGGGCCACCACTACCACCACCACTGCCGTCACCTCCCTCCTCCACTTGTTGTGTCCCTGCTGGTGCTCCATAGCAGGGCAGTTCATGGTTCCTCAGACTGTTGAGAGGCCGTCGCCGCTTCTGCCACCTCTCTCCTCTGCTTGGCTTGGCGTGTCCCTGCCAGTGCTCTGTAGAAGGGTGCTTCATGGTCCCTTAGACTGTTGAGGGGCCACTGCTTCCTCCACTGTTGCTCCTGCCACCACCACCACACATGCCTGCCTTGTGGGCCAGATTATTGATGCCATGGGCTGGATGTGGCCCATGGGCCATAGTTTGAGGGCCCCTTTTCTTGACTGACTGACTGACTGACTGACTGACTGACTGAATGAATGAATGAATGAATGAATGGCATGACTGGATTGCATGGCTGGTGATAGGGCTGGCTGGCGTGCCCAGGTGGTGTGGCTGGCTGGCATGGTTGGCATAGTTGGCTGGTGTGACTGGCTGACATGGCTGATTGCCATGGCTGCTGTGGCCAGGTGGTGTGGCTGGCTGCTGTGGCTGCTGTGGCTGCTGTGGCCAGGTCAAATCAAATCAAATATTTATTACGGTCCAATACCAAGACAGAACAGGATAGTGAACATAAGTGAAAATGAGGGTATCTAAAACATATCAAGAGACAAAGGTTAGAAAGAGGATGCTAAAAAAGGAGAGTTTCTGCTTGGAGTTAAGAAGTAGTAAAATTAGTACATAGATCAATAATGTTACAGCTATTACTAAGCCTATGCTATGGTGCTACTGTGTTTTCCCGATTATAGGACCTCCTCCCATAATAAGACACCCCCCTTTTTTCCCCTGCCTTTGAAATATAAGGCCCCACCCGAAAATAAGACCCCCTTACCTCCTGGCAATCTGATCGCATGCACTCCCTGCTTCCAGTGTCCGGGACAGAAGAGAAGGACGAGCGGAGCCAGAGCCAGGTACGGTACTGTAATACCGGTATGCCATCTTCCACCACCGGCCCCCTCCTCCCGGCGTGTAAGTTTCGATTGCCTCCCCGCTCACAACCAAGGGAAGTTTCCCCTGGTGAGAGCGGGATCGAGACTCCGACGCGGCAGGCCTTTATGGGCCATGCCATCCGCCTCACAGCTGAGGCCAGTCTCGATCGTGCTTCCCCACTTGCAACCAAGGGACGCTTCCCTTGGTTGCAAGTGGGGAAGTGCGATTGAGACTGCCCTCAGCTCAGCTGTGAGGAGGCATCGGAGCCGGCCGCCTTAAAGCCGAGACCAGTCTCGATCGGGCTTCCCCACTCGCAACCAAGGGACGCTTCCCTTGGTTGCGAGTAGGGAAGCGCGATCGAGACTGGTCTCCGCTGTGAGCCGGCATCAGAGCCAGCTGCCTTACAGCCGAGACCAGTCTCGATCGGGCTTCCCCACTCGCAACCAAGGGACGCTTCCCTTGGTTGTGAGTAAGGAAGCGCGATTGAGATTGGTCTCAGCTGTGAGCCGGCATCGGAGCCGGCCGCCTTACAGCCGAGACCAGTCTCGATCTGGCTTCCCCACTCGCAACCAAGGGACGCTTCCCTTGGTTGCGAGTAGGGAAGCGCGATCGAGACTAGTCTCAGCTGTGAGCCGGCGTTGGAGCCGGCCACCTTACAGCCGAGACCAGTCTCGATCAGGCTTCCCAACTCGCAACCAAAGGACGCTTCCCTTGGTTGCGAGTGGGGAAGCGCGATCGAGACTGCCCTCAGCTCAGCTGTGAGGAGGCGTCAGAGCCGGCCGCCTTACAGCCGAGACCAGTCTCGATCGCGCTTCCCTACTCCCAACCAAGGGAAGCGTCCCTTGGTTGTGGGTGGGGAAGCGCGATCGAGACTGGTATTCTTCTTCATGGAAAAATAAGACATCCCCTGAAAATAAGACCTTTTGCTAATTTTGGAGTTTAAAAAAAATATAAGACAGTGTCTTATATTCGGGGAAACAGGGTAGTAGCTCATTTGTCAGAAGGTCCTGCCAGGATTGTTCTTCTGATCTTACATGCGGCGGCCCAGAACCTGACAGTGTTGTGGATGAAGGTGGGCCTTTCATCAGATAGCAGCCAGTGGGTGTATGTGCTGCTTGTCTGGCCAGGATACTTGCAGAGCAGCAGTGATATGAACTTGTTCTTGATCTATACCTATAAAATCAAGCATTAATTTAATTTAATTGTCACATTTATATACCGCTCACTCAGCCAAAGCCAACTCAGGGCGGTTCACAATAAAAATTAAAAAACACATGTTAAAAACAGTTAAAACTACCCACCCCCTAAAAACAAGGGGTGCAGGATCCAAAGGCACCATGGGGAAGAGTTCTTCTACACCAACCACCCAATGGAGGTTACCCTTCCACCTGCACCCCACACTTGACCCGCCAGCCAGGTTTTAAGTTCTTTTCTGAAAGGCAGCAATTCCATCCGGAGACGTAGCTCTGTTGGCAGGAGGTTCCAGAGGGCCAGTGCAGACACGGAGAAGGCTCTCCTCCTTGTGCCAGAGAGGCGAGCCCCTCTGGCTGATAGAACAATTAGAGAGCCCCTCCGGTCCGCTCTGGTTGGACGGACAGACGTCCTCAGGGCAATGCGGTCTCTTAGGTAACCCGGCCCACTACCATATAGGGCTTTAAAGGTCAAAACCAGCACCTTGAATTGCACCCGGAGACAAACTGGCAACCAGTGCAGCTCCCGAAGCAGTGGCAAAGCACGGGCATAACGCCCACACCCCATCACCACCCTGGCTGCCGCATTCTGGACCAGCTGTAGCCTCCGAATGGTCGTCAAGGGCAGCCCCATGTAGAGCGCATTGCAATAATCTAGTCTGGAGGTGACCAGAGCGTGAGTGACCATGAGCAAGGAGTCCCGGTCCAGGAGTGGGCGCAACTGGCGAATCACCCGAAGTTGGGCGAAAGCCCTCCTGGTCACAGCCGCCACCTGTTCTTCTAGCAGTAGCCGCGAATCCAGGAGGACCCCCAAGTTGCGCACCGGGTCTGTCTGGGGCAAAATAGCCCCATCCAGAACCAAAGATGGTAGCTCCCGGGTTAACGCAGGACCCCTTATCCATAGCCACTCAGTCTTGCTGGGATTCAGTTGTAGCCCGTTAGCCCCCATCCAGACCCCAACAGCTTCCAGGCACCTGGAAAGGACTTTGACGGCATCACTGGGGTCCCCATGGGCCGAGATGTACAACTGAGTGTCATCCGCGTACTGATGGTACCGCACCCCATGGGAACGAATGATCTCACCCAGCGGCTTCATGTAGATGTTAAATAGGAGAGGAGAGAGCACCGAGCCCTGAGGCACTCCATATTTTAGGGGCCTAGGACTCGACCTCTCACTCTCCAACCACACCGACTGGGTCCGACCCCTCAGAAATGAGGAAAACCAGGACCACACAGTGCCCTGGATTCCCAATCCTCGGAGCCGTTCCAGAAGGATACCGTGGTCAACGGTATCGAAAGCCGCTGAGAGGTCAAGAAGAGCAAGGACGGATGGGTGACCACCGTCCCGCTCCCGCCAGAGATCATCCATCAGTGCGACCAATGCCGTCTCGGTACCATATCCGGGCCTGAATCCTGACTGAAAGGGGTCCAGGTAATCCGCTTCATCCAGTACCCCCTGCAACCGACGCACCACTGCCTTCTCCAACACCTTCCCTAAAAAGGGGAGGTTGGAGACAGGCCTATAGTTGGTTAGGACAGCTGGGTCGAGGGAAGGTTTCTTCAGGAGGGGGCGCACCAAGGCATGTTTTAAAGGTGCAGGAAACACCCCCTCCCGCAATGATGCATTGATCATAGCCCCAACCCAGCCACCTGTCACCGCATTGGAGGCTTTCACCAACCAGGTGGGACAGGGGTCCAATGGGCAGGTAGTGGCGCGCACAGCTGCAAGGAGCCTGTCCACTTCATCAGGGGCAACTGGATCAAACTGGTCCCAGATGGTATGGCAAGACTGTGCTCCAGCTCCCTCCGGACTCTCCCCATCCACGCCAGGATTAAACCCCGAGCGAATCCGATCGATTTTCTCCACTAGATGGTCAGCAAAGTCCTCAGCCGACCCCTGCCAACCAGGCACCGGGGTCCCCCTACCAAGGAGAGACCTGGTAACCCGGAACAGGGTGGCTGGGCGATTATCAGCAGAGGCAATAAGGGTGGTGAAGTATTGCCGCCTCACCACCTCCATCGCCACTAGATAGGCCCTAATAGCGGCTCTAGCTAGTGTCCAATCGGAGTCTCTCTGGGTCTTCACCCAGCGGCGCTCTAGGCGTCTCTTTGCCCGTTTGAGCTCCCGCAGTTCATCTGTGAACCACGGAGATGACCTAGCTCCATGAGCTTTGAGAGGCTGTAGTGGTGCGATTTCATCCAAGGCCGCTGTTGTCATCCTGTTCCACAGGTCAACCAGCGCCTCGGGCGAATCGTGTTGCCGATCCAGAGGGAAATCCCCCAGTTCCCTCTGGAATCCATCAGGATCCATCAGTTGCCGGGGGCGGGCCATTCTAATAGGCCCTGCCTCCCTACGATGAAGCGTCGCACCCAGGAAGTCTAGAGCCACCAAATAATGATCTGACCATGGCACAGGTGTTATGTCTAATTTCCGTAGTCTCAGATCACTCTGCCACCGCTCCGACAAAAAGATTAAATCTGGTGTGTGGCCACTGCCCCTGGTCGGGCCCTGAATTACCTGAATCAGGTCCATAGCTGCCATGGAAGCCATGAACTCCTGAGCCACCTCGGAGCCAGTCCCCAGCGAAGGCAAATTGAAGTCCCCCAGAACCATCAGTCTAGGGAACTCCAACGCCAACGCTGAGATGGCCTCGAGGAGCTCAGGCAGGGAGTCCCTTACCCTGCAAGGGGGCAGGTACAGGAGTAAGACTCCCAACTGACCATTAGAGCCCAGACGCAGAAGCAGGGCCTCACAACCAGAATTTGTGGAGCGGTAGCCCTGGCGACTCCCAGTGACTCCCTGGCTATGATGGCAACGCCACCGCCCTTACCCTCATCCCTAGGCTGGTGCCAAATACTGAACCCAGCTGGACACATTTCTGACAGAGGAACCCCATCCTCTGGTCTCAGCCAGGTCTCAGTGATACATGCCAGGTCGGCCCGGTCCCCCATAATGGAATCTTGTATCAGGGGGGCCTTATTACATACCGACCTGGCATTCATCAGCAACAGCCTAAGGGCAGGGTCACCCTGGGTCAGCTGCTCAGGACCTAGAGGTGTAACCGGGGGGCTGGAACGAGGGACAGATACTAAGCATCTGCCCCGCATTCCCCGAGTGCGGCCCGCCCCTCGGTACCCGCTATATCGCCCCATGCCCATCACAACCTCTATATTGGCCTCCGGAGCCTCCCTGATTGCCTTGGACAGAATGCTGCCTCTCCTTCCTGGCTGGCCGGGCAGTCTCTCCCTCCCTCCCTCCCACCCTTTGGTGTATGGGACCAAAGACAACAGGACAACCGAAGGGTTGGTTTAACGCAGGTTTATTGCATAGTGTTCCGGTGAAGCATGAGGTAATGGCGGTGATACATCTCAATATATACAGTAGCCCTCTACATTTGAATCTTGTAGCACGGTAGCTCATTGGCTGCTACCGGCGTGGCCTCGCCCAGGCACGCCTCTTTTCCTGCTGCTGAATGCAGATCTTTCTTCTGCTGCTGAATGCGGGGAAGGTTTTCCCGCGGCTGTCCGTGATTGAGCAATGTGAACCATGTGAGACTGAACGCTCGCAGCTGCCCTCTATGGGCTGTCTGCTCGCGTTCCTTTACAGCTGAGATCGTTTGTATTTGGAGTGGTTACATTCTTGCCTTTACAGTACAATGAAGATGCACACATACATACATAACATCCCTCCCCCCTAGGATGGGACGAAGTCCCGCAACCATTGTGGCTTGCCGCACGTGCGCTTGGGGCGTGCCTGCGTCTGACCTAGTACTGGAGAGCCTGTGATCCCTGACTCCGCGGGTGCTTGTCCTGCAACGGGAAACGGGGATTCGTTAGTGGCTCTGTGGGGCGTCCGTGCCTGCCTTGCCCCCGGGGATGGGAATGGAATGAACAGTTGGGAGGTGAACCCCTGCCTGTTGCTCTCGGACCCCGGGGACCGTCCTATTGTGAACCCCGGAACCGATGAGGTCGCCCTTGTGGTTCTGCTACCTTCTGATCCCCGCTCGGGGGACCTTGAGACTGTGGTGGGCGGACTCGCTGCTGCCTCCCGTCTTGGGGGTGTCGGTCTCCGGGAAATTGGCGCTATATTGCATTCTAACTCACAGGGGCTACTGGGACTGGGAGTACCAGGGGCTGAACTGAAACCCCTCTTTTCGCTAGGACGGGTGGGGGACCACTCCGCTAACTCCCCCTGGTACTGTAAATCAACGTCTAAACTTCTATGGGCATCTGTGTTTCGGGGAAACTTCCAAGGGGTATGTGTGTGGTCGGGGCTCTTCCTTTCCGGCGCGGACTCCCGCAAAAGATCTCTGTGGATCGATTCCCTTTCCTCCCCCCTTGGTGGGGACCCATGTTCCCCTTTTCCTCCCCCTTGGGCTAAGCGGGTGGGGGAGTACCCTAACGCTGATTCGATGCTATTTTCGTCTCCGACCTGCTCTCCGGGGACCCTGCGCCTGAGTTGGTCCACGTGTCGCCTCCACAGGAAGCCTGTACTGGTCTCCACGCGGTATGAGACGGGGCCGGTTTGTGCTATTACGGTGCCCGGCACCCAGGCTGGCCCCGCGTTGGCGTAGTTCCTGCAGTGCACCGGGGCGCCTACGCTGAAACTCTTTGTGGGTTCCACCCCTATGTTCCACCCTTTGTCCTCTACTCTCGTGGGGTCTAGCTTTGAGATTCCCGTGGCCAGCTTCCTGCGCATCAACAGCTCTGCGGGGGAGTACCCTGACGCCAATGGGGAGACCCTGTACCTTAGCAGGAATTGGCACAATTTCAGGTCGAGGTCTCCGGGGCCCATGCGCAGCAGCGCGTCTTTCGTGGTGCGCACGAGGCGCTCTACTTGGCCGTTGGTGGCCGGGTGAAAGGGGGCGGAGGTGATGTGCCGAATGGCGTTGCGCTCCATGAACGCCCCAAACTCGGCGGACGTGAAACAGCTAGCGTTATCGCTGACGAGGGTGTCGGGTAAACCGAACGTGGAAAAGACCCTCCGTAACTGTTTAATTGTTGTGGCCGAGGAGGTGCTCGAGACTGGAATGACCTCCAACCACTTGGAGAACGCGTCCACTACAAGGAGGAAAAGCGTTCCCCTGAACGGGCCAGCAAAATCTACGTGTACCCGGGACCAGGGGTCCCTTGCTGCGTCCCACTCCCTATGTGGCGAGCGGGCCTCTTCTGGCCTGGAGCTTTGGCACGCTTCGCAAGTGCCGACCATGTGTTCGATGTCGGCGTCTAGCTGGGGCCACCAGAAGTAACTGCGGGCCAGTGCCTTAGAGCGGACGATCCCCGGGTGGCTGACGTGCAGCAGTTTAAGCACCCTCGGCCGGAGAGACGTGGGGATCACTACCCGCTGTCCCCACAAAAGGCAACCCCTCTCTAGGGACAACTCTAGTTTCTTTTTGAAAAATGTGTCGAATTCCGCTGCTGGGGAGGACACGGGCCACCCTTTCTGTACCCAGGAGCAAACTGTGGCCAGCGTTTTGTCCTTGCCGGTCACTTTAGTGATGTCGGCCGGTACTACTGGAGGGGAGTCTAGGACCTCTATCATTAAGACCTGGTGGTCCCTCTCTACCTCGCCCATGTGGCAGCAATCCCGGGGAATGGGGGACCTCGACAGGGCATCCGCATGGCTGATCTCCTTCCCGGGCCGGTATACCAACACGTGCTGATACGCGTTGAGAAAAATGGCCCACCTGAGCATTCTCGGGGACAGGATTTGGGGTGTGGGCTTATCTGCGGTGAAAATGCCTAGCAAGGGCTTATGGTCAGTCACTATGGTGAAGGGGCGGCCGTACACAAAATCATGAAATTTCTTAGTCCCCGCAATTATCGCTAGTGCTTCCCTGTCTGTCTGGGCATAGTTTCTCTCCGCTTGGGACAAGGACCTAGAGTAGAACGCTATCGGGGCCTCCCTCCCGTTCTCCAGTACGTGGCATAACACCGCCCCCGCCCCCACCGGGGATGCATCGCATATCAGGACCACTGGGCGTTTGGGATCGAAGTGGGTCAGTACCGCATCTGATGCCAGGAGTCGCTTCAGGTCATTGAAAGCCATCTCCTGGTCGTCGCCCCACTTCCATGCCTCGTCCTTTTTTAACAATTTGTGTAGCGGTTCCGCTACTGCCGCCTTCCGCGGAAGGAAGGAGTGGTAAAAGTTGAGCAGCCCCAGGAACGACTGCAATTCGGGCTTGGAGGTGGGGCGAGGGGCCTTCTTGATGGCGGCCACCTTGGATTGGGATGGCCTGATTCCCTCGGGAGTAACACGGAACCCTAGGAACTCAACCTCAGTTGCGAAGAAAACGCATTTGTCTTTTCGCAACCGCAACCCCGCCTTTTCGAATATTGCCAGGACCTTTCCCAACCTTGTTGCTAATTCGGCCCGGCTCCCCCCTGTAATCAATACGTCATCAAAGTAGGGTAACACCCCCTCTAACCCCTTCAGGAGGCGTTCCACGAGTGACTGGAAAATCCCGGGCGCCGAATTCACGCCGAATTGGAGGCGCGATACCTGGAACGCCCCTTTGTGGGTGACTATGATCTGTGCAGCAGCTGCGGCGGGGGTCACCGGGAGTTGCTGGTAGGCTTGGGCCAGGTCGAGTTTAGCGAAACACCTCCCCCCGTGTAACCTGGCCAACAAGTGGCTGACTACCGGCACCGGATACGCATTAGGGCGGATCGCCTTATTGATGGTGCACTTGTAATCAGCGCATATGCGGACCTCCCCGTTGGCCTTGAGCGCTGTTACAATTGGAGTTTCCCACTCCGCAGAATCAACAGGAACAAGAATCCCCTGGCCCACCAATTTGTCCAACTCCGCCTCTATTTTGTCCTTTAGTGCGAAAGGCACTCTGCGCGGTTTAAGTCTGATTGGACGTACTCCAGGGTCCAGGTCGAAAGTCACTGGGGGGCCCTTGAATTTTCCGAGCCCCTTTTTGAAAACCTCGGGGTGCGCGTCGCACACGCTCTGTATTGGATCAGTCCCGGTGGCGCGTGCTCCCACGGCGTGCACCCCCCCAATGAACAACCCCAGGGGCTGGAACCATTGAGTCCCGAGGAGGCTGCATTTTCCTCCCTTGAGGACAACTAGGGGAAGCGTTGCGGTGTGCTTTTTAAACTGGACCTGGAACTTCCCAACCCCCAACACTGGGATGCGGTTCCCTTGCACGTCCTTCAGTGTGGCCCTCAACGCTTTGAGCTTGGGCCGCACGCGGGGGGCGATTTTCATGAACTCTCCCTGGGAAATAATAGAGTATGACGAACCCGAGTCCACCTCCATTCTAACAGGGGCCCCTTGTATTACTACCTCAACGAAGTAACGGGGGTGCTCCGTGGAAACGCTGCAAACCGGAGCGTCGTCCTCGCTGTCGTCGGAGATGCGCCCTACGCCGTCCCGCGTCCTCGTGGTCCGGGTGCCGTCCTTTGGCCTCGTGGTGCGGTCCTGCCTCGCCGAGCGGTCTGGAGAACTCCTTGTGGCTTCGCGCCGTTTCCGGCAGACCTTGGCGATGTGCCCGCGCCGGCCGCAGTTGTGGCACTCGACCTTGCGGAATGGGCATTTGGCGCGGGCGTGGGCGGCGCCACAGCCGTCGCAGCGCCGGCCCTCTCTCTGGACCCTCCGGACGTCCTCGTCGTCGCCGCTCTCCGCAGACGAGTCCGAAGCTCGCCGGGCCGCACGCACCGAGCTCTCTGCCTTGGCGGGCTTCGGGCGCCAGTCCTGAAGCTCTTGCACCCCGGCAGTCGTGGCCTCCGCGGCCTGCGCCGTGTCGAGGACTTGTTGCCACGTGGGAGGCGGCTCCCTTTTCATCAGCGCGCGCTGAGTCTCTGTGTCCCTCAGACCGCAGAGCAGGCAGTCCCGGAGGGTGACTTCTGGGGTCTCCCACTTGCATGGGCCGGCGGCCAGCCGCAGGGCCGCGGCGAACTCAGCGACCGATTCCCCGGGCGCCTGGACTCGCCTCCAGAACGCGCTCCGAGCGGGGAACATCGCTATTGCTGGCCGGAGATGGGCGCGCAGCGCCGCCAGGAGCTCTGTGGCTTTGAGGTCGCCCACCTTCCTCGGCGCGATCAGGTCCACCAAGGTCCTCTTGGTCTCGTGTCCGAGCATGCGGACGAAAATGGCCCTCTTCTTGGCCTCATCTGAGACTTCGAGCTCCACCAGCGCTGCGTTGAAGTCTATCTCAAACAGCTCCAAGTCTCCCGGCTTCCTGATCTCGTAGCCGGCGCATGTCTTGGTCCCGTGGGCAGCCATATCCCACCTTCGTCGCCAATTTGGTGTATGGGACCAAAGACAACAGGACAACCGAAGGGTTGGTTTAACGCAGGTTTATTGCATAGTGTTCCGGTGAAGCATGAGGTAATGGCGGTGATACATCTCAATATATACAGTAGCCCTCTACATTTGAATCTTGTAGCACGGTAGCTCATTGGCTGCTACCGGCGTGGCCTCGCCCAGGCACGCCTCTTTTCCTGCTGCTGAATGCAGATCTTTCTTCTGCTGCTGAATGCGGGGAAGGTTTTCCCGCGGCTGTCCGTGATTGAGCAATGTGAACCATGTGAGACTGAACGCTCGCAGCTGCCCTCTATGGGCTGTCTGCTCGCGTTCCTTTACAGCTGAGATCGTTTGTATTTCGAGTGGTTACATTCTTGCCTTTACAGTACAATGAAGATGCACACATACATACATAACACACCCCCATATAAAACTGCCCCACCCACTCCCCCCACCACCCCCCGCAAGGCTCCGGCGGAGATGGAAGTGGTGGGGCATTCTTCCAAATCTACCTTGAGCCCTCAACTGGGGTGAGACATTCCACCCACAGTAGCGACGGCACTGGGCCGGCTTTTCAAAGCCATCTCGAATTGTCACCTTAATTTTATCCCCATGGACCTCCAAGCCAGCCCCAGACAGACTGCTGCTGCTATTCCCTGGCAGGCAAGTTAGTCCCTCAATCCTTCTAACTCTCCCTCCCTCCCTCCACCATCTCCTCCCCCCTTTTGGCCCATATCTCCCCCCATCGCCCCCAGTGGGCCGTAGAACTTTCAACTCCCCACCTCCTCCACTCAAGACATAGGGAGGAGGAGGGAGGGAGGGCTCAGGATGCCGGTGTTGGAGGCTGCCCTGATGCCTGCAGTTGTTCCAGCTGGCCTCCAGAGTCCCAGGCAATGGAGAAGCCCCTCCAGCATAGCCTCTCTTTAAACCCCTGCTCAAGGCCAAGTCATAGGGAGGAGGAGGAAGGGAGGGCTCAGGACGCCGGTGTTGGAGGCTGCCCTGATGCCTGCAGTTGTTCCAGCTGGCCTCCAGAGTCCCAGGCAATGGAGAAGCCCCTCCAGCATAGCCTCCCTTTAAACCCCTGCTCAAGGCCAAGGCATAGGGAGGAGGAGGGAGGGAGGGCTCAGGACGCCGGTGTTGGAGGCTGCCCTGATGCCTGCAGTTGTTCCAGCTGGCCTCCAGAGTCCCATTGGAACTTCACATAGGATCCTAAGCCAGGCCGTACTAGCCCGCACCGACCATTCGTGCACACGCCCGAACTGGGTCTGCAGGTCAACAAAGGATTGAGAAATGCGCCAGTGGGGCAAGAGCCCCACAAACGCGAAAAAAGGGAAACAGCTTCATTTCCCAACATTCCTTGTGCCGCCCCATGCCAGAGTCAATCAGGCTGAGAGGCACGAGCAAAAGGAACGTTCGGAAATGCGCCGTGGCCAATCAAAAGGAAACCGCAGGAACAAAATGACGCACAAGCTGAAAACGCAAATGCAAAACTACAAGCCCCAGCGTCCTGCGCGCCATGCGCGTGCAGAACACTGAGGAATCTGGCGAGCGAAAAATAAAAATAAAAAACACACTGGGAGCGCAAGTCCGCTGCAGCCGGACACAGCACCTCACAGGGGAAAAAAACAAAAACAGGGGGGTCACTGCCCCCCCCTTGAAAGTGAACCCATTCCCAGGTAAGCAAAGCCATCGGACGGCGCTCCATCCGCTGACTTTACTTACCGCAAAAGGGTTTTGCTTTCAGTGAGGCCAAGCTGCAGGAACCAAAGCCCCCCTCCCCAACGGCGCCTGAAGCTCCCGATCGGAGTTTCCCCTTTAATATCACTGGGTGGGGGGGTTGCGCTCCCCCTCTTTACTGGCTCCCCTGGGGTTGGGAGGGTTGGGGGGACAAAAGGGGTCTGTCTCCCCAACCCTCCTGTCCCCAGGGGACCCGGCAGAGAGGGGATTCCCGTCCACACACACGCACAAGCACATGCGCACACACACACACACACACACACACCATATTAAAGAGAAGAAACCAAGCCGTTGCTTCTCTTTAAAAACTGAGTTTTTTGAGGGGGAATCCTCCTCTCCGATGGCTCTCCTGGGTCCGGAAGGGTTGGGGAGACAGACCCCTTTTGTCCCCCCAACCCTCCCAAACCCAAGGAAGCCAGCGGAGAGGGGGATCACAACCCCACCCCCCACTGATATTAAAGGGGAAAACCCAATTGAGATTTCCCTTTTAATATCAGAGGGTGGGCTGGATTTGATCCCCTCTCCTGGGTCCCATGAGTCTGGAAGGTTTGGGGGGACAAAAGGGGTCTGTCCCCCCCAACCCTTCCAGAGCCAGGGGACATGGCAGAGAGGGGATCCCCCCGTAGGACACCCTGTTATTAAAGAGAAGAAACCAAGCGGTTACTTCTCTTTAAAAACGGAGTGTTTTGGGAGGAAACCCCCTCTCTGATGGCTCTCCAAGGCCGGCCTGCGGAAAGGAACCCACCCCCAATGCCACCTGAAGCGGTGTGGAGATTCCCGCGGTCCGGCCAGCAATGCCGCCCACTGAAAGGAACTCCCCCCCCAAAGCCACAACAACAAACAAAACTTTTAAAAATAAATAAATTATTTAAATAAAAATTCCTTAAAACAAAAAACACAAAAAAAATCAAAAACATCCAAAATTACACAAAAACAACCAAAAATAACACCAAAAAACAATACAAAGTAAACAAAAAAACCTTCCAACACCATTTAAAACATCACGGCAACGTCGGGCAACCTCTGCTAGTGTCTTTATAAAAAGGGCAGCTGCAGAGAAGGTGTTCTGTAGTTTCAATGTCTCCAGTGTCACAAGGGCATTGTCTCTCTGTCATTGGTGTCCTTTGAAACTTCCCTTTAAGAACTGCAGAATGGAGGGCCTGGCAGCGGGCTAATGTAAATGCCCTCCAATGACTTGGTCTCTCAAGTTGGAGCAGGTACGGGGCTGGGGCAACAATGTGTCTCCAAGACTTTGGATCCAGGAAGGTATGGGCCCTGGCTAGGTTCTTCTTGGCTTTTCCATGTCTAGTGTTCTCTGTTTAATGGCCTGTTTTGCCTGGTTGTGACTCATGGCCTGTATGAGAGGTTGGAGAGGCCAAGATACTGCAGTCTGGATTGGATTGTTTTCTTCCATGCTGACTGGAAGCTGTCCTGAAGAGTTAGAGGCACCAGGCCATTGGGAATAAACAGAATTTTGAGCCAAAGATTGAGAGTAGCTATCCACAATCTCACCTCAACCTTCATCATACCCGTCTCCAGGTGAAGGGTGGTGTTGGATACACAGCGAGGGGTCTGGAGTGCGGCACGCAAGAATTTAGATTGCACTCTTTCCATAAAAGCCAGGTTGTTAGGTGAGGGGCCTGATTGGACACCATAGAGTAGCAGCGACAGGATTTTGGTTTCAAATAGTTTGAGTGCATCCGGGATGTATTGATCTCCTTTTGTCCTCAGGAATTTTAGTATGGCAAAGGTGAATCTCTGGGCTGTAAGAACAGTGTGTGTGGAATGGGCGTTCCTTGAGCCTGAAGCTTGGAAGACTACTCCCAAGTATTTAAAACTGGTAACCTGTTCTATCTTGTGACCATTTATTCTCCAGGTATGTTTCTTAGGCCTTTTAGTAAAGGTTATCACTTTGACTTTCTGATAGTTGATCTCTAATTGGTTGCTGTTACAGTAGTGAGCCAGAGATGCCAGCGATCTTCTGAGGCCAATTGGGGTCCCAGAAAGAATTACGGCATCGTCAGCATACAGGAGTATGTGTATGGGTTTGTCAGCAAGCTTGGGGAGTGGGTGGAAGGCAGGGCTTCTTAAATGGTCAACCATGTTGTTGATGAAGAAGTTGACTAGAAGTGGGACCAGCAGACATCCTTGCTTGATGCCCTTCTGTGTAGGTACTGGTTCCGTGAGGTGACCCTGCTGGGAACATCTGACCTTGAGGTTTGTGTTGGTATGGAGAGTGTGAATCAGGTGGAGCAGCCTGCAATCAATGGAGTATTTTTCTAGATTCTCCCACAGCTTGATCCTGGAGATTGAGTTGAAGGCAGCCTTTAGGTAAATGAAAACAGCATACAGTAGAACCTCGCATAAAGTCCAAACTCCATTCCACAAGTTTGGACTTCATCCGATTTTAGACTTTATCCAAATCAAATGGGCAATTCATCGGATAACATCCAAAAAAATGGACTTTATCCGAGATTCCTATACCAAATACCTCGGATAACGTCAATTTTTAGTGGTTTTGGACTTTATGCGATGTATCACGTGTGCATGAAAACCGCGACTTTATCCGAATCGGACTTTATACGAATCGGACTTTATCTGAGGTACCACTGTACAGAGATACTGGGCTCTTGGAAGAGTACTTCTCAATGAGATCTTGGAAGACTAGGCAGTGGTCTATTGTGGACCTATTTTGCCTAAAGCCTGCTTGTTTCTCCACTATCAGGTTTTCCTCTTCCAACCAGATTTTGAATTTCTTGACCGGTGACTGGCGTAGAGTTTACTAATAATGTTGATTAGACTGATTGGCCTGTAGTTCCCATGGACATACTTGTTTCCTTTCTTGAATATGGGAGCAATGACTGCTGAACTCCAGTCTTTGGGAATTAATCCGTGCTGTCAATGTAGGTGAACTATAAGGCCAAAAGTGGGGACCACCACTCCTTGTTGTTTTTTAGCAGTTCTGGGGGGAATGAAGTCCTCCCATGGGGCCTTGCCTGAGTGGAGTTGGGTGATGAGCGAGTCAATTTCAGACTTTGATACTAGAGGCCAGTTGGGGAGGCTTTCTACATTGAAAGTTGGGGGATCTATTTCGGTGGCTATATCTTGGTACAGTAGCCTGTTGTAGTTCTTATATGCTTCTGGAGGGAATGTGGACACTTAACCTTGATGGGATTGAGTTGGTGGTGATATTGGTGATATGCCAGAACAGGACTAAATCTTCTGAACTGGCTGCCTGGACAAGCTAAAACCAGGCGGCCCTCATTGCCTCTTTTTTCTTGCAAGTTAATAAATATTTGTAGTCCTTTTTGAGATTCAGGAAGCAGTGGAGGGATTGTGTGGTGGAAGGGCCAATATTGTCTCTGTGTGAGAGATAAGCATTGGTAAGCTTTTTCTTGGCCTCCATGCATTCCTTGTCAAACCACGGCTTGGAGGGATGTGTGGTTGCCTTGATATGAGGGTTGATCTTGTGGCTTAGAAGTTGCTGGCATTCCTGGATTATGTTTTCATAGGTTGTCAGTAGGTCCTGGATGGTGTCGGCAGATAATAAGTCCTGTGGCCAGGTGGTGTGGCTGGCTGCCGTGGCTGGCTGGCGTAGGCGGCTGCTATGGCCGGCCAACTCTGAGTGGTTTACATCATTAAAATCAAGAAACAATACAAGAGGGAGAATTCCTTTACCTAAGACAGCAGCGAATCAATCTAATAATTAACTAAGCATAATACACTATATATTGTGCCACATCTTCCTGGCTTCATTTGTCAGCATCTGGAGCTGCATCATTTGAGAGGATCAGGTGATATAGGCAGACGTTCTTTGGGAGAGACATTCCAAGACCAAGACAAAGTAAGACCCTAAACCCAGTGGTGGGCATCAGCAGGTTCGCACCAGTACGTGCATACCGGTAGTAAAAATGGCTGCCTCCTGTCGCGCCGGTTAGCCTGGGGCGTGCATGCTTACATGCGCCGCCCCCTCATTCCATTCCAGGGCACAAGGCACCCTGGGAGTTGTAGTCTCCACTCTGTTTCCCAATTTTTTAGGCCCACGCCCCCCCCCCCCGGATGCGTGACCCTGAGAGTGACCAAACGGAACAGTCAAGGTCAGTGTGTGCCGACTTGCAAGGAGTTCAGTACAGGGGTGTGGGAGCCTATTTGAGACATACACACACCCCCCCCTCTTTTATATATATATACTAGCAGAGGTTGCCCGGCGTTGCTGGGCTGTTTTAAATTGTGTTGGAAGGTTAAATTGTGTTAATGTTTTTTAAAAATTGCTTAGTCTGTAATTTTAAATTTTAAAATGTTTATTTATGTAAACATTTTTTGGCTTGGCTGTTATTAACTGTGATCTGCTTTTTTGAGGATTAATAAAAGAACAAAGTATGATATAATTTTTTCAAATTGTTTTATGTAAGCGAATAATGTTTTAGTTTTTTGAATTTTTTGAATTAGTTGTACCATAGATAATAATTTTAATAATGTAAAAGTAAATGTTTTTTACATTCAATGTTTTTAAAATGTGTTTAGATGTTTTGGGTTTTAATTTGAGTTAAAACTCAGCTCAGAATTTCTAAAAGTTTCTATTGTATTTTATTGAGATATGTTTGTGATTTGTGTTAAAGTGTGTTTTAGTATAATTTTTTTGACTTGTTTTTATTGGTGTGACCTTTTGTGTAAAATTGTGAATTTGTGTTATGTTTTTGATTTGTTTTTACTGTTGTGGCCTTTTGTTTGGGGCTGTTTTGTGTTTTTGAATTGTTTTTACTATTGTGGCCAGCAGGTGGTGCTGGTAGGCGTTATTGTATTTTGACTATTTTTTCTCTCCTGGCCTCTGGGTGGAGCTTCTTCTGGTAAATAGTCTCTTTCTTTATTCATTTCTTTTCCGGTCCTCGTGGAGGTAGGACATATTTTGGTAAGTTTGCTTGTTTTCTTTCTTTTGTGTGTGTGTGTGTGTTTAGGGGTTTTGGAATTTTTTTGTCTGTTTGTTTTGTTTTTGATTGTGTTTTTGTTTACTTCGTATTGTTTTTTGGTGTTTTTGTTTTGTGTGTGTGTGTGTATTTTTGGATGTTTTTGACTGTGTTTTTAGTAATTTTTTAAAAATTATTTATTTATTTGGTGGTGGGGAGGGGGCGTAGTCATTGGGGGTTAGGAAGGGTGGGCTAGGTGGTGGTGGGGGCGCGGTCATTGGGGGTTAGGAAGGGTGGGCTAGGTGGTGGGAGGGGGCGTGGTCATTGGGGGTTAGGAAGAGTGGGCTAGGTGGTAGGGAGGGGCATGGTCGGTGGGGGTTAGGAAGGGTGGGCTAGGTGGTGTGGAGGGGGGCGTGGTTGGTGGGGGTTAGGAGGGTGGGCTAGGTGGTGGGGATGGGGGAGTGGGTCGGTGGGGGTTAGGAAGGGTGGGATAGGTGGTGTGGAGGGGGCGTGGTTGGTGGGGGTTAGGAAGGGTGGGATAGGTGGTGTGGAGGGGGCATGGTCGGTGGGGGTTAGGAAGGGTGGGCTAGGTGGTATGGAGGGGGCGTGGTCGTTGGGGGTTAGGAAGGGTGGGCTAGGTTGTGGGGAGGGGGCGTGGTCAGTGGGGAATAGGAAGCGTGGGCTAGGTGGTGGGGAGGGGGGCTTTATTGTGTTATGGTGCTTTGATTGTGTGGAGTCGTGAAAGTAGATCGGGGTTTCCCCTTTAATATCAGTAGGTGGGGGGTTGCAACCCCCCTCTCTGCTGGATCCCCTGGGTTGGGAGGTTTGGGGGGACAAAAGGGGTATGTCCCCCCAACCCTTCTGGACCCAGGAGACCAGGGAGAGTGGATCGATTCCCCCCCTTAAAATAACTCTGTTTTTAAAGAGAAGAAACTGCTTGGTTTCTTCTCATTAAAGACGGAGTTTTTTTAGGAGGGGGGGGGAATCAATCCACTCTCCCTGGTCTCCTGGGTCCAGAAGGGTTGGGGGGGCATACCTCTTTTGTCCCCACAAACCTCCCAACCCCAGGGGAGCCAGCAGAGAGGGGGATCGCAACCCCCCACCTACTGATATTAAAGGGGAAACTCCAGTCGGGATCTTCAGGCACCATGGGTGAGGGAATTTAGTGTTTGGGAATCAAGACAATGGAAACGGCTGTAAGCTAGCCTAACACATCTTTATTGCATAGAGTACAGTACGAACATGTGGTAATGGCGGACAAACAGCTCTTTTTATACGGTGGCTATCTAATTGAATCTGGCTCTTCGACAGGCATTGGCTGCTGTCCAAGTGATGTCATCCTTGGTCACGCCTTTCTTGTCCAGGTGAGGTGAGCGCGGGAATCTTTCCCACGTGGCTGAAGGCATTTGAGTAATTTGAGTAATGTGAACCATGTGAGCTGGGCGCTCGCTATTGCCCCCGGTGGCCACTAGCTCGCGTCCTCATACAGAAGGTTACAGTGTTACCTGTACCCATTCGTGTGGTTACAAATACATTCAACACACTACATTCAGTACACAACAGGGAAAGAAAGCCGGCTGGTGTTTGCTTGGCTGTGAGGCGGTTAGTTGTTTTTCTTTTTAATTTTTCGGGCACCGGTTTCCTCAGCATCCTGCGCGCTCATGTCGCGCAGGACGCTGGGGCTTGTAGTTATGGGTTTGTGATTTGTGGTTGTGGTGCGTTTTTTTTCCCTGCAGCTCGATTTTGATTGGCAGCGGTGCATTTCTCAATATTCTTTGTGGTCGCGCCTCTCAGCCTGATTGGCTTTGGTGCGGCGCGGCACAAAGAACATTGGGAAATGAAGTTGTTTCCCTTTTTCGCGTTTGTGGGGCTCTTGCCCCACTGGCACATTTCTCAATCTTGCGTTTCCTTGCGTACCCAGTTCGGGCATGTGCACGAATGGTGAGTGCGGGCTAGTAGGGCCTGGCTAAGGAGCCTATGCAAAGTTTCAACGATTAACCCTTGATTTTATAGGTTTTTATATATATATATATATATATATATATATATATATATATATATATATATATATATATATATATATATATATATATATATATATATATATATATATATATATATATATATATATATATATATATATATATATATATATGTATGTATGTGTGTGTGTGTGTGTGTGTGTGTGTGTGTGTGTGTGTGTGTGTGTGTGTATGTATGTGTGTATGTATATGTATGTATATATATATATTTGATAGATAGATAGATCTTTATTGTCATTGGGAACACTTAGAAGATCTAAGGAAGTCACTGTCTCCTCTTAAAACTACGCACAAGAAAAAGGTGTTAAGAAGGAAGCAGACTTTCTTTCCAAGAGCCTTTTTCCTCACATCACTTTGAGGTTATGGGGCAATGTGGATCATTAGGGACGTTCTTCAAGAGAGCACCCAAACAGCCCCAGATCTTGATTGAAATGAGCTGCAAGTCTCCATCCATCTCCTGTCTCTTCCTAGAATTTTACCCAGTATCCCCATGGCTCCATATTTTCAAGAGGAGCATTCCTCACTCTTGAAAACCAACATCTGAGGCAATCCATTCTGTCTACCTCAATTCCCCCACAATAAAATATAGATCTCCATAACAGGCCAATTGTAAGTTCGGTTTCACTTACCAGTGATAACTTTCGTTCTTCGAGTATATAGTTTGTGAATCCACACTCATGGGTTATGCGCCTGCGCAGAACGGCCGATCGGAGGCTTGAAAAGCTATTGGTCAAAAGTTTTGGCGGTAAGACCGCCCACCGTACCGCCCACCCTGAGGCGCCCGCGCGCCATTTTACCTCAGTTCCATACTTAAGCCAAGCACAGGATAAACCAACTGATCTCATCCGTGCAGCTCAAGAGGGGAGGCAGGGTGGGTAGTGTGTATTCACAAACTATATACTCGAAGAACGAAAGTTATCACTGGTAAGTGAAACCGAACTTTCTCCTTCGTATAGTTTGTGAATCCACACTCATGGGAGATTAGCAAGCTCACACTTACTTGGTCGGTGGGCAGTCGGATGAGATGATCCCACGATGAGCTGAAGATCCTCTAGGCGGACCCGTCAGGGGCGTTGAGTCCGGAGCCCTCTGGTGAGGACGACACGGCCAAGCCTGGCGTCCGCAGTGGCTCTGGTGTCCACCCTGTAGTGCTGGACAAATGTGGAAGGTCTGGACCAGGTGGCAGCCTTACATATGTCCTCAAGCGGTGTGCCCTCCAGAAAGGCAGTGGATGTGGCAACCGCCCTGGTGGAATGCGCCCTGACATGCGGTGGAGGTGGCAGTGAGGCTGACTCGTAGGCCAGGTAGATGGTAGAGGTGATCCATTTGGAGAACCTTTGAGCAGAGATGGGTTCACCCTTGGACTTTCCCCCATAAGCCACAAAGAGGCGTTGTGACTTCCTGAACTCTCTAGTCCTGCTGGTGTAAAACAATAAAGCTCGTTTCACATCCAGTGTGTGCCAAGTCCTTTCTTGGGCGTTAGTGGGGTTCTGGAAGAAGGTTGGCAAGGAGATAGTTTGTGCCATGTGAAACTTGGAGACCACCTTGGGTAGGAAGGTGATGTCTGCTTGGAGGACGACGCGGTCGTTGAAGAACTGGAGAAATGGTGCGTCTGCTCGCAGGGCAACCAGTTCACCAGCTCGACGTGCAGACGTGATAGCCACCAGGAATGCCGTCTTCCATGTGAGGAGACGAACATCGGCGGTAGCCATGGGCTCGAAGGGGGTCCTAGTGAGCGCGTTGAGGGCGGTGGACAGTGACCATTGAGCCGTCGGTGTCCGGGCCAGCGGAAAAGCGTTCCTTAGCCCCTTGAGGAAGCGCTTTACCGTTTGGTCGCGGAAGGCCCCAGAAGCGGGCGAGCCAGCAGGAGAGTGCGCTACTATTGCTGCGAGATGCACTCGGATGGAGGTGATGCTAAGGCCAGACTCCGCCAGCTGGAGGAGGTAGGTTAAAATGTCCTGCAGTCCCACCTGCAGGGGGGGGGCGTTTGCCGGGAGGCCAGGAACGCACAAAAACGCCTGTATTTGGAAGCTTGGACTTCCTTGTGGAAGGGCGCCGCGCTAATTCAAGGATCCTGGACAGCCTGGGGTTATCCTCCACGCGGTGAGGTGGAGGCTGGGCAGGTCCGAATGGTGTAGCTGACCATGCTCCATTTGGAGGAGCGTCGGTGACTCCGGCAGTGTGCGATACTGCGACGACTTGCGCAACAGTAGCGGAAACCAGGGTTGGCGCGGCCACGCTGGCGCCACCAGAATTGCATTGGTTCTGTGTTGGTGCATCCTGGTGAGTACCTTCTGGACCAGAGGAAACGGAGGAAAGGCATAGAGATAATCCTGATCCCACCGTTTCATGAAGGCATCGCCTTCGGAGTTCAGTCCGATGCCTGCTCTGGAGCAGTACCTGCTGAGCTTCCTGTTGGACTCCGATGCAAAGAGGTCGATGGTCGGCGTCCCCCAGGCCTCGCAAAGCGACTGGAACACTCCGTCGTCCAGCTCCCATTTGTGGGTCGTCGAAGTGAGACGGCTCAGGTGGTCTGCCAGGACATTCAGTGTGCCCTGAATGTGCACTCCAATTGGGAAAATGTGCCTCTCCAGGCACCATTCCCACAACTGCACTGCCAGGTACAGGAGGGTGGTGGACCGTGTTCCTCCCTGCTTGTTGAGGTACGCCAACAAGTATTGTCCGAGGCCACTTGAACCGCCTTGCCGGTGAGCAGAGTCTCGAAGGAACGCAGGGCCTTCCAAATGGCCAGCAGCTCCAAGTAATTTATGTGGTGCACCGTTTCGTGCGGTGTCCAGGTGTCGTTGACCGTGAGAGTCCCGCAAGCAGCGCCCCAGCCGAGGTTGCTCGCGTCGGTCAGTATCTGCGACGAGGGTTGCGGGGGGTAGAAACTCTTCCCCGTGGCCACGTTGAGTGGTGTGGACCACCACAGCAGTTGGTCCCTCAGTTCTGGAGATGGGGTCAACCGTTTGGACTGGCTCTCCCGAAGTGCGTCGAACTCGTGAAGGAGCCACGATTGCAGGGACCTGAATTTCAACTTGGCATGGGGAATCACTGCCGTCGTTGAGGCCATCAGGCCTAGAAGTCTCTGAGCCTTCTTCGCCCGGACGCACGGTTTGGTGCGCAGTTCGCTCACCCCCTGCGCAATGTCCTGTAAGCGTTTCTGGGGGGCGTAGGCTCTCGTAGCAAGCGAGTCGAGTGTACTCGACGCGTTGGGAGGGGATCAACTTCGATTTGGTGAAGTTGATCCTGAGGCCGAGACTCTCCATGAGGTGGACTGTGTATTGTGTGTCCCGAACGGCCGACGATTTGGTCGGGGAGACGATCAACCAGTCGTCGATGTACGGGAAGACCCTGATGCTCCGTTGGCGGAGGAACGCGGCCACCGGAGCCATGCATTTGGTGAAGACCCGCGGTGCCGTGGCCAGACCGAACGGTAGGCATCGGTACTGGTACACGGAATTGCCGATGCGGAAGCGGAGAAACCGTCTGTGTTCCTCGAGGATGGAGACGTGGAAGTAGGCATCCTTGAGGTCTATGACTGTGAACCAGTCCCCTTTGTTGATGAGGGGAAGGACGGTCTGTAGGGTCACCATCCGGAACTTCCTGGTGTGGATGCATTTGTTCAGGCGGCGCAGGTCCAGGATAGGGCGAAGGCCTCCGTCCTTCTTCTGGACCACGAAGTACCTCGAGTAGAAGCCGTTGTCCCAGTCGGACGGTGTTACCCGCTCGATGGCTCCCTTGGAGAGAAGGGTTGATATCTCTTCCTCCAAATGGGGGGACGAGGTGGTGAGACGATGTCTTCCTACCCGAGGCACCCGCACGAACTCGATGGCGTAGCCAGAGGACAAGATCTTTAAGACCCACTGGTCGTCCGTGATGCTCGACCATACCTGGAGGAAGTTCCGGAGGGGGAGGTACGGGATGTGGAGCGAGAGAGACTCGGCCGTCGCAGCTTCAAACGCGGGGCTTGGGCCTCGCGCCCGAACGTTTGTCCTGTCCGTAGGGCCGGTAGCGGGGCTTGTGCTGTCGCCGCTGTTTGTAGGAGCTGGATCTAGGCTGCTCCGTCGGTCCCTGCTGCTGTGGGTTGCCCTGGAACCGCCGTGTGAAGGGCTGGAACCTCGGCCTGGCGGGCGGAGCCGGCGTGGTGAGCCCCAGGAACTTTGCCGTGGAATTGGTCTGGCGCATCTCATTCAGGACCTTGTCGGTGTCCTGACCGAAGAGGCCCTGCCCATCGAAGGGAAACTCCTCGATGAGCTTCTTCATAGCGTCATCGAGGGAGGTGTCCCTGAGCCAAGCGTGGCGACGGAGGTAGATTGCGGAGGCCATGTCCTTCGCCGCATAGTCGTTGATATGCCGGGCAGTGCGCATCAACTGCTCGGCGACGAAGTCCCCCTCGGTGGCCAGAGCGTCAATGCGCTTTTGGGCGTCGGAGGGCAGTTTCGCTATCTCAACCTTCACCTGCTCCCAGAGGTGAGATTGATACAGGCCCATGGCGGCCGAGTAGTTGGCGGCACGGAAGAATAGGGAGCCGGTGGCGTAGAACTTACGCCCCACCGCGTCCAGTTTCTTTCCCTCCGGCGTCGACGGGACCGGGAACCCGCTGGTGGCCGTCCTGTGCTGGAAGGCCTTGACCACCAGGGAATTCGGCAGGGGGTGAGCCTGCAAGAACTCGACGTTCTCGTCCAGGACCCGGTACATGTTGTCGAGCCTGGACGAAACGGAGTGCGCCGCCAAAGGTTTCCTCCACGTCGCCCTCGCCGAAGTCATCATGGAGGGGAGCATGGTTATGTGGACCGGCCGCACAGCACGTCTGTCGAGCTTCGCGGTCATCTGATCCTCACCCTCCAACGGCGGCTGATCGACCTTCAGGTTGAGTGCGGTGCCCAGCCTTGTGAGCATGGCGGTCAGTGAGCGCTGGTCCTCACCACGCGGTGGGTCCACTGAGGCGATAGCCTGCTCCGGCGTGCGCTCGGCGTCGACGTCTCCCTCGTCCTCCTCCGACGACGAGCTGGAGTCATCGGAGGACGAGGGAGGCAGCCTTTCATCCACGTCGGGACCGCGCCAGTACGGCCTGGGCGGGCCCGCGGGATGGGAGTCCACCGCATCGACGTCCGGACCACACCATGACGGGTTGGGTGGGCCGGCGGAGCGGGCACTCGACCCACGTGAGGTCGGTGGGGCCACGGCAGGGCCGGGATGCCCGGGGCTTGCGGTGGTCGGGACCGGAGCCGCAGAGGCCGCAGGCATGGAGGCCTGGAACTTGGTCGCAAACGACGCCATGACCTGGAACATTTCTCGGACGAGGGCCATCTGAGATCCGTCCGAGTCCGCTGATGGTGGAGCCCCGGCAGCCGGCGGGATGGTGGCCCACGAAACGGTGGGTGTCGAAACGGTGGCCGGTGTCGGCGTCGGCGAAACGGTCGTCGGAACGTTGACGACCGCGTCGTCTGTCGGCGTCCTGGGCCTTGGGGAGACGGAGGCCTGCCTCGGCGAGGAGTTTCTTCCCCGAGGAGGAGAGGGAAGCACCTGAAGTGGGCGAGCTGGAGCCCCAGCCCTGCATCCTTTATCAGGTGACCCGGAAGACGACCGTCCTCCCCAGATGGAGGATCCCGGAGAAGGACATCGGGCAGTCGAGAACGGCGGCGAGGGCCCGGGAGAGGCGGGTGTGCGTGGGGTGGGAGGAAGCGACCGTCTCTTCTCCGACCCATGCTTGCGCTTCTTCTCACCGTTCTTGTCCTTCTTTTTCTTCTTCCTCATCGGAAGCATGGAGGAAGAGGCCGGCGGCGGCTGGGCGGCAGCGGCGGATGTGGAAGCGGACGCGGCGGGAGCCAGAGCGAGCTCCATCAGATGAGCCTTGAGGCGATTGCTTCAGTTCTGCACCGCGAGGCGCGTAAACTTTTTGCAATGCGGGCAAGACTGGCTCTGATGCGACTCTCCCAAACAAAAAAGGCACAGGCTGTGTCCGTCGGAAGCCGGGAACTTCTTAAGGCAAGCCGTGCACTGTTTAAACGCTGCAGCCATCAACCGCGGAAAAATTCTTCCAGTGGAAGTTTCTGGATGTAAGTACCCCGAAGGGCGGACCAGCCGCCACCCCCTTGAGGGGGGAGACGGTGATCGATGCGAAAAAATTGGCTACTGAATCCACTCGAGAGAAGAGACAGAGCCGGGGTGGCGATCCTGCCCGGAGGACAAGATCACCGAGAAAAATTGTAGAAATTTGCCAAAAGACTTTCCCTCAGAAGGGCGAAAAAATTGAGGAAGCTCTCAACGATCGTCCTGCTGCTACGGCGGAAAGAAGAGAACTGAGGTAAAATGGCGCGCGGGCGCCTCAGGGTGGGCGGTACGGTGGGCGGTCTTACCGCCAAAACTTTTGACCAATAGCTTTTCAAGCCTCCGATCGGCCGTTCTGCGCAGGCGCATAACCCATGAGTGTGGATTCACAAACTATACGAAGGAGAACTATAATGATATACACAAAGCACCTTCCACACTTGCCATGTATTATGGGGTCACTATGTACTATTATTTTCAAGGTGCACTGTGTGTTAATAGAGCAATTTTCTAGATAAATGTCCTGTGTCACTGAATAGTACTGTTTAATATCAGAAATTTTTTCATTTTTAATAAACATTAACATCCAGTCTCTTTAATCATGGATGTGAGGGAAGCAGGAACTATGATCTCCTGGTGTGTGTGTGTGTGTGTGGGACTCCTAGTGACAGCTACACAAGATAACCTGATCAGAAATCAGATGTTCCTTTTTTTTGCACTGAAACTTCCAGAATGCAAGCTTCACCGAATGCCCATCCTGCCCAATGTACTCCGGAAATGACAAATTGTAACTCTTCCCATCTTTTGCCATGCTGTGAGTATAAAGAAGGACTGATGCAAGAAAGGGCCAGGTAATACATTCAGCCCCCTTCCTCCCCCATCAGTGTAAAAGCAGGTGGACAAAGATCTGAGGTTTAGAGGAGACGGGCAGAAATCAAGAGACAAAAGCCAGGGAAAGGAGCCGGAAGTGACAGTGGAAACTGGCCACTGGGAGAAGAAGCAAGTGACAAGTTGCTCTGATGAGAGCAGGGGTTCCCAACCTAAGACCCACAGGCCATACCCTGCCCCTGGTGCCATTTCATGTGGCCCTCACCCTTCCAAGGGCATTTGAGAAGCAAAATGGCCTCCTCTTTGAAGCTGTCAGGACAAAATGGCTGCCCCCATCATGCAGGCAGGGTGAAATGGCCCTCTGGCCCTCCAAGTTGACTGAGAGAGCATGGCCCGGGCCCTGGCTTGAAAAGGTTGGGAACCCCTGGATGAGAGGAACCAAGCTCAGAGTTGGTTCCCCGCCACTTGGAGTTAGTCATTCTGCTAAGGTCAAGTTATTTGTCCCACAGACAGTGCGCTAGGTTGATGCTTGCCAGTCTGAGTCTGCTTTCCAAAATAAAGCAGCTGTTGCCAGAGAGAGTCACATGGAAGATGGAAAGTGGGGGGAGGGGGATTTCTTCTGCTTGTTTCTGAAATCTGACTATGTGTGTTTGTGTGTAATGGTGTGTGTATTCTTTACATGTCTGTCAAAGGAGGTGGATTGTGATCCTCAAAACCTCACACTGAAATAGGACAAATAGGACAGTTAAGCTGCTACAATCTCCTGCCTCCTCCACACACACACACACACACACCAATACTCCCATATGCATTTGCTTATTGATGTGACAGAGTGACTGCCACTGAGTTTGCAACTTTGGCGGGACTTGCTTCCTCTGTTGTGTTAATCCACCTGCCTTTGGGAAATATAGCAGCATCTAGGTCAGACAATGTGGTGTGCGATTAATTATGCACCGGTCAAGTCTATTCCAATTTGTGCTGACCTTTGCCTGCCAGGTTTTCCTCACTTGTCTAAAGTACTCAGAAGTGGAGCACCATTCCCTTCTTCTTTTATGGCCGCCCTGGGAATTTGCAGCTTGCCAAAAGCTACACAACCTGACTCTTCTCCAAGGAGGCACAGTGGGAAGCTGAACTCCCAGGCCAGCCCCAAAACCTGCCTCCACTGCCAGGTAATCTGACTTGCTGAGCTATCCAAGCAGACATACTGTACACAGTCAAGTAATCAAAGCCTCCCTGTACACGTGTAGAAACAGAAACTGACATAAAGAATTTGAAGAGGTAATTAATCATTCCTGTACTCTCAGAAGGAAACAAAATGAATACTTTTGCCTCAATGTTTAACTCAGGGGTTCTCAACCTACAGCACGGGACCATATGCGGCCCACATCACCATTTCATGTGGCCCCCAACAGTCTTCGCCACACCAGGAAGTGCCATGTGTGGCAGGCAGGGCAGAATGGCTGTCCGGCCCCTGAAGCTTGAAAAGCGTGACCCGGCCCTTGGCTTGAAAAGGTTGAGAACCCCTGGTTTAATTGAATCTCAACTATTTTAGGACAGATAACTTCCTGATGAAATCTGTCATAGTGGAAAATTAGAAGAAACCAATCTACAGAAACACAGAAGACACACAGAGAAAATACCATAATAAGGTAGGCCAGTGATGGCAAACCTTGGCACTCCAGCTGCTCTTGAACTTCAATTCCCAGAAGCCCTGATCAGCAGGAGTGCTGACTTGGGCATCTGGGAATTGAAGTCTGAGAACACCTGGAGCGCCAAGGTTCGCCATCACTGCCATAAGGTATGACATTAATGAAAGTCCAATTTCAGAATGCATAGGATAGCTTTTTAAATATGGTTGCATAAAGCACCATAAAATAAAGAATTAAAACTGATATTCTCCAAGGAGTAGAGCAGCCTATTGTGATGAACTATCTTTACTGTAATGAAAAGTATTTGAAGGCAACTTGAACTTCAATTCCCAGAAGCCCTGATCAGCAGGAGTGATGACTTGGGCTTCTGGGAATTGAAGTCCAAGAACATCTGGAGTGCCAAGGTTGGCCATCACTGATGTAGGCTGAGAGTTTGGATGATCCAAGAAAGTGAGTGAATAAAAGGCAGAAACATCAGCAAAAAGATTCAGGACCTTTTTTTTACAACATCTGTGTATTCCACCACAGAGGACAATGAACTAACCCTGATATCATTTCCCACGTTGGCCTACAAAGCAGCGTCCACTATACATTGTCTAGGCTTTAACATGTAAGACAGAATCCTGATATTTTTGATGTTCTGGCTCACACAGAATGCTTCTATGAATACAACATGGTCCTTGCTTCAAATACAGATAAAACTCGGAAAATTAGAATATTGTGCAAATGTTCATTCAGTTCAGTAATGCAACTTAAAAGATGAAACAAATATATGAGATAGACTGCAAAGCGAGATAGTTCAAGCTTTACTTTGTTATAATATTGTTGTTTATGGCTTACAGTTTATGAAAACCCCAACACCCCCCCCCCCAATTTCATGTACTCCATAATCATCACATAATCTCACGTACGCTTTACATCATGATCATCACAATTATAATGAATTAAGGCATGACATATCTCGCTTTGCAGGTAGTGAGTCTATCTCATATATTTGTTTCACCTTTTAAGTGAAATGAATTAACATTTGCACAATATTCTAATTTTCCGAGTTTCACCTGTATGTTTTCATATGTGGAAAGCAATAATAGAAGGGGCAGAGCTAAGGTGCTGCCTCATCACATGTGGAGAACATGTTGTTGTTGTTCAGTTGCACAGTCGATTACGACCCTTTGCGACCTTATGGACCATTGTCCTCCAGGCGCCTCTGTCCTCCACCATCCTCCTCAGTTCTGTGCCCATTATGTCTACAATACCATCTAGCCATCTCATCTTTGGACGCCCCCTTCTTCTCTTGCCCTCTAACTTTCCCAGCATCAAAGCCTTCTCAAGTGAGTCCTCCCTTCTCATTTGATGTCCAAAGTACTTCAGCTTCATCTTTACTATTTGACCTTCCAATGAGCAGTCAGGGTTGATTTCTTCTAAGATTGACCTATTTGTTCTCCTCGCTGTCCAGGAGACTCTCAAAACTCTCCTCCAACACCACATTTCAAAGGCATCTATTTTTCTGCATTCAGCTTTCCTAATGGTCCAGCTCTCACAACCATACATTACCACTGGGAATACCATTGCTTTGACTGTGCGAATTTTTGTTTTCAAGGTGATGTCTCTGCTTTTCACTATGTTCCCCAGGTTTCTCATAGCTTGTCTCCCGAGAATCAGTTGCCTTTTTATTTCATGGCTGCAATCCCCATCTGCAGTGATCTTTAATCCTAAGAATGTAAAATCTGTCACTGCTTCTGCTTCTTCCCCATCTATTTCCCAGGAACTGATTGGGCCTGTTGCCATTATCTTGGTTTTCTTAATATTGAGTCTCAAGCCAGCTTTTGCACTCTCCTCCTTCAATCCAATCAAGAGGTTCTTTAGGTCTTCCTCACTTTCTGCCATTAGGGTGGTATCGTCTGCATATCTCAGATTGTTGACATTTCTCCCAGCAATTTTGATTCCATATTGTGATTCCTCCATCCCTGCATTGCGCATTGTGTGCTCTGTGTATAGATTGAATAAGCAGGGTGATAAAATGCAGCCTTGTCTTACTCCTTTTCCTATTCCAAATCATTCTGTCATTCCGTGCTCTGTCCTAACTGTTGCTTCTTGATTCATGTACAGATTTCTCATGAGGCATATGAGGTGTTCTGGTATTCCCATCTCTTTAATTACTTGCCACATCTTGTTGTGGTCCACACAGTCAAATGCCTTGGTGTAGTCAATAAAACAAAAGTAAACTTGTTTCTGGTATTCCTTTGTTTTCTCCATGATCCAGCTTATGTTGGCAATGTGGTCTCTAGTCCCCCTGCCTCTTTTGAAACCAGCCTGCACCTCTGGTAATTCTCTCTCCACATGCTGCTGACGTCTATCCTGTATTATCTTGAGCATCACCTTGCTGGCATGTGGGATGAGCGCAATTGTCCGATAATTTGAACATTCTTTGGCATTGCCTTTTTTTGGGTTTGGAACGTATACTGATCTTTTCCAATCCTGTGGCCACTGTTTTGTTTTCTAAATCTGCTGGCATATTGAATGCAGTAATTTGACTCCATCATCTTTTAGCACTTTGAAAAACTCAACTGGGATACCATCATCTCCACTTGCTTTGTTGTTTGCAGTGCTCTTTAGGGCCTTTCTGATGTCACTCTCCAGGATGTCTGGCTCAACTTCAATTTCCTCATCATTGTTATTATCAGGAGTGTTGAGGTCCTTTTTGTGGAGTTCCTCTGTGTACTCTTTCCATCTTTTCTTAATCTCTTCTGCATCAGCTAACTCCTTTCTGTCTTTGTCCCTTATCATGGTCATTTTTGCTTTAAATATTCCCTTGATTTCCCCAATTTTTTGAAAAGATCTCTAGTCCTGCCTCTTTTGTTGTTTTCCTCAAATTCTATGCACTGTTCTTTTAGGTATTTTTCCTTATCTCTTCTTGCTTTTCTTTGAAATTCTGTGTTCAAGTGATTGTAATTTTTTTTCTCCTTTGACTTTTGTGTTCCTTCTTTCCTCTGCTATTTTAAGAGCTTCATCAGACAACCACTTTGCTTTCTTAGTCTTCTTTTCTTTTGGTATGGTTTTCTTTGCTGCTTCCTGCATGATGTCCCGCATCTCTTTGCAAATGTCTCACTCTGTTTGCAGTACAGCGGCAATTTAGAGATCTGGTTACAGAACCAGAGGATGAGAGTTTCTTTCTCCCGTTTGTCTCCCAGGAGAAGAACCAGCCTATGTAACCATGGGCAAGCTGTACAGTCCCAGAGCACTCCCCCACCCCACCCTGAAGAAGGGAATAGTAAACTACTCCTGAATGCTCTATATTTAGAAAACACTTGAGAGATGACTTGATGGCACATTATTATTATGGCACAACATGTATCAGTGATGTAAAGGGAGGAAAATCTTATCAAAAATCCGCCTCATTCAGTCAAATTAGGGGATTGAGAGTTTATGATTTCAAACCTTCTGGTAACTGGTTAGGACCTGGTTTGAAGATCTGACACTAGGGGCATAAGCAACATGTAAAATGGAGCAGAAATATTGGTATAAACAAGTTTTGAGGTGCAAGTTACGGACTTCAAGTATGCTGCAAATCAGGGGTTCCCAACCTACAGCCTGTGACACCACCACTGCCGCACCAGAAGTGGTTGCATTTGCAGCTGTAATAAATGTGTTTTTACACATTTATGACAGCCGTAAATGCACCCACTGCTGTCATAAAAGCATTTACGATAGCCTCAGACACATTTTACAGCAGTGTTTAAGCTGGGGGAAACCACGTGACTGGCCCACTCAGCTGTCCGTGGGACGTGGTCCAGCCTGCAGAGTAAAAAGGTTGGGAACTCCTGCTGTAAGTTAAAATGATGGTGCTGATTTTTTGAATTTTGTTAGCTTAGCCTTAATTGAAAATAAAATGTTGACAGTAAGATGAAACTGTTGGCTCTTATGCACTTAAAATACACTTTGGCAACTGGCCTAGGGCAGGAGAAAATGTCCCGGCTGGATTGTTTTCATTTTCTGCCCGTTGGCAACATATTCTACCTCTCACCCTTACCTTCTCCCATCCTACTCATCAGCCTCTGATTCACTTTCCAAAGGATCATCAGTGCTCTTTAGTAGACCAATCATCATCAGCAGATCAAGGTCATTACAGTCTGGAATTCCAGACCCTAGCAGGGTCTCTTCTCCATCAATTCTTGTACCAGCATTATGTGTCTTTTCTCCCTAGTGGTTTCCTCCCCCGTGCCCAAGCAGCAGTTCCAGGAGAAAAATGTTCCTGAAAAGTATCTCTTGCCTGTTCATCCTCCTGCAGATCAGGGAGCATTCCTCCAGGCTCCCAGGAGCTACATCTCTTCCATAGTCCTCCAAGGGCAAGCTAGTGCCAAATAGCCGAGCATGTAGATTCCTCTGGAACAATGCCAAAGGGACAGCAGACAGCTTCTGCAAAGGCCTGTTTTATAAGGCTATAAATGGGCATGTGGAGTCACTGCATTTCTTCTGAATTTGCAAGGGCAACATGTGATAGAACTGGAGTCTCAGAGTGGGAGTGATTGAGTTTAAGACAGCAGTTTTATCAAGACTCACTTAAGTTAGCCTCGGCAGGTCTCACTGTGTCTTGCTGGGGTAGCCAAATGAATCCAAGCAGTAGCCTTTATTTTAAATACATAGTGCCATATATAAAAGAGAATATATTTAAAATAAAGGCTAGTGCTTGGATTCATTTGGCTACCCCAGCAAGACACAGCAAGGGCCACTTTTCATTATATGATGCATCCACCTGCATTTTCCAAAACAATGTCTACGTTATACAGTCCCCCTCTGTTCAGCACTGGTTAGACCACATCTAGAGTATTGTGTCCAATTCTGGCAATGCACTTCAAGAAAGATGCAAACAAATTAGAGTAGATACAGAGAAGGGCAACAAGGATGATCAGAGGACTGGAAACCTAGCCATATGAGGAAAAACTGAAAGAACTGGGCATGTTTAGCCTTGAGAAAAGGAGACCAAAGGGGGGATATGAAAGCACTCTTCAAATACATGAAAAACAATCATAAAGAGGAAGGACAGGATCTGTTCTCCATCATCCCAGATTGCAGGCTGCGTAACAGCTGGCTCAAACTAATGGAAGCCAAATATAGGCTGAATATTAGGGGGAAACTTCTTAACTGTTAGAGCAATACAACAGTGGAACCAAATGCCTCGAGAGATGGTGAGCACTCCAACACTGGAGGCATTCAAGAGAGAATTGGACTCTTCAAATCTGTCAGATTTGCTTTGATTTGGATTCTTGCATTGAGAAGGAGATTGTACTTGATGGACTAAAAAGCCCCTTCCAACCCAGTGATTCTATGATTCTGTGACCAAAGGCAGGAGGTTGCCAGCTTCTGATGCAGCTCCTTTAGTTGTCAGCAGCAGTTAACAGGTGCTCATGTTGAACTTGAAGGAGCTTCACCTACTGATATCTGCTGAGGAAGCCTTTTGACAGAACTGGAGATCACCAGGCAGAGTTTTCCCCTTCCTTCCCTTCCCTTCCCTTCCCTCCACCCCACCCCCAACAGTTACCAATCCACTAATGGAACCACATCTCCTAACTAAGGCTAAAACAAATATTCAGATATTTTTTTGACTGCAGCAAAAAAGAATATATGTACTGACAGTGAAACACTATGTAAAAAAAACTTATCAACTGCTATGAGGCCTCTCACTGCAAAAGAGCAGGAAAAACCAGGTCTTTTTTTTCTCAGCAGACTCATTAGTAAAACATGTTTTATTTTGCACAATGCAGTGGTTTTTATTCAAGAGGCAATGAGCATTGTGGAGGGGAAGGGGATGATCAGAAAAGTTTTTTTTTAAAAGTAGCAAACTATTTTTAAAAATGCATTAAAATTATCCTATTTGCACACACTACAAAGAAGACTTGTACATATGAGAATGAAATAAGTGAAGCTATCCTGACCCTGATTACAATCCTGGAATCCGGTGGTAATTACTCTTAAGCAGGTGTGCCCAAACTACAGCCTGTGGGCTGGATCTGGCCCCTGATGCCAATTCATCCGGCCCCTGAAGCCATTGTTGCTCCCGGAAGTGGATGAATTGGCTTCGGGGGCTGGATTTGGCCCATGGGCCATAGTGACTGGCCCCCTGAACCATGTGACCGGCCCACGGCCCGAAAAGTTTGGGCACCACTGCTCTTAAGAGCCCTCATGGCACAGCAGTGAAGTTTCAGCATTGTACGGTAACTAAATCTCTGCTCGAGATCTGAGTTTGATTCCGATGGTATTCAAGACTGACACAACCTTTCGAGCTTGGTAAAATTGAATACCCAGCATGTTGGAACAAAATGCTAATTACCTTGTGAACCTCCCAGAGAGGGCCATAAGCGATTTAGGGTATATAAGTGTAATTGCTAATTCTTCTTTGGAAACAGTTTAGATTAATAATAATTAAAAAGCAAAAATGAATAAAATTACACAACAAATTGAAAGTATGTGGCAAAATTGACTTTCAAAGGATCATAACAGGAAAGAATGTCTTGATCATCATGCGCTATGGCATGTGATAGATGTGTAATTGCTATTGCTACCCTTGAGTAAGACTGCAAGCCTCCTTCTCTGCTTCAAGACACTCTGTTTTCTGATCTGCATTTAAAAATGCAAAGACATTAGCCGTTGATAACACGTCCTATATTTTGATGATTCTGCCAATTGACAGGTAATTGAGAAAGAGATTTGTTATTGTGTATGTGCTTGTTTTCAGCACATGGATGTCTCCTCAGTTGTGTGTTTATGTTTTAAATTGTTTTTGATCTAATTATGCTTTAATTGTCTGTTTGCTTTTACTGTGTTTTGTTCAAACTTCTTGCAAGCTACCTCAAGTCCCATGTTGTGGGACAGATGAGGACGTCAATCCCATTTATTTAACTACAAAAGGGTAGAAGTTTGACTTAACCAAAGTTCAGCTGGTGCTTCAAAGAGAACGTAGAATGGCCAAAAGCTTCCTGCTTTAATTACAAAGCTCCCTTCAAGGCAATATGCTAGTGAGTTTCATATACTGTACTATAAAAGCAAATGAACAAACAGGGGAGAGCTGACCCTTTCATGTCCTGTTCCCAGGCTTTTCGGAAGCATCCATCTGGTCACTGCAGGGAAAAAGGATGTTAAACTAGATCCATGAAGGCAAACCTTGGCACTCCAGGTGTTCTTGGACTTCAAATCCCAGACGCCCAAGTCAGCACTCCTGCTGATCAGGGCTTCTGGGAATTGAAGTTCAAGAACAGCTGGAGTGCCAAGGTTCTCCATCACTGAACTAGACTGACCTCTGGTTTGGTCCAGCAAGAATCCACCATAAGTCCGAATCCCCTGGCCTATAGACCAGCCCACAAAAAGAACTTCTTCAAGTTCAGATAGGGATCTATACAAAATGACGAGTAGAGGGGGGGGATTCTAATTCCCATTTACTCAAAGAATAAAAGGCAGGCAATGCAAGCCAAGTGTTCCTCAGTCCCAGATCTAGAGTTAATCAGAGGAAAACTATTCTTGGTTGGAGCTGAAACATCCATTAGTATTGGAGAGACACATGTTTCAGAGAGCCTTTTGTACTTCAGAAACCAGCCTGCAAAACAAATACAGGAGAAAGGTGATATCTTTATTGGATCACTATAAAAAAATTCAAATGTTTCATGAGCTTTCGTGATTCAAGACCACTTCTTCAGGCATGCATCAATTTCTTGTAGATAGGGTAGGAAAATTATCAATGAAAGTCCCAAAAGCTCATGGCAAGGTGTTGTGCCAGGCTCTGTGTCTTAGAGGTGATTATGAAAAACAACAGGCTGTATCTGATATTCTTCCCCATTCAACAAACACAGGAAACCAGGTTCTGTATATTCCCTGCAAAAGAATCCCATGCTCAAAAAACAAAATAACCTAACTTTGTGATGGCAAACCTTGGCACTCTAAGTGTTCTTGGACATCAATTCCCAGAAGTCCGAGTCTCTGTGAATCTTCACAAATGGGTTTCCTGCGCATATGCGCAGTAAACCCATTCATGTGGATTCACAGAGACTTGGACTTTTGGGACTTGAAGTTCAAGACCACCTGGAGTGCCAAGGTTCACCATCACAGACCTAACCTGTAAATTACACAAGGGGAAAAAATTCCTGCTATGCACTCAGTCTGAACATTCCCTCTTCTAATGGGTTAACTATAACAGCTGTTTATGTCCTCAGCCCCCACTCCAGTGATGTTTAGCGATGCCAGTTACATGTGAAACTAAACAGTATTTTTTTTATTAAAAAAATGCCGCAGCAGAAGTGATGGATTTGGGAGGGGGATAGCCAATGTGAGAAATATCTAAGCAAATGGTTTACACAGCCAAGAGGGAGCGGAAACTTGAACTATTCCAGGCATTACAGTGGATCTGAATGGAATGAAACTTGAAGGGGAAACAGAGAAATGTCAACCTGACCTCCATATCCCAAGGAAAAGCGGGGTGGGGGTGGGGGGTGGGGAATGCTCCCTGGCAAGGAAAGGGTTGGCAAATTGCAGGCTTTTGTTTGTTTATAAATGAATCCATTCCAAAATTATCCCCCGTGAAGAAGATTGATTGAATTGGGAGAGAAGTGCAAAATAATTGCTGACCTACAGTCTAACCTACATCACAGGATTGCTATGATAGTAAAACAGGGCATCTTTATTTTTTCCCCATGGATGTCCTTAGGGAAAATGGCTCGCCATTGGCCCGGGATGGGAGTCAGCTGTGGCCACCGGCCCCACCTCCCTCCGGCCCTGCCTGACCGCATCTCCGAGGAGCCTCACCACACCTTTCCTGGAGCATGGGCTCCCTTAGGGGGCGTGAGACCCGGGCTCTGAGGACTTTGTCTTGGACATTTGTCTGCGGAGAGGCCACTGTGTTTGGCGGTTTGGATTTTCTGTATCGCTGAGTATATTGCGTACTATGGTGAGATTGTATTTTGTATTTATAGGATTGTATTTTTGCTTGTGCTCTTCTTGCATTGTGTATTTTTATATACTGTATTGTATAATGTGAATTGTGATGATTTTTTTTTGTAACTGTGTCTGGTTATATTGTATTTTGAATTATTGTATCTTTATACTGTACTGATGTTGTTATATTGTATTGCATTGATATGTTGTTGCCGCCTTGAGTCGGCCTTGGCCGAGAAAAGCGGGTATAAATTAAAATTGTATTGTATTAACCCAGTGATGGTGAACTTATGGCACATGTGCCAGAGGTGGCACTCGGAGCCCTCTCTGTGGGCATCCCGTGCATTCACCCCAGCACAGAGTTCGCCCTGCACCTCTACCCAGCAGCCCAATGGGAGCGCTTCCTCTCTTCCCCCAGCACAGTTTGCCCCACCTTTCTGCCTAGCAGCCCAATGGGAGCGTTTACTTCCTCCCCTGTTGCTGTGTTGGCATTTTGAGATAAATAAGTGTTTTTTGGGTTGCAGTTTGGGCACTCGGTCTCTAAAAGTTTCACCATCACTGGCTTAACCCATCAAACAGTGGTGGTGAAACCAGGCAAGTTCAGAGGCAAATTCTGCTGAGTTGAGTAGAAGGATGATCCCAACATGTGCGTGGCTGAGCTTGCAATCTTTTGCATTCAGGCCTGGAAAGAAGACCCAGTGCAACCCACACAACTGATGCAATCCAATGTACCCTTGCTTGTTATTGATTTATTTATTTTCCACCCAGTTGTTGCAAGTGGATAAATAGGGACCACTTTGGTGGGAAAAGATCTTGGGGACATGAAAGGAGTCTCATTCGGGCATCCTCTGAGCAGAGTTTCTCCAGCAAAAATCCTTTCAACCCAGAATAATCTCTGACACGAAATAATAATAATAATTATAATTCTTCCTCAGGCGACTAGGGAGAGAAAGCTTAAAGAAATTTACACGGCTGTGTTTCTGTGTGAAAATGCTCAGGACTGGGCTGCACGTAAAATAGCTCACAATCGCAATGCAACAATAAGTCCCCCTTTAAATTATTATGGGATAACAGGTTTTTCTCCTTGTGTCTATTGTTTCCACCAAGTAGACTAAAATGGGAGTTTGTGTGCAATGGTGAGAACAGACCCAATATTAGGGAGCAGGATTGGGCAGTGGAAGGAATAGATGAAGCCATTATAAAACCTAGTTGCCACCTTTTAAATAACTCTGGCCTATAATTAACTGAGGAAATTGAGAAATTTAATCAGTCTTTCATACCACCTCTAATTCCCCGGACAAACTGTGGAAGCAGCAGGTTTTAAGTGGCAGCTTCTTCCCCCAGCAGGAAAAAAAAAGGTAAAAGCCTTATAGGTGAAACAGAAAAGAATATGGAATAAAGTGAAGCTCTTAAAGAACTTGTTCAAGCCTATAAGCTGTAACCCCAATTCTGTGGTTCGTTACTCTATGTTATCTAATTATCATCTTGCACCATTCAGATGTCATGAGTGTCAGCAATTTATTCCCACTAAGCGGTGCAGCAAACCACAGAGAAGCACACAACCTTTGCATCAGGCTGTTGTCTCCAAATCCCTCACCCCCCAAACATACTTGATAGGCAGAAACCCAACAGGTGAAGCATTCCTCATCTCCATATTCAGGGAACTCTACAGTATTCCTATGCTTACTGGCGGAAAACAACAATGACTAGAAACAACGTTTACTGAAAGTGAAAGGGGAAAAAATGTATGGATGTTGAAAACCAGACACTAAGGAAAGCTGAAAGTGTGCGTGTGTGGGGTGGGTTGGGGTGGAGTGGGGTGGGGTGGGGGGAATGATTCATTTGAAACGTTCTGCTAGAGGGGAACTTTGAGGATACCCTGGGCTGGGGGGGAAATACCTGAACAGGTGAGTCCTAGAGCAATTCAACCCAACTGTCTCTGGAAGCAAACCATGATGAAGTTGCCGCACAAGATAAGAAGGCAAGTCTATGGGAAAGACAATGGTGGAGAAGGTAAAGGTAAAGGTTTCCCTTGCTCGAAAGCCAGTCGTATCCGACTCTAGGGTTCAGTGCTCATCTCTGTTTCATAGCCGATGAGCCAGCGCCGTCTGCTTCTGCAGACATTTCCGTGGTCATGTGGCAGGCATGACTAGACACCGGAGCGCACGGAACGCTGTTTCTCTTCCCACCGAGGCGGTCCCTGTTTATCTACTTGCAACGTCTAGCTTTCGAACTGCTAGGCTGCCAGTGAGAAAGACCAAACATGAGATGGATTGACTCTGTGAGGGAAGCCATGGGTTTGTTTGCAAGAGCTGAGGCTGAGCAGAGGACGGGTTAAAGTAAAGGCAAAGGTCACCCTTGCTCGAAAGCCAGTCGTATCCGATTCTAGGGTTCAGTGCCCGACTCTGTTTATAGCCGGAGAGCCAGCGGCGTCTGCGTTTGCAGACGTTTCCGCGGCGGACATGTGGCAGGCATGCGTAGACACCGAAGTTTTGGTTTTAAGAATATATATATATTCTTAATCAGGGGTACTGCAGTGGCTCAAGTCGCTAAGATGCTGACTGGGAAGCGGAAGGTCAGCAGTTCGATTCCCGAGTACTGCAGGACAGAAATGAGCTCCCGTCTTCATCCCAGCTCCTGCCAACCTAGCAGTTCAAAAGCAAGAAATTGCAAGTAGATAAATAGGGACCACTTTGGTGGGAAGGTAACAGCGTTCCGTGCGCTCCGGTGTCTAGTCATGCCTGCCACATGACCACGGAAACGTCTCTTCGGCTTAGAAACAGAGATGAGCACTGCACCCTAGAGTCGGATACGACTGGCTTTCGGGCAAGGGAAACCTTTAGCTTTAAACCTTTATATATATATATATATATATATATATATATATATATATATATATATATATATATATATATATATATATATATATATATATATATATATATATATATATATATATATATATATATATATATATATATATATATATTTTTTAAGAAAAGGGGATTAGAGAGCGCTCAATCCTGGGATCGCCATGCCTCGGGAGGTCGACTCGACGAGAAGTCCGCGGGGAACAGAAGTAACCCTTCTCCACCCCACCTGGGGGATGGCCTGCGACCTCCTGGAGCAGCGGCTCGGGCTGCTCATTCTAGGGGGGGCGGGGGGGGCAAGGGAGCGAAGGCGGCCTCCCCTCGGGCTCTCCCGCTCGCCGTCGACGACCACGCCCTGCCGCCCGGCGACCCCCTCTCCAGCCGGGGCCGGCCCGGCGACACCAAGGTGGGCCGGAAGGAGGCCGGCCCGGCCGTCGGTCGTGGGCCGGGTGGCGGCGCTCTTAAGGCGGCGCCGCGGTGCGCCCCGGCCACAGTCAGTCCGCCACGCACCGGCGGCGGGGCTCCTGGTGTCCACCACCATGCCGGCGGCGGGCTGGCTGGACTCGGTCTCGGCGCTGCTGCTGCTGCTGCTGCTGCTCCTCCTCGCGGCCGCCCCGTCGAGGCAGGCCCCGCGCGGCGGCGCCGTCGTCTGCCCCGCGCCGGCCGGCTGCGACCCTCGGAAGGCGCCCTGCGACGGCGAGAAGGGCTGCGGCGGAGGAGGCTCACCACCATCCCCCCGGGCGCCCGGCGAGCCCTGCGGCGTCTACACGGCCGGCTGCGCCCCGGGCTTGCGCTGCGTCCCGCGGCCCGGCGAGCGCGCCCCGTTGCACGCCTTGCTGCGCGGCCAAGGGCTCTGCGCGCCTGGCGGCCCCGGAGGAGGAGGACGAGGAGACGCGGCCCGCAAGACCCCGACGGAGGAGGCGCCGGCGGCAGGTGGGGGGCTGGCTGGGCACTCTCGCGCGCGCGCGCCCCGTCCCGACTCCTGTCCTGCCTGGAGAGCCGTCGGGGTGGCTGCCCTCGCGGGTTCGATTCCTCCCTCCAGAACGGCCCAGTTGTTTATTATTATTATTATTATTAGTCACATTTGTGTCTGTGTGTGTGTGTGTGTACATGCATATACATAATTTAAAAGCAGGGGCTGCCGTGACTAGGTGGTTAAGAAGCTCGCCTTGTTAGCTGGAAGGCCGGCAAGTGGGCAGTTTGAGACCCGGGTACACGAAATTATTATTATTATTATTATTATTATTATTATTATTATTATTATTATTATTATTATTATTATTATTATTATTATTATTAATAATAATAATAACAACAACAATAATAACAACAATAATAACAACAATAATAATAATAATTCGGATTTATATGCCGCCCACTCTCAGATGCGACTCAGTTTGCGACAGACGGGGCTGAAAGTTGGCTTTGCGGGAGGGGACGGTGTTGGGGTGGCCCACCCAACCCTGTTCTCTATTTTGGGCTTATTCGAATCAAGACCCTAGCCTAGGCATAGTGTGGGGCAGCGACGGACGTTTGCCTTCGTTTCTCCTCCACGTTGATGTCTCCTGGGAAAGAAGCGCCGTGGAGTCTCCTCGGGGCAGGGCCGTAGCCAGGAGTCTAGATTTTTGGGGGGGGGGGGCAGGGGGGCGGGGGCCGAATATTTTTTGAGGAGGAGCAACAGTCTCTCTCTCTCTCTCTCTCTCTCTCTCACTCACTCACACACACACACATCATTGGCATCTCGGGGTGGGTGGGATGGGGTGGGTGCGTGCTGTTAGCTCAGGGGGGCCTGAGCCCCCCCCTGCCTGGCCACCCTCTGGCTACGGCCCTCGGGCCGGGGAGTTACTTGGGAACGACTTACGCCCGAGCCCACTTCCAGGAGCGACAAGGGCTTCGCGGGACAGATGAAGTGGCATTGGGGGCCGGATCTGGCCCCTGGGCCATAGTGACCTGATCCCTGAGCCACGTGACCGGCCCGCGCTCGGGGTTTGCGTTTCCAAGGCGCAAGGTGGTGGGTGTGGGGTGTCTCCTTGCTTCCGTTTCTCCGTGTGTACGCTTATAGCGATCAAAAGGCCTCTGGCACATTGGGGGAGAGGAGGTCTTCTTTCGTCTCCAGGTCAAACTTTGGACTGTCAAAAGGAAGCCACTTTCTTCCCTCGGGACACGTGAAAGAATGTCGGTGACGAGCATGACCAGGGATCCTGGAAGGTGCTCTGATCTGAAACCCTCTAGACCAGGGGTGCCCAAACTTTTCAGGCCGTGGGCTGGTCACTTTGGCCCAGGGGCCAGATCCGGCCCCCGATGCCAGTTAATCCGTCCCGCAAAGCCCTTGTCGCTCCTGGAAGCAGAAGTAAAACGCGTCCATACAGGTGGTAGGATCCCTTCCTAGCCCTGCCTGGAAATGCCAGGAACTGAACGTGTCCATGCAGAGCCAAAGCTGTGCCACCGAAACTGCGCAACAACTCTTTAACACTGTTGGCCTCAATTATTTGTTCCCATTTACTGTCACTGTTTTCAAAGGGGGGGGGGGAGCTCTTGTGTTGTTTTTGAGATTGACAGGTTTTGTTTTAGTGTTGTTCTTCCGCAGTGTCTAGGCCAGAGGTGAAACTGCCAAAATGAAGGCACCCTTTGGGGAGTTCATTCTGCAGTTCCTTTCGCCTGACCCAGTGTGAGAAACATTAGCCGAATTTTTGGGAATAGTAGCCGTGTTAGTCTGTGGTTCAGGCATATTAGAAAACAAAGCAACAATAACACAAAAACACTGCAGCACTTTAAAGACTAACTGCTATATTTTTACTGTTAGCTTTCGTGGTCTGAAGAAGTGGACTTGATCCACGAAAGCTAACCGTAAAAATATAGCAGTTAGTCTTTAAGGTGCTGCAGTGTTTTTGTTTTATTACAGATTAGCCGGCAACGCAAGGTTGCCGTTACCAGGGTATGCCCGATTGTAGTTCAAAAATATCACAATCTTCGAGGAGGCTTTTTCTGTGTACCCCCTTGTTTTAGTGGGAGTTCTCTTTTTAATGATTCGGTTTTATCACAGTGTCAGCAATCGCATTGCAACTTAACACTGTACATTTAATCCTTGGCACAAAAAAGGGAGAGGTGTCCATTCTACCTGATGGGTCCAACTCTGCACTGCCATATAGCATTAAAAACTTGTTTCCTATGTGGCCTTACTGGGTAGAGGGCTTTTTTTTTAGGGGGGTGGGTGGGGCTCTTGACAAGAGGGTGATGCTCATCTAGACCAGGAGTTCTCAACCTTTTAAAGCTGGGGGCCAGGTCATGCTCCCTCAGTCAGCTTCTGGGGCTCGATGACCATTTTGCCCTTCCTCTACCACATGGCACTTCCTGGTGTGGTGGAGGCGGTGGGGGGGCACATGAAATGGTGCCGCAGGCTGCATCTGGCCCCCGGGCCACAGGTTGAGAATCCCTGGTCTAGACTCTAGAGTGACACGGAGGTGACGCAAAAGTATGTCAGAGAGGAGAAGCTTCCTTGATTCCTGTTTCTTTGCAGTCACATGAGGGACTTATGACTTGACATAAGGGACTTGGCAAAGGAGCCATTTCCTGTTGGGTTTGTGGAAGGGCCATTCCTTTTCTGTTTTAGGCACTGGGATGCTCCCTCGAGCAAGCACTCTTGGGCCCCCCATGTGAGGGGATTGTCAGTAAGGCATCACAAATGCCAATGCACATTGGAAGCTTGTAACGCTGCTCGATTCCCTAAAAGCTTGTGCCCCTGGATTTATGAACCAGGCATTCCTCTTGCCTTGAAACTTATGTTCTCTGTTGCCCCCTTCTCTCAATTTAACAGCCCTCTCTTGTGCAAGTGTAATAGCTCATGCAGTTTGCGGGGAGATGGACCCTTCATTTGGGGAAGAAATTATCTCCATATTACGAGAAAGATAGTGCCTAAAGTCTGATGCCTTCTTGAAATTGCATCTGTGTGCATAGCAATAGCAATTACACTTATGTACTCTCTGGGAAGTTTATAAATTAATTAGCATTTGGGGGGGACATCATACTGGGTACTCCTTTTAGTGACCTCTGAAGGATGGAAGGCTGAGCCAACCTGGAATTCCCACCAGGATTGAACTCACAACATTTAGGCTGCAGCACAGCAGTGGAAACACTGCACCACCAGGGCTTCTAGAACCCATCCGCCCCCAGCCACTTGTACCAGTGCTGTCACATCAGCTTGCTTAAAGCTAATGACAAATGCAATGTCCAGCTCTTAGCTGAGGAGAGAGCTGGTAAAAATATCCTTCTGCTTGCATCTTAAGCAACTCACATGCACACTTGTGTTGCTGAGCAGCCAGTTGAAGTAGCTGTGTTGCGAGAGAACTTGCAGCCGCTGAATTTCTGGGAGAGTTCATATGAGTTCTTCTTTACAGAATGCAAGTATCCACTAGTTTTTGTGGTGGACGGAGGCATGTTGGGAAGGGCGAAGCCAGGGTTGAGCTCTCTAACATTCAGACAGCCAATGCTTGGATATGGCAACACTTGCTTGTCTCTCTCTTTTTTAATGACTTGGTTTTATTATTAGCAATTGCTTTCCAACTTAACATTGTAAACTTAATCCTTGGCAGAAAAACCGGGGGGAGGGGTGCCCATTCTACTTGACGGGTCCAACTCTGCACTGTCATAGAGTTTTAAAAACTTGTTTCCTATGTGACCTTACTGGGTAGTGTGTGTTCTCCAGCTGCATGAAACCGAGATCAGTTTGTTAAGTGGGAGATCAGTTTGCCAGTGCAGTTAACTTGGCTTGCTATTCTAGCCAGCTGGAAATATTGAGCCTCTTTGCTGGGTGGTGGAAGAATGCTGGATAACTTCTAGGCTATGGGTTTATTCTTTCAGTAGCAAGAAAGAAAGAAAGAAAATAATGGGCTAATTGAAGAACTTCTCTCCCCCCCCCCCCAAAAAAAGAGCAAATATAAGGGCATTGGGCCAAAAGGGACACATGAGATTCCTGGCCTTGGATTTCTTTTCTGAAAATAATGTCCTTTTTCTCTTGCTGGCTCATGCCGCCTTGCCCTTTCTGTGCCAGGGGCATCTGTGGCACTGCTCAAACCCTGGAGTATGTGTTCTCTGTCTCCAATCTCCCTGGGGCTGGTCACTTGAGCTTTAGTTGAGCACTTTCCCTAGAACACTTGACAGTACAGCAGCCATGCACTGGGGGAGGCAGGAAAAGCATAAGGCTTGCCTGAGTCCCAGTATTAGGAGGAGCCCTTGAGGCGCTGCTGTCCTGCAACCAAAAGTTTGTGAGTTCGATCCTGACCAGGATAAAGGTTGACTCAGCCTTCCATCCTTCCGAGGCCAGTAAAATGAGCACCCAGCATGTTGGGAGTGGGCGGAATGCTGATGAACTTGTTAGCCATCCAGAGAATGCAATGGGCTGCTTTCCACAACAGTGGAGGCACAAAAGAAAGAGAAATTGTAATTTAGTACAAACAGAAATCAAATCTGAGTATGTACAGCAAGAAAATGCAGTCAGTTAAAACGTAAGAGAGTAAAAGAAGCCCTCCATATAAATCAGTTAAAAGGGGAAAGGTGTAAAAATGTGGGATGGAAGGGGAATAGAAAAAGGAAAGCAATTCATAAAGTAACATACTATGACAGTAAAATGAAATACAATAAATCAAGAAGTTGCAGGTTAAAAAAACTACAGTAGTAGAAGTTGGTTAATGAGGGGAAAAGTAAAACATCGGCTGGGTTTTTAGCCAGATGTTTTATTTACATTAGATTTATTTTAAGAAAATTCTTTTTGAGAAAAAGCTATCTAGAGATAGTTTTCTCTTTAAGATTTATTATAGTCTAAAGGTGATTCAGGGACTGTGGGATTAATTTTTAATTAGATAACATGAGGCTGTGTATTCATACAATGTTTAAATTTTTTGGTAAATGAATTCTATTAATCTATTCACAATGTCATGCTCTCCTGTAAGATCACTGGGCAATTTTCTATCCAGAAGATATGATCACAGATATTTGGTTTTACAATTCTCAAAACTGTGAATTTGTATCTGCATAGGTCACATGCCTCTTCCTCACAGCAAAAATGTTATGAAAACACAGAGTTAAGAAAAATACCTTAATCCCATATTTCATTTTCAAATCGATGTAAAGGTCACCCTTGCTCAAAAGCCAGTCATACATAGAAATAACCCCTTATCTCTTAATTGCTAAATTTCAAAAATTCAGTGAATAGAAGATTGTTGGGAATGGAATAGATCTACACGAGAAGCTAAGTGCGAGAGGGGGGGGGGGCAAGCAGTAAAAATGAAAGTGAAGCCTTTTGAACCTTTATGTAGAAAACCATGGTTTAAATATAGTCTTACTGACTAGTGCAGGAGTTCTCAATCTTTTTAAGCCGGGGACCTGATCACGCTCCCTCAGACAGCTTTGGGGACCGGACAACCATTTTGCCCTTACTTTACCACATGGCACTTCCAGGTGTGGTGAAGGCAGTAGGGGGCCACATGAAATGGTGCTGCAGGCCACATCCGGCCCATGGGCCACAGGTTGAGAATCCCTGGGCTAGTGATTCGAATCATGATTTCAATTGAGTTGTTTTAAATCAAGTCCATCCTGTTTTCAGCTAACATGGATAGGAATTGTGAGACTAATAAAGTAAATGATCTATGGCAACATGTCTTCCAAAAACAGGAGGCAAGGTGCAAAATAACTTGGAAAGAGTTGTCGATGACATATCTAATGAGGCAGAGATTCTAATTGAACAAAATTGAAAGTTTAGGTTGATGTAGTATAAGCTAATTTGTTCAGACTTTCAGAAACCTAAGAGAACATTAACACAGATACAGTATAGCATAAATGTAATCTAATACATTTGTGGGAAGTAATTGCTCCTGGAGAAGTTACCTTAGTAAATATTACCCATATTGATTGTCTATTTTTATAGAAATGCATGGACAGCTGTTACTTTCCAGGAACATCAAATGGTTAGAACACTATACAGTAGAAAGTCATATCTCATAAAAATAGGATTATGTCTCTAGGATTTTTGAAAATCCAGCCTTTGCTTTGACCCTTTGTAGGGAGGAAATTAAGAGATGAACAATATGGGAAACATCAATTGGAAAGAAATAATAAATGCAGAGGAAACCTTATACAAGGGGAAGACTCAGAAACCCACTATATTCTGCAGGGGTGGCCAACCTTTTTACACTGCGCGCCTGACCATGCCCCCGGACAGCTGTGTGGACTGGACCACACACCCCAGAAGCAGAAGCAGGTGCATTTACGGCTGTTGTAAATGCGCCCACTTCCACGTTCACAATAGCTGCACATGTGCAGGTGCATTTTATGGTTGATGTAAACGTGCCCGCTTCCACTTCCAGAGGTGGTGACGGGCTGGATGGAATGGCGTCATGGGCATTGAGAACCCCTGATATACTTCTTAATTGTCATAATAGAAAGAACTGAAACCCAGGGGAAAAAGAATCTAAGTCAAGGAAGAAGTCCAAGGATAAAGCTACATTAATGCCAGGGAGCAGTCTAGTTTGGGTTGTTTTGGAATGGTGAGGCTTAATTTGAACTATCTAATTAAGTCCCATCAAAAATGGCAGAAGCTAATATTGGGAAGTGATCAACCAGGTATTAGTAAATTAACCACTTTCCTCAGCAAAGGGCAGGAGAGGTGCAAAAATTATTTTCTGTCTAAGACTATCACTAACAGTCAAATATATATATATAAATATTTTCTTTGCCTCACTGGTTGAGAAACCCCTTAGAGTTGAAATCATGGAGGTGCAAAAGAAAAGCAGATCTTTTCTTTGTCTTGCTGATCCTGAAACCATCAGCTGCGGATGGTTTCAGGATCAGCAAGACAAAAAAAAGATGTTTTTTGTAACTGACACATTACATCAGTGATAGTCTTAAACAGAAAAATAATCACTTCCTGTTGTGTTCTGATGGTTTTACCTTACACATGGATTACAATGTATCTGAGCCAATGTAACCTTGCCTATAGCAACAATGTAACCTTCAGCTGTATCATATAAACCCTGTAATAGGACGCGAGCTAATGACCACCAGCTGGCAGCAGCGAGCGTCCAAGCTCTCTTGGTCCGAACTCATCAAAGGCAACAGCGCGGGAAGTTTTCCCGCCACCACCTACACCTGGACAAGAAGGGCGTGACCCGCAATGACGTCACGCAGACAGTAGCCAATGGGCTACCATGGCACCACGTTCAAATGTATTACTACTGTATATAAAGAGCTATCGATCCGCCATTACCTCATGTTCCCTCTGTCCACGATGCAATAAACCTGAGTTAACCCAGCCCGAGGCTGTGTCCTGTGTCTTGGTTTGCATACACCAAATTGGCGACGAAGGTGGGATGATGGATCCCCACGGAACAGCCAGGGCACAGAGCGGGTTCAACATCACCAAACCGCAAGACTGGGAGCTGCTTGAGATGGACTTCCAGGCGGCACTGGTGGAACTCAAAGTCAAGGGAGACGACGAGGAGAGGAAGAGGGCCATCCTCACCAGAATGCTCGGGATGGAAACCAAGCGGACGCTGGTGGGCATCATCGCTCCGAAGAAGGTGAGCGAATTTAAGGCGGACGACATCATGAAGCTGCTGCGAGAGCGCTTCTGTCCCTCGAGGGCAATGTTTCCCGCTCGGAGCGCGTTTTGGAGGCGAGTCCAAGCGCCGGACGAGTCGGTTGAGGCATTCGTGGCCGCCATGAGGATAGCCGCCGCCCCCTGTAAATGGGGCGACATCCTAGAGATGGCCCTCAGGGACGGCGTGTTGTGTGGCCTGAAAGACAAGGAGGTACAGCGCAGCTTGATGAACAAGGAGCCGCCACCCACGCTGGCAGAGGTCGTAGAGGCCGCGGAAGCCGCAGAGTCCACGAATGCTGGAGTGGACGAGATGCACCAGTGGCGTGAGTGGCGTCCTAGAGCCGGCAAGGCGGAAAATTCGGTGCACGGGAAGTCCGGACAGTCGGTGCACGCAACTCGACGGGCCTCAAAGTCGTCTACGGAAGGCAGCGACGGCGAGGAGGTCCAGAAGGTCCGAAAGGGTGGTCGACGCTGCGAGGGTTGCGGAGCGGCCCATGAGCGCGCGAGATGCCCGTTCAGGAAGGCCGAGTGTTACACCTGCGGCCGTCGGGGGCACATCGCCAAGGCATGCAGAAAACGGAAGGAGGGCCGGAGGCAGTCACAAGACCGTGCGGCCAGACCGGACCGTCCAGCGAGGCCCAAAGATGGCGCCCAGACCACGAGGAAGCAGGATGGCGTGGGCCGCGTCTCGGACGACAGCGAGGACGACGCCCCAGTGTTCAGCGTGTCCGCGGGACAGTCCCATTACTTCGTTGAGGTATTAGTACAAGGGGCCCCTATTAAGATGGAAATTGACTCGGGGTCCTCCTATTCTATAATTCCCCAGAAAGAGTTTTTGAAAATCGACCCCCACGTGCGGCCCAAACTTAAAGCGTTGAGGTCCACGCTACGAGACGTACAGGGAAACAGCATTCCGGTGTTGGGGGTCGGGAAATTTCGGGTCAATTTTAAGAGACATTCTGCGGAACTGCCCCTAGTTGTCCTCAAGGGGGGAAGCTGTAGCCTCCTAGGGACACAGTGGTTTCAGCCCTTAGGTTTGTTCATAGGGGGAGTGCATACCGTGGGGGGGGACCCAATACAAGCGGTTTGCGATGCGCATCCCGCCGTTTTTAAGAAAGGACTCGGAAAGTTCAAGGGACCCCCTGTAGCTTTCGACATAGACCCGGAGGTCCGCCCGATAAGACTCAAACCGCGCAGGGTGCCGTTCGCACTCAAGGACAAGATAGAGGCGGAACTGGACAAACTGGTGGGCCAGGGGATTCTTATTCCTGTTGATTCCGCGGAGTGGGAAACTCCAATTGTAACGGCTCTAAAGGCTAACGGGGAGGTGCGCATTTGCGCTGATTATAAGTGTACAATTAACAAGGCGATCCGCCCTAATGCATACCCGGTGCCAGTGATCAGCCACCTTTTGGCCAGGCTGAATGGGGGAAAGTGTTTCGCTAAACTCGATTTGGCACAAGCCTATCAGCAACTTCCTGTGACCCCCGCCACGGCCACGGCACAAACGATAGTTACACATAAAGGAGCGTTCCAGGTGTCGCGGTTACAGTTTGGCGTGAACTCGGCACCCGGCCTTTTTCAGTCGCTTGTGGAACGCCTCCTGAAGGGACTGGAGGGGGTGTTGCCTTATTTTGATGACGTGTTGATAACAGGGGGGAGTGAGGCTGAACTGGCAAAGAGGTTGGACAAAGTACTGACCGTGTTCGAGAAAGCGGGGCTGAGATTGAGGAAGGACAAATGTGTCTTTTTCGAAACCGAGGTCGAGTTTTTAGGGTTCCGGATCACACCCGAGGGGATTAAACCGTCTAAATCCAAAGTAGCAGCCATTAAAAAGGCCCCTCGCCCCACATCCAAAACCGAGCTACAGTCCTTCCTGGGGCTCCTCAATTTTTACCATACATTCCTCCCGCGGAAGGCGTCCGTGGCCGAACCGCTCCATCGGTTACTTAAAAAGGAGGAGACATGGATGTGGGGTGACGAGCACGAGAGGGCGTTCAAAGAGCTAAAGCAACTCCTAACATCTGAGGCAATCCTGACGCACTTCGACCCCAAACGGCCAGTGGTCCTAGTTTGTGATGCATCCCCGGTGGGGGTGGGGGCGGTGCTTTGCCACGTGTTGGAGGACGGAAGGGAGGCCCCGGTAGCGTTTTACTCAAGGTCCCTGTCCCAAGCGGAGCGAAATTACGCACAAACCGACAGGGAGGCGTTAGCAATAGTAGCGGGAACCAAAAAATTTCACGATTTTTTGTATGGCCGCCCCTTCAAAATCGTGACCGATCACAAGCCACTGTTAGGGATTTTCACGGCAAGCAAGCCCACGCCGCAGATCCTGTCCCCGAGAATGCTGCGATGGGCTATTTTCCTCAACGCGTACCAACATGAGTTGGAGTACCGGCCCGGAAAGGAGATCAGCCATGCTGATGCACTTTCGAGATCCCCTTTGCCCTTGTCGGACGACCAAAAGGCGAGAGCAGAAAGAGACCGCCAGGTGTTGCTAATTGAGGTTTTAGACGCACCCCCAATAGTACCAACCGACATTGCTAGGGCGACAGGCAAGGACAGAACGCTGGAGAAAGTTAGTTCATGGGTACAGAAGGGGTGGCCGGCATCGTCCCCGAGTACAGAGTTCGACCCATTCTTTAGGAAAAAGCTAGAGTTGTCCCTAGGGAGGGGGTGCCTTTTGTGGGGCCAACGGGTGGTGGTCCCTACGCCCCTGCGGACGAGGGTGCTCGAACTGCTGCACGTCAGCCACCCGGGCATAGTTCGTTCAAAGGCGCTGGCCCGGAGTTACTTCTGGTGGCCACAGCTGGACGCGGACATTGAGCACATGGTCGGCACTTGCGAGGCATGCCAGGGATCCCGACCTGAGGCGGCCCGTCTCCCGCATAGGGAGTGGGACACAGCAAGGGGGGCATGGTCCAGAGTGCACGTAGATTTCGCTGGCCCATTCCGAGGAACCATGTTTCTCCTGGTGGTGGATGCGTTCTCCAAGTGGCTGGAGGTTATCCCAGTAAAGAGCACGTCCTCCGCCACGACAATTAGCCAGCTAAGGAGAGTCTTTTCCACATTCGGTTTACCCGACACTTTAGTCAGCGATAACGCTAGTTGCTTCACCTCCGCTGAGTTCGGAGCATTCATGGAGGCAAACGCCATTCGGCATGTCACATCCGCACCGTTTCACCCGGCCACGAATGGCCAAGTGGAACGGCTGGTGCGTACAACAAAGGAGGCGCTGCGGCGCATGGGCCCGGGGGACCTGAATCACCAAGTATGCCAGTTCCTCTTAGCGTATAGGGTAACCCCCTTAGCGTCAGGCTACTCGCCAGCGGAGCTCTTGATGCAGCGAAAACTGACCACGATCCTGTCCAGGCTAGACCCGACGAGAGTCGAGGATAAAGGGAAAAACATAGGGTTGGCAGTCTCGAAAGGTTTCGCCGCCGGTGACCCTGTTCACTGCAGGAACTATTCCAGCGCGGGGCCAGCCTGGGTACCAGGGAAGGTTGTAGAACAGACGGGGCCAGTGTCGTACCGGGTCGAGACTACCACCGGCCTCCTCTGGAGGAGGCACGCAGACCAACTGAGGCACCGAGTGAGTGGGCCAGTCAGTGGGGCTCAGCAACAGGATTCAGCGTTAGGGTTCTCCCCCACCCGCTTAACCCAAGGGGGAGACAGCAGTGGACAACAGTCCCAAGCAAGGGGGGAAGGCAGAAGCAGCGGCCCCGACTCATATCCTTTTGATACGCCAGTCCTATCAGGGGCCGGGGAAGGGGGAGAGGAGTTCGCGACCGCTGCCCCCGATTGTAATTTTGATTTTGATTTTGCGAGCCGGGGGGGTTTTCAGGAGTGTTCCCCCACCCATCCAAGCGAGAAGAGGGGTTTTTCGTTAGCCCCCAGTGCCCCCGGTTCCTCCCTAAGAAAGAGCACACCTCCCAACAACGCCGCGGAGCCGCGGCAAGTCACTAACGAGTCTCCCTCTCCAATTACAGGACAGGAAACCAGGGGACAAAGAGAAGGTAGCAAACCCGGGGAGAGGCAGCCCGCATCGAGACCCCAGCGTGTTCGAAATAAGCCATCTTGGCTGAGAGACTTTGTCTCCTAAGGGGGGGGGAGTGTGTGTAAGTGTGGGCTCGAGACTTTGTCTCGTCCTAGGGGGGAGGGGTGTTGTGTTCTGATGGTTTTACCTTACACATGGATTACAATGTATCTGAGCCAATGTAACCTTGCCTATAGCAACAATGTAACCTTCAGCTGTATCATATAAACCCTGTAATAGGACGCGAGCTAATGACCACCAGCTGGCAGCAGCGAGCGTCCAAGCTCTCTTGGTCCGAACTCATCAAAGGCAACAGCGCGGGAAGTTTTCCCGCCACCACCTACACCTGGACAAGAAGGGCGTGACCCGCAATGACGTCACGCAGACAGTAGCCAATGGGCTACCATGGCACCACGTTCAAATGTATTACTACTGTATATAAAGAGCTATCGATCCGCCATTACCTCATGTTCCCTCTGTCCACGATGCAATAAACCTGAGTTAACCCAGCCCGAGGCTGTGTCCTGTGTCTTGGTTTGCATACACCAAACTTCCCCTGCTATCTGCTGAGCAAAGAAAGCGATGAATATACTAATATTAGGAAATGGTTCACTTAAGTCACTTCCTGATATTGGCAAATTGACTCAGGTGAAATATAGCCAATCGGTTGTCAAGAAAATAGAATACTGTATGTGTTTACCTGGAATGATCCTTAATCATCCTAGATGAACAGTAGCTTTCTACCTTACACCACCCTTGGACGGATTAGTATGCACTAGGCCTGAGATTACAAGAATGATCCTCCTCCTAGACGGAACTCTTTTCCAACCCAAAAGCAGAAGCAGCAAGAATCTCCTAAAGCAGCGTTTCCCAAACTTTGATTTTGGATTTCAAATTTCCAGAAGCCAAAGTCAATTCCTCAAAGCACTGGACAGCCAATGTACTGACCTAGTCTTCCGGGAATTAAAGTCCATCAGTGTTATGTGGAACATAGTTTGGGAAATGCTGTCCTAAAGGAAGCCTGTAATAATGAGATATAGTAGCTCTGATAGAATCAATTAGTAGGGGGTTCCCAACCTTTTCAAGCCGGGGGCCTGGTCATGCTCTCTCAGTCAGTTTTGAGGGCCGGACAGCCATTTTGCACTGCCTGCACTGGCCATTTTATTTCTCGAATGCCCTTGGAGAGGAGGGTGGGGGGCCCACATGAAATGGCATCACGGTCCAGATCTGGCCCGTGGGCCTTAGGTTGGGAACCCCTGCATTAGTGCATTGCCATCCGTTGCACAAAATGAAATAATTGCTGGATTGGAGCCTTTAGAAGTGCTTTGGTTAATCAACTAGACCTGGGGAAGTAAATAGGAAAAGAGAGCCCTTCATTGGCGGCAACAGATTTGCAGGAAAATTAGCTAATGATAGTGGGTGGAAGAGGCTGAAGTGTCACTTTGAAGTGACAGTAGGTAAGCAGATCTGCTTAGTTTCTGCTGGGCAAAAAAATAATGAAAACAGAATATAACATCTATAGTACCAAATGAAAATCCCACACTTTTAAAAATTAAATCATGGTATTTTATCTCCAGATTCAAATATATATGTCTGGTATTGGAAGTATACTAAGATATAGGACAGTGATGGTGAACCTTGGCACTTCAGATGTCCTTGAACTTCAATTCCCAGAAGCCCAGACCAGCAGGTGTGCTGACTTGGGCTTCTGGTAATTCAAGTCCAAGAACACCTGGAGTGCCAAGGTGAGCCATCAGCGATATAGGATCTTTTTAAAAAACATATAAATTCAAGCCAGGCAGAACATCTGAAATCTCCATGATTTGATGGTGTAGATTAGAATATTGAGGAAGAAGTTGAGAAAGCAGATGTGAAAAGTACATACTATGCCTGATTAGGATGCCATGGCATTTAGCTTGCTTGTTGGAGATATTAGGGGTTGCTCAACACTATAGCATCCACATGTTTTGGACATTAGAGCATTTTGCCTCCCAAGCACTGGTGGGTTTTTTAGCCCCCATCAGGGGGTTCTACTCTTTTGGGACATTTAGCCTGTTCCCAGTGGATGTGGATCCTGAGAAAGGGCTAAAAGTAAGCCCTGCAACTGCCAGTTAGCTGCTTTCATAATAAATGTCTTATATGCTGGAGTGGCTGACAAACTACTGTACTTCAGTATATCAGAAGTTGAACACTTCCTCTGATTGTCTATGAATGGTCAGGGTAAGTAAAATGCTTTTTTTTATATTGGGAGATGATTGCTGAAGCAATGCATCTGTTTGTTTATTTGTTTAAAATTAGTTGCATGTGTATTTGTATTTGGTGATCAAATCCTCTATGGCAGGAGTTCTCAACTTTTTAAAGCCGGGGGCTGGGTCATGCTCCCTCAGACAGATTTGGGGGCCAGACAGTCATTTTGCCCTTCCTTCGCCACATGGCACTTCTAGGTGTGGTGGAGGCAGTGGGCTCCCCGGATGAAATGGTACTGGGGGCCGCATCTGACCCACAGGCCACAGGTTGAGAATCCCTGTTCTATGGTGAAATGGGGCAGATTTCAGGGTGTCCCAGTAGAAGAGAGGTGGGGAGGGAAACCAGCCCTCTGGCTCAATGTTTGCTTGAGTGACACCTATATAAAAACATAAGAGAAAGATACTAATACAGTGATTTGTAGATAGCTTTGGTGTCAAGGATTATAAAATCTAGAGGCGTGACATAAGATGACAGTTTTAATGTAACTCTTTTATTTTAATATTGTTGTGCAATTGTCTTTTGACTGAGCAATAAGCACACACTGATTGTTGTTATCAAGCCATGTGTAATATTAAGCACTCCTCTTTTTGAAGTGTAAAATGCACCTGTAAGCAACTGCTACACCTAGACATTTCAGTGGTTTCCAAAGATGGATCTTCAGATGTTGGCCTGAACTGCCAGAATCCCTATCTATGCTGGCCTCTATTTCTGGGTGCTGAAGTTCTCCCATATGTGGAGACTCCAGTTAGGACTGAGAGGCTAAGGCAGTGGTGGCGAACCTATGGCTCGTGTGCCAGAGGAGGCATGCTCTCTCCCCAGCACAGAGTTTGCCCCACCCCTATACCCAGCAGCCCAATGGGAGCGCTTCCTCCCTCCCCCAGCACAGAGTTCATTCTGCTCAGAAGCCCAATGAGAATGCTTCCTCCCTCTCCCCAGCACACAGTTCACCCCGGCCCTCTGCGCCACGGCCGGCAACCTGTTGAGTTTGGGAACTCTGCCTTTAAAAGGTTCGCCATCACTGGGCTAAGGCCAGTGATGCAGATTGCAGAGGCTAAAGCCAGTGATGCTACATTCTCCTTTTGCTGCATGAACATAAGTCTGTGGATATAACTGGGTGTGTGAACTTTGGAATGGTGCAAGCAGAGTTCTTGCTATTCCATAGAACTTTTCGCATGGCAGAGCAATTTGCATGTTTACTTATGCAAACTATTTATATTCTTCTTTTGGTGGCATAGTGGTTAAACTGCTGTGCTGTAGCCCAAACCACTGATGTTGTGAGTTCGATCCTGGCGGGGATCAAGGTTGACTCAGCCTTTCACCCTTCCAAAGTTGGTAAAATGAGTACACAGCACATTGTGGGCAAAAAAATTGCTAATTACCTTGTGAACCACCCAGAGAGTGCCCTAAGGGCCATTCAACAATTATGTGATCCATTTTTTGGGAAGAATTGACCCTCTCCCCCATGTAATCCGACCGTAATTTTTGCTTCGGGCCACCACCACCCCTTTAAAATTACGTCATCCAGACCTTTTGTATCGAAACTCTAATTTTTAGACTGTATCGGTGAGGATTCTCGATGCATCACACCCTTGTGAAGAGATTTATTTATTTTTTTGCAGGGAGGAAAGTTCCAATAGTGTTCTTCTACTATCTTCTTTATAAGGATTAACATTTTACTGATAGTTTGAACATTAATATACACAATGAAACGGTCGAGTGAACCTTGACTCATGTGAATTTTAACTCACTTAGTCATAAAAATTAAGAGTAATGTTAACTAAATGCAGCTTTCTCAAGTCTTAAAGTATTTATTGCTTCCAATTAATATTAAAGAAAATAATAATGTAAGAAGTAAAATATATAAAGGAAACAGTGTCAAGGAAGTCAACATAATATTTAACTTTACCTTACATGCAGGGAGGGCTTTTCCCAGCCATACCTTGTCTGTTTCTTTGTGGGCATCCTTTTCTGTTGCTGGTCCCTTCCCACCCCACTCCCATGCAAGATGGGCACTGTGGTTGCATTGAAAAATGGTTCAACTGCAGTGAATGAATTCTTTAGAAAGGTGAAAGCTCTGTATGACATGGCACCAGAATGGGGCACTCATTCAGAGTTTTTGAATGAGTAAATTACATCAGTTTCAGGAGAAAACATCTAGGAAAGGATCACTGTGTGGAGAAGTGGCTGGGAGATGGTTTCTGTCTCACATCACAGAGGGGCCATTCAGCAATTATGTGATGATGCCGCCAATGACAACAACAACAACATCAACAACAATAATACAGTAATACCTCATACAAAGTCCGCTCCGTACAACATCGAATTCATACAACATCCCTAATTCCTTGAAAAAAGTTGCCTCATACAAAGTCGCTGGTTTGTCCCCTAAAATCAGGGTTGTTTGACATGTTTTCGTAATGTATTTAGCCTTTAGACAATGATTTCTTAAAAGTTGTGTAAGTTTCCTGACTGTTTCCTTGACTTTGCCCTGAAGTCTGTGTTGTTACAGTACAATGTATCTCTATGGAAACGACGTTGTACAAGGCATCGCGGCAAGGATTCAGACGTTGTATGGGACATCGCGGCTAGGATTTTGCATGCCTCATACAAAGTCCAAATCCGTATAAAGTCCAAACTTGTGGTACCAAGTTTGGACGTTGTATGAGGTATCACTGTAATAATAATAATAATAAGGTTTATTTATATCCCGCTCTCCTGGCATGAGTGCCACTCAGAGCAGCCACAACATAAGCAAACGAAAGCTTTCTTCAACAAAAAGAAAAGCTTTCTTAACAATATAAAATACATTACATACAAAGTATCAAACACGACAGTGCAAAAATATAAATAGAATGAAACCGTTTCGAATCAAGATACACAATACAATACACAATAGTCGCCCAAACAAAAAATGTCCAATAAGATACAATATACAAATACAATTACAAAGAATTACATCGAAGGTTTTTTGGGGAATAATTCACACACACACACACACACACACACACAGAGCTTTTGTATCAAAACTCTAATTTTTAGAGCTTTTCACTATTGGTGCCTAATGCACAATAGCTCCGAATGAATTATATAATCTTTGACCTGACCCCCTCCCCGCCCCCATGTAACATTTTCATAATTCAGATGGCAGACCCCCTTCAAGGATCACGTAATTGTTGAATGGCCCCAGAACAGTTTCCTGTGTTCCTCTGTAGGAACATAATTCTATTCTACAGTATATGGCTGTTTACAGTTACTTTGGCTATCACTATTGACTTGATTTAGGAAGTTAAGAACACTTTGAAAATTTGCCCATCTTCCTGATTCTGCAGTCTGAGCAATGTTGAATTGTCTTCCCTCTGTTTAGAATTAAAAGCAAACAGAAGGGTTTGATACCAGTGAAGGCTGGTGCCCTCTTGAGGCTCATAAAGATTGGCTCACGCCTGCAATTCAACCAGCTGCATGGGTTTTTTATGTTCTAAGGTGCTTCTGCACAAAAACAGTTGGTAGGATAGTATTAATAGGACATACGTGTATATGTGCTCCGGACCCAAAGGTGTATACAAATGTATTTATATACCCCTAGTTTTAGCATTTTTGTTCAACTACTCAGCCAAAATCTACAAACAAACTCTGATGTAAATGCAATTCATTCAACAGCAATTTCACCTGCAGGCTTATTAAGATCTAAAAAAAAATCACATGAAAGCCACTAGACATGCTTTCTGAAGGGCTGGCAGATTGCCCCAACTTCCCAGCTCTCCTCTGGCAGCATCTTGAAACAGCTGCCAGAAGAACCTCTAACAGAACTAATAGTGTTTATAGTTTGAATAAAACTCTGAATTGTATTGACCTGGGAATTGTTGAGAAGCCATGTGCTTCACACTGTGTCCTGTGCAGCAGAAATAGAGCTTTTTCTAAAGAAGCCAGGCATTTAGGTCTAAGAAATTGACTTTGTTCTGGCCCATACTGGGAGCCAGTGGAGTGCTGTAAGTTTGTGGACAGAGCAACTAACTGCAAACTAAGGTGAATTTTTTAAAAAGTAGAAACAAACCATTTGCTCTATGACAGTGATGGTGAACCTATGGCACAGTACTCAGGTCTTGAACTGCTAACCTGCCGTCTCCCCAGCACAGAGTTCCCTCTGCCCAGCAGCCCAATGGGAGTGCTTCCTCCCTACCCCAGTACAGTTTGTCCCACCCCTCTGCAGCGCAGATGGTAGCCTGTTGAGTTTGGACACTCGGTCCCTAAAAGGTTCACCATCACTGCCCTATGACAAGCAGCATGGGCAGATCAATAAATTGTTTTGTTTTTTGTTTGGAACTTTGCTTGACTCTTGGTTTCAAAACTGTTGGGTTTTTTTTGGTCACTACTAGCCTTACACTAGAGATGTCCAAATAAATGCTTCAAAAACTTGACCATTAATTCCCATTGTACTTTTCTACAGTGCAGTGCAGTGCAGTGCAGTGCAGTGCAGTGCAGTGCAGTGACTGCAGTGACTGCAGTGGCTCAAGTGCCTAAGACGCTGACTGGGAGGCGGGTCAGCGGTTCGATTCCCAAGTACTGCAGGACGGAATATGCTCCAGTCTTTGTGTCCCAGCTCCTGCCAACCTAGCAGTTTGACAGCAATAAATTGCAAGTAGATGAATAGGGACCACTTTGGTGGGAAGGAAACAGCATTCCGTGCACTTCAGTGTCTAGTCATGCCTGCCACATGACCATGGAAACGTCTGCAGCAGCAGACAGCACTGGCTCTTCGGCTTTGAAACAGAAATGAGCTCTGCACCCTAGAGTCAGATACGACTGGCTTTCGAGCAAGGGAAACCTTTATCTTTACTTACTTTTCTAAACAAATCAACACCTTTATCTACCTTTCCTTTTTTAATGTGTTGTGTGTAGCTCCTGCCTTCCCAAACATCTTTGCATGATTAATAGGGATTTTAACAGCTCCCTCGGTGACTTAGTGGTTAAGATACTGAGCTAGAGATTGGAAGGTCAGGTTTTGAGCTGCACTTGGGGACATAAAAGGAGCCTCATTCAGGCATCCCCTGAGCAGAGTTTCTTCAGCAAAAATCCTTTCAACCCAGAGTAATCTCTGACATGAAATTATTATTATTATTTTAATAGAGATTTTAATGTTTATTTCAAGGTAATAATCTATTGACCACTGGCAAAAATATGCTGAGAATGGAAATGCATAGGTAACTCTTCTAACCCACCTAGTAGTTTGTGATTTCTGACCAACAAAGGCTTGCCCTCTTTAAAATCATGGATAGATTTGTACTTCGGTGGGAAGGTAACAGCGTTCTGTGCGCTGCGGTGTCTAGTCATGCCTTCCACATGACCACGGAAACATCTGCAGCAGCAGGCAGCACTGGCTCTTCGGCTTTGAAACAGAGATGAGCACTGAACCCTAGAGTCAGATACGACTGGCTTTGGAGCAAGGGAAACCTTTACCTTTACTAGGTTTGTACTAGCACTTTCCCCATAAACTTGTGTTTCTGAATTATGGCTTAATGGAATTGCCCCTGTCCGATCATTAACCCAATACGAATGCTATGTGGCAGAAAAACATGGCCTGAACAATTTATAAAAAGGTGTCATCCGTGCTGTGCCTAGCCACTTGTCTGATCACTGTGAGTAAACTAGAATACCCTATCTTCCAAGTGAGCAGTTATAAGAACTTAAGGAAAGCCCCCACCTCACCCCTGCATATGGGTGGGAGTACATAAGCAATCTTGGGCAATCTAGTAATTTTTGTGGACTAAGGCAGGTGTGATTCTTTCATTTCCTACCATAGTTCTGCAATGCAGGGTAAGATATAATCTCTTTATCCAGCTAATTGCCAGGGAAGGGTAAGAGGTTCTGAAATGCTAAGAGAGGGGGGAAATCTCCTTTGGCCAAATTTGGAGAAGGGTCTTCCTGATGGCTGCTCTGGAGCTATGAAACTCCCTTCCAAGGGAAGACAGACTTGTTCTGTTATCCTTCTGCCAGCAGGTAATAATAATTACTCTGGGTTGAAAGGATTTTTGCCAAAGAAACACAGCTCAGGGAACACTGAAATGAGCCTCCTTTCATGTCCCCAAGAGCTGGGACTGAGACAGATGCTCAATCCATCAAGCAGGACCCGGGTCTCGAACTGCCAACTTGCTGGCCTTCCAGCTAACAAGGCAAGCTTCTTAACCACTGAGCCACTGAAGTCCGCTGCCAGCAGGTGAAGACATATTGATGTAAACAGGTTGTTACCCACTGATCGGGACCTTTTAGCAGCAGGTGTTGCTTTGCTGTTGCTATTTTTAACTGACTTTAAATAGTTCGATTGGCTTAAAATTGTACTTGTTCTAGGAAATGTGGCAATTGGCTCTGAACGACAAATTGACATGGGAATTGAGCGAAAACAAATGTTTAATTAAGGAGAATTGGTTTTGGAAGATTTGGAAACCGTTTGTGGATTATGCATTGAGGAAAGGAGACGGTAGCAGTCCAGTACCAGACCAAATGAGCTTTTGGATTCATTGGAAGGGTGGGCAACGCCGCATCGCCAAGGGCATTGTCTCTATCACAGGGTGTATTCAATTTTTGATTTTATGTATTGTCATTGAAAGTGAATTATCCAAGTAGTTTAGATATATTGTTACAAATATAGATCATTTTACATGAAAAAGAGAAAACTAATTACATTTAGGATTCTTTAATATAAGTGTGAGTTTAACAAATGAAAATATAACAATATTCCAAGTTGTTTTTTATGTATTATGTTATTTTATAATGTTTTATTCTTTTTTTTCTGTTACCCTTCAATTAATTTTGTAATTGAGTGTCTTTTCTTTGCTTTACTATGTATTTTTGTAAAACTATAATTTTTTTTTTAAAAAAAATGTACTTGTTCTAGTCTGCCAATTTATTTGATGTTTTAATATGGTAATGCATTGTATCTTTTTTTTTTTTAGTTGAATGTGTCTTTTAGCATATGTTGCAAATCGCTTTGGGGTGCATGAAGATGAAGACTAGAGATGCAATGAGTAATAAGAGCCACAGCTCTTAATACCTACCTGGCATACTGAAGTTTGCACTTTGAGATTAAACCCAGGAGACTAGATTTATTGCTGTTCTGAGCTGCATAGCCTTGCCCAGCCTGGTCCTAGAAGTATTAAAAATCTCTTTCCTTCAGTAGCAGAACAATTGAGTTAAATCCTTCCCCAGTGCCTTGAGTGGGCTTCTCCTTTGCTTCATCATGGAGTCAGAGATGCATGCATGATGTGTTGAGGCTTCGCTGGCAGCTGATGCCAATCTGTTTGTCCTCCCCAGAGGACCTGGAGAGATGTTGTTAGCCAGCCAAGTATGGGGAGAAATAATGGAGGGAATAATTGGGTGTACTCTTCCTACTTTAGATCAAACCTATGCCTCCAGGTATTATAAGAAAGCTGTAGTGTTTCTCAACCTTTGGCTTTTGGACTTCAATTCTCAGAAGCCTAAATCAGTTTCCCAAAGCACTGATCAGTTAATGTACTGAGTTAGGGTTCTGGGAATTGAAGTCCAAAAGCCAAAGTTTGAGAAACACTGCTGCAGATATTGCGCAGGATCGTGCGCACCCCAGAAATGATCTCTTTCAGCTTCTGCCTTCTAGACGAAGGTATAGGGCAGTGTTTCCCAAACTTTAGTTTTTGAACTTCAATTCCCAGAAGCCTAAGTCTATTCCCCAAAGCACTGGTCAGCCAGTGTACTGATTTAGGCTTCTGGGAACTGAAGTCCTTCATGGGGTGTGTGCCCCACTTTGGGAACCACTGGTATAGGGTCATAAAGACCAGGATCAGCCGCTTGAGAAATAGTTTCTACCCAAAAGCGGTCTTGGCTTTAAATGAAGCGAAATGCAGTTTATGAGGGAGCTCTGTTGTTGTTTTTTTAGTGTTTTTCAGGTGTTAAATGTGTATTCTGTATGTGGGGTGGGAGTATGTGGATATATTTTCTGTATAGTTGAAATTTGTTAAGTAGATTCTTCAATCTAGTTGTTCTGTACAGGACAATGACAATAAAGATTTATCGAATTGTAAAGGACACCACTCCTTGCTCTGCCTTGAACAGCACTATTCCTGAGACCTGGTAGCGCAGTGGTTAAAAGTTGCTGTACTGCAACCAAAAGGTTGTGAGTTCGATCCTGACCAGGGATCAAGGTTGACTCAGCCCTCCATTCTTCCGAGGTCGGTAAAATAAGTACCCAGCGTGTTTGGGGCAGAATGCTAATTAACTTGTGAACCGTACTAAGTGCTATGGGCTGGTAGATAAGTGTGATTGCTTTTGCTTCATTTGCCAAGGCATACCTTCAACCAGGGGACTGTGGTGGCTTAGACGTTAAGACGCTGAACTTGACGACCAGAAGGTTGGCAGGTCGGCAGTTTGAGACCCGAGTGCTACGCCATGGAGTGAGCTCCTGTCATCTGTCCCAGCTCCTGCCAACCTAGCAGTTCCAAAGCAAGAAATTGCAAGTAGACAAATAGGTGCTGCTCACCCTTTTTAGAAGGCTACTCTAAAGTTTCTTTTCTTTCCTCTAGGTGAGAAGGGGAGAGCAGATCATTCCTCTCCAGAGCCTCTCCCCTTACAGAGCCAGGACCCGCTGCAAGAGGTTGCTGTTGGCAAAGCCCAGCTAGAACGGTTCTCCCTGAGCAGCGATACCAAGCAAGAATTTGATACGGTGGGTGCAGTGAGAGGTTTCTGCTGTCTAGTACAGCCTTTTCCTCCCCATGTCCTCTTTGGACTCCATCACCTATCTCTCTTACACAGCCTTTCCTTTACAGCCATACTGGACCTTGAAGGACTCAGGAACCCGCAGGTTGTTGCTCTTACATGTTTGCTTCTGCTTGTCTTCCTTTTCTGCTGCTGCCATTAAACTCCTACAACTGCCACCCTCCACTTTTACAAGAGCATGAGCCATGATCTCTTAGGAATTGTGAATCTTCAGAAAACAGGAATCACATAATCTTAAATACATACAAACCCACCCTCCTTACGTGTAAAAAATCAGTGTATCTGGGAGGACTGTGCAATTTAGAATGAGTTTTTATTCACCCTTGGTGGTTTTTTTTTAAAACTGTTAGATTTCAAAAGCCATGTAGCAAGTAGAGATGAAGAAGGGGAAATGTTCCATTTGCTTTTGATTCAGGCAGTTGCCATTTTGTTTTTGGGTCCTTTTGAGTGTTTGGTCTTTGAAATACGGTCAAACTTCGAGATAAGAAAGGTTCGACTTAAGAAAAACTCGAGATACATCTGGAAATATCAAGAAAAAAATCAGGTTCAAGATACAGATTTTTTTCGAGATACAAAATTCAATGCATTCCTATGGGAAATTGCATTCAATGCATTCTTATGGAAAATTCAAGATACTAATTTTTCAAGATACTGTACACCCAACCTCGAGGAACGAATTAAATTCATATGTAGAGGTTTGGCTGGAAAGCCAAAAGGGCTGAATCTTTCATGTACTGTACTTTCATTTTTCCTTATTTGGATCTCTGGCACCAGGCCAAATTAACCCACACCAAACTCCTCAAGGTTACAACAGCAACAAAAGTCAATATGTTGAAGTTCTTCCTCATAGTAACTCTTAATGTATGGAAAAGGTAACAAACTATCTATTCCCAAAGCAGGCAATCCAACAGCAGTGTCTGAGAAACAAAAATCATCATCACACCTATGCAGCAGACAGTTTACAGCAGGGGTGCTCAAACCTTTCGGGCCATGGGTCAGTCATGTGGTTCGGGGGGGGGGGAGTGGTCATTATGGCCTGGGGGTCAGATCTGGCCTGCAACACCAATTCATCTGGCCCACAACGCCCTTGCAGTTCATGGAGCAGAAGTAAAACATGCCCGCATGGGCGTGTTTTACTTCTGCTTCCGGGAGCGACGATGGCGTCAGGGGCCGAATGAATTGGCATTGTGGGCTGGATCCGCCCCCCCCCCCCCCGTGCCGTAGTTTGGGCACCCTTGGTTTACAACATAGCACATTCTGGTCAGCATCATCAGATCTGATCATCACCATTCCTCCAACCTTTGAACTTCCAGATGGGGAAATCCCAACAAAACACAATAGTTTCATTGCTTTCTCTTTTGTAATCCTGAGTCCATTGTATTTCAGGTGCTCTCTATTGTAAAGCCATAGAAGACTCAGAAAAATAAAGGACCTATTTTGTGTTTTTTACCATCTAGGTCAGGGGTTCTCAACCTATGGCCCATGGGTTGGATCCAGCCCATGGAACCATTTTATGCGGCCCCCCGCCCTTGCTCCCATTGCCGGAGGCTTTGCCATGTGGTACAGGGTGGCCCATACGTCCCTACCCACACAGCACACAGATACACTAGATCAATAAAATATATGGATGGGTAGGGACCTACGGGCCACCCTGTAAACAGCATTTCAAAGCTATTTGTATTAAAAAGGAATCATAGCCGGCGCCAGGAGTGAGGGCAGCGGGCTACATGAAATGGCACCATGTGGGGGGAGCGGGAAAAGAACTATTGGGCTCCTGGCCTTGTCTCACCCAACTGAGTAAGATATAAATTTAATAAGTAATAATAAATAATAACCACCCCCCTCCGGGACCCCAGCCCCACAAGGAAGGACTAGCAAGCTCTATTCACCCTTTCCCAGAGCAGACAATTCATCCCAGTTGGGGAGGGAGGTCCGAAGCCTTGGAGGGTTGGCGTCTCCCTCCTTCCAGGGAGAAACAAAATGGCCAACCCTTTGAAGTTGTTGGGACAAAATGGCCACTTCAAAATGGGCACCTCCATTGTGCAAGCAGCAAAATGGCCATCCTGCCCCTCAGCTGTGTGAGAGCTTGACCCGGCCCGCGGCTTGAAAAGTTTGGGAATCCCTGACCTAGGTTAACTTAAAAATCCCCATCCTAGTAAGAAGTAAATGTGTTATTTTATCAGTGCCAGGTAGGAGCTTCTAGTCACCTTTGAAAGGGCATTTTGAGAAGACCACCATTCCAGCTTACTATTGTTTTAAAGTGTGACTTCTGAACAGGAGTCCAAATACCTGCATTTAAATATAGTATCACATCTGGGCAAGATAAACTTCTTCAATGGCCTTTTCTTGCTTCCAGCTGTCTCCCTTCTGAGTCTGACAGTCAAAGCCAGTGTCACAAAAGTGACCTTGTTCTTTTAATCCAGTAAAAGTGGAGCAGTGAGCAATAGGTAAAGTGTGAACACCAGGAAGACAGTGAGTTCTGAACACCAGATCTGATTGTAGACACTATCCATGTATCTTTTATTACATATTCACATATACATTGCCTAGTGTCAAGAAGCCTCATTCATTCACACATTCAGGCTATACCGAAACACGGGGCCTCTTCTTCCGATGGATGCCTACCTTTAGCTTCCTTCTCTGTGGTCTCTGGCAGGCTCCATGTCGCATGCATCTGGCCGCCATCTTGCAGGAGCTGAAGGCCCCGCTCTACCTGAACGGTGAAGACATCTTCATTCCCAACTGTGACACCAAAGGTTTCTACAGGCGGAAGCAGGTACAGGCAGAAATGTCCCCCAAGGGCAAATCCAAGTTGTTCATTGGGGTTAAACATGGGGTATACCCAGTGGTGGGCATCAAAAAAAATTCCTACCACACTGTGGCCGTGGCTATGTGACTGGGTGGGTTTGGCCTGTTGGCCATGTGACTGCTCTTCGCTATAGAGCTATGAAAATTGAAGCCTCTTCTATTTTCATCATACTCATCAAGTGCAGCTCCCAAAAAGATGGGAAATTTCTGCGTGGGCACGCACGCGCACAACTCATTTGCACATGCGCAAACGGGTTGTGCACGCATGCACAGTAACCCCTTTCCCCGCCATTCAAAATACGGGACGGCAGCGGGATAGGGGAGGAACGAGCGCCAAAATACGGGAAATCCAGGCCAATACGGGATACTTGACAGGTATGATTTTCATCATTCTATAGCAGTGGTTCCCAAAGTGGGCTCCACGCCCCACAGGGGACTTCAATTCCCAAAAGCCTAAGTCAGTATATTGGCTGATCAGTGCTTTGAGGAATTGACTTAGGCTTCTGGGAAATGGAGTCCAAAAACCAAAGTTTGGGAAACACTGTTCTATAGCAAACCTCTGAAGCCATTTCCCCCTTCGTCCAAGGCTTTCCCAGGGCTCTGTTTCACCCCAAAGTGCCTCCCCAGCCACTCCGGAGTGCTTTGGGGTGAAACAGGGCCCAGGAAAAGCCTTGGACGAAGGGGGAAATGGAGCCAGCCCCATCCAAAGCCTCTTCTAGGAGGAGGGGTGGATGGGGCGGGGCCAGCCATTTTTGGTACCGGTATGCGCGTACTGGTGCGAACCTGCTGATGGTTTCCACTGGGTATAACCATGCATGATGGTAGATTCTTCAGCTGTGGTCTCAAGAGAATGAGTATGACATGTACCACCATAACTAGGAGCTCCCCTCAGCTCCACTGTGGTTTAAAAAAATACATATATCAAGACCTAAATTGGTCTCCTTAAGTGGCTGTAAGATAGCCACTAATACCAATATGGCGGCTGAGGGCAGTCTCGAGCGCAATAGTAATTACAGTATGCAGAGGTGCCAATTATAGTCTTCCTCACTGCACGCACTGTCTGCTGGCCTTTGAATGGGTTAGAACAACAGACCCCCAACTGCCTCCCTTTTATCTATGCACAAGGCCACATTGCCTGTTTGCATCATACTGCAATATTCTGCCCAGGTGCTGCTGAGCTGTTGAATTCAGTTACCCTTGACAAAAGCAAGGGTTTAAAAATCTTAAACACACAGTTGTCAGCCGGCACATGGGGTGGGGTGGGAGTGGCGTCTAGCATTGAGTGGTACTAAAGAAAGTAGCAAAACACATCTGAGTAGGTAAGAAAAAAAAATCCAGGGAGGGTAACCATAAGTCACAATTGACTTGATGGCATATAAGTATTATTAGCTGGTCTCGTGTGTTGTCTGCCATGGATTTTATTTGGTTCTTGGGAATGTTATTGTGATGACATTGTTCTAGAGCAGTGTTTCCAAATGTGGGACCCATGTCCCACAGTGAGACTCCAATTCCCAGAAGCCAAAGTCAGTACGTTGGCTGGTCAGTGCGTTGGAGAACTGATTTAGGCTTCTGGGCATTGCAGTCCCAAAACCAAAGATTGGGAAACACTGTTCTAGAGCAGGGGTTCCCAACATACAGCCTGTGGGCCAGGCCCAGTCCGTGGCACCACTTTATGTGGCCTGTGTAACCACCGCTGCTGCACCAGAAGCGGACACATTTATGACAACCATAAATGCACCTGCGGCTGCCATAAATTCATTTACGGAGGCAGTGAATGCCTTTTACGGCAGCGTTTATGCTGAGGAAACCACCAATCTGGCCCGCTCAGCTGTCCAGGAGGCACGGTCTGGCCCGTGGCGTAAAAAGCTTGGGAACACCTGTTCTAGAGAAAGGACAAACTTTCACACATGTAAGACCTACAGGCAGGAAAGACACAACTGCTCTTTCCTTTGTGACTTTTGTTAAACTTGCCTCCTTAGGTGAGGTACAATGGCTTGAATAAAAGAGGAGGTGAAGAGATGGATGTGGTTGGGTGGTTGTCTTATATCCTAATAAAAGCAAAGCTCTCTACACAAGTGGTTTTAAATAGCAATAAAATGGGGGCAGGGGCGGGAGCACTCTTCAGTCAACAGCATTCGGCCGCATCATTCGTCTCCTGCCAGTAATATTGGGTTAACGTGCAGAGGAGGAATTGCTATAACAGAGGAGGGTCCATGACTGGGTGACAGACAGCTTTACCTCATCTGCTATCTTGCTTTCTTTTTCAATTAGATTTGTACAGTGGATTGGAGTTCTAGATTTGTTTTTCAGCCCAAATGTTTCACTCTGAATTAAAAGTGAAGAAATCTAGAGACTCCTGCCCGAGGAGCTGCACCTACTTTGTAGTCCTAAACCAGGGTTGGCCAACCTTGGTGCTTCAGCTGTTCTTGGACTTCAGTTCCCAGAAACCCTGATCAGCAGGTGTGCTGACTTGGCTTCTGGGAACTGAAGTTCAGGAACACCTGGAGCGCCAACGTTGGCCAACCCTGCCCTAAACATTTCTGAATGCTGGCTTTGCTCCTGAAAGGTATGCTCTGGTTTGATGCCCCACCCCAATCTCTTTTCAATGTCTTTTCTCTCTACACAGTGTCGGGCATCCAAAGGGCAGAAGAGAGGCCAGTGCTGGTGTGTTGACAAGAGAGGACGGCGGATGGAGGGACTTGAAGCGACTCCCCTTTGCCTGGTTGCTAACAGTGACTGAGCAGGGCTAGGGGGAATGATGCCCCATGCTCCAGCATCAGAGACTCTTGACCAAGAGGACTAGAACGGTCACAGAAATATCTGCTTCTAATTTATTGCCTGTTTCCTGCCTTGCCGAGAACCCGCATGCCCTGGTGTAATCTCGGAGCAGCCATAGCATTGGGGAACAGCTTACGAAAAGAGGAGCCTGAACGGGGTCTGCATCAGGGCAACGGCAGACAGGAGGCTTCTTGACTGCATTACCGGAGATGCTTTGTATAAGCTAGCGGCAGCTGCGCAGCAAAGCTGTGTCGGCACTCGGACCAGCTGTTTGGCATGTGTGACATGCATCCCTGGTGCTGAATCAAGAGAGCTAGATAGTGGGAGGCGTGGGAGCAGTTAAGATTCTCACGGGAGCATGCATGTAGTTCAGGGTCTTAGGAGGTGCAAGGAGGGGATGAAAACCTGGTAGGATACATTTGCCAAGCTAAAAGTTATTCCAAATTTAAAAGGGAGAAAGGAGGCTATTAATTACAGTTATTGTGAGGAGCCCAACGGAGGCTGTGTAGGTGGGATAAGATGAACTGTTGTAGGATTCAGTCATTTTGAGGTTGTTCCCCATTGTACAGAACCATGAAAACCTCCTTCATACCCCAATCTGACTGGTTCTCAGTCTCCTTTCTCTCTCTTTAGCAGCTCTCAGTACTGCAATGGTGGGAATTAATGGAAAGAAGGGATTGGGGGTTTCTTCCTCCTCAGAAAGGAGAGGTGTGTGGTGGGGTCTTTTGCTGCCCGTGTGCTTTATTTTAACTCTCGTGCTTGAAAGGGGTCGGTTTTGACATCTGTAAGTCTCACTGTCATTAGCTACAATACATCTGATGACAATAATACTTTGCTTTTGGCCTCAGTGAATTATTTGGTGTGTTGCCTCAGGACGATTTACTCACAAGGAGGCTCAGAAAAACAAAAATAGCTCTTGTCTAAAAGAAGCAAGGGGGAGGGGAGTGAAGTGTCACTGCAGTTAAAGCTCTACCTACAATTTAATATTGTCTACATCGTGGGTTCTCAACCTTTTCAAGCCGAGGGCCAGATCACGTTCCCTCAGATAGCTTTGGGGACGGGACGGCCATTTTGCCCTGCCTGCCACGCATGGCACTTCCAGGTGTGGTGGAGGCAGTGGGGGGCACATTAAATGGTGTAGCAGGCCACATCCAGCCCCTGGGCCATAGGTTGAGAACCCTTGGTCTACATAAGCAGCCAAATGGTTCATTTCTAACATACTCAAGACTACTGTTGAATACATTTATTTCCTACCAGGCGATGCATTAAGATGTATGTATTTTGTGTTCTGACTCATAGCAACCCTAATAGGGCTTCCAAGGTAAGTGATATGAGAGATTATCACAGTAGGCTGGAGTGTGCATGTCTGGAACAAAATAAGATGCATTGTAGGATGCAACGGAAAAGTCAGTTCTGTAGCTGGCATTGTAGAAGAACCCTGCAATGGCTCCAAATGAATGTGTTTTACACATTATCAATTTCTGGTGCCTGTCTTCCCCTTCTATGCTCTATGTCAGTGGTGGTGAACCTATGGCACACGTGCCAGAGGTGGCACACAGAGGTTTCTCTGTTGACATGTATACCATCAAGGGGAAGGCCCGCCCCACTCAGCCCAGCGGGTGTACCAATGGCAGCACCGCTTCCCCACCACCCCTCTCCCTCCACCAATGGGGAGGCTGAAGTCCCACCCAGGAAGAGACAGTGGAACAAGATGAGGCAACCAGACACCCCCACCCACCCCTCCCAGGAGTTGGGCGCACCTACGGGGGGGAGGGGGTGTTGGGTGCACCCACAGGGGGGCATCCATGTGACTTTGCTGCAGGCACACCATAACATCACATGGGTGTGTGGGCACACACAATGCCTGCCTGCCTACCTCTTCCTCCTTGAGCACTTGGTCTCTAAAAGGTTCACCATCACTGCTCTATGTAAACAAGCATACTACTACCAATGCTGTAGGTTTCCTAGGTAGGAACCAAAAGTAAAATTAAAAAATCAAGCTGCTATTCCTAGAACATTGTTTTTGTTGTCATTATGTGCCATCAAGCCATCCCTGATTTGTGGTGACTCTATGAATGAGAGATCTCCATAATGTCATCTTCTCAACTATCCTGTTCCGATCTTGCAACATAAGCCTGGGGCTTCCCCTTACAGAATCAATCCATCACATATTTGGTCTTCCTCTTTTCCTGCTGCCTTTTCCCAGCATTATTTTTCCTAGAGAGTCTTGTCTTTTTATGATGTGCTCAAAATAGAACAGCCTCAGCTTCATCGTTTCTGCTTCCAAATGCAGTTCAGGCTGGATTTCCTGTAGGACCCACTCATTCATCTTCCTCGCAGTCCACAGAACTCTCCCGCAGCATATTTTAAATGAATTGTTGTTTTTTACTTTTCAGCTTTCTTTACTGTCCAGCTTTAACACTGCTACATAGTGATTAGGAATACAGTAATACTTCATACAAAGGCCGCTTCATACAACATCGAATTCATACATCGCCTAATTTCTTGGGGAAAAAATGCCTCATACAAAGTCGCTCGGCTTTGTATGGGGCATTCAGTTTTTCCCAGGTTGCATTGTGCCTGGGCAGTATAAAAGCCAGGACACATGCGTGCATTGCTCTTGTGGGTTTTGCACAAGGCAAAGAGTGTTTAGGAGTGGTTTTGAGCGTGATTTTGGATTTTTTGAATTTTTTCATCAGAATTTTTAGAAGCATTCCTGGGATTTTTGCAGCATTCTTCAGGTTCTTGGACAATCAGGGTTGTTTGACATGTTTTTGTAATGTATTTAGCCTTTAGACAATGTTTTCTTAATGTTTTGTCAGTTTCCTGTCTGTTTCCTTGACTTTGCCCTGAAGTCTGTGCTGTTACAGTACAATGTATCTCTATGGAAACGACGTTGTACGAGGCAACGCAGCAAGGATTTGGACGTTGTATGAGGCATCGCGGCTAGGATTTTGCATGCCTCATACAAAGTCCAAATCCGTATAAAGTCCAAACTTGTGGGACCAAGGTATGAGGTATCACCACTGTACAAGAGTGTGGATTATCTTGGTCTTCATCTCCAGTGCCACATCTTTACACTTGATGATTTTTTTCTATTTTCTTCATTGCTACTCTTCCAAGTCTGCCTTCTTCTGATTTCTAGGGTGCAGTCCCCTCTTTGGGTTGATGACTGAATCAAGGTATATAAGATATTTATCTCAATTTCTTCATCATCAATATTAAAGCTGTGCCGTTCTTTTATGGTGATATGCAGTGATATGATAGGAATCTGTTTCAGAAATCATAATTGCAATGTCTTAACCCCACAAAACTATAGTTCAAACTATGCCAGGGTTTATTTGGCAGGCAGGTGAAACTTCATCACAGATTTTATGTGGAGTCTTCCTGAACCATACTACATTATGTAAGGATCAAACCTGAAGCCAAACTATGCCTTATACCACTGTAGGTAGAAACTCTTGCCCACCTTAACCCTTAGATCTGGAATAAAAGCAGGTATACCGCAGGGGTCATCTGGATTGGTTTTTGTGATGAAGAGACAATCACATCTACCTTTAAAACCAGCAACTACTAGCAAGCCTGGAAGTCAGCAATTGAAGTTTTTTGTTTTAACTGAGATGAACAACAAGGCGCTGTGTAAACACATAGGAGTTTGTCTGTACTGTATATTATTCCAAACAGGTGCTAATCAGGAATTAAATTTACTATTCAGCTAATATAATAAGGTCAACAGTGGAAAGATTGCGCAATGGCTAAAATACCATTGCTTAGAACAATAAATTGAACTAGAGTAGTTCCACTGCATCAGTTGGGATTTGCTGAGTCAACTTCTCTAAAAGTTTCACTGATTCAAATTGGCCCATGTAAAGTAGTATCTCCGAGTTGGAGTAGGGTCATTTGAATCAATGGAACATACAGGGGACCTAATCTACCAAATCCCCACTGATTCAGTGGGCCTGCTTTAGTGCCATCCACTAAAGCAGCAGAATCACAACTCAGTTAACATAATTAATGCACTCTCAGATGTTTCTTACAACAAAAATTACTTTAACCAAAATGCAGTTTCCCATAGGAATGCATTGGAAACCAATTAATCTGTTCCGGAGATCAGAAATAAGTGGGGGGAAAGTCTTTTTTTCTGTTCAAAAACCTTTGGAAAGCACTATGGTGTTTTTGCCACTTTATAAAGAGATTTGAACAGATAAGACTTTCCCCCCACTTGTTTATGAGCTATGGAATTGGTTTTCAATGCATTTTCAGCACTTCTGACAACGGCCTCTAGAAGTGCCGAACGCTGCTTTTAAGCTGCCGAAAAGCGGCAAAGAAGCAGCAAAAAATTCCAGAAACAAAGTGGAAATGCTCCAAATACCCTCCTGCCACTGTGGAAAGTGGTGGGGGATGCCCAAGCAGCCCAAAAAAGCTTCAGATATGTGAAATAAATCCTTAAACCAAGCCACTATTTTCTCTGGATTTCATTTTGCACACCAATTATTACGTTAACTGAGCCATGCGTAAACAGAGGCTCCACTATATTAAGTTTAAAGAAACAACAAAATGCACAAGATGGAAACTAATAAGCCTCTCAACTGTCAAGCATTTTGCCGAACGGAAAGAATATTATATATGCTGTGTTCATCAGATGACGCCATGGTTGACTAAACAATCACAGCTCAACAATAACAATTCAAACATGAGCTTCAGGACTCATTTCAAGTGTATATCTATGACATAAATGATATAAACACGACTGCAGCATTTGTGCAGAAGAAACTTCTCACCTTTGGGGGCCACGGTCTTTTTCACTGTTTCAAAAAAATCTCTCTTTCTCTCTCTCTCTCTCCCATCTCGCTTGTGCATTGCCATGCATAATGTTACAGGACAGAACAAAAACAAACCTAAAGCAGAGGTATAGGTAAGTTTGTTGTAAAACATGGGGACAAAGTACTATGTTTTCCTACATTTTGTGCACCACTAAAAGATCACACAAAGACATTTTCCCTATTAAAAAAATTTTAATTCAAAATCTCAACTCTTCAGAATTAAGTGGGAATGCACTGAGAGAGCATCAAAGTACAGTACATTCACTATTGCAATTCACATTTGAAATTCTAATATAACACAAAAAGAAAATTAAAACTAGAGAAATAAAAAACACATACATAAAAGTTATATCTGTATGTAGTTTAAACACTGCTGGATGAAATTCCAGATCACAGCCAGCTAAAAAAACTCAGTATGGCTTCTATTCCATAATGGCCAAAATCTTATCGGTCAGTTATCCCACACAAGTGCAAAAGCATAAATTGCAGTGATAAATTGCTGCTAATTGCACATAAGTCATGGAAGTTGGTGTGCAACAAGGAACACAAGCAGTGACATGTTAACAAGCAGGAGTTCAGTGCTATCTTCTAAGCTGCTGCACTTATACTGACATAACTAACCAACAGGAATAGGTAGATCAGTGAGTAAGATAAGATCAAGTAATTTGATCTTTTCAGAGTAAGTTTAGCCAACAAGGGTCCTAGAATTCAATGCTTTGCATTGGTCTCAACGCCTAAAAACAACAAGGTACACAGCACATAACAATTTGCATAGAATGTAGAACAAAGCCCTCCATTTCATGTTTTAGCAAATTAAATCAGTAAAATACTATACCAAATGTTTGGCTGTTTGACCATATCTTTAGTCATCTAATATAGACAAAACAGCAAAAGTAATTAAAATTCTTTATCTGGACCTTCAATAAAAAAGATGGCTCTTAGCCTGCTCAAGGCAGTAGAACAAAATATAACAGTTGTACTGTATGTCATTTTCTCCATGTTCACCCTTATAACATCTAGTACAACTTGCCCAGCATTAAAATATCATTATGTATTTCCTTTCTTTGTTTCATATCGTAGCAACAAACAGGGAAGACATCTAGGCATTGGGGCTAACTACATCGTTATGAAGAAGGGGAGGCAGGCATGGAGCTTTTGTTTTCAATAGCAGGCTTATGTTTCTGAGAGCAATTCCATTTGTATGAAGAAAATCCAGAGGATGGAGGGTTCTGAATTTTCTATTAAAGACTTTTCTCAATTCTATTAAAGACTTTTTAGAATTGTTGTAGTAGTTAAAGGAAAACTTTTACCAAAGATCCTGCTACATAAAAGCAAACAGTTTTGCAAATTACATGTATGATCATTTTGTACAGATGCCCAAGTAACAAGCTAGAAATGTGAAACAGAGTATCTTAAACAAAGGAAACAGCAGTAACTACGTTCCTTTGTTTGTTTCCATTGCTCTCTAAAGGGTGGGTAGGGGAGAGAGAGAGAGAGAGAGACCTAAGGCACAACAGAGCTGTAACATTCTGTCCTATTCCAGCATCTCTATTTGGAGGGAGCTAATACTGAAAGAAGTTCAAGGCATCCATTAACACCCACCCACTCTTCCAGGATCCAATTCCTACTGATCTAAAAAATATTCTTAAAATGTAAACCTTTCTTCTGTTTCTCTGAAGAACCCTCTCTAACTCATTTGAAACAATAAGGATCTATGTATTAATTAATCTGGAAGATATTGTTGCTCGTAACTCTGATGTCATGGAGGCATGGACTGAATTTGGTAGACATTTTAGCAACTACTGTATTTGCTTGTTTATAACACAATCCCGCTGTTTTAGCAGGACAGACCCATTGGAACAGAGTTTTAATATTGAGGTAGTCTGAATCTAAAATGATAGCATCATAATGTAAGAGATCTCAACCACCTAAAAACAAGAAAAGGCCCAAAGCAAATGCAAGCCACAGGCCAAATCCCACTTTAGGATGGACAACAGTTAAGCTGTCTTTGCTGACACCAATAATTTTGAAGATCTCTATCCATAAATATCTGTTCCAAGACATTCAGTATTGTCACATCCTCATCCAGGTGCTCCTGAAATTTCACATGGAAGATGGACGGCACAAGTGACCGCTAGATCACATGTAACATATTGTCTGTGAAGTAAGTCCATATTCTGACTTCCTGTGGAATGCAAAACTTGGGCACCTAAATATACAAATAAATCAGAGCTGTCGTATGGGAAATCAGACACTCAAGCTGAAGCAATTTTCTTTCCATGGCTCATAACTACAAATAATATTATTTGTACACTTCCTGCTAAGCGGATGACAGAATTATTTACCTGATGCCAGAGATCTCACTATGTTCTTTGCAACAAGCATCAACCTCTAGATGCCAATATGCTGAATCTAGGAGGGAAATCACTTTAAAAAGCAACAACCAAGAATATAGAAAACAGGAGAAGATTCACCACCACCTTGAGGAAACGCTGCTGACTATATCTGATCTGCAAATCCTGGTTGAACTGAAATGTGGAAAGTGGGTAGGGTGGGTCAACTACTCACCAAAGCATAACAGTGCAAAGTAAAGGATCAGCTTTGATGGTTGAAACAAGCACTGTCTCACAAATGCCAAGTGCAGGGGCATTGGCACAGGCAATATAGCCATGAGCCATCATGGAATACCAGCTCTCTATGCTTCCAAGAAACAATTATTGATACAAGTCAAGATACCCTGGCAAAGTCACTCAAGCCAATTTAAGCCCTTCCTCAGAAGCCTTTATCTATATGTAAAAAGCTCCTAGTCACTAGGAAGCTTTCCGTAGACAGTCACAATTCTATATCACATCCATTTCTGGGACTGAATGACAAGTTGGAGCCTTAGCTTTCAGCCAGTTCACAACCCACAACACTTTGGTATATCGGCCATGTTGTTCAGTTCACATTCAGAGCTTTACCTGAGATGGGCATCAGGATTTTAATGGCATTTTGTATCAACCCCCTCCTGCCCAGAGGGTGCCAAGAGGACACACCTTGTTACATGAATGCCATACATAGTAGGCTTTGTGTACATACGCTCCATAGAGGGCAACAAAGCTGCATCTCTCACCCCAAGTGAACAAGAGGCATCAGTGATTCCACTCGCATGAATGCTAGCCAGTTCTGTTCTGGAAATTCAAGTGATTCTGGGGCCATGAAACGTCCATGCAGTCCTCCTCAAAGCTGTAGTCTCTCTCCTCACCCTCCTCTTCTACCTCCTCTTCAAAGAGCTGATCCTCTAAAAACGAACCCCCCAGCCCATATTCCTGTTCATGGACAGAGAGCTCATTAGGGTTCACATGGGAGGCACCTTCTATAAAGTCAGCAAATCTGGAGAAAAGACAGAGAGCAGTGAGGATATTGCAGAGTCGGTCAAATCCAGTTTGATGGCTAAAATCCTGTTGAGTATAGTGTAGATCCAATGAATCAACAGGGATTTGATGAATGAACAGCTTTGCAACTTCCATTGATGCAAATGGGCATATTCTGGCTGCGATTTCCTTTAGCATAGAAAGATAAACTTGGATTATATCCATTGGAATCAATGGAACATATGGAGCATGGGACTGGCTAACTCTCCATAGATTCAATGGGTGATATATTACACTATTCAACAGGATTTTGGCATTGTTGTGTTTCACATTTGAATCGTGTGTAATAGTAGAAGCAAAAGAAAAACCAGCATATTTATTCTAGCTTAATGTTGTAACTAATTCTTGAATAGCTTTGGAGACAGTATCTGGGTTTAGACTTAATGCAACTAATCAAGCCTTAGAAGAAGTGGTTTAACTTTTTGAATGGAGAAAAACTTGTATAAAAGCTGGTAAGGTAAAGGTCATCCTTACTCGAAAGCTAGTTGTATCTGACCCTAGGGTTCAGTGGTCTTCTCTGTTTACAGCCAAAGAACCAGCGCTGTCTGCATCTGTAGACGTTTCCGCAGACATGTGGCAGGCATGACTAAACACCGGAGTGCTGGTAAACAAACAAATAATATCATAGGAAAAGCTGCACAGCCATCTGGGGAATTCCAAATGGGTATTTTCAGTGACAGTATGTTACATTATCTAGCTCTGCCATACAGTGAACCATATGCCAATTAGATATTTCTAAGAAGAAATTAAAACTGGGTAGGTACGGAATAGGTAGATACCTCACTACATCCAGCTGCACACAAGTAATGCACTCAGTAGATTTTCTTAGCACCCTGAGCAACTAAAGAAGCAACTAACTTCAATCCTGAATTTTAGCCCTCCTTTCAAAACTATCTCTGCACCCGGTCCACCTTCCACAGCCAATTTTGTAAGTCAGGTTTCCTTCTTACTAGCCCTAAGTTATAAAAGGTTACTGCTAGACAATTCAGCTCATCCCCCCCAACCCATTTGATCTGCTTGTGCAGTACCTCTTTGGAGACTGGATGCGGGAGACTGCTTTCCATGCAGAGAACTCTGGGCTTCTGCAGTACTCCCGCAACTCCCCCAGGGCTCTGCGTGTCTCTATCTCCCCTTGGATCCGGTACTCCTCTTCAGTTAGCAGACGTGGTGGGCTGGGCTTTGCTGTGGCTGTGGCTGTGAACACCTTCCTGCTAGAATAGCAATGACATTAGCAGTAGCTGCAAGACTGAACTTTGATCAGAGTCTGGTTCTCTATCACAATTCTTGAGTAGTTTAGAAGATAGTACCGTATCTGGGCACTTTCTCAGCCACACCTTATAAGTCAAGTTTAGCTCAAGACAAAACAGGTCCTTAATGGTCTTAAGAAGCAAAGCCAGACCATCATGGGAGAAAATCTACCCTGCCATTATTTACCAGACGATCATAAATGTTCCCTTCCAGACCAATACACTCTTACACAGGACAATGCTACCATACCAGCATATGTGACTCTCCTCTTCCTGCCTCTCAATTTTCTTACAAAAACTGGGGTGGGGTAATTGGAAAATCTCCCTTGAACCTTCTTAGTGGTCCCTAAGAGCCTCCTCAAAGACTGTGGCATTTTTGGGCCACAATCAGGCATACCCTGGCAACAGCAACCTTGTGCTGCCGGCTAATCTTTCTCACACTAGGTCAGATGAAAGGAACTGCAGAATGAACTCAACAAAAGGTGCCTTCATTTTGACAGTTACCCGTTTGGCATAGACACGGAAGAAGAGGTCCATAATGTAGAGTACAATAACTTCAATAAGCTTCAGACCTGAAGAACATTAGATCTCAAGAGAAAACAAGAGCAGATGCAGGGTTTCTCAACCTTGGGCCCCCAGATGTTCTTGGACTTCAATTCCCAGAAGCCCCGCTCAGCAGGTGTGCTGACTGACTTCTGGAATTTGAAATCCAAGAACATCTGGAGGCCCAAGGTTGAGAAACCCTGGTAAGGTGTAAGAGAGGTATGTTTTAAGTCTTAGCTTTGTGTCTTGAGAAGTCTTAAGTCTCCTGTCTCTCAAAACAGTAAAAAAATGCCCTGCTACCAGTCATTTGACAGATGAGAGGACATTGACACTGTAGGTGATGAGGGGAATCACCCTCCTCCACATCTGATAGAAACCTGGGCCATCTTAGACATACCGGTACTTGAATAAAACTCTCCCAAATCTTATTCCAAATGACCCTCTAGATATAGGGGCACCCAAACTACGGCCCGTGGGCCCAATTAGGCCTGTGCATATTATTAATGTGGCTCACCGCGTACCGCCCCTCCACCCGCCCCCACCGCCTGATAGCAGCAGCGGCGATCACACTTTGTCCCGGCTGCTCCAAGCAGCCTCTGGCTTGGCGCATTGGGGAAATTTTCAGAGCTTCCTCTGTTTCAAAATCCACGGCGCTAGGAGAGCCCCTTGGTGCACCCGGGATGATGTCACTGCAGCATGCCAGGTTTACCCTTCCAGCGCTGTGGATTTTGAAACAGAGGAGGCTCCGAAAATGTCCCCAACTTGGCGATCAGCTTTGGCAAACGCTGCAGTGGGGATGGGACCGAGCCAGAAGCTGCTTGGAGCAGCAGGGACAAAGCGTGATCACCGCCGCCGCTGACATCAAAACTGTCAGCAGTGGGAGCAGCCCGCCTCCGCCCCCCCCCCGCAGCTGCATGTTGGGGGCGGGACCGGCCAGCGAAAAAAAAGTTTGGGTACCACTGCTCTAGAACGACAATTTTGTAAATTGTTTTGCAGGGGAAATGTAGTGGTACATCTTCATCTGACAGCTCGACTCTCAATTTAATAAGGTGTTTTAATACTCATTTGTTCATGTTTTACAATCAACAACATTCAATGCAAGGCCACCAGCACCCATAAGTGGACAGCAAATCACTCTGAAAAAATATAAAATACCTTAGCCTTCATGTATTTAGACAACCTCTGTCAATTAGCAGCAACTTTCCCATGTGACATCTCAGAAAGAAGAGGCACTGAAACCCATTCCATTATTGAGGTCAAACATTATTTGACTACTCTGAGCTCAAAACTGTCTCCTTGGTGGACATTCCAACTGATCACAAGGGAAACAAATTGGGCATAATTCTCTGCAAATATAACTGCCCTTTTTGTCTCTTTTCTTCATTTCTTTTCCTTTTTAAAGATATAGGGACATATCAATAGTGGGACTCCCTCTTTGTGTCATCTCTACACAATGGCTTAAACTGTTAGGTGCTGTGTAGATTTAAAACATCACCACCTCATTCTGAGAAAGCATTCCCAGACTTTGCTGGGAACAGATACTGGAAATAAGTTTTCCTGCCATCGTGGCTATCAGTCTGTAGAGACAGGAACTTTCAAACTTAGATTTCAGTTTTTGTCTCCCCCACGCCCATCTCTTTTCATCTGAGCAGTGCAGAGCGTATTACTACATCTCTTTACCTACACACGCATATGTTTGCTTCCAGGTAGACTCTAATGGCAGGTTTAGGGAGAACTGAGTGATTTCTAGATAGGAAATCCCAGTTTCCCTAAACATTACTAAGAACCACATCAAAAACCTTACTATATTGTGAGTACATGCACACCGAGTGACACAAGTCCCTCAATCTAATCTATGAAAAGAGCATTTGGATGTCATTTTCTAGAGTAAGTAATGCTCAGGTTTCCCATCCATCACCTGTAGATGGCATAGACCCATAGGACAGGGTATTCCAAGTTTTTAGTGCAGACGGAAATTACGATCAAGGCGATGGCGATCTGTCGTATCTGGATGCCTATGTAGAGAAGCAGCAGGCCAAGAACCTGCAGGCCCCAAGTAAGGAGATTAATGCTGCGTTCATTCTCCAAAGGTCCATATTTGTAGCACACAGCAAAACTGATACAACCCACAATGACCAGGTAGCCTGCAAGAGGGGAGAAAGAAAAGAACTGAAGTATGTTTCCAAGAAACTTTTTCACCAAGAAGTGGCAGGAAACTTTTTCACCAGAAGTGGCATGCAGAGGCCTCTCTCTTGGCATGTGTGCCGCCAAGGGGAAGCCCCACCCCGCCCAGCCGGCACCAATGGCAACACCGTTTCCCCACCCTGCCTTCTCCCTCTGCCAATGGGGAGGCAAGAGGGGAGACTGAAATCCCTCCCAGGAGTCGGTGGTGAGGAAGAGGGGAGGCAGAGGGGAGAGGACCACACAAACCCCACACATACCTCCCAAGGAGTTGTGTGCACCCATGGGGGGTAAGGGTGGGGGAGCACCCACAGGGGCACATCCACGACAGAGGGGATGTTCCCGAGTGACTTCGCCAGAGACCCGCCAGCAACATCACATAGGTGTGTGGGCTTGCACGGTGCCTGCCCCCACGCTTCCTCCTCCTCAGGCACTGGGTCTCTAAAAAGGTTCAAAATCACTGACCTAGTAGAGCCTTAAAGCTCTCCAGTGAATGAGTGAGTGAATAAAAGTGCTGCCACTTAATGTAATATATTTAGATAAATTAACTGGGAGTAAGACACTGAGCTAGATTAACACTGGTTGAAACAGTAAGAAAACTAAAACATGCTGCTAAGTAAACAAAGATGATAACAAAAGGCAAAACACAGGTCCTTTATACAGAGACTAGAAAAGTTACTGTTTTACATGGTAACTCCTTAAACCTCCAAGCCAGCACAGCCAAACCAGATAAGAGATTTTGTGAATTCTCATCTTCATGCTCTGCCAAATGGACAAGATACTGATTTAAGAGGTCTATGTCACACTTTTTTTCAGCAGGGGCGTGTCAGCGCTCCCTACTAATCATGTGCCCTACGTTACCTTAACGTTACCTGGCACTAAACCCCCTCCGCCTCAGTCCTCTCCTTGTCCCCTCCTGGGTCTCCCATACACAGATAGCTCCAATTTGGGACTACTGAGACGCCGAGCAGTTTTCCATGGAGTGCTGGTCCAGCAAAATATTACCTTTTGCTGCAACCTGGAGATCCACTCTAAAAGTGATCTCCAGAAAATATTTAAAAGGAGAGTATGGTAGCAGTGTGGCCTCTTCCTGGCTTAAGCTGGCTTTACTCTGTCCCACTCCCTTAAATAAACAAACTATGAAAAGAATTGAGGTTTATTTCTCATAAAGGATATTAAAGATACATTGTTCACAAAATAGGTAACTAAATACTATATACATTAGTACTCAAAAAGATTCAGGAAAAATCAATACAGTGGAACCTCATACAACAATCGCCCCATATAGCAACGGAATCACATAACAATTAGGTTTTTTTTTGGGGGGGGGGGAAATGGCATCCCGCATAACAATTTTTCCTATGGGAAAAAATCGTACAAAAATTTTTTAATGGGAAAAACCACTTAGCGAAAAAAATCGTTGTATGATGCATCCCATAGGGAAAATCGCTATATGATGCATGTATCGTATAGCAATTTTTTCATACAACAAAAAGCACCATGGAACAGATTAAAATTGTTGTATGAGGTACCACTGTACTTAGGTTTCCCCCACAACATCAAATAATCTCACTCTCTAATTTATTCTAAATCTTCTGAGAGAGCAGGTTTTCCTTCCTTTATTATTCTTCTGATTCTCTTCTCAATCTCTTTAGATTTACCTCAGAATCTTTTCCTCAGCTTCACTGAGAATTTACCTCAGAATCACCTCTCTGAAAACTTTCTCTAAGCCAGTTCTCTCCCTGACTCTCTCTCTCTCTCTTATTTCTCTTCAAGTTCCTCTCCCTTAAAGTTTACCTCAGCTAGTGTCCCTTAAGTTTTTCCTCTCTCTTGAAACACCCTCTGCCTCTCTGCCTTTTTATACCTAACCATTCCCTCCTGCCTTACCTCCTTTACATGAGCCAACCAGATACCAACCTCCCTGTATCCTTCATGTATTCTGCCCTGCAACAGGGTGTTAAGAGTCCAGCAAAGAGAGATAACAAAGCCTAACATGTGGACTTTTAATTACATTTAGTGTAGCATGTGAGCCCATGGTAGGCTCTACCATGACAGGACATTTAAAAAAATTATGTCTTCTATGCTCGCAATGTAAATCTATCTTCTGACAAACAGGAGAAGAAGAAACTCACAAAATCTGAACATCTAGTCCAAGACTGTACTTGGTACAACTAACAATGAGAACTGCACAACTGGCAGCCTTAAGCAAATCACTTTTAAGATATGTGGGACTGGAAGGTCGGGTTTCGATACCCAAGAGCTGCATGTGGGGACATGAAAAGAGCCTCATTCGGGCGTCCCCTGAGAGGAGTTTCTCCAGCAAAAATCCTCTCAACCCAGAGTAATCTCTGACATTAAATTATTATTATCAATTGGCACAGTTGATGCCATGATTTAATCCACAACTACCATCTCTGACTCAGGTAACAGATTTTTCTATACTGTTCTGTTCTTTATTTGTGTCAGATGCACCACCAGCATATAATAACATACAAAACTAAAATTAACACATCTAAAAATAAAATAGAATTAAAAAGGACTAAATGGCATCTGCCCAATACCAGGCCACATCAACAGCATTTCCTCTTGCCAACCTAAGGTCCTCCTCAGCGCACATTGAGGGGCATCGTGTGCATTGTATCATACTAGCATTTTTTGCCCGGCCTTGCCAGGCAGGTATATTTTGTGTTGGTGGTTGGGTGCGCGCGAGCGCACACACACACACACCAGCCTTCGTTCCTGCGGGGAGAAGAGGGGCTCCACCTCTCCCCGGCAACCCCGCTGAAGCTGCGGCGAGGCCGGTGCTTCCGCCTTTGTCACGGAAGGTAGTGGCTCACTTTCCTCGATGGTGGTGGTGGGGCCAAAGCTTTTGCCCCCACCCCCAACTGATGGAAGCTATAGCTTCCCCCAGTGAGGGAAGTGGCTTGCTTTCCTCGGTTGGGGGGGGGTGCAAAATCTCACCACCACCACCACCACAAACTGATGGAAGTGACAGCTTCCCTTGGTAAGGGAAGTAGCTAATTTTCCTTGGTTGGGGGCGGGCGAAATCTATCCCCCCCAACCGATGGAAGCGATAACTTCCCTCCATGAGGGAAGTGGCTCGCTATCCTCGGTTGAGGGGGGTATCTTTCAGGGTGGGGGTCTCAACCAAGGGAAGCAGCTCGCTTCCCTCGGTGGGTGGGGCACGAAGACACCAGTGCCTTCCCCCCCCTCCGTGGAAGGGGCTCACTTCCCTCCAGGAGGCGAAGGCAAAGAACAGAGTGCCGTTCTCTGCCTTTGTCTCCCTGAGGGAAGCGGAATGAGTGCAAGGGAGAAGATGGGCTCCCCTTCTTCTTCCTGCTACCCTGCCGAAGCCATGGCAAGGCCGGCGCCGGCCTTCACCGCCGGGGCGGCAGGGAAGGCTTCCCTCGGCGGTTTTTTTACCTGCGTGCCGGCTGCCCCGCCTCCTCCGTGCTCGCGCCCTTCAGCCTGATTGGCTGAGGGGTTGCGTGGCGCGGAGGACGCTGGGAACCATAGTTCTTTTTGTTGTTCATGTTTGTGGGGTGTTTGCTCCACTCTCTGTTTCCAGACCCTGGCGACGATGTTAGTTAGGTCTAAAGGTAAGTGTGGCCGGCTCGGATGGTTGGGCCGGATGTGGCCGCTAATGCCAGACACGCACCACCCAAACCCCTTCTTATAACTAAAGATGGGAGATAGTTTGTACTTCTCCGCATTCACACAGGCTGTCATCTATAGAGAAAGCCCACTTTCCCAGATTAGCCCTTGATCTTCCTACTCTTGCACCCAGTCTATTTAAAGTTTTCCACACAGGCCATGGTTGTTAAACTGTTCTGTTTAAACCTACCTACCTTATTCTCCCACTCTGGGTTGCGTAGAACAAATTAAAATGTTTTAACAAGTAATATAAAATTAAACATAAATGATAAACCAAATAGAATAAATTATGGGCACAAATGAACAATAAAAAGGCCTCCAAAACGACACACACAGGTGACGGTAAAGTATAAATTAGTTAATCCTATTTTTCAGCAATTGGTATGATCTCTTTAGAAGCCTCTTTAAAGAGAAAGGTGTTCAACTGGTTTTAAAATATTGGCAGAGATGGAACCTGGCACAGCTCAACAGGTTGAAAATTTCACAAGTTGGTGCTGCCACCAGGAAGGCTCTTCTTTGAGTCACAGCCTTTCTTACTAACTTGAGGCCAGCACCTGGAGCTGCACCATCTGAGAGGAACAGGTGAATTGGGCTGATGTTCTGAGGGGAAGATGTTCCACCAGGTAGGAGATCCCAAACCATTTAGAGCAGGGATTCTTAACCTAAGGCCCACGGGCTGGATCCAGCCCAGAGCATCATTTCATGTGGCCCCTCACCCCCTCCAAGGGCATGCAAGAAACAAAATGGACACCCCTTCGAAGTTGTCGGGACAAAATCCCTCCCCCCCCAATCGTGCAGGCAGGGCAAAATGGCCGTCCAGCCCTCAAAGCTGACTGAGAGAGCGTGACCCAGCCCCTGGGCTTGAAAAGGTTGGGAACCCGATTTAAAGCCTTAAATGTTAGATCTGACACCTTGTACAGTACTTGATATGGAAAGGAATAGGTAGCCAATGCAGCCCTGTCAAAAATGGAGATTTATGTTCAAATTTTCTCACTCCAGTAATCAGCCTGGCAGCTGCTTTTTGCATTCATTGAAGTTTCCATATTAAGAACAAGGGAAGTCTTGCAAAGAATTTACTAAGTATTTCCTTCCTCTTTAACACATCTAAGTGCTATTGGGTGGTTTATAAGTATAACTGCTATTGCTGGGTTTTATTTTGTGTTTTTTTTAGATGTTATTTTTACAATGGTTAAGACAGCCATGCAGTGTGATGAGCTTAATGAGAAAGCTGGATGCTCTTTATGCCAGCTAACTGGAAGCTGAGGTCAGATAAGAGAAGCTAAGTAAGGTTTATGCTTTGAAGAAGACACCAGGGAAAGACAAGATAAGTACTCACCCAGAAGATATTCCCAGTACAATCTGCAGATCTCTTGCAGGTTTCTGAAGACCAACTGCATAAGGTAAACAGAAAAAGACCAGCCTCCTACAATCATGAGGTAGATGGGACTTTTCTATGGGACAGAAAGAAGAAAAAGTATGTTTTAGGAAGAAGTGACTTTGGAATTATTGACACCACAGACAATTAATCTCAACCAACCACACATTGCCACTGTTCCCTATGAAGGCTCTGTAAATTGCCTTGACTACCTAAGTCCATGCAGCAGTCAGGCCAAATGTTTTTAGAATTTGCAAACTCCTGTTAATAACGGATATGAATCATTCATTAGGGCCTACAGTAATTCTCAGAACAGCGAGTGGCAAACAAGAGACTAGACTGAGATATGTCCCCTGTAGCTGTCATTAACTTTTGTTTGCACTCTTTGCAACCACAGAAATTTCAGAGACACAAGCAACATCCAGCATATTCAGAGGGTACAATCAAGCCCTGAACCCACCAACTTGCCCATCCATGGCTTAAACTACACTATTTGAAGATACAGATGGGGAAATCACATGACAGAATAGTCCCCACCATAACCAATATGGCAAGAAATGGTCTAAGCTAGAGCCTCCCCCCCAAAAAAACCTACTATGCTATGTGCAAGAGATATTTTTATATACAGTCCCACATGCCAGTCCCACATGAAGTGATATGAACCAGTGATATGAACCAGTCAAGAGGCTTACAACATCCACCCTGCTACGGATCAGCATTAGAGACATGCTAAGCCAGGTGGAGGGGGAAAGGTCAGTGGCGGAAGCGGCAGACACATGCAGCTGCCCATATCTTTCCCGGGTGCCACTCTGGCCAAGTGCGAGCAAGGACAGGCAGGACCCCTCCTTCACCCATGGCGGGCCAGTAAGCAGGGAAGCAGCCAGTTGGCATGGGGGGTGGGGGTGGGAGTGTTGGCGGTGGCAGCAGAGGAACACCAGTATGACTCATCAAAGTCTGAGGGGGCGTGCTCCGGCCCCCCAGTTTAAAAAGTTGAGAACCCTTGCTCTAGCCTATCTTTGGTTGAACTACTGGTTTCAGAAGCAAACACATGAACTGCTATGCTAAGCATGCTACACCCGTGTCCTATCTACTCCTAAGAGAAGAAAGTATACATATTCATCATGTCATCCTTTGAGAACTCAGAATACTCAGACATACTTTGGAAACTGCTGGTGGGTGTAATGATCCCATAAAATTGAGATGCCCTAAATTTAAAGTGATTTAAATGCTATGTTTGATATGTATTCACATTGTAATGCTTTGTTTAGTTTAGGCACATTTTGGGGTTCATTTCCAGTAGCAAGCTGGGATCCATTTTGAATGGTCTGTGTTAAATCAGCAGACGCAGCGTTTCTCTCTTGCTTGAGAAATAGCTGGCAGAATAACACTGTAGTCTGAAGGACACGTTGGAATGCAAAACAAGTCGCATTCAAATTTGAGTTATGGCCTAAAATCTGACCACAAGGGGATTTCAAAATTCAAGATATGGAGCCAGGTGCAGTGAGCCATATTCTTGGGGTGTCTGTTAAATGTCAATCAACAGCATTGACACACATGGTGTTTCCATGGCTCCCTTGAAAACCCTATAATAAGTGTAACTAATGTAAACAAATCATGATAGAGCTAGATTCGAATCATGGAACAGCTTAGGATTCATTAGCATGCTGTCTAACTGAACCTGAACCCATATGCTTATGGGCAGCTTGAAGCCACAGCAGTATTTCTATGGCCTTTGATTCTATTCTATACTAGCAGAGGCTGCCCGGCGTTGCCGGGCTGTTTTAAATTATGTTGGAAGGTTAAATTGTGTTAATGTTTTTAAAAAATTGCTTAGTCTATAATTTTAATTTTTAAAATGTTTATTTATGTAAAATTTTTTTGCCTTGGCTGTTATTAACTGTGGTCTGCTTTTTGGGTTGTTTTTTTTAGGATTAATAAAAGAACAAAGTATGATATAATTTTTTCAAATTGTTTTATGTAAGCGAATGTTTTAGTTTTTGAATTTTTTTAATTAGTTGTACTGTAGGTAATAATTTTAATAATGTAAAAGTAAATGTTTTTTACATTCAATGTTTTTAAAATGTGTTTAGATGTTTTGGGTTTTGAGTTAAAACTCAGCACAGGATTTTTAAAAGTTTCTATTGTATTTTATTGACATATTTTGTGATTTGTGTTAAAGTGTGTTTTAGTGTAATATTTTTGACTTATTTTTATTGGTGTGACCTTTTGTGTAAAATTGTGAATTTGTGTTAAGTTTTTGATTTGTTTTTACTCTTGTGGCCTTTTGTTTTGGGCTGTTTTGTGTTTTTGAATTGATTTTACTATTGTGGACAGCAGGTGGTGCAGGTAGGGGTTATTGTATTTTGACTGTTTTTTCTCTCCTGGCCTCTGGGTGGAGCTTCTTCTGGTAAGTAGTCTCTTTCTTTATTCATTTCTTTTCCGGTCCTCGTGGAGGTAGGACATATTTTGGTAAGTTTGCTTGTTTTCTTTCTTGTGTGTGTGTGTGGGGGGGGGGGGCGGGGGGGTGGAATTTGTATTTTTTGTCTGTTTGTTTTGTTTTTGATTGTTTTTGTTTACTTCGTATTGATTTTGGTGTTTATGTTTTGGTGTTTTTTGGATGTTTTTGACTGTGTTTTTAGTAATTTTTTAAAATTTATTTATTTATTTGGTGGTGGGGAGGGGGCGTGGTCATTGGGGGTTAGGAAGGGTGGGCTAGGTGGTGGGGAGGGGGCATGGTTGGTGGGGGATAGGAAGGGTGGGCTAGGTGGTGGGGAGGGGGGCTTTACTGTGTTATGGTGCTTTGATTGTGTGGAGTCGTGAAAGTAGATTGAGGTTTCCCCTTTAATATCAGTGGGTGGGGGGTTGCGACCCCCCTCTCCGCTGGCTTCCCTGGGGTTGGGAGGTTTGTGGGGACAAAAGGGGTATGTCCCCCCAACCCTTCTGGACCCAGGAGACCAGGGAGAGTGGATCGATTCCCCCCCCCCTCCTTAAAACAACTTGGTTTTAAAGAGAAGAAACCGCTTGGTTTCTTCTCTTTAAAGACGGAGGTTTTTTTAGGAGGGGGGAATCGATCCACTCTCCCTGGTCTCCTGGGTCTAGAAGGGTTGGGGGGCATACCCCTTTTGTCCCCACAAACCTCCCAACCCCAGGGGAGCCAGCGGAGAGGGGGATCGCAACCCCCCACCCACTGATATTAAAGGGGAAACTCCAGTCGGGACCTTCAGGCGCCGTGGGTGAGGGAAAGAAAGCCAGCTGGTATTTGCTTGGCTGTGAGGCGGTGAGTTGTTTTTCTTTTTAATTTTTCGGGCGCCGGTTTCCTCAGCGTCCTGCGCGCTCATGTCGCGCAGGTCTCTGGGGCTTGTAGTTATGGGTTTGTGATTTGTGGTTGTGGTGCGTTTTTTTCTTCTGCGGCTCGATTTTGATTGGCCGCGGCGCGTTTTTAATGATCTTTGTGGTCGCGCCTCTCAGCCTGATTGGCTGTGGTGCGGCGCGGCGCAAAGAATATTGGGAAATGAAGTTGTTTCCCTTTTTTTGCATTTGTGGGGCTCTTGCCCCACTGGCGCATTTCTCAATCTTGCGTTTATCTGCGTACCCAGTTCGGGCGTGTGCACGAATGGTGAGCGCAGGCTAGTAGGGCCTGGCAAAGGAGCCTATGCAAAGTTCCAACGGTTAACCTGGCCAGGCTTGGAAGAGCAAATAAAATCGTGGTGCGGGAGGCCCAGGACGCGTTCCGTGCGCTACCCACGGCAATACCAGGCTACCCCGTCCACAACAGTAGGAATCAGGAAAGGATAAACATGAACAGTAAAGATGTTTTGAATGCTGTTTGTTTTACTCAGATTGGGTTGGCAGAATGCCCTAAGTGGTCCCAAGATTAAAAAGTAGATTATCTGGAAAAGACACTTAAAAGGTGAGCTCACTTATTTGAAGTGAGCTAACCTCTTGCTTCTGTGGGTGGATCCACCAACAGAATGATGCTCCTACTTACCTTTGGCACCACTCTGGACATTATATAGATGACAATGAGCAGCGAACTTAGCATGCCAACACTTATTCCAGCTGAATAGAAGAAAACTTGGCTTCTGCAAAGACAACAGTTATGCCAGTTGTTGTGTTGAAATCCATTCTACACACACAAACCTCAAGATGGTCTACAAAGGTTCAACATATGCTGTAAGGACACGGAAAAGGAGCTATAATGCACAAATGCCAATCACTGCTTACTGGAAGCCAAAACCTCTAGTGGGCCTTGGTAGCCACCCAAAATGTACAGCTGCCATTCTTCCTGCTATGGAGAGGTAGAGACTGCTATTAGGAAGAATGAACAAACTCAGTGGAAAGATGAGGGGACACGTGTTGGAGCAACAGGAAGAAAAAGCAGTTGCCATTTAAGTGAGGAGCAAAGTTCATGTTCTGAAAAAAAAATGAGCAAATGTGTTTTAGCTAGGCCAGCGGAATTTTGCAGGCTACAGTAATAGTCCATCCCCTTTTTTGAGCTCAATGTAACTTGAAACAAAAAACCACAGCTTCGCTGTTGGCTAGCCAGGAATTGTTACGAAGATACACAATATGCAACAATTTGAGAGAGATGGCTTAGAAAGCAGAGACGATTTTGCACTTGCCCTTCCCCCACAATTCAAGTATGGGCAAAATACTGCACTGTAGTATGGAGGCATGTGCAAACAGCAAGAATGATTATTCCTAACCGCCATCAATGCCTGGGGTAATATAACACATAGGAATTTCCTAGATTAAAAGATATGTTATCAATGATGGGCCCTTAAGGATTCTGGGGAAATTATCTTCCATCTCTCTACTTGTCTAACAATAAGCTATACATTTGGCTTCTGAACAATTATTATCAAGCTTACATACACAACATGCTTCCATCATGTCTGAAAATACTCACCTGCTTAACACGTCACTACAGAAAAACAGCAGAAGACCCAGAAAAGTAACCATAAATAGCTTGGGATCAAATGCTGGTAAGGAAACAAAAAAGAGTTCCCTTTAAGTTATCTTTATTGATTGAACTAACCCTATGTACAGAATAAGCACCTTTGCCCTCTAGATGTTTCCAAATTGCAATTCCCATAATACCCATAATAATGGCAAAGTGATTAAAACTGACTCGACAACTGAAATATCTGGTGATCCACAGTTGTCCACTTTTAAGCACATTACGTATAATCAGAACAGTCAGAAGTTGCATCATAAAGTAACAAGACTAATCTATCAGAGAGTTAACAAAACAAAACAACAAAAGACAAAAAAACATTGTGGCACCTTAAAAACTAAGTGCTATATTTTGATGTTAGCTTTCGTGGATCAAGTCTACTTTGTCAGATGTAAGAGTGAGCTTGAAAGCCAACATCAAAATACAGCAGTTAATCTTTAAGGTGCCACAATTTTTTTGTATATATATTTTGTTTACTGATATGCTTGCACAGACTAACATGGCTACCACTTCAAATATCTCAAGACTAATCTAGTGGAGCAATGGTAGATTGCTGCTGTATATAAAATAATATAGCCAAATGTAAGGGGTGCTGAGAGTTGAGGTCCAACAACAGGTAGAGGATGGCTCTTTCCCCATCTTGATCTAGTACATCAGCAACATTTGACAGACATTTGGTGCAATATCCACAGCACACTATCTTGCAAAGGCAAAATATAACTTACTACGAACAACAGTGATTGTGTAATTGGAGTTTGATTCAAGAGGGTCAACTTTCAAACAGGTTTTATTCCTGTAAATGCCCACAGTAATGTAGGTGTCGTTGAGTTTCTCTTTGAAGAAAGAGCCAAAATAGTTCCATACGCTGAAGCCTTCCAATTCTTTGAGCTTCTCTTCATTTTCTACTTGGATAACCCGGATCATCTCGGTGCTTTTTACCCGGATCTGCATGAGAAGAAGACATCATGTAACACAGAAGTTGCATAATATCTCCATTCAAAGGGCTTTTGACTCAGCTAACACAAAAACTGTCTACTGCTATGGAGTACCCAATTTAAAAGATACATTAAAGTCAGGTTAAGGTGGATGTATTGAAAATGAGGAAGAGGTTTTAGAAAAATTGGCAGTGGAAAAAACCTGGTAAGGTGTCTAGAGGATATTGGAATACTTAACGTTACTACACAGAGAAAGACAACACACAAACACCCAAGAACTAAAGAAAGGAAAGAAAGAGCAGGGCAGCAATGAGAAAGAGAAGACAGACACTCTATCCTAATGTTGAACTTCAATGTGTGATTACCTGAGGTGGATAAGAATCCCAATCAATGTATAAGAGATCAGAATCATTCAGCAAATTGAGGGCCTTTCCAGGCGTTATTGCTCAATAGAGCTAGCAGAGGACAACCATCACTGAACTATTAAGACACTACCACTCAGATATGATCATCAAACAAATCATTGTTGCATAAAATTACACCAGCATAATCTCGCTCTGCGCTGGAAATAATTTAGACTAATCAAATTCCTCCTCTGTCCCATTCAGGTCCCAAGGATTGCTAGTGTTCGATTTTGTCCTGGCAAAGCCTTTGGGAACCTCAAGACAGAGAAGGGAAGCCTTAAATCAGGGGTTCCCAACTTTTTCAAGCCAGAGGCCAGGTCACGCTTTCTCAGTCAGCTTCACGGGCTGGACAGCCATTTTGCCCTGCCTGCATGATGGGGATGGCCATTTTGTTTCTTGAATGCCTTTGGAGGGGTGGGGGGCACATGAAATGGCGCTGCAGGCTGCATCCATTCCATGGGCCTTAGGTTGGAAACCCCTGCCTTAAATAGTCAAAATCTACTGTCAGATCATCACCAAACCTGGCAGTCATTATTCAGCTAGTGTTTGACTATTAAAGGCTCCTCCCACCATCCTGAACGGTCTCTGGGGCAAAAAGAAAAACCTAGGAGCCTCAAAACCAAAAGGGGGAGATAGGAAACTTTACATTATTTAAAATTTATCACCTTTAGTGCCTGGCCCCGTTTATACCAGTGTAACTTTATGCAAAAGAATTTTGCCCACTGTTACTTGGCATCCAAACTATTAAGTGCAGTAAGATTTCTCAGTTGATCTAGTGTTGTAGGCATTTCCTGGATGGTGTCTATACTCTCCTCCTAGATTTTCCACTTTAAATGCCTTGCCATTTCAATCATTTCACTGCCTTCTAGTTAATTTCCTCTCATACTTAAAAAAAGGCAACTACTGTACTAACAAGATTATTTAAGATTGGATTAGTGTTCCACTGACAGCGCTCAATTTAGATAATGCTAGCAGAGTATTAAGAGAAAATACAGTTGCACTGCAGGAAAGGAGAACCATATGTGAACAACTAATTGAGCAAACCTCATAGAGTTGAGGGATAGGCTGGAGACCCCATATAGGTCAACAGCTACCATCATCAGAGCTAAGAGAATAGCTTTATCTTTCAATGATTCTGACCCATCAACCCTTTCCACGCAACATGGTAATAGCAGTGACAATTAACATTTCCCCCTCAAATACTGCACCTGTGAATGCAACTTGTACAAATAAGACTAGAATTCCATCAGTGTCTAGGAATGTCTGTTGTGGCTGTGGTGAAATGTCTGTTGTATCCTGTCTGCACTATTGATATACATATTGTGTACCATCTTTGAAAATAATTTTGAACCTTTAACTGGTTCAGAATGCTGGAACCAGACAATTAGCCAGAATTCATTATGTACAAAACATTGCAACTCCCCCATTTCCAACTCCATTTTTTGATACTGGTCAAATCTAGGCAAAATTCAGGGCTGTGGTTCTGACCCATACACTTTTATATAATTTAGGAACTAGCTATTTGAAAAGCAACATTGTTCCATAAACACTTGTCTGAGACTGATTAGATCCACGCCATTCCTCCCCATTCAAACTGATGTACTTTTGTGTGATAATTCTTATTTGGAAGTTTTTATTATTATTATTATTCAATCATGTTCAGCTATGTGTCACTACAGTATTACTCCCCTTCAGTACTCTATTCTGTAGAATAGAGCCATTCCTAACTGCAATTTCAATCTGATGAAGAAAATAGGACTTGGACCAAACTGAAACTGGCTACTGGCTAACACACAGGAGCAAGCTGAGCCATAATAACATCATCTCTTCATTTTTTGACTTTTCCTGACATACTTCCAGCTACAATGCTTAGAAACAAAGAAAAAAAACAGGACTGGGTTTGTCTGGTTTTTTTTTTTTTTAATGAAAGTCGTACATAGCTGCTTAGGAAGGATTTAGAAAATCTAGGATTAGTTCTCTTTATTTTTCTGCAGCCAGTGCACACACCAGTTCAGTTAAGGTTCAGATCAGCTTCTAGAAACAAAGACTACAGTTCTTACCTGGATCTTAGTCCATATATCATACCACTTGGGGACCACCTTGTTTGTGTAGCAGAACTGCTCAGGGAAGCTGCTGCTGTGCTGCTTATTTTCTCTAAGTGGAACCACCTCTCCACCTTCAGAGTTCAAACAAAGATAAAGGACTGTATGATAATCTAACGGTTATCTGCATTGACAAGAACTGTATGTGAGCACAAAATTACTACTGCGGTGAAAAAAGTAAGCCAATTTGCACAAATTGGAAAGCAGGATTAGCACATTTAGTAAACTGTTGGTATGTACATCACTAATCTCAGACAAATATTCCCTAATGTCTGCACCAAGCAATCCACTCTTTTAAGCCGCAAGACTAGCAATTATGCTGTAGTAGGGAAAGTCATGTGCAATGTATGCCACAAAGATAAGTTTCTACATGAAAAAATTACATTAAATCTGAAAGAAAAGCCTGTATTTTCATTGGAATTTTACATCTTTACAAGGCTATGATGACATATAAAACAGACACTATACTGATTTTGGTTAAGGGCAGCTTTATTAACCAAGAACACCACATTAAGAAACCATTTAAGCCAGGGCATATTATACAATGCCAACCTGAGAGGGGAAGCTGCATCTTTAGGCTTGCTAAGCATTTCTAGTAGAGTACTATATTAAAAAGTCAATGGATGTAGTGGATAGTGTCAAAGTGGGCCTCAGGAGATCTGACTTCAAATTCAGGCTCGGCCATGGAAACTCACTTGGAGTGGCAATAGTAAACCACACCTTGAGCATCTCACATACTTTGAAAACTCTGCTGAGGTTGCCATGAGTCCCAAGTGACTCAATGGTATATGACAGTAAACTATGTTAAAAACATAAGAACCAATAGAGTAGTAAGTTTTTTTTTTGAGACAATGAAAATAAGAGCCAATTTCAAAAGGGGATCAATTAAATAGTCCAGCAAATTACTTGAACAGACTGTTTTCCATGGCCCATCACAATGCGGGTTTACATGTACAGCCTGTTTTTCTACCCACACACCTCAAAGTGTTGTGAGTTAACACTATCAAATTCAGTAGGGCCTCTTTTCAAGCAAAGAGAGACAGGAACAGGGCTAAAAATGTTAGAAACTGGGTGAATGTTGATTTTTTAAATGACAGATTTCAGTTGGATCTGTTCAAATCTCAGAAACCTCCAGAAACACAACAGTAAAAGTCTGGATAATAATCCAATTTCCAGCATGGTTTTCTGTTAAAGTCATTTATTATTATGACCAAAGTATAAGTGTGCAAAGCCAGAGTCAAAGCATAAAAGTTTTCTGACATTTCCTGCTGGTCCATCTTTTAATTTTTGTATTAAAAGCAAAGCCTATGGTAGGTTTTTTTAAAAAAAATATTAAAAATGAATATATTAATATTCCACATGGTGATAAATATGGAATATTGCTAAACAGGGACATTTACAAGCATAAGCAGATGGGGAAAAAATGAGTCCTCAGCATGTGGGGGCAAAAGTTTCCCTTGCTTGAAAGCCAGTCATATCCGACTCTAGGGTGCAGTGCTCATCTCTGTTTCTAAGCCGAAGAGCCAGCGCTGTCTGCTTCTGCAGACGTTTCCGTGGTCATGTGGCAGGCATGACTAGACACCGGAGTGCACGGAATGCTGTTACCTTCCCACCGAAGTGGTCCCTATTTATCTACTTGCAATTTCTTGCTTTAAAATGCTAATTACCTTGTGAACCTGCCAGAGAGTGCACTAAGCACTATGGGGCAGTATAGAAGTGTTATTGCCAATTGCTATGGGGCTGTAGTAGCTCAATGGTTAAGAAGCTCGCCTTGTTAGCTGGAAGGCTGGCAAGTCAGCAGTTCGAGACCCGGGTGCTGCATGACGGATTGAGTGCCCGTCTCTGTCCCAGTTCTTGGGGACATGAAAGGAGCGTTCCTTGAGTGGAGTTTCTTCCACAAAAAAACCTTTCAGCCCAGAATAATTTCTGACACGAAATTATTATTGCCAATTGTTAATTAAGTTAGGCCTCAGTAGAAATACGAAAGGGAATGCAGTGGCTCAAGTGGCTAAGATGATGACTGGGAGGCGGAAGGTCAGCAGTTTGATTCACGAGTACTGCAGGACAGAATGAACTCCCGTCTTTGTCCCAGCTCCTGCCAACCTAGCAGTTCGAAAGCAAGAAATTGCAAGTAGATAAATAGGGACCACTTCGGTGGGAAGGTAACAGCGTTCCGTGAGCTCCGGTGTCTAGTCATGCCTGCCACATGATCACGGAAACGTCTGCAGAAGCAGACAGCGCTGGCTCTTCGGCTTTGAAACAGAGATGAGCACTGAACCTTAGAGTCGGATACGAATGGCTTTCGAGCAAAGGGAAACCTTTACCTTTACTTTAACTAGAAATACGAAAAATGCTGCTGAGCTGAGCAACTTAAAGCCTCTAACCCGCGGGTTGCAATGTTATGACCCACACAGTATGCATAAAGAATGCTGTTAAATTTTTTTAAGGCGCCATAGAAACGAAATAAGCAACGAAACTAAGTAACTTAGTAACGAAACTAAGTAACTTAGTAACGAAACTAAGATAGCGGCTACCATTGGGGGGGGGGGTGGCAGGAGCCGGTGGATAAGTTGGCAACCCTGGTAAACTCCGCTCCCTCCTTGTCTAGGGTACTTACCAGAGCCAACCAGCAGCAGCATGAGGAGAAGTGCGGGCCCGATCAACTGGCGGCTGAGTCGACACCTCGCTAGGGCCGTTTTCGTCCCTCCCGCCATGACCGTTGCTAGTTCACCCACTGCCCCATCATGGAATCTAGGCACGGCGATCCCGGCCACAGCCAATGAGAAGGCGAGGCCCACCCCCTTGAGCAAAGCGACAGGACACTAGACCAATCGCAGAGAGCTTCGAGAAGAATGTCACCTAAATAGATAGGCACGAGCGTCGCCGTTATGTTGCTAGTAGCCCTATCAGGGCGCTGAACGTCTCCGTGACGTCAGCCCAACTGTGAAGTAATGTACGCCTCGCGGCAGAACCAGCCCCCGTAATCCAGAGACGCCAATGTGCGGAGGGAGGAGAGGAGAGGTGGTTATAAGCCCCGCCCCCTTCGCTCCCATTGGTTGAAGGACGTAGCCATAGAACTCAGGATTAATGAGGGAAATGGGTCGAGGCGCTTTGCTGGGCTGCGAGAGTGTGAACTGTTCTTTCTACATCAATTAAAAATCTGATTGTTTATTAGTCATGTTCACCGCCTGATTGCATTCAAGATGACATATGTGTCTTTTCCCCCCTTACAATTTTTTTTATTTTAAAACAATAAAAATATGAAACATAAACAAACTCATCATAAAGGCTAACAATTTTTAAACTAACAATGATAACTAAAATAAAAGAATAAATAAATAAAAACATTACATGAACAAGTATGTCCCATCAATTAATACAGTCTAGGAGTTCTCAACCTTTTAAAGCCAAAGGCTGGCTCCCTCGGACAGCGTCGGGCTGGATGGCCATTTTGCCCTTTTCCTCCACCACATGGCACTTCCTGGTGTAGTAGAGGCAGGGGGGGGGACATGAAATGGTGCCCTGGGCTGCATCTGGTCCACAGGCCGCAGGTTGAGAATCCCTGATATAGGCCTTCAAGCTATTCTCAAAGCACAAAATTAATTTTTTATAAGTATCCCCTATTTCCAAAAATCTATATACAGTATTCTTGTCCGGGTCCTACTCTTCTCAATTTAACTAAAACAGTTAACAAACTCTGTTTTAAGACCAGGAAGTAACAACTGAGGATTAATGAGGGAAATGGGTGGAGGCAATTTGCTGGGCTGAGAGAGTGTGAACTGTTCTTTCTGCAGCAATCTTTACCTATAAGGAGAGGGTTGGGCGGTGTGTGTCCAGCATACACGCCCACGTCCGGCCCAACCATCCTGAACAGAGCCGCCTACACTTACCATCCTGTGAGGGTCGCCGCAAGGGTCCGGTCGCCGAGAGTGGGGCAACCGCCCCATGAAGGCAAACCTCCCAAAAAAACTACAAGGCCCAGCGTCCTCCGCACCGTGCCACCCCTCAACCAATCAGGCTGAAGGGCGCAAGCGCTGAGGAGGCGGGGCAGCCAGTGCGCAGGGTAAAAAAAACCATCGACGCACTGACAACTTCCCTCCTCCGGGAGACACTTCGTCTCCCGGAGAGAAGCCATCCCCACCTCACCATGCCGGGCGGGCGGTCACGTTGGTTGCTGGCAGGCCCGCCAGCTTTTGGTGCCCTCCACCCGGCCGGTCAAGACATTGACGCCGACAGGGACGGAGGACAGGCCATGCCACTGAGACATGGAAGGTGAGTGGGCCAGCGCAGAAGGCCACGTCAGGGAGACGCAGAGTACGAAAGGCCCAGACGACAACAGGTAAGTGGGGCGGGGGAGAGGAACTTAGGGGGGCGGAATGGGCCCTGAGACCACACCGCCCACCCAGGTCTGGGTGGAGAAAAAGGGGGACACGAACCCGCCCACCCTCCCCCCTCAGTTCCATTCGCCGCCCACTAACCTATTGTGGGCTGGGTCTTTCGTACTCTGCGTCTCCCCGGCGCGGCCTTCTGCGCTGGCCCACTCACCTTCCGTGCCTCTGTGACGTGTCCTGTCCTCTGTCCCTGCCAGCATCGAGGCCTTCGCTGATCGGGTGGGGGAGAACCAAAAGCTGGCAGCCTAGCCGCCAACCAACGCGCCCGCCCACCCTGCAAAGGCCTCCTGGGTGTCCTCGCCAAGGATTGGAGGAATGAGGAAGAGCCCCTCCTCCCCCCGCACAGCTTCGGTGTGTGTGTGTGTCTGTGTGTCCTCACCGAGGCTTTGGGGGGGTGAGGAGGAAGAGCCCCTCTTCTCCCCACGGAGCTACGGCATGTGTGTGGTTGTGTGTGTGGTTGTGGTGTGTGTGTGTATTTAGTGTGGGTGTTGTGTTGTGTGCGTGGATGTGTTGTGTGTGCTATGTGTGTATTGTGTGTGTGTGTGTGTGGTTGTGTGTTGTATTGTGTGTGTATTGAGTGAATGTGTGGTTGTGTTGTGTGTGCTGTGTGTGTGTTGTGTGTAGTTGAGTTGCATGTGTGTATTGAATGAGTGTATGGTTGTGTTGTGTTGTGTTGTGTGTGCTGTGTGTGTGTATTGTGTGTGTGTGTGTGTGTGTGTTTTGTGTGTATGGTTATGTTGTGTGTGTGTACCCTCCAAAATCACCCCAACCACCAGCACACACATTATACCTGCCCAGCAGGGCCGGGGGGAAAATGCTAGTCTTAACCTGTAAGAAAGGGGTTGGGGCGTACATGTTCAGAATGCGTTTCAACACCCATCCAGCCTATCCCGTAATGCACCATTCACACTTACCTTACTTCCCTGACAACATCACCGCAAGGGTCCAGAGAACGAGAGTGGGTCCAGTGCCCCACAAATGCCAACAAAAAACTCCAAATCCCAACATCCTCCGTGGCACACCACAGCCAATCAGACAGGATGGCCCGAGCGCAGAGGAGGCGGGACAGCCAGCGCGTGAACACTGAAGCCAACGGCTGCTTCACGCACGCGCGTACTACAGCTAAGGACCCGATGTGGCCGGACGAGACGGCGGCGTAGGCGCTGCTCTGCCCTGCCTGTCCTGCCGCTCTCCTTGGCAGATCCCTGCCTGGTGCCTTTGCATTTCCCCCTCTGCTGTTTCAAGGGGTGGCTTGAAACAGCGGAAGGGGAATGGCAAGGGCGAGAGGCAGGTATCTGTCAGGGGAGGTACCTATCCCCTGGTGGATACCTGCCTCTCGCCCTGCTATTTCCCCCTCCACTGTTTCAAGAGCAGCCCTTGAAACAGCTGAGGAGAAAATGCTAAGGCGCCAGGCAGGGATCCGCCAGGGAGAGCGTCTTCCTTGATGAATACCTGCCTCTCGCCCTTGCCATTCCCCTCCACTGTTTCAAGCCACCCCTTGAAACAGCAGAGGGGAAAATGCAAAGGCACCAGGCAGGGATCTGCCAAGGAGAGCGCCTCCCCTGACAGATACCTGCCTCTTGCCCTTGCCATTCCCCTTCCGCTGTTTCGAGCCAGCCCTCAAAACAGCAGAGGGGGAAATGTAAAGGCGCCAGGCAGGGATCCGCCAGGAAAGGCACCTCCCCTAATGGATACTTGCCTCTCGCCCTGCCATTCCCCCACCGCTGTTTCGAGCCAGCCCTCGTAACAGCGGAGGGGGGGAATTCAAAGGCACCTTCCCCCCCAGGCACTGGCAGGGAAGGGGGAATGGATCATATCCGTCTCCCCCCCTTCCCTGCCTACTCACCCAGGCACCGCCTCCCCTACTCATCTCCCTACTCACCTGCCACCTCCCATCTCTGTGTGTGTGTGTGTGTGTGTGTGTAGAGTGGCATACCATGATGCCCACTACTCTGTGGGTCAGGTCACACATTAATAGAAATGACCATGTATATTTCCATCTCTTTCAAAGAAATCCATTCATGGATACAAATCTTTGCAAGCTGGAGCACAAGAAATCATATGTATTGCACTTATTTCTCTGTAACCAATTATAAAACAAAAAGAAACAAGAAACAAAAACAAAAAGAAAAAAGAGAGCTAGAAAAAATAGATGGGGGGGGGAGATGGGCCACCCCCCCAAAAAAAAACCCCAATGCCAGCCAGCTGACTGTAATCTAAATCAATACCCCCCGGCAACACCGGGAAATCAGCTAGTTAAATCTAAAATCTTATTGTTTATCAGTCATCTTCACCACCTGCCATTCTCTTATTGGACTCAAGATGGCGTATGTGGCTTTTTCCCCCTTGCTGATATTCCCACAACCACCCTGTGAGGTGGATCAGGCTGAGAAAGCCAAAACCCAATAGCTAAGTACCAGAGGCAGAAGGTCAATTGAAAAAGTTTTTTTAATTATTTTTTTTTTGCTAGCTGGCACATGTGCAGGAGTGCAATGCAGGATGCAACCAGTTGAACAGCAATTTTGTTGTTCAGTCACACAGTCAATTCTGACCCTTTGCAACCCCATGGACCATTGCCCACCAGGCACCTCTGTCTTCCACCATCTTCCACAGCCCACCCAGCTCTGTGCCCATTGCATCTACAATCTCATCTAGCCATCTAATTTTTGGCCACCCCCTTCTTCTTTTGCCCTCCACCTTTCCCTGCATCAAGACTTTCTTAAGTGAATACTCTCTTTCCAGCATCAAGGCTTTCTCAAGTGAAATAGTAAAAGTACTATTAGCTTCATCTTTACTATTTGACCTAATGAGCAGTCAGGGTTGATTTCTTTTAGGATCGACTTATTTGTTATCCTTGCTGTCCAGGGTACTCTCAAGACTCTCCTCCAACACCAGATTTCAAAGGCATCTATTCTTCTGCGTTCAGCTTTCCTAATGGTCCAGCTCTCACAACTATACATTGCCACCGGGAATACCATTGCTAAGACAATAGTGCAGATCATCGGAGAGCACTGCCCGTGGTTCCCGGAACGCGGTTCACTTCGATTCACAGACTAGGTCAAGGCAGGAATAACTTTATATGAAGAGCCAAGAGCGCCAGTAGAGGTTTTGACAGCTTGGCGGGAGTGTAAAGTGGCTCTTGAGAGGTTTGGTACCGAGGCAACCTGCAGACTTGCAGCCATGTCGATCGTACCATCTCCCCCCCCCCCCCCCGTACACTTCGACATGCCAGTTACAGGTCCCCAAGCTACCAAGAGTTCCATTCAGCGCATGGTTGAGGAAGAGATCAGTAAGGGGGAGTTGCCAGCAGAAGAGATAGCTGAGTTTAGGCAGATATGCCCAGTTTGCATAGAGATAGATGCCCTCACGGGCCAGCAGCAAACAGTAAATTCGCCAGTTCCGTACAAGCTGCTCATGGCTATACGGAAGGCCATCACAGAGACAGGACTTCAGAGTCACTTCACCAGGGGCACGCTTCAGCAAGTGTGCAAAACCATGATGCTCATTCCGTACGACTGGAAAGCTGTCATGCGAATGATGCTCAACCCCAGTCAGTATTTGCTATGGGACAGTGAGTATCGTCTCGAGGCACAGGCAAGGGCTGCCAGGATGGGCGGAGCAGTAATCCCTGACCAGCTATATGGCTCAGGTCTGTTCGAATCCGTTGATGTGCAGACCGCCTTGCCAATCGCCACCCTTCAGTTGGCGGCTGAGACAGCCTTCAGGGCTTATCTCAAGGTCCCAGCAGCTGGCAAAGCAGCCAAAAATTACACAGTAGTCAAACAGGGTGCCCAGGAGTCCTACATGGACTTTATCAATAGACTGGAGGAAGCAGTCAGTAGACAGATCGATAATGAGCAAGCCCAACAGGAGCTCATGATGAAATTGGTAAAGGACAACGCCAACCTTGACTGCTGTAAGATCTTGCAGTCACTGGGCAATCGTCCCGATCTGACTCTCATGGACATGATTAGGACTTGTGCCGACGTTGGTACAGATTCCTACAAAATGGGTCTGTTGGCAGCGGTGGTACAAGGCGGTAGGAAACCCAAGAACAAGACCAAAGGAGCATGTCACAATTGTGGCAAGATCGGTCATTTCGCTAGGGAATGCCGATCCAGCAAGGGCAGCGGCCAACACGCCGGCCATCCCAAGGCTCCAACCACCCCATGTCCAAGGTGCAATAAAGGCTTCCACTGGGCCAGGAACTGCCCAAATTCGGGAAACCGGAACACGGGCTTGTCTCTGGCCCCGGTCCAAACAGAGGCCTTAATCGCTCTGGAAGAGCCAGAACTGGATTAAATTCCGGTCACATTCCCTGCATTCCGGAAGCGCAGGCCAGCCCTAAAGGCAGCACGGGACTAGATTTGACTTGGCAGTCAGAAGTCACATGTGACTTGCCAGGCACAGTCTATCTGGTTGATTCCCAATACATGGGACCCCTGCCTAAAGGCTACATAGGTTTAGTTTTGCCCTGTAGTGTTGCAGGAACACGAGGAATTCTTGTAATTCCGGGAGTCATTGACTCCATTTTTTGGGTGTTCTCCAAGTTCAACTCTGGACACACCTACCCCAAACCATTCACAAGGGAGACACGTTAGCGCAACTGATCATGGTTCCTTCCGCCTCCCAGTCAGCGTCTTAGCCACTTGAGCCACTGCAGTCCTTGTAAGGAATGTGTTAATTTAACACCAGCATTGCTACTTTTGCATTTGTGCAGCTAGTTTTCAGGTCACAATGTTTTGAAAAGTACTGTATTTGTATTTTTTAGAATTTTTTATATAAAGTTTCCCTTCTAACTCATCAGTTGACATCCTCCTGTTTAAAATGAATGGGACTATTTTTAAATTAACGTGTTAAATAAAGGTGCTATTTCCATCAGCCATGAGTTTCTGGAAAGGAATCAATGCAGGTTGCAAAGGAGCAATCTAGAAAATAACCACAGTAATTGACCTGAAAAAGTCAAGTACATAAGTATCTCTTTTTCCTTTCTTGCTTTCTATGTTCATTGGCCTATTTCCATAGCCTGCACTTTCTCCAGCTGAGATAATGACGGCTAATGGTCTGTAAGCACAGCATGTTCATCACGCCCTCACTATCTTAAATGTCTATCTACTGATAACCTTTGTTCCACTGCCAAGGTCCCATTGCTATGCCACCAGTCCAGAAAGATAATTCCAGGCTTCATTAGATGAACAAAAATGAGATTAAATGGGGGAAAGGGAAAAATCAGTAATACAGTATATAAAGACTGTGAGATGGGAAGTCATGTTCCAAGCTGAGGTGATAAATAATTGCTTGCCAGTTTGTATTTGCTTCTGAGAGAGACGGAGAGAGAAACAAAATTTGGTGTATTCTGTTTAGTATGTGATAAAATCAAGACTGCACAGATGATGCTCAGTTATGGCTCCTTAAAACCTGCTTTACAGAAACATATTTTCACCTGCTAGCAGGAGGGAAGAGACCATATAGTAGGGCAGCCACAGGGGAAAAAACCTCTCTGGTGTTCACCAAATGTGCTTGTGAGAGTTGTAGGACACAGCGAAGCCACAACCCTGAGGATCTAAATACATATAGTGGCTCATACACGAGATATGTTTCCCTCCCAGTTGTATGGACCTAAGCTATAAAGGGCTTGAAAGGTCAGGATCTTCTTCAAGTGCCGTATCCATTCTGAATATTGGCTATCATCATAGTGATAATCTTCCTGTTCTTAAATCCTTGGGACGCTTTGAATAAGATCTAGAAATGAACTGACAGCCAATGAGGCTGTTGTAAGTGGGTGTGGGTGTCAAAAAGGCACAGTAACCAAGCCTGGTCAACAGTCTGCAGGCAGCACTTTGCCTCACTTGAAGTTCCTGATCCTGAACCGTCTTCACAGGTGGACCTGTTTTTGTGGAAATGATTAAAAATTAATTGATTACATTGTTAATAATAACATATTGCTTAATAATAATAATAATAATAATAATAATAATAATAATAATAATAATAATAATAATAATAATAATAATAATAATAATAATAATAATAATAATAATAATAATAATAATAATAATAATAATAATAATAATAATAATAGTGTACCTGGGTCTCAAACCCTCCATGGGAAACCTTTGCCCCACCCCCCACCCCACAGGAAACCCTCCCCCCGCCCCTCCCACCCACCCACCCACGACAAACCTTCCCTCTTGACTCACCTGCACGCAGCCTCAGCAGGTAGCCTCCACCCTCCTCTCCTGTCTCCTCCCTTGCTCTACCTAATTCACTAACCCCCTCTGGTGGTCTACTCTAACTATCTGTCACTCTCTCTTTCTCTCTCTCTCTCTCTCTCTCACACAGCTCCTGTCTCTCTCTGTCTCTCTGTCTGTCTCTCTCTCTCTTTCTCTCTCACACACACACACAATACACACACACAGTACACACACTCGACACTCCTGCCTTGCCAGGAATATTTAATGTGTGTGTTGGTGGTTGGAGTGGTATTTTATGTGTGTGTGTGGGGGTGTTGTGCACACCCCAAACCACCCCTAAACACCAACACACACATTAAAAAATACCCGGCAAAGCCGGGCAAACTATGCTAGTTATGTATATGCATGTTATGTACACACACATGTGACTAATAAACAGATGTATTTAAGTATTTAAAAGTATGCTGTTTGTATAGAGTGCGCTCAGCACTATGTGGTAGTATATAAGTGTAATTGCTATTGCTAATATTTTTACCAGAGCAACTGAAGGAGGCAGAAGTTGAAATGTTTTACTTAAATACTTCTGTTAGTCACTCTTATAAGTGTGCATCTATTTTAGTGATTAATTGCATCCTTCAAACCAATCCAGAAAATCCTGGATTGAAGTGCTTTTTGGTTCTTATTATCTGTATATACACATATGTATAGTGAAAATTAATAAACATGGCTAGTTCCCTCAAGGATAACAAATTTAAATAATATGGAATAGAAACCAATCTGTAAAGGTAATGGTCACACTTGTTCAAAAGTCAGTCGTATCCAACTCTAGGGTTCTGTGTTCATCTCTGTTTACAGCCAAAGAGCCAGTCTGTCTACCTATGCAGATGTTTCTGTGGACATGTGGCAGGTATGCTTCAACACCGGAGTGCACAGAATGCTGTTTACCTTCTTACCAAAGTGGTCCCTGTTTATCTACTTTCAATTTCTTGCTTTTAAACTGCTAGGTTGGCAGGACCTGGGGCAGAGACCAGAGCTTACTCTGCCATGCAGTACCCAGGAATTGAACTCTGACCTTCCAGTCAGTGAGTTCAGCATCATAACCACTTGAGCCACTGCAGTCCAAACCAATCTCTATCCTTGGTTAAATAATTAAAATAACAACTTTCAAAACCCTTGATTTTTTCTAAAAATCTAACAAATTGCGAGTTACGAATTCATTTGTAATGACTCACATGCACCCCAGAAGAACAGAGCTCAAATAATTAAATGTTTATGGATATAGCATATGCTTTGCTTCCATAGATCTTCTGGCGCTCAATTCCCAGCCATCAGGGAGAGCTGAGAAAGACCTCTCTTACAGCCTGGAGAGACATAGCCTTATCACTGCCTACTGCTGGTCAGTAGACAATACTACACTAGATGGGTCTTTTACCTAGCAAGTTTCTTATAGTTAACATGGCATTTAAAGGCCTCTGATGAAAGAGACATTTGTTTCTTGCATAGTGGGGATTAGTGATGCAAGACTAATAACAGGGACTGACAGGTGCCTCTCTGGTAGGATGCAGAGCATACAACTGCTGGAAAGTTTGAGCACAGCACACCTCAGTTTAAACCGTTCTTGCAAAAATGGCAGCCCTTCATAGCAGAGGAAATGGGTTGGCGTGTGCATTTGTACGTGCAAATTAATTAAATTCAGGAAACATTCAGAAACCCAAAGGGCGTACGAGAGCCTTTGTCAAGGAAGGGAAGCAGCAGCCCTAATTCAGAAGGGCTCTCAACGGCTTTCCTTTCGGGTTCTCTCTGGGAGGCTGAAGTCAGCGTGGGAAGGAAAGGCTCAGGGGGTGGACGGGAGCCTTTTCAACAAGGCTGCGTGGGATGCAAACATTTCATAATCCCATCCTTTCAACCCACATGACCTGGCTTGTTAATGCCAAATATTTTCTTAATAGCGTAATTGTTGAGGCCTTTGCCCACACGCAGCCCACTGCCCTGCGCTTGGCTTGCTGCACCTGCCCCTCCAGGCAGAGGAGGGGGAATTTCACAAAGCTAAAGGGAGTGGGTGGCAGAGAGTGGGCACCCCAAACACTACCCAGGGGTGAAGAACTGTGGCGGCTCTAATGAACACCCTGGGGAATCTGCCAGCCCTGATGAGGAACCATGAACTCATCTCTCTCCAGTTCTGTTTCCTTCTGACTGAGCTCCCATTTGCTCCTGCTTACAAAAAGAAAGAAAGACAGAAAGAAAGAAAAGAAAAGCTTCCTCAAGGAAGCATAATGTATTTATTTTCTTTTAATTATTTTAGAACATTTCCATACTGCATTTTCATTTGAGACTTTCAGTGTGGTTTAAAATAAAACCAATCACCACAAAACTGGTAAATTAAATTGGGAAGACAAAAGTCCCGCAAGATCTGTTTAAAATGTTTGAATAGCAAAGAGTTAAATTGTGATTCCAACCATTTCTATCCTACCCCCTCACCTCCAATCTGGTATTTTGCATTTTAAAAGCCAACAACATCATGCATATTAAATTCAGAGCCACATTTAATATAGCAACAAATTTTCCTTAATGAGCTGGAAGCAATAAGCACTGGCTTTGTGACTTTCATGGGATTTTTAAGCAGCCTCTCCAGAAAAGAACCAGCCAGATGTGGAACTCCATTGCTTCAAATTAGAATGAATCAAACACCTTCAGATATAACCTCAGCTAGCCAATTAAATTAACTCTCTGCCTTGGGAGGAAGGGAGGGATTAATCATAAAAAGCACCCATGAATTAAGATAAGTTAAAAGAGCAAATCTATGCTGGCCTGAAACTTAACATCAATAAAAACCAAGATCATGGCATCCAGCCCCATCACTCTCTGGCAAATAGAAGGGGAGGAAATAGAAGCAGTGACAGACTTTACCTTCTTGGGATCTAATATCACTGCAGATGGTGACTGCAGCCATGAAATAAAGAGACTCTGACTTCTTGGGAAGCAAGCTATGAGAAACCTAGGCAGCATAATAGAGTATGTATTAGAGATAGTAGAGACATCACCCTGCCAACAAAAGTCCGCATAGTTAAAGCAATGGTCTTCCCAGTAGTAATGTATGGCTGTGAGAGCTGGACCCTAAGGAAGGCTCAGTACAGAAGAATAGACACCTTTGAACTGTGGTGCTGGAGGAGACTCTTGAGAGTCCCCTGGACTGCAAGGAGATCAAATTAGTCCATCCTGAAGGAAAATAAGCTCTGACTGTTCCTTGGAAGGACAAATACTGAAGCTGAAGCTCAAGTACTTTGGCCACCAAATGAGAAGAGAGGACTCACTGGAGAAGGCCCTGGTGCTAGGAAAGATCGAAGGCAAAAGAAGAAGGGGATGGCAAAGGACGCGATGGCTAGATGGCATCATTGACATGGTGGGAGTCGATCTGGGCAGGCTACGGAGGATGGCAGAGGACAGAGGAGCCTTGGGTGTGGTGGTCCATGGGGTTGCAAATGATTGGACTCAACTGTGTGACTGAAGAACAACAACAGTGCCCTAATGGTTAAGACACTGAGCTGGAGATTGGAAGGTTGGGTTTTGATACCCAAGAGCTGCACTTGGGGACAGGAAAGGCATCCTATTCAGGCATCCCCTAAAAATCCTTTCAACCCTGAGTAATCTCTGACATGAAATTATTAGTAATAACATACATGTTTCATTGGGAATCTCTTTCTCACTGTGCTCAGAACTTGCTCCTAGATAATAATAGAACTGCAGCCTAAGCATATTAATAATGCTGATGTGCAATGGGACCACTAACTTCCAAAGCCATTTACCCATTATTTTCAAGCAAATTTTCCACCATTGTACAGCATATACAGCCAATCCTCTCTCTGGTACCACATACTCAAGACACCATCTTTGAATTCCATACTGATTCAGAGCAACTGCTACTGCTTTTAGTTCTGTACTACATGAATATAGTGGAAAGGTGGAGCATAACCCTTTGCTGTTCCTAGCAACAGGTACTGGTAACTAATCTCCATTAACAAGACAGGACTGTGCCCCATTAACACTGATACGTGTTTTTCAGTACAGTATAAGGGTGCAACTTAACTGTTGAGAAATCTGGTTCCAAATCAGGGCTTTGTGAAGTCAATTTTAAATAATGTGGTGCTTGTTTTAGTATGCATGTCCATTGTGGAATCTATTAGATTGCTTCCACCCCTCATGCACCTCACAATACAATTCAATACAGGTAACTATACTGGCTTATCAATAGTTTCTTTTGTGTGTGTTGCCGTTTGTAAAGTTATACATGACATATTCCATTAGGTTTAAAGGATGAAGTTTAAATCAGCTAGGGCGAGTTCTGGTTTTTTTAAAAAATACATATTCAAAGTAGCATAGCACCAAATTGATGGTACAAATATATTTTATATTTACATTTGTAATTTCATATTCCTTCCATTCTGCAATACAACTGTGAGGGATGCCAGTTCGCTAAGCAGACTGGTAAGGTAAAGAAATAGATGTGCCCGTAGTTTTCAGTACCTAAGTGAGCTAGCACTATAATTAAAACAAACTGTAAAAAGAAAAAAAATAATGTCCACTTCTGTGTTCTTAATAGCCAAAACACCAGGAACAAAATATACACTGATACATGTATTCCCACATCCAAAATCAATGAAAAATAAAGCAATTTGGGAATCAGTGCAAACTAAACAACCTCTTCCAGTGATTTGAAATAACCCACTTGGTGGCCAAAATATTGCAACATATGCTTAGTTGTATGTTGTGTAGCTGTTGGTCTTTAAATCCATTTTGAATCTGACAAATCCAACCCAAATGTATACATTCCCTGAGTTTCTGTAGATTACAAGCCACTTCTTTCCACACAGCTGTGCCTGAGGAAGTGGAATGGAATCCATGAAACATCATCCTAATATGCTCCTGTTTTTGCTGTAACAGATAAATATGGCTACCTCTCTGTAATCTGCATTATGTACTCCCCAAAAGGCCCCCTTAATCAGAACTCCTTTTCAGCTTTTGCAGCCTCAAGGCCATGGCTTCCTTTATTGATTCAATCCACCTGATAACTTGGCCTTCCTCTTTCAGTGTTGCCTTCAAGTTTTCCTGCTATTATTATTCTCTCCAGACAGTGTTGTTGTTGTTGTTGTTGAGTTGCATAGTCGAGTCTGATCCTTTGCAACCCTGGACCATCGCATGCCAGGCACCCCTATCCTCTGCAACCCGCTCAGCTCTATGCCCATTGCGTCAACAATGCCACCTAGCTACCTCATCCTCTGCCACCCCCTTTTCCTTTTGCCTTCAATCTTTCCCAGCATCAAGGCCTTCTCGAGTGAGTCCTCTCTTCTCATTTGGGGTCCAAAGTACTTTAGCTTCAGCTTCAATATTTGTCCTTCCAAGGAGCAGTCAGGGTTGATTTCCTCCAGGATCTCCTTATCTGATCTCCTTGCTGTCCAGGGTACTCTCAAAATTCTCCTCCAGCACCAATTTTAAAGGCATATATTCTTCTGCACTCAGCCTTGTTGGATCGGGGCCGTGGAGCGGCAATGGGGTCCCGGAGGAGACTGGTCAAGTAATGACACGAGACAAGATGGAGCGAAGACCAGTGGTTTATTGAGGGAAAATCATCATCATATATAGGAATTCAAGGCAGCGTGTGATAGAATCGTCATCTGACAGAAAATCACATCACATGTTTACCTGGGTTAACTGGGAATCTCTCTCGGGGAAGTTAATTAACTAAGTTAAACACTGGCAAGGGAAGTCCATTGTTCCTAGCTTGCACAAGAGTAAATATGGCCACTATTGACGCTAGGGTTTAGGGTAATCCGCAGGTGCGGTATTACCTATTTCCTAACCGCTTAGTTAGACATTCAATTTCCTCCTGCTTGGACTGCCTGTCAGGTCAGATCTGGGTGAATCAATCTTATGACTATTAATCCGCTCCCCAATTTCTGTCCCCGCGGAGCCCAGAGGCCCGGAGTGTGCTCACGTGACATGGCCTCTGTCAGGGACAGTTATGCCAATTGTGCTCGCGGATACCGCACTCCCCCTTTACTTGTTAGAATGGACCTGACAGACGGCCCTGCGCAGGAGTGGCATTAGCTGGTGTGGGGGGATGACGTTTCGGGGTTCCTTCCATGGGGGACATCTCAATATCAGTGAGGGAATACATTGCATGAAACAACACACTGCTGTGCCTAGTATTACCACCCCCACGATCACCTTGAGTGCCATCTGAAGCCAACCCCAGGGGAACCACGACCACAACGAATCCCACCACCCCCATGTAGCATCCTCCTTGATGTTTTTGACTAGGGTGTGGAGGTCCGTGAGCTGGCTCTGTACCTTATGCGTGTTGTCTGTAAGATTAAAGCAACACATGCCGTGGACAGACTCGCAACCCAAATGATGTAACAACAGAAGGTAATCGATAGCTGCTCGATTGTCTAGTATGGCATGGCGAAGCTCCGTCTGCTCCTGGTTGAGCAGCGCTATCGCAGAGGAGGTGTGGTTGATGGCTTTTGCCAAAGCGCAAGCCAACTGACCAATTCACCGAGCGTTGCCAACGGCTAAGCCTGGCATGCCAAGTATGCTGACTGCCAATGAGACGTACTCAGCCTTACTCAAAACCCTAATGTTACTATCACATGAGCTGTCTAACTGGGTGGCACGAGCGCGCCGTATGGGTGAAGGGACATTTGTGCTTGGGGCAACCATATCCCTAGTGGGGAGCAACAATGTCAAGCAACTGATACAACATGTGGAATCTGATACATTAGCGGGAATGTAATTCCAAGTGTACTGATTGCATGTAAAGAACCAACCTGAAGGCAAGGTAACATGAACATACATTGAGCTGATTGTCTCTGGGTTATCACAAGTCCAATTGCCGCTGCCGGTGTCGAGGCAACGGCGCTGAGACCCGCCGGCCGCGGAGCAGCCGGTCATTCGGGCACAAGTAGAGTTCGAGCTGGCCGCCACTCGAGGAGTGTAGAGGGTGGCTGCAACAGCCGGCAAAGTCTTGGTGATTTGAGTTTCCCACCAAGTGTACGTTGAGAAACCCGTGGGGTAAAACGGACCAAAAATCCGCTTCACCAGCCAGTCGCCGTTCCTGGTGCGCGTCTCCGGAGAGTGGCACACCGGGATGAGACAGGTGCTCAGGATTGAGGCAGAAGCAGTATTCTGCCTCAGGCAAAAATCAGACTGGTTGACGAGAGTCGCCAACCTCTCCCAAAGGTTGTAATACATCCGGGCAGAGAGGTCTCCGCCGGGCATCAGGTCGTTGGCTTCCAGCAAAGCTGCCTGAACGCCTCCCCCCGCAAGTAGGGAGAGGGTCAGGATGATGGTGACCGCCATGGAATTAGCGGTGATCAGGGGAAAGGCTGCTGGCAAGATGTTCTCCGGTGTCGGTTCCTTGTCCTCGCGTCGGACAGCGTCCACTGCCTCATCGCAAAGGGTCTTGACCATCCCCCAAGTGATCCTCGGCGCTGTCACCCGCTGTCGCCGCTGCCTCTGCCTGGGTCCCCCCATCAGGGTGAGATTCTCTATCTCCGGGATCGGGTTCGGGACGGCCTGAGTCCCCGCCATGCGGCTCCAAGTGGGGTTTGACACACCGGGCTGGAATCCAGATGACACCTGTAGGAGACATAATTGCAGCATACCCTCTTCCCCAGGTTACGAGTGGCACCGGGCCCCTCCAAGAAGGATCCGGTGGCACTCGGTAACGCACCATTGGCCGCGGGAGAGCTTCCGAGCGGCGGAAGTGCTTCTCCTGCGGCGTGCAATCCGAAAAAACATTAAGGTGATTGTACGTGAACAACACCTTGTTCAGACAATGCCGTGCCTGACCCTGAGATTTGGGGAGGGCTGGTGGCTCCCCCCTTTCTGTTTGTTTGTCAATATAGGACTTGAGTGTCCGATTGACTCGTTCCACAATCGCTTGTCCCTGCGGATTGTATGGAATACCAAAGGTATGTTTGATGTCCCAGGTGGCCATGAAGTCGGGCAGCTGCCTGGAGCTGTAGGCCGGGGCGTTATCGGTTTTAACGTGCCGTGGTTTGCCCATCGACCCAAAGCAGGAAAGGAGATGCTGCTCCACGTGGGAAGCTGTCTCCCCTTTTTGTGCCATTGCCCAGACGAATTGTGAAAAGGTATCAATGCAAACGTGCATGTACTGCCATCTGCCAAATTGCGGGGCATGTGTGACGTCCATTTGCCACACCTGGTTAGCCTCTGTCCCTCGTGGGTTGACCCCCCACGAGGGCCCCCCCCCGGTGCCCCTGCACAATGCTGACAGGAGCGGACTATGCCTTGGGCTTGAGAGAGTGGCAGGTTAAACTGTCTAGCGAGCGCCTTGGCATTCTGATGAAAGAATGCATGGCTCTGAATCAGAGTTGTGAATACTCCCAAAACTGACCGCTGCTGAATTTCCTTTGCGGCCGCATCCACTTTGCTATTGCCCGCGGAAATCGGACCAGGCAAGTCCTGGTGACTTCTGATGTGGGCGATATAGAGCGCTTCGGTGCGGTTCCGCAAGTGAAATTGAGCTGTGAGGAACAAACTCAGCAAATTTTTGTCTATCGCGGGAGTGATGTACGCTCCCGGTAGACTGTGAAGTAAATTCCTAACATACTGGCTGTCAGTTATGATGTTGAGGCGTTCTTTGGCAAAGGTGCGCAAAGCGAGGTTCACCGCTGCTAACTCTGCCCACTGCGCAGACTTCTGTGGAAGAGTTAGAAGCGTGCGCCAAGCCTGGCCCTCCTGCCAAGTTAAGACACCATATGTGCGACCCCCATCCGTGAAAACTGTTCTGGCCCCCTGAAGTGGAAAGTTCGGTTTCACTTACCAGTGATAACTTTCGTTCTTCGAGTATATAGTTTGTGAATACACACTATTGGGTTATGCGCCTGCACAGAACGCCGATCGGAGGCTTGAAAAGCTATTGGTCAAAAGTTTTGGCGGTAAGACCGCCCACCGTACCGCCCACCCTGAGGCGCCCGTGCGCCATCTTACCTCAGTTCCATACTTAAGCCAAGCACAGGATAAACCAATTGATCTCATCCGTGCAGCTCAAGAGGGGAGGCAGGGTGGGTAGTGTGTATTCACAAACTATATACTCGAAGAACGAAAGTTATCACTGGTAAGTGAAACCGAACTTTCTCCTTCGTATAGTTTGTGAATCCCCACTATTGGGAGATTAGCAAGCTCACACTTACTTGGTCGGTGGGCAGTCGGATGAGATGATCCCACGATGAAGATGATGATGGTCAGGTAGGGTGAAGTGTCAAAGGCGATGAGCCCGGAGCCCCCTAGTGATGTCCTCAAGCGGTGTGCCCTCCAGAAAGGCCGTGGATGTGGCAACCGCCCTGGTAGAATGCGCCCTGACATGCGGCAGAGGTGGCAGCGAGGCCGACTCGTAGGCCAAGTAGATGGTAGACGTGATGTAGTGGTGTAGTGTACAAGGTGGTGTAGCCTTGTATGTCAAAGAAGTGATAAAATCTTATGAATTGGAATATCTAGGTGATTTAGAGTCACCATTAGAAGCTCTGTGGGTAAGAGTACCAGGCCACAAGGATGGTCTAACAGTAGGCTTATACTATCGGCCTCCGACCCAAACTCTTGAGGGAGACTGGCAGTTGGAGAATGTTGTAAAGGAGGCATCCAGGAAGGGAAGCCTGGTTATAATGGGGGACTTCAATTACCCTCACATAGACTGGGTGAACTGTTGTTCAGCACATGATAAAGAGATAAAGTTCCTAGATATGCTCAATGATTGTTCCCTGGGACAGATGGTTGAAGACCCAACTAGAGGTACAAGAATCCTTGACTTGATCCTGAGTAATACTCAGGATCTGGTGCAAGATGTTAATGTGACTGATCCAATAGGGAACAGTGACCACAACTCAATTATGTTTAACTTGATCATAGACCGCAAGTCACTGATAAAATCTAACACAGAGACCTTAAATTTTCAAAAAGGAAATTTCCCAAAGTTGAGGAAACTAGTAAAAAAGAAGCTGAAAGGGAAAATTGAGAGAGTCCAAACACTCCAAGAGGCATGGAGGCTGTTTACAAAAACATTAACAGAGGCCCAATTGGAATGCATACCCAAAAGGAAAAAGGGCACTGCCAGGTCCAAGAGGACTCCGATGTGGCTTACAGGAGCTGTTCGGGAAGTGATCAAGAGCAAGAAAAGCTCATTTAGAAGATGGAAGGCTTGTCCAAATGAGGACAGCAGGCAGAAACATAAATTCTGGCAGAACAAATGCAAGGCAACAATCAGGAAAGCAAAGCAAGACTTTGAGGAGCGTATAGCTAAAAATACTCAGAGGAATAACAAAGACTTCTTTAAGTACATTAGAAGTAAGAACCCAACTAGGAAGGCCATTGGACCATTAGATGACAATGGAAGGCAAGGGGTTATTAAAGAGGAAACAGAGATTGCAGAGAGACTCAATGAATTCTTTGCTTCAGTATTCACTGAAGAAGATAGAGACCACATGCCCAAAACAGAACCTATCTTCGTAGGGAGGGAAACCGAAGAATTAAGCAAGATAGAAATAACCAGGGAGGAGGTCCTTGCATGTCTTGTTAAACTAAACACTAACAAATCACCAGGACCAGATGGCATCCATCCACGAGTTCTCAGGGAACTTAAAGATGAAATTGCTGATCTCCTAGCCAAAATATATAATATTTCCCTCAAATCAGGGTTTGTGCCTGATGACTGGAAGGTAGCGAATGTAACACCAATTTTCAAAAAAGGATCCAGGGGTGATCCAGGAAATTACCGGCCTGTCAGTTTGACATGTGTCCCAGGTAAAGTGATGGAAACCATCCTAAAAGATAGAATTAATAGGTACATAGAAGAGGAGGCACTGCTAAAGGAGAGCCAACATGGCTTTTGCAAGGGCAAATCATGCCTCACTAATCTGTTGGAATTTTTTGAGAGTGTCAACAAGCATGTGGATAAGGGGGATCCAGTTGACATTGTTTATCTGGACTTTCAGAAGGCTTTTGACAAGGTCCCACACCAAAGGCTCTTGAATAAACTTACCAGTCATGGAATAAAGGGACAGGTCTTGTCCTGGATCAGCAACTGGCTAAGGGACAGGAAACAGAGGGTAGCACTAAATGGACACTTCTCCAAGTGGAGGGAAGTAAAGAGTGGGGTCCCCCAAGGTTCAGTACTGGGACCCCTGCTTTTCAACCTCTTCATAAATGATCTAGAGGTAGGAGTAAAAAGCAAGGTAGCCAAATTTGCTGACGATACTAAATTATACAGGGTAGTGAAAACTGTGAGAGATTGTGAAGAGCTCCAGAGGGATCTCTTGACACTGGGGGAGTGGGCAAAACAGTGGCAAATGAGCTTCAACATCAGTAAGTGCAGAGTGATGCATGTTGGGGCAAAAAACCCCAATTACATTTATAAACTGATGGGGTCTGAACTCTCTGCGACAAACCAGGAAAGGGACCTTGGTGTCCTGGTGGACAGCACAATGAAGGTGTCAACCCAGTGTGCCTCAGCAGTGAAAAAAGCAAACTCAATGTTAGGGATCATTAGGAAGGGTATAGAAAATAAGTCAGCAAGTGTCATTTTGCCTCTTTATAAATCTATGGTGAGGCCCCATCTGGAATACTGTGTACAGTTCTGGTCGCCATACCTCCAGAAGGATATTATGGAGTTGGAGAAAGTACAGAGGAGGGCAACCAGAATGATTAGGGGACTGGAACACCTTCCTTACCATCTGAGGCTGCAACGGTTGGGCCTTTTCACTCTTGAACGACGGCGTCTAAGAGGTGACATGATTGAAGTTTATAAAATCATGCACGGTGTGGACAAAGTGGATAAGGAAAAACTGTTTTCCCTATCGCACAACACTAGAACTAGGGGACACTCCATGAAACTTTTGGGTACTAGTTCTCAAACAAATAAGAGAAAGTACTTTTTCACCCAGAGGATTACTGGTCTATGGAACTCCCTGCCAGAAGAAGTGGTGACAGCTGTCAGTCTTGACAGCTTTAAGAAAGGATTAGACAAGTTCATGGAGGACAAGGCTATCAATGGCTATAATTATGGCTACCTAAGGACAACCTCCGGGTTGGAGAGATAGGCAGGATATCTCTCAATGCCATTTCCAGGGAATCCTAAGCAGGTGAAGGCATCTCCTTGGGAATACCCTGAAGGAAATGGTGAGCCACTGTGTGAGACAGAATGCTGGACTGGATGGGCTGTGGCCTGTTCCAGCAAGGCTGTTCTTATGTTCTTATGATCCATTTGGAGAACCGCTGAGCAGAGATGGGTTCACCCTTGGACTTGCCCCCATAAGCCACAAAAAGGCGTTGCGACTTCCTGAACTCCCTTGTCCTGCTGGTGTAAAACAATAAAGCTCGTTTCACATCCAGCGTGTGCCAAGTCCTTTCTTGGGCGTTGGTGGGGTTCTGGAAGAAGGTTGGCAAGGAGATAGTCTGTGCCATATGAAACTGGGAGACCACCTTGGGAAGGAAGGTGATATCCGCTTGGAGTACCACACGGTCATTGAAGAATTGAAGAAATGGTGCGTCTGCCCACAGAGCAACCAGTTCACCAGCTCGCCGAGCGGACGTAATAGCCACCAGAAACGCCGTCTTCCACGTGAGGAGACGAGCATCCGCGGTAGCCATGGGCTCAAAAGGAGTCCTGGTGAGCGCGTTGAGAACGGCAGAGAGTGACCATTGTGCCGTCGGAGTCCTGACCTGAGGGAAGGCGTTCCGCAGTCCCTTGAGAAAACGCTTCACCGTTTGGTCGCGAAAGGCACCAGAAGCGGGCGAACCGGGCGGAGGGTGAGCCACCACCGCTGCGAGATGGACTCGGACGGAGGTAATGCTAAGGCCAGACTCCGCCAGATGGAGGAGGTAGGCCATAACGTCCTGCAGCCCCGCCTGTGGTGGGGACGTCTGCTGGGAAGCCAGAAAAGCGCAAAAACGTCTGTATTTGGAAGCATAAGACTTCCTTGTGGAAGGGCGCCGTGCTAGCTCCAGGATCCTGGATAGTCTGGGGTTATCCTCCACGCGGTGAGGTGGAGGCTGGGCAGGTCCGAATGGTGAAGCTGGCCCTGCTCCATTTGGAGAAGCGTTGGTGACTCCGGCAGCGTGTGATACTGTGACGACATGCGCAACAGCAGCGGAAACCAGGGTTGGCGAGGCCATGCTGGGGCCACAAGGATCGCGCTGGTCCTGTGTTGGTACATTCTGGTGAGAACCTTCTGGACCAGAGGAAACGGAGGAAAAGCGTAGAAATAGTCCTGATCCCACCGTTTCATGAAGGCATCGCCCTCGGAGTTCATTCCGATGCCTGCCCTGGAGCAGTACCTGTGGTATTTCTTGTTGGACTCCGATGCAAAGAGGTCGATGTTCGGTGTCCCCCATGCCTCGCAAAGCGACTGAAATACCTCGTCGTCCAGTTCCCACTCGTGGGTCGTTGAGGTGAGGCGGCTGAGATGGTCGGCCAAGACATTCAGCTTGCCCTGAATGTGCATTCCAATCGGGAAAATGTGTCTCTCCAGGCACCATTCCCAGAGCTGCACAGCGAGGTAAAGAAGGGTGGTGGATCGCGTTCCCCCCTGCTTGTTCAGATATGCCACAGCCGTGGTATTAATATCTGAGTGCAACACTCTGAGTAAGTAGCATGAGGATCAGTATCAAAAACAATACCCCTCCCCTCCCTTCTACTTTGACACTGGGTAAGTCGAAAAGGTACAATTGTATTACAGAAATAATGGTGCAAAGTCCATACGTGTCAACACGTCCGAATAATAAAGTTCATATACGATGAAGTAAAGTCTATATATCTGTGTAATCCAACAGTACGGAACGTGGATCATCCAGTGGAAGACAAAACGGCTTAACCCAGTGGGGGGGAACAAATGCACAATCTGTCAAATACTGATGTCCCTCCGGTATGGCGACATTTCGGAGACTTCCTCAGAGTCTACAGTAAATAACAAAGAGAACATACATGTGCAATACACAACAAGTCACATCACCAGACTATACCAGTCAAGTTATACATATATGCAATTTCCATGGTAATAGTGCTAGCCATGGAATGTGATCAATATACAGAGTATGCGAGGTATCCAAAGTACACAAAAAGAAATAGAAAAGACAGACAGGGACGTACCTATTTGAGTATTATTCCTAGCGCGTGAACCTCTTGAGTTTATTCATACTGTGTTCTCGCGTTAAAATTCAGTCGATAGATGCTGGTTTAAATAATCTGGGTGAGAGGTTATGCTACTCAACAATCTACAGCTGCATGCATACCTGCGTGTTGATGTTGGGGGTAGGGAACGTCACAGGGGTCAAAAGACAGAAACAGAAGGTAGATTATAACTGTCAATCTGTGTTGCTGTTAAAGTGGACCTGACCATTTACAAAAAAGCTGAAAGGTCCCAGTCCGTATTCAACCCTAATGGGGCCAAAGTATTGAAACGGTGTATATAAAATGCCTCCCGTCTGAGGAGGAATCGCTCGATGTTGACTATCTCATGCTTGGTTGGTATATGTGTCTCTAAGATTACCAGTTTTAAATCTCTAAGACTGTGTTTGTGTTCCAGGAAGTGGCTGACCAGGGGGGCGTTTGGGGTGCGATTCCTGATACGAGATAAATGTTCTCCCAAACGCACCCTGATCGGTCTCCTTGATTGCCCAATATAGGCTAGCTGACAAGTGCATTGGATCAAATATATAGATTCTTTCGTGTGGCAACAGGAGAAAGACTTTAAGTTCAGTGTGAAATTGCTAGATGGTATTTTCACGCAGTCAGTCCGCCACATGTACGAGCAGAACTTGCAGTGCCCGCACGCATGATGTCCTATGGGGAACCCGGAGGTGACGGGCCGGGGAGAAACGTCAGCTCGAGACACGTAGTTGGCAATAGCGTTGGTTTTGCGGAAGCCAATCATGGGTGGTGATTGGCATCCCGGGGTGTTATCCAAAACGTGCCAATGTTTAAGAATTATGTTCTTGATTTTATTGGCCAGTGGCGTGTAATCGAGTGACCAGAATACTCTAGCGTTATCGCATGGTGTTGTAAGTTCCTCTCTTAGCAAGGTTTGCCTCGGTCGGTGGATTGCTTTGCTCCGTGCTTCTTTGATGATCTTATTGGGATAACCCCTATGTCTTAAGATATTCGATATTTTGTCAGCTGCTACCAAAAAATCCCGTGAGTTGGTCGAGTTCCGTTTTGCCCTAATGAATAAGCTGTACGGAATATTGGCTTTGAGGTGTTTTGGATGAAAGGATTTGAACTGAAGGTAAGGAAAACGATCTGTAGGTTTGTGAAATAACTTGGTTTGAATTTTTCCATCTGCGATGAAAACTGTCAGATCTAAGAAAGGTAACGAAGTGGGCTGTAAATTAAAAGTGAATTTCAACTGAGGATGTAGTTGATTAATCCACTTGCAAAAATCATTAATGGAATGCTGATTTTTAAAAATGAAAAATAGATCATCAATAAATCTTCTATAGCATAGGATCTCCGTGAAGTAAGGGTTAACCATAGGATTGCAAATAAACGTTACATCAAAATTGCACATGTAAATGTTGGCGACTGATGGGGCGAAATTACAGCCCATCGAGACACCCTGAATCTGCAAAAAATACCGATTGTCGAATCTGAAAAAATTGTGTTCCATAATACCACGAGGTCTAAGAATGCCCAAAGGACCAACATTGTTCTCCAATAAGAAAGAGTTTCTGGACAAGTGGACGGCGATCCTAGACCGATGCTCCTTTGATCTGATTCTGCTCCTGATAGACCAATGCCATCAAGATTCAGAGAACATCGGGAAGGACATCGACACTATTAAAGAACAGCTTACCGTAATTCCGGACAGTTTGGTTCCAGGGGGAATGACAGATTTGGAGAACCGTCTTAAGAGTTTCAAAGACGAATTGATAGCATTTAAAAATAAAAAACTAAATAGAGACAGGAGTGATTACCATAATGAGCAAGTGTACCGATGGCAGTCCTTCAAAAAACACACTTCCAAACAAGTAACTTGGAGACGACCCATCGAGTCATCAGAATATGAAACCACAGATTCAGACCTAGCGGAATCATCCGCTGATGAGATCACCCGAGACCCATACAACTTCAGGACCAACAGACACAGGGGAGGTGCCTCCACTTCGACCGGCTCGAGACAACGCAACAGGACGGATTTTTTAGACAAAAGACCGCCAAAAAAGACCAGGAAGAAATAACGAGGGTAGGTGTTTCCTCCATGCCCTCCTTGGTATTCAATTTTTCGAGCCGGACTCTCACGGTAAGAGAAATGGAGCTACTTAATCTTGGCATGGGTTTTGTACCCACGCCTAAATATTCCCCCTTTCAAACTAAGGTTGACGTATTCAAGCTCATAAGACTCCTCAAATTAAAAACATTCTTTAAGGACAATACCACACAACCCAAGTTGTTCACCCCCCGATCCACCTTCACACCCAACATAGACAACCCGTCCATTGACGTATTCAAAAGACTCATTACTAGGGACATATGTAAATTAGAAAGTACATCCAAAATTTCCTATAATCTGAAAAGGGAAGACATGACCCTTCTCAATAATTTAGGGCGCGATCCAGATTTAATAATAAAATCAGCCGATAAGGGAGGGGGCATTGTATTGCTCAATAAGGCGGACTATCTCAAAGCCGCTCGACATCAATTATCAGACACGAATTACTACATGGAATTGGATCACAACCCGACCACGCATATATCTAATATTATTGCAGTAGTCCTACAAGGGGGTCTGGCGATGGATTACATCGAGGAGAGCACCTTTCGATTTCTTCATAACAAACATCCTAGGATACCCATCTTCTACCTTTTACCTAAGGTACATAAATACTCTCCTGACTTAGATATTTTTCCATGCAGACCCATCATCAGTGCCAACAACTCCTTATTGGAACCTCTCGCAAAATACATTAACCATCACATTTTTCCGTTCTCAATCAACACGCCGGCCTATGTGAAAGACACCACACACTTTATACAATCGGTTGAGCATCTAGCAGTCCCGAAGGACGCAGTTCTGCTCACGATGGATGTCAGCTCGCTATACACAAATATCCCCCTTTCCGAAGCGAGAACACTCATAGCCCATCATTTAGATTCGAGACACAACGGTTTCCCTCCCACAGATTTTTTGTTAGATTTATTGGACATATGCTTTGAACACAATTTTTTCAGATTCGACAATCGGTATTTTTTGCAGATTCAGGGTGTCTCGATGGGCTGTAATTTCGCCCCATCAGTCGCCAACATTTACATGTGCAATTTTGATGTAACGTTTATTTGCAATCCTATGGTTAACCCTTACTTCACGGAGATCCTATGCTATAGAAGATTTATTGATGATCTATTTTTCATTTTTAAAAATCAGCATTCCATTAATGATTTTTGCAAGTGGATTAATCAACTACATCCTCAGTTGAAATTCACTTTTAATTTACAGCCCACTTCGTTACCTTTCTTAGATCTGACAGTTTTCATCGCAGATGGAAAAATTCAAACCAAGTTATTTCACAAACCTACAGATCGTTTTCCTTACCTTCAGTTCAAATCCTTTCATCCAAAACACCTCAAAGCCAATATTCCGTACAGCTTATTCATTAGGGCAAAACGGAACTCGACCAACTCACGGGATTTTTTGGTAGCAGCTGACAAAATATCGAATATCTTAAGACATAGGGGTTATCCCAATAAGATCATCAAAGAAGCACGGAGCAAAGCAATCCACCGACCGAGGCAAACCTTGCTAAGAGAGGAACTTACAACACCATGCGATAACGCTAGAGTATTCTGGTCACTCGATTACACGCCACTGGCCAATAAAATCAAGAACATAATTCTTAAACATTGGCACGTTTTGGATAACACCCCGGGATGCCAATCACCACCCATGATTGGCTTCCGCAAAACCAACGCTATTGCCAACTACGTGTCTCGAGCTGACGTTTCTCCCCGGCCCGTCACCTCCGGGTTCCCCATAGGACATCATGCGTGCGGGCACTGCAAGTTCTGCTCGTACATGTGGCGGACTGACTGCGTGAAAATACCATCTAGCAATTTCACACTGAACTTAAAGTCTTTCTCCTGTTGCCACACGAAAGAATCTATATATTTGATCCAATGCACTTGTCAGCTAGCCTATATTGGGCAATCAAGGAGACCGATCAGGGTGCGTTTGGGAGAACATTTATCTCGTATCAGGAATCGCACCCCAAACGCCCCCCTGGTCAGCCACTTCCTGGAACACAAACACAGTCTTAGAGATTTAAAACTGGTAATCTTAGAGACACATATACCAACCAAGCATGAGATAGTCAACATCGAGCGATTCCTCCTCAGACGGGAGGCATTTTATATACACCGTTTCAATACTTTGGCCCCATTAGGGTTGAATACGGACTGGGACCTTTCAGCTTTTTTGTAAATGGTCAGGTCCACTTTAACAGCAACACAGATTGACAGTTATAATCTACCTTCTGTTTCTGTCTTTTGACCCCTGTGACGTTCCCTACCCCCAACATCAACACGCAGGTATGCATGCAGCTGTAGATTGTTGAGTAGCATAACCTCTCACCCAGATTATTTAAACCAGCATCTATCGACTGAATTTTAACGCGAGAACACAGTATGAATAAACTCAAGAGGTTCACGCGCTAGGAATAATACTCAAATAGGTACGTCCCTGTCTGTCTTTTCTATTTCTTTTTGTGTACTTTGGATACCTCGCATACTCTGTATATTGATCACATTCCATGGCTAGCACTATTACCATGGAAATTGCATATATGTATAACTTGACTGGTATAGTCTGGTGATGTGACTTGTTGTGTATTGCACATGTATGTTCTCTTTGTTATTTACTGTAGACTCTGAGGAAGTCTCCGAAATGTCGCCATACCGGAGGGACATCAGTATTTGACGGATTGTGCATTTGTTCCCCCCCACTGGGTTAAGCCGTTTTGTCTTCCACTGGATGATCCACGTTCCGTACTGTTGGATTACACAGATATATAGACTTTACTTCATCGTATATGAACTTTATTATTCGGACGTGTTGACACGTATGGACTTTGCACCATTACTTCTGTAATACAATTGTACCTTTTCGACTTACCCAGTGTCAAAGTAGAAGGGAGGGGAGGGGTATTGTTTTTGATACTGATCCTCATGCTACTTACTCAGAGTGTTGCACTCAGATATTAATGTGTATATATGTATATAGAATACATGGTTGATTCTAGACCCCATTAACAGCAATGCAGTGAACTATCTTTTGTGTTTCACAACTTTTAATTAGCATATAAAATATTTTTCCTACTTGAATTTTTCTTCCTGAGATTATTCCGGGTGTGTTTATCACTACTAGTTTACTCTTTACACCCCGGCCGTCTTCATTTGTTGTTATTGCATTCACGGCATGACGGACAAGGGATTCGCCTTCTCAGAGGCGGACAGAAACAGAATATTGAAAAATGCTACCCCTCTGCAACATGATACCTACACTCAGGATGAGAACCTCAACAAACTGGAATACTTAGAAAAGAGGCGGATCAGGTTCAATCTACATGCATCATTCCTTTTGGAATATTACAAATCTTCCATAATACCACGAGGTCTAAGAATGCCCAAAGGACCAACATTGTTCTCCAATAAGAAAGAGTTTCTGGACAAGTGGACGGCGATCTTAGACCGATGCTCCTTTGATCTGATTCTGCTCCTGATAGACCAATGCCATCAAGATTCAGAGAACATCGGGAAGGACATCGACACTATTAAAGAACAGCTTACCGTAATTCCGGACAGTTTGGTTCCAGGGGGAATGACAGATTTGGAGAACCGTCTTAAGAGTTTCAAAGACGAATTGATAGCATTTAAAAATAAAAAACTAAATAGAGACAGGAGTGATTACCATAATGAGCAAGTGTACCGATGGCAGTCCTTCAAAAAACACACTTCCAAACAAGTAACTTGGAGACGACCCATCGAGTCATCAGAATATGAAACCACAGATTCAGACCTAGCGGAATCATCCGCTGATGAGATCACCCGAGACCCATACAACTTCAGGACCAACAGACACAGGGGAGGTGCCTCCACTTCGACCGGCTCGAGACAACGCAACAGGACGGATTTTTTAGACAAAAGACCGCCAAAAAAGACCAGGAAGAAATAACGAGGGTAGGTGTTTCCTCCATGCCCTCCTTGGTATTCAATTTTTCGAGCCGGACTCTCACGGTAAGAGAAATGGAGCTACTTAATCTTGGCATGGGTTTTGTACCCACGCCTAAATATTCCCCCTTTCAAACTAAGGTTGACGTATTCAAGCTCATAAGACTCCTCAAATTAAAAACATTCTTTAAGGACAATACCACACAACCCAAGTTGTTCACCCCCCGATCCACCTTCACACCCAACATAGACAACCCGTCCATTGACGTATTCAAAAGACTCATTACTAGGGACATATGTAAATTAGAAAGTACATCCAAAATTTCCTATAATCTGAAAAGGGAAGAAATGACCCTTCTCAATAATTTAGGGCGCGATCCAGATTTAATAATAAAATCAGCCGATAAGGGAGGGGGCATTGTATTGCTCAATAAGGCGGACTATCTCAAAGCCGCTCGACATCAATTATCAGACACGAATTACTACATGGAATTGGATCACAACCCGACCACGCATATATCTAATATTATTGCAGTAGTCCTACAAGGGGGTCTGGCGATGGATTACATCGAGGAGAGCACCTTTCGATTTCTTCATAACAAACATCCTAGGATACCCATCTTCTACCTTTTACCTAAGGTACATAAATACTCTCCTGACTTAGATATTTTTCCATGCAGACCCATCATCAGTGCCAACAACTCCTTATTGGAACCTCTCGCAAAATACATTAACCATCACATTTTTCCGTTCTCAATCAACACGCCGGCCTATGTGAAAGACACCACACACTTTATACAATCGGTTGAGCATCTAGCAGTCCCGAAGGACGCAGTTCTGCTCACGATGGATGTCAGCTCGCTATACACAAATATCCCCCTTTCCGAAGCGAGAACACTCATAGCCCATCATTTAGATTCGAGACACAACGGTTTCCCTCCCACAGATTTTTTGTTAGATTTATTGGACATATGCTTTGAACACAATTTTTTCAGATTCGACAATCGGTATTTTTTGCAGATTCAGGGTGTCTCGATGGGCTGTAATTTCGCCCCATCAGTCGCCAACATTTACATGTGCAATTTTGATGTAACGTTTATTTGCAATCCTATGGTTAACCCTTACTTCACGGAGATCCTATGCTATAGAAGATTTATTGATGATCTATTTTTCATTTTTAAAAATCAGCATTCCATTAATGATTTTTGCAAGTGGATTAATCAACTACATCCTCAGTTGAAATTCACTTTTAATTTACAGCCCACTTCGTTACCTTTCTTAGATCTGACAGTTTTCATCGCAGATGGAAAAATTCAAACCAAGTTATTTCACAAACCTACAGATCGTTTTCCTTACCTTCAGTTCAAATCCTTTCATCCAAAACACCTCAAAGCCAATATTCCGTACAGCTTATTCATTAGGGCAAAACGGAACTCGACCAACTCACGGGATTTTTTGGTAGCAGCTGACAAAATATCGAATATCTTAAGACATAGGGGTTATCCCAATAAGATCATCAAAGAAGCACGGAGCAAAGCAATCCACCGACCGAGGCAAACCTTGCTAAGAGAGGAACTTACAACACCATGCGATAACGCTAGAGTATTCTGGTCACTCGATTACACGCCACTGGCCAATAAAATCAAGAACATAATTCTTAAACATTGGCACGTTTTGGATAACACCCCGGGATGCCAATCACCACCCATGATTGGCTTCCGCAAAACCAACGCTATTGCCAACTACGTGTCTCGAGCTGACGTTTCTCCCCGGCCCGTCACCTCCGGGTTCCCCATAGGACATCATGCGTGCGGGCACTGCAAGTTCTGCTCGTACATGTGGCGGACTGACTGCGTGAAAATACCATCTAGCAATTTCACACTGAACTTAAAGTCTTTCTCCTGTTGCCACACGAAAGAATCTATATATTTGATCCAATGCACTTGTCAGCTAGCCTATATTGGGCAATCAAGGAGACCGATCAGGGTGCGTTTGGGAGAACATTTATCTCGTATCAGGAATCGCACCCCAAACGCCCCCCTGGTCAGCCACTTCCTGGAACACAAACACAGTCTTAGAGATTTAAAACTGGTAATCTTAGAGACACATATACCAACCAAGCATGAGATAGTCAACATCGAGCGATTCCTCCTCAGACGGGAGGCATTTTATATACACCGTTTCAATACTTTGGCCCCATTAGGGTTGAATACGGACTGGGACCTTTCAGCTTTTTTGTAAATGGTCAGGTCCACTTTAACAGCAACACAGATTGACAGTTATAATCTACCTTCTGTTTCTGTCTTTTGACCCCTGTGACGTTCCCTACCCCCAACATCAACACGCAGGTATGCATGCAGCTGTAGATTGTTGAGTAGCATAACCTCTCACCCAGATTATTTAAACCAGCATCTATCGACTGAATTTTAACGCGAGAACACAGTATGAATAAACTCAAGAGGTTCACGCGCTAGGAATAATACTCAAATAGGTACGTCCCTGTCTGTCTTTTCTATTTCTTTTTGTGTACTTTGGATACCTCGCATACTCTGTATATTGATCACATTCCATGGCTAGCACTATTACCATGGAAATTGCATATATGTATAACTTGACTGGTATAGTCTGGTGATGTGACTTGTTGTGTATTGCACATGTATGTTCTCTTTGTTATTTACTGTAGACTCTGAGGAAGTCTCCGAAATGTCGCCATACCGGAGGGACATCAGTATTTGACGGATTGTGCATTTGTTCCCCCCCACTGGGTTAAGCCGTTTTGTCTTCCACTGGATGATCCACGTTCCGTACTGTTGGATTACACAGATATATAGACTTTACTTCATCGTATATGAACTTTATTATTCGGACGTGTTGACACGTATGGACTTTGCACCATTACTTCTGTAATACAATTGTACCTTTTCGACTTACCCAGTGTCAAAGTAGAAGGGAGGGGAGGGGTATTGTTTTTGATACTGATCCTCATGCTACTTACTCAGAGTGTTGCACTCAGATATTAATGTGTATATATGTATATAGAATACATGGTTGATTCTAGACCCCATTAACAGCAATGCAGTGAACTATCTTTTGTGTTTCACAACTTTTAATTAGCATATAAAATATTTTTCCTACTTGAATTTTTCTTCCTGAGATTATTCCGGGTGTGTTTATCACTACTAGTTTACTCTTTACACCCCGGCCGTCTTCATTTGTTGTTATTGCATTCACGGCATGACGGACAAGGGATTCGCCTTCTCAGAGGCGGACAGAAACAGAATATTGAAAAATGCTACCCCTCTGCAACATGATACCTACACTCAGGATGAGAACCTCAACAAACTGGAATACTTAGAAAAGAGGCGGATCAGGTTCAATCTACATGCATCATTCCTTTTGGAATATTACAAATCTTCCATAATACCACGAGGTCTAAGAATGCCCAAAGGACCAACATTGTTCTCCAATAAGAAAGAGTTTCTGGACAAGTGGACGGCGATCCTAGACCGATGCTCCTTTGATCTGATTCTGCTCCTGATAGACCAATGCCATCAAGATTCAGAGAACATCGGGAAGGACATCGACACTATTAAAGAACAGCTTACCGTAATTCCGGACAGTTTGGTTCCAGGGGGAATGACAGATTTGGAGAACCGTCTTAAGAGTTTCAAAGACGAATTGATAGCATTTAAAAATAAAAAACTAAATAGAGACAGGAGTGATTACCATAATGAGCAAGTGTACCGATGGCAGTCCTTCAAAAAACACACTTCCAAACAAGTAACTTGGAGACGACCCATCGAGTCATCAGAATATGAAACCACAGATTCAGACCTAGCGGAATCATCCGCTGATGAGATCACCCGAGACCCATACAACTTCAGGACCAACAGACACAGGGGAGGTGCCTCCACTTCGACCGGCTCGAGACAACGCAACAGGACGGATTTTTTAGACAAAAGACCGCCAAAAAAGACCAGGAAGAAATAACGAGGGTAGGTGTTTCCTCCATGCCCTCCTTGGTATTCAATTTTTCGAGCCGGACTCTCACGGTAAGAGAAATGGAGCTACTTAATCTTGGCATGGGTTTTGTACCCTCGCCTAAATATTCCCCCTTTCAAACTAAGGTTGACGTATTCAAGCTCATAAGACTCCTCAAATTAAAAACATTCTTTAAGGACAATACCACACAACCCAAGTTGTTCACCCCCCGATCCACCTTCACACCCAACATAGACAACCCGTCCATTGACGTATTCAAAAGACTCATTACTAGGGACATATGTAAATTAGAAAGTACATCCAAAATTTCCTATAATCTGAAAAGGGAAGACATGACCCTTCTCAATAATTTAGGGCGCGATCCAGATTTAATAATAAAATCAGCCGATAAGGGAGGGGGCATTGTATTGCTCAATAAGGCGGACTATCTCAAAGCCGCTCGACATCAATTATCAGACACGAATTACTACATGGAATTGGATCACAACCCGACCACGCATATATCTAATATTATTGCAGTAGTCCTACAAGGGGGTCTGGCGATGGATTACATCGAGGAGAGCACCTTTCGATTTCTTCATAACAAACATCCTAGGATACCCATCTTCTACCTTTTACCTAAGGTACATAAATACTCTCCTGACTTAGATATTTTTCCATGCAGACCCATCATCAGTGCCAACAACTCCTTATTGGAACCTCTCGCAAAATACATTAACCATCACATTTTTCCGTTCTCAATCAACACGCCGGCCTATGTGAAAGACACCACACACTTTATACAATCGGTTGAGCATCTAGCAGTCCCGAAGGACGCAGTTCTGCTCACGATGGATGTCAGCTCGCTATACACAAATATCCCCCTTTCCGAAGCGAGAACACTCATAGCCCATCATTTAGATTCGAGACACAACGGTTTCCCTCCCACAGATTTTTTGTTAGATTTATTGGACATATGCTTTGAACACAATTTTTTCAGATTCGACAATCGGTATTTTTTGCAGATTCAGGGTGTCTCGATGGGCTGTAATTTCGCCCCATCAGTCGCCAACATTTACATGTGCAATTTTGATGTAACGTTTATTTGCAATCCTATGGTTAACCCTTACTTCACGGAGATCCTATGCTATAGAAGATTTATTGATGATCTATTTTTCATTTTTAAAAATCAGCATTCCATTAATGATTTTTGCAAGTGGATTAATCAACTACATCCTCAGTTGAAATTCACTTTTAATTTACAGACCACTTCGTTACCTTTCTTAGATCTGACAGTTTTCATCGCAGATGGAAAAATTCAAACCAAGTTATTTCACAAACCTACAGATCGTTTTCCTTACCTTCAGTTCAAATCCTTTCATCCAAAACACCTCAAAGCCAATATTCCGTACAGCTTATTCATTAGGGCAAAACGGAACTCGACCAACTCACGGGATTTTTTGGTAGCAGCTGACAAAATATCGAATATCTTAAGACATAGGGGTTATCCCAATAAGATCATCAAAGAAGCACGGAGCAAAGCAATCCACCGACCGAGGCAAACCTTGCTAAGAGAGGAACTTACAACACCATGCGATAACGCTAGAGTATTCTGGTCACTCGATTACACGCCACTGGCCAATAAAATCAAGAACATAATTCTTAAACATTGGCACGTTTTGGATAACACCCCGGGATGCCAATCACCACCCATGATTGGCTTCCGCAAAACCAACACTATTGCCAACTACGTGTCTCGAGCTGACGGTTCTCCCCGGCCCGTCACCTCCGGGTTCCCCATAGGACATCATGCGTGCGGGCACTGCAAGTTCTGCTCGTACATGTGGCGGACTGACTGCGTGAAAATACCATCTAGCAATTTCACACTGAACTTAAAGTCTTTCTCCTGTTGCCACACGAAAGAATCTATATATTTGATCCAATGCACTTGTCAGCTAGCCTATATTGGGCAATCAAGGAGACCGATCAGGGTGCGTTTGGGAGAACATTTATCTCGTATCAGGAATCGCACCCCAAACGCCCCCCTGGTCAGCCACTTCCTGGAACACAAACACAGTCTTAGAGATTTAAAACTGGTAATCTTAGAGACACATATACCAACCAAGCATGAGATAGTCAACATCGAGCGATTCCTCCTCAGACGGGAGGCATTTTATATACACCGTTTCAATACTTTGGCCCCATTAGGGTTGAATACGGACTGGGACCTTTCAGCTTTTTTGTAAATGGTCAGGTCCACTTTAACAGCAACACAGATTGACAGTTATAATCTACCTTCTGTTTCTGTCTTTTGACCCCTGTGACGTTCCCTACCCCCAACATCAACACGCAGGTATGCATGCAGCTGTAGATTGTTGAGTAGCATAACCTCTCACCCAGATTATTTAAACCAGCATCTATCGACTGAATTTTAACGCGAGAACACAGTATGAATAAACTCAAGAGGTTCACGCGCTAGGAATAATACTCAAATAGGTACGTCCCTGTCTGTCTTTTCTATTTCTTTTTGTGTACTTTGGATACCTCGCATACTCTGTATATTGATCACATTCCATGGCTAGCACTATTACCATGGAAATTGCATATATGTATAACTTGACTGGTATAGTCTGGTGATGTGACTTGTTGTGTATTGCACATGTATGTTCTCTTTGTTATTTACTGTAGACTCTGAGGAAGTCTCCGAAATGTCGCCATACCGGAGGGACATCAGTATTTGACGGATTGTGCATTTGTTCCCCCCCACTGGGTTAAGCCGTTTTGTCTTCCACTGGATGATCCACGTTCCGTACTGTTGGATTACACAGATATATAGACTTTACTTCATCGTATATGAACTTTATTATTCGGACGTGTTGACACGTATGGACTTTGCACCATTACTTCTGTAATACAATTGTACCTTTTCGACTTACCCAGTGTCAAAGTAGAAGGGAGGGGAGGGGTATTGTTTTTGATACTGATCCTCATGCTACTTACTCAGAGTGTTGCACTCAGATATTAATGTGTATATATGTATATAGAATACATGGTTGATTCTAGACCCCATTAACAGCAATGCAGTGAACTATCTTTTGTGTTTCACAACTTTTAATTAGCATATAAAATATTTTTCCTACTTGAATTTTTCTTCCTGAGATTATTCCGGGTGTGTTTATCACTACTAGTTTACTCTTTACACCCCGGCCGTCTTCATTTGTTGTTGTTACAGCCGTGGTATTGTCCGAGGCTACTTGGACCGCCTTGCCGGTGAGTAGGCTCTCGAAGGAACGTAGGGCCTTCCAAATGGCCAGAAGTTCCAAGTAGTTGATATGGTGCACCATCTCCTGAGGTGACCAAGGGTTGTTGACCGTGAGAGTCCCGCAGGCAGCCCCCCAGCCGAGGTTGCTTGCGTCGGTCAATAGTTGCAACGAGGGTTGCGGAGGGTAAAAGCTCTTCCCCGTTGTCACGTTGAGTGGTGCCGTCCACCACAGCAGTTGGTCCCTCAGCTCCGGAGACGGAGTTAACCGTTTGGACTGGTTCTCCCGGAGCGTGTCGAATTCGTGAAGGAGCCACGACTGTAGGGACCGGAACTTTAACTTGGCGTGAGGGATCACTGCCGTCGTTGAGGCCATGAGGCCTAGAAGTCTCTGAGCCTTTTTCGCCCGGATGCACGGTTTGGTGCAAAGGTCGCTCACCCCTTGCGCAATGTCCTGCAAGCGTTTCTGGGGTGCGAAGGCTCTGGTGGCAAGCGAGTCGAGTACTGCTCCAATGTACTCGACACGTTGAGAGGGAATCAACTTCGATTTGGTGAAGTTGATCCTGAGGCCGAGACTCTCCATGAGGTGGACCGTGAATTGCGTGTCCCGAATGGCCGACGAGCTGGTGGGGGATACAATCAGCCAGTTGTCGATGTACGGGAAGACCCTGATTCCCCGCTGACGAAGGAAGGCAGCCACTGGAGCCATGCACTTGGTGAAGACCCGTGGTGCCGTGGCCAGACCGAACGGTAGACACCGGTACTGGTACACGGAGTCGCCGATGCGGAATCGAAGGAACCTTCGGTGCTCCTCGAGGATGGAGACATGGAAGTAAGCGTCCTTGAGGTCTATGACTGTGAACCAGTCCCCTTTGTTGATGAGGGGGAGGACGGTCTGCAGGGTCATCATCCGGAACTTCCTGGTGTGGATGCACTTGTTGAGGCGACGTAGGTCCAGAATTGGGCGAAGTCCTCCGTCCTTCTTCTGAACCATGAAGTACCTCGAGTAGAAGCCGTTGTCCCAGTCGGGCGGCGTCACCCGCTCGATGGCTCCCTTGGACAGAAGACTTGATATTTCTTCCTCCAAATGGGGGGACGAGGTGGTGAAACGATGCCTTCCTACCCGAGGCGCCCGCACGAACTCGATGGCGTAGCCAGAGGACAAGATCTTTAAGACCCACCGGTCGTCCGTGATGCCTGACCATACCTGGAGGAAGTTCCGGAGGGGAAGGTACGGGATGTGGAGCGAGAGAGACTCAGCCGTCGCAGCTTCAAACACGGGACTTGGACTTCGCGTCGGAACGCTTGCCCTGCCCATAAGGCTGGTAACGGGGTTTGTGCTGGCGCCGTTGCTTGTAGGAGCCAGACCTGGGCTGTTCCGAAGCGCCACCTTGTTGCTGCGGGTTGCCCTGATATCTCTGCATGAAAGGTTGGAATCTCGGCCTGGCAGGTGGCGCCGGCGTGGTAAGTCCGAGGAACTTGGCCGTAGAGTTCATTTGGCGCATTTCATTCAGGACCTTATCGGTGTCCTGCCCGAATAGGCCCTGCCCGTCGAACGGGAACTCCTCGATGAGCTTTTTCATCGCATCATCGAGGGAGGTTCCCCTGAGCCAGGCATGATGACGGAGCAGAATAGCGGAAGCCATGTCCTTTGCCGCGTAGTCATTGATGTGCCTGGCCGTTCTCATCTGCTGCTCCGACAGAAAGTCCCCTTCGGATGCCAGCGCGTCGATCCGCTTTTGGGCTTCAGCGGGCAGAGTAGCGGCCATGACCTTTACCTGCTCCCAGAGGTGGGACTGATAAAGGCCCATGGTGGCCGAGTAGTTGGCGGCTCGGAGGAAGAGGGAACCGGTGGCGTAGAACTTTCGGCCCACCGTGTCCAGCTTCTTCCCTTCCGGAGTCGAAGGTACCGGAAAACCGCTGGTGGCTGTCCTGTGCTGGAAGGCTTTGACCACCAACGAGTTCGGCAAGGGGTGCGCTTGGAGGAACTCCACGTTCTCGTCCAGGACTCTGTACATGCCGTTGAGCCTGGACGAAACGGAGTGCGATGATACTGGCTTCTTCCATGTCGCCTTCGCTGACGTCAACATGGAAGGAAGCATGGTAATGTGGACCGGCCGGATCGCTCGTCTGTCCAGCTTCGCGGTCATTTGGTCCTCGCCCTCCAGTGGTGGCTGGTCCACCTTCAGGTTCAGAGCGGTCCCCAAGCGTGTCAGCATTGCCGTAAGCGAGCGTTGATCCTCACCACGCGGTGGGTCAACCGCGCCGATGGCTTGATCCGGGGTCTTGTCGGCGTCGACGTCTCCCTCGTCCTCCTCCGAAGACGCGCTGGAGTCATCGGAAGACGAGGGAGGGACCCTGGTGTCCACGTCGGGACCGCGCCAGTACGGCCTGGGCGGGTCGACGGGATGGGAGTCCACCGCATCGACGTCTGGACCACACCAAGACGATATGGGTGGGCCAGCGGAGCAGACACTCGACTCTCGTGAGGTCGGTGGGGCCACAGTAGGACCAACATCCCTGGGGCTTGCGGTGGTCGGCACCGGAGCCGCAGAGGCCGCAGGCATGGAGGCCTTAAACTGCTGGGCAAACGACTTTGCCATGGCCTCAAACATCCCCTTGAAGAACTCCATCTGGGATGCATCCGGAGCCGACGGTTGGGACGAAACGGTGGCCGACGAAACGGTGGTCGGAATCACCGGGGACGAAACGGTGACCGGAATGGTGGTTGCCGGTTCGTCGATCGTCGGAGTCCTGGGCCTCGGGGAGACGGAGGCCTGCCTTGTGGGTGAACGGCCCCTCCCACGAGGGGGAGACGGGAGTACCTGCAGTGGGCGAGCTGGAGCCCCAGCCCTGCGACCTTTCTCAGGAGACTCCGAAGAGGACCGTCCGCCCCACATCGAAGAGCCGGGCGAAGGACATCTCGCGACCGAGAAGGGAGGCGAAGGCCCCGGAGAGATGGGAGGGCGAGGCGTAGGTGGGAGCGAACGCCTCTTTTCCGGCCCGTGCTTCTTTTTCTTCTCCCCGTTCTTATCCTTCTTCTTCTTCTTGATGGAGAGAGTGGAAGAAGAAGCAGGAAGCGGAGGAGGCTGAGAGGCACCAGCGGAGGTAGAGGCAGCCGCGGCGGGAGCCAGAGAGAGTTCCATCAGATGGGCTTTGAGCCGGTAGCTCCGGTTCTGCACTGCAAGGCGGGTAAATTTTTTGCAGTGAGGGCAGGACTGGCTCTGGTGAGACTCCCCCAGGCAGAAAAGGCAAAGGCTATGCCCGTCGGAAGCAGGGAACTTCTTGAGGCAAGCAGAACACTGCTTGAAGGCAGCGGCCATCAAAGAAAAAATTCTTCCAACGGAAGGTTCGAGAAGCCGAGCACCCCGAAGGGCAGGCCAGCCGCCACCCCCTTGAGGGGGGAAACGGTGACCGGAGCGAGTAGGTAACTGAGTCCACCAGGAGGAAGAAACAGCACCGGGGTGGCAATCCTGTCCGAAGGACAAGATCACCGAAAAAATTATTTAAAGTTAGCCAAAAGACTTTCCCTCAGAAGGGCGGAAAAATTGAGGAAGCTCTCAACGATCGTCCTGCCGCTACGGCGGAAAGAAGAGAACTGAGGTAAGATGGCGCGCGGGCGCCTCAGGGTGGGCGGTACGGTGGGCGGTCTTACCGCCAAAACTTTTGACCAATAGCTTTTCAAGCCTCCGATCGGCGTTCTGCGCAGGCGCATAACCCAATAGTGGGGATTCACAGACTATATGAAGGAGAACCAGCGATATCAATTCACACAAGCTGACTGTCTGCGTTTGAAGCGAGACAAGTCTGGGGTCTTTCGGCAAGTGGTATGCCAAGCACCCGGTGAATCCCTCCAAGGCAATTGGAAGCGAGTCACCGAGCTGCATCAGCTGCTGAACTTGCTCCTTTGTGAATGGGATCACAATTTTGGCTAGATCGTGCCCTGAGATGTCCCTTGCTCTCAGCCTTCCACGGTAGATCACCGCGGAGACCAACTCTTGGGGGGGAATGATGTTTCGGGAAGAGGTGTTTGGTAAGTACACCCATTCCACGATACTCGCTCCTCGCTCGCAGTCCACTCCTAGGGCTCCGGTGAACATGGATCCGGCCCGAACGATGTATAGGTTCAGGATCGGAGCATATGGCCCCTGAGCAATCCTGTCCACCCATCTCTGGCTGAGAACTTGGTTAACCTTTTCGAGAGTCAAGCGTGCCTCTCGAGGAATTTGTATCCGGTCTGCCAGCTGCTTACCTAACGTTAGCAGCGAGAAGAGCGGCTTTAGAAGATCCGTATCCAATCTGAAGTACGGTCTGGCCCAATTAATGTTTCCTAAAACCTGCTGCAACTCTACCAGGGTGACTGAGTCCTTTAAATTGATCTGGGGCAAAACTGGTGCTGCGAAAGAACGGAGAAGCCGATGACCCAAATATGAAAACGGCTCGGTTCTCTGAACTTTTTCTGGGGCAATGAGTAACTCTTTTTCCCCCAGGGTGGCCTGGAGGTCTTTAAACATTTTGCTGCCGAGTTGCGGCGCTGCGACCAAGATGTCGTCCATGAAATGACACACTAAAGCTGCGGGGTGAAGGTTTTGAAACTTTGCCAGTGCGTTGTGAACAAAAATTTGGCACAGGGTGGGTGAATTGAGCATCCCCTGTGGCAAATATTTCCACGCGTAACGCTGTGTGGGCTCACTGTGGTTCACAACTGGCACTGTAAAGGCGAACCTTTCCCTGTCCCTAGGATCTAGGGGAATAGTATAAAAGCAATCCTTAAGGTCGACGACCAGGATCTCCCAACCCTCGGGGATCATATTTGGATTCGGAATGCCGCACTGAAGCGGACCCATTGGCTGAATACATTTATTGATCTCTCTGAGATCGTGGAGGAGTCGCCACTTCCCCGACTTTTTCTTTATGACAAAAATGGGCGAATTCCAAGGACTGGTGGACTGCTCTATATGTCCTGAGTCTAGCTGTTCCTTAACCAGTTGCTTCAGGGCAACTAATTTCTCCCCCACTACCGGCCACTGTTCCACCCAGACTGGCGTGTTGGTAAGCCATTTAAGTGGCAGTGCCATTACCTGACCGCTGTGCCTCAGCCTCAGGGATCATGACTTCCACCCACTCCCGGCTCCTAAATGCTTCTTGGATGCCGCCTACCCCCCACACATCGGAGACCAGCTCAATGGCCCACTCCCGCGGCCACTGACTTCGGCTGACCACGCTGACGTCAGCTCCGGTATCCAGCAACCCAGTGAACGGTTTTTTATTCAAAAATACCTCTATAACTGGTCGCCGTTTCCATTCTATGTTGGTCTCCACTGTCGCTAAGACCTGGTATCCTTGCACTGCCTCACTTGCGCTCGAGCGGTCTTCCGACCCAGACTCTGAGCTGTCCCTGAGCCTTCCCTGGCTATCTGCTGGCGAGTTACAAGGAATCATAATCAGTTGCGCTAGCGTGTCTCCCTTGTGAATGTTCTGGGGTAGGTGCATCCAGAGTTGAACTTGGAGAACACCCGAAAAATTGGAGTCAATGACTCCCGGAATTACAAGAATTCCTCGTGCTCCTGCGACACTACAAGGCAAAACTAAGCTTATGAAGCCCTTAGGCAGGGGTCCCATGTATTGGGAATCCACCAGATAGACTGTGCCTGGCAAGTCGCATGTGACGTCTGCCTGGCAAGTCAATTCTAGCCCTGTACTGCCCTTGGGGCTGGCTTGCGCCTTCATAATGTCTGGAATGTGATTGGAATTTAATCCAGCTCTGGCTCTCCCAGAGCGAGGGAAGCCTCTGTTTGGACCAGGGCCAGAGACATGCCCGCGTTCCGGTTTCCCGAATTCGGACAGAATTTGGACCAATGGAAGCCTTTGTTACACTTCGGACATGGGGTGGTTGGAACCTTGAGATGGCCGGCATGTTGTCCGCCGCCCTTGGATCGGCACTCCCTAGCGAAGTGACCGACCTTGCCACAATTGTGACATGTTCCATGGGTCTTGTTCTTGGGTTTCCTACCCCCTTGCACCGCCGCTGCCAGCAGACCCATTTTGTAGGAGTCTGTGCCAACGTCGGCGCAAGCCCTAATCATGTCCGTGAGAGTCAGGTTGGGACGATTGCCCAGTGACTGCAAGATCTTATGGCAGTCAAGATTGGCGTTGTCTTTAGCCAATTTCATCATGAGCTCTTGTTGGGCTTGCTCATTATCGATCTGTCTACTGATCGCTTCCTCCAATCGATTGATAAAGTCCATGTAGGACTCCTGGGCGCCCTGTTTGACTGCGGTGTAATTTTTGGCCGCTTTGCCAGTTGCTGGGACCTTGAGAAAAGCTCTGAAGGCTGTCTCAGCTGACAGCTGAAGGGTGGCGAGCAGCAAGGCGGTCTGCGCATCGATGGATTCGAAGGCACCTGAACCATATAGTTGGTCAGGAATTATTGCCCCGCCCATCCTGGCAGCCCTTGCCTGGGCTCCGAGGCGATACTCACTGTCCCATAACAAGTACTGGCTGGGGTTGAGCATCATTCGCATGACGGATTTCCAGTCATGCGGAATGAACATCGTGTTCTCGCACACTTGCTGAAGCGTGCCCCTAGTGAAGCGACTCTGAAGTCCTGTCTCTGAAATCGCCTTCCGTATAGCCATGAGGAGCTTGTACGGAACCCGTGAGGGCATCTACCTCCAAGCGAATTGGACAAATCTGACTAAGCTCAGCTAGTTCTTCTGCTGGCAATTCCCCCTTCCTGATCTCTTCCTCAACTGTGCGCTGAAGGGCACTCTTGGTAGTTCGGGAACCCGTAGCTATCAGAGAAGCGCCAGCGCTCCTCATTCCATGCATTCCACCGGTGACGTCTGCAGCTGTCACCGAGGGAAAGCTCCCTACACTACCCTGCTTAAGCTGGAATGACGGATAGAGCGCCGTGGGGCGCTGATGGTTCTGATGGCGCTGGGGGTTCTTTGGTCTCTATCCGGACTGGGTCCACCTCTGCTAAGAGTTTCCTACATTTGCTCCATGTGCGAATTATGCCATCTGGAGCTCTCGGGGGTTGCTGAATGCAGACTCCTATCTGATCCCAGAGCTGAAGGGTTAACGTGCCTACTTCTGGGTAAAGCAGGCAGTGTCCCCTCAAGAACACCAAAAGCCGCGCTAGTTCTCCACTGTGAAAGCTTATCTGATATACCCTGGCCAGGGCCTTGAATTCCTCTACATGAATTCTTTGACTAGCGGACGGACGTTGCTGCTGAGGACAAGTCCCCATATTACCTGCCGGTCCTTTGAATTCTCCTTCTCGGGATGAGTCGACGCGTCTGAAGTTCAGGCAATAGGTTTTGCGTGACGAATCTCTGGGTAGAGCTCGGAGCGTGGGCTGCTGCCACGGGCCCTCGGTGGCCTCTGCGCTGTCAGGGGTTCACATCTGACCCTGAGCGGAACGCGTTTTCCATGCTGCAACCGCCGCGATAGCCGGAGCAAGCTGTAGGATGCCTCTCTGAGATGCCTCGCCGCGTAGCTGTCTTCCCGCTCGGATGGCTTTCCGACCGGGGCTGCCGCGCTGTCCTCTGGGGTGATCGGACACGGTTCTAGCGTAGAACCAGACCGCGTAGATCGCTTACTCACGAGTAGAATCACGTCGGGGTCACCAGATGTTGGATCGGGGCCGTGGAGCAGCCGTGGGGTCCCGGAGGAGACTGGTCAAGTAACGACACGAGACAAGATGGAGCGAAGACCAGTGGTTTATTGAGGGAAAATCATCATCATATATAGGAATTCAAGGCAGTGTGTGATAGAATCGTCATCTGACAGAAAATCACATCACATGTTTACCCAGGTTAATTGGGAATCTCTCTCGGGGAAGTTAATTAACTAAGTTAAACACTGGCAGGGGAAGTCCATTGTTCCTAGCTTGCACAAGAGTAAATATGGCCACTATTGACGCTAGGTCTTAGGGTAATCCGCAGGTGCGGTATTACCTATTTCCTAACCACTTAGTTAGACATTCAATTTCCTCCTGCTTGGACTGCCTGTCAGGTCAGATCTGGGTGAATCAATCTTATGACTATTAATCCGCTCCCCAATTTCTGTCCCCGCGGAGCCCAGAGGCTCGGAGTGTGCTCACGTGACATGGCCTCTGTCAGGGACAGTTATGCCAATTGTGCTCGCGGATACCGCACAGCCTTCCTTATGGTCCAGCTCTCACAGCAATACATTACAACTGGGAACACCATTGCTTTGACTAGTCGGACCTTTGTTGGCAGGGTGATGTCTCTACTTTTTATCATGTTCCCTAGGTTTCTCATACTTGCCTCCCAAGAATTAATCGTCTTTTTATTTCATGGCTGCAGTCACCATCTGTAGTAATCTTGGATCCTAAGAAGGTAAAGTCTGTCACTGCTTCCGTTTCTTCCCCTTCTATTTTCCAGGAAGTGATAGTCTTATTTTATCACAATGTATCTTATTTTAATGTATCTTAATGTATCTTATCTTCTCATAATGTATGCAAAGCATGATCGCCTCAGTTGGGTTATGTATGTTCCTCAGCTAGAACCTGAGGGAAGAATCCAGGCATCCTATCTCATGCCCCTGCCATAGCATTGTAGAGATGGCTTCTCTTCCATGGCCAGCTCATGACATTTTGTAGCCTGAGGCAACGACATGAGACAGTGCCCCTCTGGCTCCTGGCATTTAACTTGTTCTTCAATAAGGGTGAGAGGCACCCTCCATCCCAGAAGGAAAAATGCTAATAAAAGGGGGAACAGAGTAGGTTATATTGTATCCCCCTTCTCCACCCTTTCCTCCAAGGCAAGTTTTTGAAATGGTAGCCGTGTTAGTCTGTGCAAGCATATCAGAGAGTAAACAAAACAACAAAAAATGCTGTGGCATCTTAAAGACTAACTGCTATGTTTTAATGTTAGCTTTCATTGATCAAGTCCATTTCGTCAGACATAATAATGTCCCCAATCTCATTGTTATGTGCAGGACAATGACAATAAAGATTTATCTTATCTTATCTTAATACTTTAGTGTCAGAAATTATTATGGGTTGAAAGGATTTTGCGGAAGAAACTCCACTCAAGGAAGGCCCAAATGAGGCTCTATTCGTGTCCCCAAGAGCTGGGACAGAGACAGGCGATCAATCCGTCATGCATTACCTGGGTCTCAAACTGCCAAATTGCCAGCCTTCCAGCTAACAAGGTGAGCCTCTTAACCACTGAGCCACCACACCCTTATGTCGTCAGACATAAGAGTGAGACTTCATGGCACTGGTTTATACACATCAGGTACAGAGGCACACAATGGTTGCCTAGCATAACAGATAAGTTTACAAATCAGTGTGGCTTTTTACAACTTGGTAGTAACAGAAGATCCCTGGTTGGTATTCAGATCTGCTGTGAAGTTTGGCCCTGTTGAGCTGCAAATGGTTAGTAAGGTAAAGATCCCCCTTGCCTGAAAGCCACTTGTGTCCAACTCTAGGGGGCAGCCCTCACCTCCGTTTACAACCAAAATCAGGCGAAAGAAACTGCAGAATAAACTCACCAAAAGGTGGCTTCATTTTGGCATTTTTTAAAAAAATAGTAGCCATGTTAGTCTGTGTTTCAGGCATATCAGAAAGCAAAAAACTGCAGCACTTTAAAGACTAACTGCTATATTTTTAATGTGAGCTTTTGTGGATCAAGCCCAGTTTCACATCTGGCCAAACACGGACAAAGTGCTCTCTTCACCTGCAGACAATTTTGTGGTCATGTGGCAGGCATGACTAGACACTGGAGTGCTGAAGGGGTACTTATTTATCTACTTGCAACTTCTTGCTTTGGAACTGCTAGGTTGGTAGGAACCTGGACAGAGATGGGAGTTCACTCTGTTGTGCAGCATTCTGGTCCTGCCAACCTTCCAATCCATTTCAGCGTCTTAACCACTAAGCCACCTAGGAGAAGAGGGTGGCCTAAAAGAGCGGGGTTGCTCCTGAGGTGGCACCCCCACCCCCCCAAGAGGAAGGCCTTAGTTCAGTGTTTCCCAAACTTTGGTTCTTGGACTCCATTTCCCAGAAGCCAAAGTTAATTCCTCAAAGCACTGATCAGCCAATATACTGACTTAGGCTTCTGGGAATTGAAGTCCCCTGTGGGGCGTAGGGCCCACTTTGGGAACCACTGCTTAGTTCCTCATTAGGTAAAGGTCACCCTTGCTCTAAAGTCAGTTGTATCTGACTCTACGGTTCAATGCTCGTCTCTGTTTATAGCCAAAGAGCCAGCGCTGTCTGTGTCTGAAGCAGGGCCATAGCCAAGAGGTGGTCAGGGTGGGCTTTGCCCACTCTGAGTTAGCAGTTTGTCTACCCTCAAACTCCCGGTTGCTTATAAGCCCAACCTGAAAAAATATTTGCCCACCGACTTATAGAATCCTGGCTATGGCCCTGGTCTGCAGACGTTTCCATGGACATGTAGCAGGCATGCCTAGACACCGGAGTGCACAAAACGCTGTTTACCTTCCCACCGAAGTGGTCCCTATTTATCAACTTGCTATGTCTTGCTTTTGAACTGCTAGGTTGGCATGAGCTGGGACAAAGACGGGAGCAAACTCGGTCATGCAGCACTCGGGGTCTCGAACCCCAACCTTCCAGTCTTCAAGCTCAGCGTCTTAACCACTAAGCCATCTCAGTCCCTTTGGTTCCTCATTAGTAAGTAAAGGTAAAGGTTTCCCTTGCTCGAAAGCCAGTCGTATCCGACTCTAGGGTTCTGTGCTCATCTCTGTTTCAAAGCCGAAGAGCCAGCACTGTCTGCTTCAGTCAGATGTTTCCATGGTCATCTGGCAGGCATGACTAGACACCGGAGCGCACGGAATGCTGTTTACCTTTCCCACTGGAAGTAGTCCCTATTTGTTGTTGTTGTTCAGTCGTACAGCCGGCTCCAACTCTTTGCAACCCCATGGACCATCGCTCTCCAGGCACCCCTGTCCTTCACCATCCTCCTCAGTTCACACAGCCCCGTGCCCATTGTGTCTACAATATCATCCAGCCATCTCATCTTCGGCCGTCCCCTTCTTCTTTTGCCCTCCACCTTCCCCAGCATCAAGGCTTTCTCAAGTGAATCCTCTCTTCTCATTTGATGTCCAAAATACTTTAGCTTCATCTTTGTTATTTGTCCTTCTAATGAGCCGTCAGGGCTAATCTCTTCTAATATTGACCTATTTGTTCTCCTCGCTGTCCAGGGGACTCTCAAAACTTTCCTCCAGCACCACATCTCAAAGGCGTCTATTCTTCTGTGCTCAGCCTTTCTAATGGTCCAGCTCTCACACCCATACATTACCACCGGGAATACCATTGCTTTGACTATGCGGACCTTTGTTTGCAGTGAGATGTCTCTACTTTTGACTATGTTCTCCAGGTTTCTCATAGCTTGTCTCCCAAGAATCAGTCACCTTTTTATTTCATGACTGCAATCCCCATCTGCAGTGATCTTGGATCCTAAGAAAGTAAAGTCTGTCACTGCTTCTACCACATTGTCCCAAGAGTGTCCGCCCGTCCAACCAGAGCAGATCGGAGGGGCTCCCTAATTGTTCCATCTGCCAGAGGGGCCTGTCTCTCTGGTACACGAAGGAGGGCCTTTTCCGAGTCCGCACCGGCCTTGTGGAACCTCCTGCCTGTAGAGTTGCGGGAGCAGATGGAGCTGCTACCTTTCAGAAAAGACCTAAAAACCTGGTTGGCGGGGCAGGTGTGGGGCCCAGATGGAAGAGTGGCCCCCACCTGTTGGCTTATAAATTAAGCCCCCATTTCTTTTAATGGTCAATGAAGGCAGTTTTTTAATGTGGGTTTTTAAGAGGAATGGGGTAGGTGGGTGGGTATGTTGGCTTTTAATTGGTTGTATTGTTTTATGTGTGTTTTAACTTGTTGTGAGCCACCCAGAGTCGGGTTTACCTGATTGGGCGGCATATAAATTTGAATATAAATAAAAAATACTTCTTCCCCATCTATTTTCCAGGGACTGATATGGCCTGTTGCCATTATCTTGGTTTTCTTGATATTTGACTTTAACAGACCAAAATTTAATCATATGCCTTATTTTAACTTGTTGCCCTTAGAGCAGGGATTCTCAACCTGCGGTCTGCGGGCTGGATGCGGCCTGCAGCACCATTTCATATGGCCCCCTACCGCCTCCACCACACCAGGAAGTGCCATGTGGTGGAGGAAGGGCAAATCTACTTGCAATGTCTTGCTTTCGAACCTGCTAGGTTGGCAGGAGCTGGGACAGATGATGGGAGCTCATTCCGTCCTGCAGTACTCGGGAAGCGAACTGCTGACCTGCCGCCTCCCAGCCAGCGTCTTAGCCACTTGAGCCACCGCAGTCCCCTCTCATTACCCTTTATGCATACTGTGTGGGTCATAACATTGCAACCCGCGGGTTAGAGGCTTTAAGTTGCTCAGCAGTATTTTTCGCATTTCTAGTTAAAGTAAAGGTAAAGGTTTCCCTTGCTCGAAAGCCAGTCGTATCCGACTCTAGGGTTCAGTGCTCATCTCTGTTTCAAAGCCAAAGAGCCAGCGTTGTCTGCTCCCGCAGACGTTTCTGTGGTCATGTGACAGGCATGACTAGACACCGGAGCGCACAGAGCACTGTTACCTTCCCACCGAAGTGGTCCCTATTTATCTACTTGCAATTTCTTGCTTTCGAGCTGCTAGGTTGGCAGGAGCTGGGACAAAGACGGGAACTCAATCCGTCCTGCAGTACTCGGGAATCGAACTGCTGACCTGCCGCCTCCCACGTGAGCCAGCAGCAGCCCCCTCTCATTACCCTTTCCTTATTCCCCTCTCCCCTGGGCTCGCCTTCCTGCCCTGTTTGGCTAACACAATGTTTCTCAACCTTTGGCTTTTGGACTTCAATTCCCAGAAGCCTAAGTCAGTTTCCCAAAGCACTGACCAGTTAATGTACTGACTTAGGCTTCTGGGAATTAAAGTCCAAATTGCTAAAGGTTGAGAAACACCGGGCTAACCCATTTCCCCCTCCCAACCAATAGTGGCTGGAGGGAGGGTCGGCGCGAAGCCCGGCGTGGGCGCGCGCTCCTTTCCGACCAGCCCCCGCGAGCGGAACGCAGTCGTCGCGCGCCACTGGCCGCGTGGGCGGCAGGATGTGCGTCATGTCAGCCCCGCGCGTGGGCGGCAGAAGAACACGTGGAAAGCGAGGCCGGCCGCGGTGGGGGATCGAGAGACGGAAAGCCAAGATTGAACCCCGTTGCGCGCCCCCGCCCCCGTCTTTCAGATCTTCTTGGGCGATTTCTTTTAAATGTGTTTAATGCCCCCCCCAAAAAAAAAAGTGGAGAAAAAGCCTTTACAAGAAAGAGCACAAATGATTCCCCACCACTACCACCACTATAATTACGAATAAAAAGTTGGAAGACGTTATGTCCATGTGGGCAGCGATGATGGTGTCATGGTGACTACTGGTTGCTCTAGGAGTGATGGCCAGGGGGTGGCTTAGCAAAAGAGAGGGGTGGACTAGGACTCAGGACAGGAGGCCTGGGCTCAAATCCCCGCTCAGCCATGGAAGCTTACCGGATGGGTGTGGCATACCTGTCAAGTTTCGGGAAATTCCTGTCAAATAAGGGAAATTTCCCGGCCAAAATGGGAAACTGGACAGCTATGCTTATCCTGTGCTGGCCTCTGGTCTAACTCTAGTCTAACTGCAGTCTAACTAATACGGGATGACGGCAGGAAAGAGTATAAAATACAGGTTTTTGACAGAAATTTCCCAAAACTTGACAGGTATGGGGATGAATAGAACAGGTAAAACCACTCTTTAAATATCTCAGGATGCAATCAGAGTGCGGGAAAGGTGTTTGTCTGAAAGGTGTGTGTACCTTCAGATGCAACTTTACCGGGTGCGTCCTCCCTTGCAGTAACCCCCATACCTGTCAAGTTTCAGGAAATTTCTGTCAAATGAGGGAAATTTCCCGGCCAAAACAGGAAACTGGACTGCTATGCTTATCCTGTGTTGTCCTCCAGTCTAACTCCAGTCTAATTGCAGTCTAACTAATATGGGATGACGGCAAGAAAGAGTGTAAAATACAGGGGTTTGACAGAAATTTCCCAAAACTTGACAGGTATGCTTTAGACTGGCGAAGGAAATGTTCAAACCCAGCAGCTCCCAAAAGTAGTAGCCCTACAGCAAGACCATAAAGTCCACTTTAGGCATAGAATGGGATTGTGCTGGGTGGGTGGGTGTGCATTTCCCCTGTATGTTATGCAATTTGCACATCAAATTGCGCTACAAGCAGTCCAAGTTGCAATTTATTTCCCATGTGACATTCAACATAAAAAAAACAAAAGCCAACATAAAAAACCCCCAAGATAATGGCAACTGGCCCTATCACTCCCTGGCAAATAGAAGGGGAAGAAACGGAAGCAGTGGCAGACTTTACCTTCTTAAGATCCAAGATCACTGCAGATGGCGACTGCAGCCATGAAATAAAAAGACGATTAATTCTTGGGAGGCAAGCTATGAGAAACCTAGGGAACATGATAAAAAGTAGACACATCACCAGCGGTGGGGTTCAGCAGGTTGTTCTCCCCAGTTCACCAGAACTGGTAGCAGAAATTCTGGCTGGCTCTGCCCATCCAAGTTTTGAAATAACACAGGACTTTCCCCTGGCCACGCCCACCATACCACACCCACAGAGTAGGTAGTAAAAATTTTTTTTGAATCCCACCACTGGACATCACCCTGCCAACAAAAGTCCGCATAGACAAAGCAATGGTATTCCCAGTAGTAATGTATGGTTGTGAGAGCTGGACCATAAGGAAGGCTGAGCAAAGAAGAATAGACACCTTTGAAATGTGGTGCTGGAGAAGAATTTTGAGAGTACCCTGGACAGCTAGGGGGTCAAATAAGTCAATCCTGAAAGAAATCAACCCTGACTGCTCCTTGGAAGGACAAATATTGAAGATAAAGCTAAAGTAATTTGGACACCAAATGAGAAGAGAGGACTCACTCGAGAAGGCCGTGATGCTGGGAAAGATTAAAGGCAAAAGGAGAAGGGGGTGGCAGAGGATGAGATGGCTTGATGGCATTGTTGACACAATGGGCATAGAACTGAGCAAGCTGCACAGGATGGTGGAGGATAGGGGTGCCTGGCATGCGCTGGTCAATGGGATCGCAAAGGGTCAGACTAGACTATGCAACTGAACAACAACACGATCACACCCTCAGTTACTTTGAAAGCCCTGTTAGAGTTTGTTCCGAATTGACAGCATGTGATAAAGTGTTTTACGATAACCCTGTAAAGCAGTCGAATGGTATTGTCCTTCCAGTACAGATTGGGAGCACTAAAATATTGTGCTTTGTAACGGCCCTGTAATGTAGTCTTAATTATTAGTGCATTGGTATGCGTTATGTGCACATACATGCCATTCTGGGTATCTGCTGGATATGAACAGCGTTATTTATGACAAATAGCAACATGCATTCTCATCGCTCCTAAAGAATCCCAAATCCATCACCTGTGATCCTAGAAACAGCATCATTGGCTCAATCTTTAACCATGCCATTATTACAAAGCAAATTCCTATTGAATAAATAAGGATATATTGAAATATGGAAATAACTGCCGGTATTTTGGCTTAACCCACAGAAGTAGGATGGGCACTTGAAAATGCAGGTGCCTTTAAGGTTGTGTGGAGGAGGAAATTTTGGCAGATGTAGCTTGCATAAACAACTATACCTGCTGAACTTCCCGTTCTTATGCAACTAATAAAGACAGAGGAGCACTGCCCTCCATTTCACATGATCACCCTACATATAGTGTTCTCTTGCAAACAATTGGCATTTAGAGGCATCGCTGATTATGATGCCATTTATTTTGTAAAACTGAAAGTGCAATCTTATGCATGCATAGTAAGAAATAAGTCCTGCTCTACTTACTGGACAAACTCATGGTGTACATAGAATTGCTGCTCATGTGCTAGATCTCCCTAGCACGTATATGATTCCGTCTGTCTTCTGGACCAACAGGGCAAGCCTATTCATTCAATAAAGATGAGGAAGTCTCATCATATTGTAGGCTGAAAACCTTGAAAAAGCAGAGAGAATAGCTAGAGAATTGTGGAGAGGCATTAGTTGTGCTACAATAGCACTTGCATATGATCATTATATGGGGGTGAATGTTTATAAGTACAAAAGTTCACAAAGTTATTCCTGTCCTTATGATTAAAGATATATTCTGCCTTTTCTCTGCCCAGGAGTTAATGGTATTCATGTGTATGTAACATCATGCATACTCCTGTATATAAATGCATGAACATGTTCCATCCATCTGCATGTGTGTGTGAGTGTGTGGAGAGAGCTTAACCAAATCCTGTGCATGTGGCGGTCGGGGTTCTGGAGATAACAAAAGAGGCACCTACACAAATACACAAAGTGACAGTGAAAGGGATTTATGCAAGGGATTCATTTTCAAGAATTTAAAAATCAGGGAGCCCATGAAGAACTGTGGTGGAGGAGAAGAGGTAAGAGTGGGTGAGGGTGGAGAAAGACCCAAGAACTGGATCCTTGAGGGGAACACTGGCGATGCATTGAGACTCAGTAGTCTTTGCAAAAGGGATGTTGTGAGACTCCAGGATTGACTAGCATGGGTTCTGTGGGCAGGCGCCAAGGAGGATCAGCACTCTAAATGTGTCTTCACCCATCGAGATGCTGTCACCATCATCCCCGTGGGAGGCCACCACTCAGTGAGAACCATATGTTACCGCTCAGGTCTCTCTGAATAGAAACCTCTCAGAGTCTAAAGCTGGCCAGGAGGATCTGGGCCAGCTCCTCAGAGCCAGCTCGCTGCCCACACCTTCCTTTACAGGCAGGGGGCAAAGGCTCTGGCGTCGTGGGCCTCTCTGCTGCTAAGAAAGTAGGGGGAGGCTTTCTCTGAGGAACACAGCTGGAGGGGAGGGGGAAGTGTGATCATGCACATGTGGTGTTTGTGTCTTCTGTACCGAGTGGGAAGGGAACGCACAGTGAACGGTTGGCCCAAGAAGCAACAGAACGTCCGTTGCTTCCAAACCCACAATGGATGTTTCCTGTGCCACAAAGGGCATCCCAGAATAAACCCACAATAAACTCCTAAGCAGGAGGAGGAGGAGGAGGGAAAAACACAAATTTAGGACTGTAGGGACCTGGGAGGCTTCAGCACAAGACTGCTTGGAACATGGGGCAGCTCAACATTACAGATGGATTTTGAGACTTATTTTGAGTGAAAAGCGAGAAGCGTATCCTAATTCATTTAGCAAAACTTTTATAGCCAATTTCTGCCCTTCCAGTTGTTTCTCAGGTTTCTTACTTTGCAGGCATTTCTTTTGTTAACTCCAAGACCCCCCTTTATCTCTCCCCACCACCCCACACAAAACCAAATAGGTATCTCATGTGCAGTGATCTATTATCAACTGAGTGGTTAAAAACTGAAATACAACTGGTCACTGCTGTGCACATGAGGTACTACTTTAGGAATTTCACCTCTCCTATCAGAAAAGGGTGTCTGATGGAACGGAGGACATGCTTTTATGTGAACACATTTTTATATTGTACAAATGCATTCCTCACAAGAGCCAAGGGCAGGTTGGCTCTTTTGAGGAAAGACAAGATATAAGTTCAGTAGTAGTGACAGTACTAGGTGTAGTACCATGGATACCTAAATCAGTTTTTTACACCTACTCTGGCACAGGAGGGAGTGTGTAGCCCTCCAGATGTTGGACTGCAAATCTCATGTATCTCCAACATTGGCTACGGTAACATTGGGCAAAGTTGCAATCAGGCAACATCTGGAAAGCCATACATTCCTTATTTCACTTCTATGAGCTCATGCAGCTGAATCTCCCCCACCCCAACCAAATACATAATGAACATATGCATCTGCTACGCACTCTCTTGCAGCACAGCTGTTTCTTCAATGTGCTCCTCCATCCTAGCTCACAGCCTGCCAGCCATTCAATTTCTACCTTTCTGTTCACCATTTTAGAAGCCCTTCTTGTACTCAGGTAATAGCATCTGGGGACTGCGGTGGCTCAAGTGGTTAAGATGGCAGGAAGGCTGGCAGGTCAGCAGTTTGAGACCTGAGTACTGCCTGACGGAGTGAGCTCCCATCTCTGTCCCAGCTCCTGCCAACCTAGCAGTTCAAAAGCAAGAAAATGCAAGTAGATAAATGGGTAGCACTTCATTGGGAAAGTAAACAGCTTTCTGTTCCGTGCACTCTGGTGTTGAGGCATTCCTGTTACATGCCCACAGAAACATCTGCAGATGCAGACAGCGCTGGCTCTTTGGCTATAAACAGAGATGAGCACTGAACCCTAGAGTCGGATTTGACTGGCTTTCGAGCAAGAGTGATCTTTACCTTTACCTAATAGTATCTGAATTTCTCTTTCTTTTTTCCCAAGAAAACTGGCTGTGTTGGTTTGCTAAAGCAGGGAAGAAGTGCTTGCTCTCTAAGGCTATCAAGATATTGAACTGCTGAATGACTCAATGGTTTAGAGCCAGATACTGAGAATTTGATTCCCCACTATGCCTCCTTGAAAGTGGTTGGACTTTATGATCTTTAAAGTCCCTTCCAATTCTGCAGTTGAGATATTCTTCACAAGCTCTTTGCTGCCTGAGGAAAGACAACAAGTAATGCTTTTGTGGGCTCAGATGCATAATGCTCAAGGACAGGGGTTGCCAACCTTTTTAAGTTGGGGTCTGGGTCATGCTCCCTCAGACAGTTGAGGGGGCTGGACTGGTGGCCCCCCGCCATTTATGGCTGCCATAAATGCATCCATGGCTAATTCTGGCTGCTACTGCAGTGAGGGCTAATAATTTGGTGCTGTGGGCCAGATGCGGCCCACTGGCTGTAGGTTGCCTACCTCTGCTCAAGGGCGTATGAGTTATTTTGTTGTTTAAGAGTCCAATCCTAACTGAAAGATACACCAACAATGGTGGATTTTGGAATGGGCAGAAACTTTTGTTGGCACAACTGGTCTGTGTCAGCACAACCGCGTATGATGACAGATTTCAGTAGATGTGCTGGTAAAAGAATTTGCCAGCACAACTGCTGTTGCGTCTATGGTCAACCAGCAGAAGAGTCAAAAATGGAGCAGAGAAGGACAGTATGAAGCAGGAAACTGGGTTATAACAGATGCAAATCTCCCTTAGGTAGGGGACACAGCCAGAATGACAGCAGGAAGATAGGACAAACCAATAGTAGTCCTAAGTAATTTCCAACATCCTTAGGCTGGAAGGAAGGTGAATTCACATAAATTTAGCTGGCCTTCAGCCACGTTGGCTAGTGACAACTGTGCCTTTTGGCACAAAATCCCACAAGTGGCCCTCTCTCTTCCCGCTAGTAAAAATTACAATACTAAATAAATAATAATCTATCTTTTCCTAACTCTCAGAAGTAGGCACAAGAGGTGACTTTCTTCATTAATGCTAGGGTTAGTCACAGAGTCCAATGCCGTCAATTGAGGTTAAACACGCAGGTGATACACAAGCCTCTTTGTATCTGAGATCTAAGAGTTCTGCCAATCTGAAAAGTCTGCGTAGGTTAAGCAAAGAAGCCCTCTGATCTGGTATCTAAGAAGGCTTCCTATGCTGATAAATGAACCAGCCAAAATTCATCAATATAATTTCGATATGATCTTCTAATCTGAGCACTTCCACTGCAAATGGCCACTGAGAAAAACATTCAGGGCAATAAATGTTGTGTGGTGCATATATATTTTTTTTAAAAAATGTAATCGCAAAATGTGTTTCACAAGATGGGTCACAGTATTCTAAATGAAAACACATGGCGAGGGTGTGTGTGTAAAAAGTATGCAGCACGTTTTTAAGCCACCAAATTTTGGGGCCGTGTTTCTTGGTTCTGTAAAAAGGAATAAATTTCTAAACAATACTTTGCTTCAGTCAGTAAATACCAATTTCAGCCATCAAAACATCCGAAAATCAGTAAGAGATATTTTTTCTTCTTGTTGTTCACATTTGAACTACTGTATCATTGTCTTCTCAATTCAATCCAAGTCAATTAAGTCCAGCAACGGAGGGCATGTGTTCCTACATGACATGAAGTGTTTTAAGTGCTAGCCATATTAGCTGATCCAAGCATATCAGAGAGCATACAAAACAAAAAGATTGTAATGCCACAATGTTTATTTTGCTTCTCTATCTACTAATCCAGGAGTTCTCAACCTTATTAAGCCAGGGGCCAGGTGGGCATCAGCAGGTTCACACCAGTTCGCTAGAACTGGTAGCAGAAATTCTGGCTGGCCCCACCCATCCAAGTTTTGAAATAAAGTAGTCCTAATTTGGGTGCAATGCAGGGCTTTCCCCCTGGCCACGCCCACCACACCACGCCCACAGTGTGGTAGTAATTTGTTTTGGAGGCCACCACTGGTCACGCTCCCTCAGACAGCTTTGGGGGCCAGACAGCCATTTTGCCCTTCCTCCGCCACATGACACTTCCTGGTGTGAAATGGTGCCGCAGGCCACATCCTGCCTATGGGCCGCAGGTTGAGAATCCCTCTACTGATCATTTGCAACTCAACAGGGTCAAACTTCACAGCAAATATGAATACCAACCAGGATCTTCTGTTATTACCAGTTGTAAAAAGCCACCCTGATTTGTATATATCAGTATGCTGATGATACCCAGCTGTACATCTCGGCCAGTGGTGATCCAAGTGATGTTGTCAAAGTTGTATCCAGGTGTCTGGAGGCTGTTGGGGTCTGGGGACAACGGGCTACAACTGAATCCCGGCAAGACTGAGTGGCTGTGGATTGGGGGCCCTGCGTTATCACAGGAGCTACCATCTTTGGTTCTGGATGGGGCAGTTTTGCCCCAGACAGACCCGATGCGCAACTTGGGGGGTCCTCCTGGACTCACGACTACTGCTCGAAGAGCAGATGGCAGTCGTGGCCAGGAGGGCTTTTGCACAACTTCGTGTATCCGCTAGTTGCGCATGCTCCTGGACCGGGACTCCTTGCTCATGGTCACACATGCTCTGGTCACCTCCAGACTAGATTATTGCAATGCGCTATACATGGGGCTGCCCTTGATCACCGTCCAGAAATTACAGCTGGTCCAGAATACAGCTGCCCGGGTGGTGATGGGGTGTGGACGTTATGTCCATGCCTCGCCAATGCTTGGGGATCTGCACTGGTTACCAGTTTGCTTCTAGGTGCAATTCAAGGTGCTGGTTTTGACCTTTAAAACCCTATATGGTAGTGGGCCAGGATACCTAAGAGACCGCATCACCCCAAGAACATCTGTTCGCCCAACTAGAGCGGACCAGAGGGGCTCTCTAATTGTATCATCAGCTAGCTAACAATAGTCTTTAAGGTGCTACAATTTTTTTTGTCTTTTTGTTTGATTTACTCTCTGATCTACATGACATGAGTCCCTCCTTATTTGAAGATGCGTGTACATCGGAATACCATATACACTTGACAATAAATCATCCCAAATATAATTCAAGGTACCTAATTTGGACCGCTAAAACTAGGGAAATAGATTGACCAGAGTATAAGTCGGGGGTGGAAAATGCAGCAGCTACTAGTGAGTTTCAATAATTAAAGTATACGAAAGCAAACTGGTAACCAGTGCAGACATTTGTGTGAGTATGTTTTTAAGTGTTTATGTTGACCTGAGTATAAGCAGAGCCTCATTTTTGGACTAATACTCGAGTATATATGGTATGTGGGAACTCTCCTGCCTCACCCACAAGAGATCCTTTCTTTCTGTATGCACATGTGTGAGTGCATGCAAACACTGTACTTCCAGACAAAGCATCCCTGCGTGTGAATGCGTGCAACTGGGCAAGTTCATGAAGCAGTGCGTGCTTCAGTATTGATGCCAGGTAATGGGAGACAAGTCTGGTCTATGTGCAACAGCGATGCCCTGGAGCTGCCCGGCTAAATCAGAGAGATAGAGAGAAGCGCTGTGGCCCAAATTAGATGGGCAGTAAGTGCACCAACATAACAGGGCTGCAGTGGCTCAGTGGTTAAGAAGCTCGCCTTATTAGCTGGAAGAACAGGAAGTTGGCAGTTTGAGACCCGGGCACTGCATGACTGTTTGAGCGCCCATCTCTGCCCAGCTCCTGTCAACCTAGCAGCTTGAAAGCAAGAAATTGTGAGTAGATAAATAGGAACCACTTTGGTGGGAAAAGATCTTGGGGACATGAAAGGAGCCTCATTTGGGCATCCTCTGAGCGGAGTTCCTCCAGCAAAAATCCTTTCAACCCAGAATTATTTCTGACATGAAATTATCATAGTGCACCAACATAACACCTTCACGTAAACTCCCCGCCCCGTCAATAGTCTTGCCATAGCAATAACATTTATATACTCCCACCACCACACAGATACACATACAAAAGTGTTAGTGCACTCACTGGGCGATTCACAAGGTAACTGGCATTTCAGCCCCCAACATGATGGGTCCTCATTTTTACCGACTTTGGAAAGGACGGAAGGCTGAGTCAACCTTGTGTCCTGGTCAGGATCAAACTCACAACGTTTAGGCTGCAGTAAAGGTAAACGTCACCCTTGCTCGAAAGCCAGTCGTATCTGACTCTAGGGTTCAGTGCTCATCTCTGTTTACAGCCATAGAGCCAGCGCTGTTTGCGTCTGCAGACGTTTCTATGTACATGTGGCAGGCATGCCTCAACACCGGAGTGCACAGAATGCTGTTTACTTTCCCAACCGAAGTGGTCCCTGTTTATCTACTTGCAATTTCTTGCTTTCGAACTGCTAGGTTGGCAGGAGCTGGGACGAAGACGGGAGCTCATTCCGTCCTGCAGTACTCTGGAATCGAACTGCTGACCTTCCGCCTCCCAGCCAGCGTCTTAGCCCCTTGAGCCGCTGCAGAGACCCATTGCAATTACATTTATCCCCCCCCCCACGCGCCCACCCCAGGAAAAAAGCCACACCAGGACGGCGGCTTGACCTCAGCTGGGCCGTCGAAGCAGGACGGGACGCCCTTTGCCGGCCTCCACGTGGGCCGAGCGGAGAGGAGGCGTGTTGTTTCCCCTCCTGGTCCGAGGCAGGAGCTGCCGCTGCCGCTGCCCTTGCCCTTGCCCTGCCGGCCGCCCACGGAGCCCTCCCACGCGCGGCAGCGGCAACTCGACGGCGCCGACGCCACATTGTCAATCCGGCGGCGTGGGAGGCGATTCCGTGCCAAAGGCTGAGCGAGCGCGCCGAGAGAAGGAAGGGGAGCGAAGAGGAGGACTGGAGGAGGAGGAGGAGGCGGCGCGGGGGAGGGGAGGGGAAGGAGGAGGGAGGGGAGACGCCGCGGCCCCGCCGTCGGATGCCCTCCTGCGCTTCTGTCCCGCCGCGCCTCGCTCGCTCTCCGCCGGCAGGGCCAGCCAAGAAGGCGCCGCCGCCGCTGCCGCCGGGGAGGCCTCCTCCTCCTCGGGCCCATGCGCCACGATCGGGGGGCTCCTCCGAAGGGATCATCCGCAGGAATTGGCCGCGGGGAAAAACGTGAGTGTGGACGGGGCGGACGAGCGGGGCGAGCCCCTTTGGGGAAGGGGTCGAGCCGGGGAGGAGCGATCACGGTG